>JAJLRJ010000005.1:38216706-39416706 GCA_024195265.1 Dendrophyllia cribrosa | reverse complement strand
CCGTGTTCCCCATATTGACGCCCAACTTAGCGCGGACACCCGATCTACATAGGACAACCGCCCCCAGGAATCCCGATCTCAAGCCGTTCAAACACCCCAGCCTCCAAGCAGCTGGATTACAGGCGTGCGCCACTACACCCGGCTGATGAAATCAAGGAAAAGTTTACTTACCGCTTTCTTGTACCGGAAGTAAGAGTGAACAACAACTTCCGGTGCAGTTTAAAACAAAATGGCGGACTCAGTAGTGGAGGGATAATCACCGATTTTTTTTTCTGCTAAATTCTTCAATTAGACTGGAAAAACCGGTCAATTCTGAGTCTACGAATTCAGAATGATTATCTTCTTTTGGTTGGAAAACGGCTATTTTTTTTTTAAGATTCTCAACGAAAGTTAAATTACGTCCGATTCAACTTCACTCAAGTGCTTCAATCCAACATTACATTGCAAGAAGTTATGATGTTAAATATGGCCTTAGTACTCCTGTTTGAAATTCCAGAATTTTGTTTTAATGGCGTTTTGTGGCCAAGAATGGTAGAGCTGTCTCACCAATTCAGCCGAATCTCTAGACTGGTATGTAAAATCAAGCTCCTTGCCTGCTGGACCTCTATCCAGCGCTACTGGGAGTAAATGTTCTGGAGATTACATGACCTGAAAGCACTTACCACTGATTTCACTGTTACGCGACCCTTCGAATCAAAATTAAAAAAACTACTTTGAGCAATTTCAATTTACTCTGCCGTCAATCATACCTAGTAGGAGGAGTTTGTATACTCCTGCGTGATCACCAACCTGCAATGGCGTCTGAAGAAACGAACTCTTTCCATATAAGGTATGATTGACGGCAGGGTAAATCGAACTGCTCAAAGTAGCTTTGATTCGAAGGGTCGCGTAACACTGAAAGAAATGGTAATGAAGAAACCTGGCTTGATTATCAGAGCTGCAGTTACTTACGATGACACGCTCACACTGAATGCAAGAAAAATTCTTGTTTTTGTAAAAAGTAAAAGACACGAACAGCTCACCTCAAAATCGCAAACCGAGAATGAACGAACGGAAGGGCAGCCAAAATGACGCACAGAAAATCAGTGAGAGAACAATAACAGTAAAACTGAACCCATGAGTATCCTAAATAACTGGTCGGCGAGAAGACTAACTCTCTTGGGGAAAATTACTATCCTAAAATCTCTGACTGTGTCACAAATTGTCTATCTGTTGTCATCTCTACCAACTTCGAAAGAAATGCTCCAAACTGATAAATTCTATACTATACGATTTCCTCTGGGACAGCAAAGGTGACAAAATTAAACGAACCGGGAAATGATTAATAATTATGAAAAAGCGGGACTCAAGATGATCGACATACAAAGCTTCAACCGGCGTCACTGAAATTAAAATGGGTGCAAAATTATCTAAACACGGAGAACAAAGGAAAATGGAAGGCTCTTTTCGACTATTTTTTAGAAAGACATGGCGGTAAATTGTTGTTCCTAAGTAATCTAGAACAACAAGACGCAGTACAACTGACAATAAAAGAACCTTTTCTGAAAGAAATTGTTGAGCACTGGGCTAATTTCAACTTTAGAGAGACTAAATTAGAGTTTGAGTCCGTATATATCTGGTACAATTCACTTATCACGATCGAAAATAAACCTTTTTTCTATAAAACATCCAGCCTGGTTTAATGCTGGTGTGGAGAGTTAAAGACCTCCTTGATAAGGACTGCCGTTTTATTAGCTTTGATGTTTTTGTAAAGAAATTCAATATTAAAACTAATTATCTTGAGTATTATAAAATATATATTATGAAACGGTATAAGAAAGTATGTCCACCCACTCGCGGCAGTGACAGCCCAAAAGATGGAACAAAAATTGTACCAATGCCTCCTTGAAAAAAAAAGCCACCAAACCAATTAAGAGCCAAGGCAAATGGTTGACGGAGGAATCAACAGCGGGGAACATGATAATAAACTGGGAAAATACTTATTCGTTAGCATTTATGTGCACTAAGGAAACAAAGTTAAGAGAGTTTCAATTTAAACTTCTTCATAGACGAATTGCAACCAACGATTTCCTTTACAAAATAGGAATTAAACAAACTGACTCGTGCACCTTCTGTAGAGAAGCAATCGAAAACCTGATTCACTTATTCTGGAGCTGTGAATTTTCCAGTGCCTTTTGGAAAAATTGTGCTGAATGGATTTTGCAAAACATTTCAAAAGTTGAAAAATTTTACCTTTCCGCAGCTCTTATTCTTGGCTTAGTTACTAATCGCAAAAGATATCAACTGCTTGGATAATTTCAATAAGAAGTGGTCTCGATTGAAAAACGCCCCTCTATAAACTCTATAAACTCATAAACAAATGAATCATTGCAAGGAAGTGAAACGTAGGCGGCGCTCTGCAGTTTTATATATGTTGATTGTTCTTGTTTGAAGTGTGTGTACTAGGCATGCGTGTATAAGTAAGTAAGTAAGTAAGTAAGTAAGTAAGTAAGTAAGTAAGTAAGTAAGTAAGTAAGTAAGTAAGTAAGTAAGTAAGTAAGTAAGTAAGTAAGTAAGTAAGTAAGTAAGTAAGTAAGTAAGTAAGTAAGTAAGTAAGTAAGTAAGTAAGTAAGTAAGTAAGTAAGTAAGTAAGTAAGTAAGTGAGTAAGTAAGTAAGTAAGTAAGTAACTTTAAGTAAAACACATAATTTTTTAAGTGCGCACTTTCTGAAGTAACTAATTTGGAAAAAAGTCAACCGTTGTGGCAGCACGTTTTCCAACAAGGTGGAAAGGAACATATCACAGCTACTACTTGTTGTCCATCGAACTGAGTCGCAAAACCCCATCAGCCGTTACTCTGTTACAATTTACCACCACGGTGTTTGTTTGACTGAGTTTATTTCAAATGCTTTTGTACATAATTAATCTAAGTATCGTTTAACAGCTACTTTGTTAGCACGACAGCGTGCATGTTTCCAACTGTTTGTGGTAAACAGCTGCATAACACGAAAAAAAAAACATTCCAACTGTAACATAGGAATAGTTTGTTATGCTTAGAAACGTTCGATCTAACACAAAAATGGCTTGTTCTATATAAATACAGATATTCCATGCTAAGAGTCTATAGAAATTTCCATGCACAGCCGAGTTGCGTGGACAATATAGATTCAGATATTCTCTGCTAAAAAGAGTCCACAGAAATTTCCATGCACAGCCGAGTTACGTGGACAATAAAGATTCAGATATTCTCTGTTAAAAAGAGTCTATTGAAATTTCCATGCACAGCCGAGTTGCGTGGACAATATAGATTCATATAATCTCTGCTAAAAAGAGTCTATAGAAATTTCCACGCACAGCCGAGTTGCGTGGACAATAAAGATTAAGATATTCTCTGCTAAAAAGAGTCTATAGAAATTTCCATGCACAGTCGAGTTGCGTGGACAATAAAGATTAAGATATTCTCTGCTAAAAAAGTCTATAGAAATTTCCATGCACAGCCGAGTTGCGTGGACAATAAAGATTCAGATATTGTCTGCTAAAAAGTCTATAGAAATTTCCATGCACAGCCGAGTTGCGTGGACAATAAAGATTCAGATATTCTCTGCTAAAAAGAGTCTATAGAAATTTCCATGCACAGCCGAGTTGCGTGGACAATAAAGATTCAGATATTGTCTGCTAAAAAGAGTCTATAGAAATTTCCATGCACAGCCGAGTTGCGTGGACAATAAAGATTCAGATATTCTCTGTTAAAAAAAGTCTATAGAAATTTCCATGCACAGCCGAGTTGCGTGGACAATAAAGATTCAGACATTCTCTGCTAAAAAAGTCTATAGAAATTTCCATGCACAGCCGAGTTGCGTGGACAATATAGATTCAGATATCCTCTGCTAAAAAGAGTATAGAAATTTCCATGCACAGCCCAATTATTTGGACGATACAGATTCAAATATTCTCTACTTTTCTTTGCCACAAGGGTTCTATGGAAATGTCTATGTGGTAATATTAAGAAATAACTTCTTTCCAGTGCTTTGAATTCATGAGTCTTCATCTGTGCCTGATGCTGACAATCTGTTCTCATGGCTCAGTTTTGTCACTTCCTTGTTGAATGTATTGACTGGCTCCTGCATGTCGTAAATGCTCAATAGATTTATCTTGCATTCTATTGATGGTTTTAAGGAGGAAGCCACTGCAAACAGAGATAACAAACAAACACATCTTGGTTAATTATCACAATTACTTAACAATATTCTTTAAAAGTCAGTTTAAGGAACAGTGAACAGTCTTGTTAACACTACAATTTAAGAGAAACACTAAGCAAGAAATTATCCCTGTACCTTGAGCCTGTGCACTCCCTAACTCCAGCAACATCCCTCTGGTTGGCACGAAGAGCTCTATCAAATGCCGCATCAAATCCTCTTCTTTCTTTGCCACAAACCAATTTGTGGTACTCCTTGAGGCTGTGCCCACAAAAAGTACTGTAGTCTTCTCAACAACATCTGTCAGTCCAGTGCCAGCTGTTTACAAAAGATTAAGGAAGCAGTATTACCTTGACAAGTCTTACGAGCCATTCCTTTAATTTAGACTACAGTTGTAGCTGGTACTGTATTGCAGATGGTTATGTATTGGTCATCATGTTGGCTTAAGGCTGGTTTTCACTAGCGCATAAGCATAAGCACAAGCCAACATACGCAGACTCAGTAACATGTTGATCATTAGTTCCGATTGTTTGAACAAAACAGAACAATAGGCACTAATGATCAACACGTTACTGAGTCTGCGTATGTTGGCTTGTGCTTATGCTTATGCGCTAGTGAAAACCAGCCTTTAATTCTCATCATCACAATCAGGTTATTTGCAAAAGAGGGATTACAATGTACATGTATTACTTTTTTTCTGGATTTTTTAGCCATTAGATCTTTTTTCTGTTAATGTACAGAAACAAATTTTGCCAGTACTGTAGCTAAACAAACAGATAATTTGCAAGAATGTTTTATTGTTGATATTGTCAGCAAATGGCATACTTAAACATATTGCTAATTAGCCTAATTTCAGCCTCAAAGAAAACACATCACTATGAGGTTCTTGTCAATACACTACATGCACACAAAAATTGTAGTTATTCTTTGTTTTAGCAATACTGCAAACAACTTGCCAAAACTGTAATAGGCCATTTCCAAGTTGCCTTTATCCTCTCTATCAAAGCGAGGCTAGGTGTGAAACCTTTAATATGAAAATGAGTTTTCGTTCACATGCAAATAAGTTTTATTTGCATGTGAATGAAAACTCATTTTCATATGAAAGGTTTCGTACCTAGCCTCGCTTTCATAGAGAGGCTAAAGGCAACTCGGAAATGCCTATTGAAAATATGTATGGGTGACATCGGTCATACTAAGTATAATTAATACAGTGATACCTTTAGCAGATATTCCACTCCAGGCCACATACATAACGTGTCCCTTGCCACCTGGGGTACATTCTTCAAATAGAGTTTCATTTACTCTCTTTCTAACCACAATGATGAATTTTGACAGTTTTGATCTTGTGTTAAGACCACAAATCAGCCTTATCGCAGATTTGACTGTCTCCTCACACCAGTTCTAGAAGTTAACATATATAAATAAATACTTATATCAATAACTGGTACATGTAATATAAGTTATAAAATTCGTTAATAATTCATAAGGAAAGTAAAAATTTAATGAAGGTTTGTAAACCCCAATACAAATCAACTGAGTTGATGAATTATTAAACAGTAGAATTAACTTTTGATACAGACACCTGCTTTGCTAATTAGTATGCATTAACTTTTCATACACATCTCTACTCATTGTTTCATTTCATAAGTACGATAAAATATGAGCGGGAAATCAGGCCTTTGTAAACGCCCATACAGATCTCCCGCTCATATTTTTATCTAGTACTTAAGATGTTTTACACTCTGATCTAGCAGCAATGATTCACTTAACAATAGGACTTAAATTTATACTAGTAAGTACTCTTGCCATGAAATGCAGTGAAAATATTGATGACTATCAAATGTATCAGATTCACACCTCTTGTAAACAACATCTTTTTTCAGTGACTGAGTGCTCACATTTGAAAACCAGTATATAATGCATATTGCTGAACTTACTTGTTGCTCTTGTATCACGGTGAGATCTGCACCAGTGAATGGGACATCCTTCAAAAGTTCTGTGGTGACTTTATGTCCCTCTGATTTCAGAGCACAGTACCACCTTCCATCAATTCTGCAAAGTGTGGAGTGACCTTTAAAGTGAAAAATGTTAGTCACATTAGTCCATTCTAGTCATGAAAATGAGTATTGATGACTTAAAGTGGAGTGAGTCCCATTGAATCATAATCATCAGTTACATGTACAATGCATAATGTTGTATGAGTGTTTAACAACTAGCTGCCTTTCACAGCTAATTGTTATAGTTCTATACATGTACACATGTAGGCTAATTAACTTGCACATCAACATATTAAACTTTTACCATTGTCTTTTGCTGAGGCTTCTGCTTGTAAGGCTCTCTCAACAAGTGCCATGAAATCCCCGCCTGCCTTTCCTTTGTGTACCGAACCAATAAACTGGTGGAGGAGGTCTTCTGATGTAAAATCTGGAAACCTTACAATCATGAAAGAAAATGTCTAAGTATAAATGTTTTGACATGACAAACATCGTTTCATTTTTTTTTTTGCTGATTTGCGCCTCGTTTTTGCAAAAAAAATCCGGCGGCGTCTTTGGAAAGCCTTGCAAAGGTATTGTTTAACCAGAAACAAAATAAATTTATTTCTCGAAAAAAAGGCGTAAATCAGCAAAAAAAATACGGAACGATGTTTGTCATGTCAAAACAAGTCATTCTGGCAAAAATTACCTCGATCATGCAAAAAATGAAAATCGGCCCAAAAGCGATATACATGTAGGCCCGTTTTGTAGGAAAGCCTTCAATTATGCATGTACCCTAATTTACTTACATGTAGGACAAGAGAATTTTTGTGTCATAGTGATGTCCTAGTTGTCATGTTTAATTACCTTTCTAATGCTTCCTCCCAGGATTCACAGCCTGCTTTCTTGACAAACTCTGTTTTCAGAGCTGTCGTGTTCTTGATTTCCATTGCCCTCAGCTTCAATTCTGAAAATGACAGTTCACCATCTGCAAGCTGTTGCAAAAGAGCCTTCAGGTGGTTTGTGTCTAACCCACGGATACACTTGAACTTTGAAGCAACCAGGTTTGGTTGTTGAATTGCTCCAGACAGCAGCTTTTTTGCCTGGTTAACACTGCTTGTTTGGTCTTTGATCTTAAATTCTTCAAAGGCTTTAAAAACCCTTTCCAAAATGATGAATGCTTCCTTTTCTAATCCACTTAAAAGAAATATGAATTCTAGAGATTCCTGAAAGACAAAAGAAACAAATTCCACAAGTTTACTTATCCATTTCTAAACTTGCAATTCTCCACTTCTACAATCACTTCACGAAATGATGGTTATAATATTTGGCAAAATTTACTTAAAGGGTCGAGCAACATTTCTTCAACATTTCAAAGCCCGGCTGATAAAAAAAAGGGAGGGTCAAGCAACATTTCTTCAACATTTCAAAGCCCAGCTGATGAAAAAAGGGAGGGTCGAGCAACATTTCAAAGCCCAGCTGATGAAAAAAGGGAGACCTTTGGCTTTCACCTGACTGATTAAAAGTACAGTTAACTTAAAAAGGTAATATTGCATTGCGACTAAGTTAAGTAATTTTAGTTTACCTTAGAATTAATAACACCAGAACAATAAGTTTTCCATTCTGATTTCTTTTGCCCTCCAAATTCATCATGTAGAAGGGAATGGCACAACTTGACCTGAAAAAATACATGTATATGTTGTGGTTTAAATTTTTCTTTGGTTTAAAAATTTTCAAACCAGTTTGATTTTGATTTTCCTTTGTCTCATATTCATTATCATAATGTGACACAAAAGAAAACAAAAATTGAACTGGTTTAAAAAATTTTAAACCAAAGAAAAATTTGAACCACAACATATATATATATATATATATATATATATATATATATATATATATATATATATATATATATATATATATATACAAATATATATGTCAAGGGCAACTTGCTATGTTTCAAATGGTTACTTGTCTGTCATTGGACGTCATCAGTAATATTTAGATATTTTTAGGATAAGGTGGATTTTACTCACTCAATAGCGCTTTGCACTAATGACGTGACATACTTTTGACCCCCGTTTTGACTCAGACAAACAAACTCCTCCATGCGTTATCCTCCCATGTGTTATTAGCACCTTTTTTCGGCTTTGTTTGTATGAACACGGGTCGATGAATTCTAGAATTAACCAACAATAATTTACACTCCGTTTCTAGAATTGAAACTAGAATTTGGAATAATATACCTATAAATTTATGTAACCAAAGCAAAACATGCTTCAAGTCCAAGTTACACAGATTACTATTGGAGGTCTTGGAGAGTGAGGATATCTATGTTGATGTCGAATTTCTTTGTACCAGTCTTCGTGATTTTAAAACACTTAATTGACTTTAATCTGCATTTTATTACCCCTTCTCATTAATTTATATATTTATTTCTATAATTAATTTATTTGTTGTTGTAACTATTAATAAATTATCCATTCTTTATTTTCTTATCAGTTGTTATCAGTCATCTATTTTATAGTGAGCTTCTGTAACTTTCTGGTGCGTAGCAACCCGCCACGATTAACTCTAGTTATTTGCGGGTTGCTACTATATTTTGTTTCATTATTTGAAAAATAAATCATTGTTTTTGTTATGAACTGTACAGTATTTGTATCAAATACATATTCTGCATCTTTTGGAACCTATTTTTGCATCTTTTTGCAAGCTAGTGATGCACACATCTTAGTCATACATGAAGAATGCCAAAATTTACTTTTGTCTTTGCCTCAATTTTGGGCAAGTCGTGAAATGTTTTCTTATCGCACGAAAGCTAATTTATTGGAAGTCCGATGATCGGATTTCACCGTGCATTCTCGTCAAATAATTTGTTGAATTTTAAGCCAAAATATACATTTCTTGAATCAGTTTTTCACTCCCTAATGTAACATTGCCTTGTATTTATTATATTTGAAGCCCCAAAAATGTTCAAATCACGTTTACCACTGATTTCACCGATTTTTTATATCCAAGACACATCACGTTTATACAAAACCTTTGAGCTAACATTAAATTTTGTCCGAGTCATGTAGGGGGTCTATCTGTTTTTAGTAATAAAGCACTATTAGTTCTTGATATCTCATTTTAATTAGTTAAACTATTTTTCTGGTTTTGCAAATATTCGTTCAGTATACATGTAATAACATCTTAGTGTAACAAATGTTGACATGGCCCAAAATGAACAAGACTCTTACAAAATGAGACAAATGAAACATTAAACCAAAATAATATAGTACCTTTTCTTGAACTGTCATTTCATGATGAAATCGGTCCATCCTGTTGTGCTTGTATGCCATTTTTAGGACCTCTTTTTTTGGCATTTCTTTAAAAAAGAAATAAGCTTATTACTATGAGTGGTAGATGCATACATTGTAATGACTGCATTGTAAATACTTAAAAAGTTCCAGGGAGGAGGCATGGATATAAGCTTACTTTCATATATGTAGGCTTGAAAGATATGAAAGCAACTAAGCTTAGATATAAATGAAAATTAGATTAGGCACAGAAAAATTAATGGTTCTTACTTACAGTATCTGTTAAAGGAGCTATGTCACCATATTTAGTGTTACTTTAAAAACCCAAAAGAACATACTTATATCAATGGAAACCAAAAAATAATGGTTCAGTTTTGTTTAAAAATATTCTACTTGTGCTCTAAGAGTGAAAACAAGTGTCTTGGGTTGCAGATGATGGATGGAAATGGATTGCAGGCTTGTCTATGGAAATTTCCATAGATCTACCAGTGAAGTGGTAAAATTTATGGGATACTACATTTTTGTATCCAAGTTTGTCTATAGAAATTTCCATAGATTTACCAGTAAAGTAGTAAAATTTAAGGGATCCTACACTTTTGTACAGGCCTGTTTATAGAAATTTCCATAGATCTACATGTACCACTAACCAGTGAAGTGGTACAATTTAAGGAATCCTACATTTTTGTCCAGGCCTGTTTATAGAAATTTCCATAGATCTACCAGTGAAGTGGTGAAATTTAAGGGATCCTACATTTTTGTCCAGGCCTGTTTATAGAAATGTCCATAGATCTACCAGTGAAGTGGTAAAATCTAAGAGACACTATTATTTTTATCCAAGCTTGTCTATGGAAATTTCCATAGATCTACCAGTGAAGTGGTAAAATTTAAGGGATACTACATTTTTGTATCCGAGCTTGTTTATAGAAATTTCCATAGATCTACCAGTGAAATTTAAGGGATCCTACATTTTTGTCCAGGCCTGTTTATAGAAATTTCCATAGATCTACCAGTGAAGTGGCAAAATTTATGGGATACTACATTTTTGTATCCAAGCTTGTCTATAGAAATTTCCATAGATTTGCCAGTGAAGTAGTAAAATTTAAGGGATCCTACACTTTTGTACAGGCCTGTTTATAGAAATTTCCATAGATCTGACAGTGAACTGGTAAAATCTAAGAGACACTTATTTTTATCCAAGCTTGTCTATGGAAATTTCCATAGATCTACCTGTGAAGTGGTAAAATCTAAGAGATACATTTTTTATCCAAGCTTGTCTATGGAAATTTCCATAGATCTACCAGTGTAGTGGTAAAATCTAAGGAATATACCATTTTTTATCCCGGTCTGTCATTGGAAATTCTCATAGATCAGACAGTGAAGTGGTAAAATTCAAGGGAGCCTACATTTTTGTACAGGCTTGTTTATAGAAATTTCTATAGATCAGCCAGTGAAGTGGTAAAATTTAAGGAATCCTACATTTTTGTCCAGGCCTGTTTATAGAAATTTTCATAGACCTACCAGTGAAGTGGTAAAATCTAAGGGATACATTTTTTTATCCAAGCTTGTCTATAGAAATTTCCATAGATTTACCAGTGAAGTGGTAAAATTTAAGGGATCCTACATTTTTGTACAGGCCTGTTTATAGAAATTTCCATAGATCTACCAGTGTAGTTGTTAAATCTAAGTGATACACATTTTGTTATCCAGGGTTGGTATTTAGAAATTTCCATAGATGTACCAGTGAAGTGGTAAAATCTAAGGTACCATGTGATGCGGTAAAATTTCTTATTTTCAGGGAGTTACCAATTGTTGTAATCATAGGGCCACGATTGACACAAACGTGTATATCTATCTGTTGAATAAAGTTTCCCTTGTTCATTGTGTTAGGTATCTTGGTCAATGATAGAAAGTAAGGTGCACGAATAAGCCAACTTACTCAACAGTGGCAAAAGAACACTTAAAAGACTGTGGTGCTGACCAAATTAGCCTTACTTCAGAAAATGCGCACTTAAAAAATTATGTGTTGTAAGTAAATAAGTCATATATGATTGATTGTAAAAACAGAGGAATGTATTTGAAAAAGAAAGACTAGCTTGTAAACGTTTAAAAAAACTATATATTTTTGCTAGTTCTATTTTTATACACTTTATGTATATTATTATGTTTTTGTATTTTGTGTGATTAAAATAAAAGTTTAAGGAAAAAAAACTGAACCCATGAATCACAAGGTAACCGACAACCAAACGTAAAACTGCAAGCAAAAGAAAGAAGGACAGAACGAATCTTTTATTTGTGCTAGAAGAAAAAGAATTGTAGCAAAGAAAGAAACCTTAATAAGTGGCTTATGCTATCATTTATATTAAAACATTAGAGTTTGACCCTAAATGTTTTAATACCTGTTGCAAACCTATAATTTAAAAAATGTTAATTTGAACTAAAGGGCAGAATACTTCGTTTCAGTGTGTCAAACCGTAAAATATAACAAAAAGTCCAACTTTGTTTTTGTAAAAAGTAAAAGACACGAACAGCTCAACTCAAAATCGCAAACCGAGAATGAACGAACGGAAGGGCAGCCAAAATGACGTACAGAAATCAGAGAACAATTGACAGGACAATTGAACCCATGAATCATTAAACGACAAGGTGACCGACAACCGAATGTCAAAACCAGCAAGCGAAAGAGAGAAGGACTGCGCTGAACGAATCCTTTATGCTAGAAGAAAAAGAATTGTAGCAAAGAAAGAAACCTTAATAAGTGGCTTATGCTATTTATATTAAAACATTAGAGTTTGACACTAAATGTTTTAATACTTGTTGTAAACCTTTAATTTATGATTTTTGGACTACAGGGAGGAATAATAGACCTTTCCCGCATTCCACTCCAATGAGCACACACAATGAAACGACTGAGGTCGAGGCTTGGGTGGACAATTTCATACAAATCACTGTATTTTGTCCACCCCAGCCTCGAGTTGTTCACAGGAATGCGGGAAAGGTCTATTCGTTTGTGTCAAACCGTAAAAAACAACAAAAAGCCCAACTTAAAAAACTGAAAAATTAAAACTTGAATGGACAAACAGAAGGACAGCAAAAAGTCGAACAAAAACGGAACAGTTTGGTGACAAATTTGGATTTTGAAATAATCAGTTGTACTGAAACATTAAAATTCATAAACCGGATGTACTTAAGTGAGCTCAATTAAAACTTATTAAGTAATGCTCCACATAAGAACTATAGTAAACTTCATTGTTCTGCGGCATTGGCTCTTTCCCACATAGAATATCTTTGGTTTCAAGAATAGAGGAGGGGCTGATGGTTCATAATTATATGTCATTATAAAAATAAAGAAAATCCATTTGCGTCAAATAAATTTTAGGAAATGTTCGTGCTTAACCAATCAGAATAGCAGAAGACAATAGCTAATAATTTTGCTTCTTGATGAAGTTCCCCAAATACAATATCTTTTAAAACTTGCATGTTGTGCGATCGGGTCTCAAATTACTTGATACCTTAAAAAAAATTAGACAGAATGCACCTTGAACCTTAACTTTTTAGCAATTTATGAGTATAGGTCAATCATATCACTAGTTGTAACAATGAAAAAGTTGACATTCCATCGTGCATTGCCGTTCAGCGCTATCCTTCTTATGCATGCGGATAATATGGAAATAGAGAGTTTAATTTACAGCAAACATTTCTCCCGAAGTAATAAATATGCGCACGAGAGTCAGGCACACTTACGATCAGAAATTGACGACTTATTTGCCAAATAAATTCCAATCGGTAAACTCTCTACCACACGTTCCAAACCGTGGTACCACAGCTGGCCCAGTCATGCATACTTATAAGAAGTACGACTTTAGAAAAAGAAGACATGTCCTTGAAAAGTACTTTAAACCTTTTAATTTATATATATCTTAGTTAGCGCGACCATTAGAAACCACCGTACCGTGATGTAGGCATTCTGCCTTAAGATTTTTAATTATGATGAATGAAAACTGTTTATCAGCCAATAGTAACAGCACTGAATGGAAATTGGGAATTTTATTAAAACCAGACGTAATAGCCAATAGTTTTTGGAAGAGAAGAAATCTTAAGAGGTGTTTATTCTCCATAAAATACAGAGTTTTGCAGACAGTGTTGTGTTTGAAGAAGAGAAAGGCCGATATTTTAATACGTTGGTGTCTGTTATTTCCTGCATATGGGTGATTTAAAACAAGTCAATTTGAGATGTCAATCATAAAAAATATATACACCTAATTCAAAAAAGGTTGCTTTGGTCATTGGTAATTGGGCATTGGGAAGCTATTGTTTGGTGGTCACTCAAGCAAAGCATTGTATTGTGTTCCGTATGCCCAAATGCCAATTCCCAATTACCAATGACCAACTGCCAAAGCAACCTTTATTGAATTAGGTATATATATATACAGCTATTTCAGTTAACGTTGTCGGATGAAAGCTCAAAGCTCAAAGCTTAAAGCCTACAAGTCAAGACCGAAGGAGTATACCGAGCGCCTGTTCCAGGCATGCAGATTGTTGGGAGCGGCGAAACGAAAACAAACGGCGCGAATGAGCGATGCGACGAGCAGGAAAAAACGTTTATTTTGCGCCGCCAACTATCTTGGCTTGTAGCTTTGAGGCCTTTCATCCGACAACGTTAATTGAAATAGCTGTATACAAACAAAAAACGGCGAACTTAATAGTCTAAGAATAGTTTTTTCTCTTTTCCTTTTGGCAGTGAGTATACACCTATTTTTAATTTACAATGGCGGCCGATTTATTTATTATTTTATATGTATACTTATCAGCCTAACTGGCCTCATTTTAGAGTAAAAATTCTTTTGAATTTTGTACACGCCAACGAGGCCAATAAGGCTTATTAATATACGTGTAAAAGACTAAATAAATCTGCCGTCATCATGTGAGAGGGTTAATTTCGTTCGCAGCTCTTACAAGGTCTTCTCTGATTGGCTGAGAAAACAATAGAACAAACAACACAACAATGGACCCCAGCCCTGAAAACAATAGAGCTACGTGATACCCAGGTCCAATAAAATTAGAGGTCTGGAAGAGCTACAGTACTACTCTAACTGGGGGATGTAAGAGGTCTATACTAGTTACAAAATCTTTTTCAGTAATAAATAAATAAATAAATAAATAAAAAAATAAATAAATAAACAAAACTATTAAAACAAAGGTACGAAAAAAAATATATTTAATCATCAATTGTTGAACCACCATTTTATTTCTTGCAACAAAAAAAAACTGAATAAAACTTGAACTAAGACGGAGAAAAAATAAAAAACAGGGTCGAGTTCGACTATCTCGACCGGGTTGTGAACGACTGCCTATTCACAGGTGCTATCCCACTACTGTTTGACGAGGGAGCTTTTGCCTGCTTTGTTTCCACCCTGGGCCGGTTCGCTCCTCTTTAACCAACCTGGAGAACTCAGACTCCTCCGTGTTCCCCATATTGACGCCAAACTTAGCGCGGACACCCGATCTGCATAGGACAACCGCCCCCAGGAATCCCGATCTCAAGCCGTTCAGACACCCCAGCCTCAAAGCAGCTGGATTACAGGCGTGCGCCACTACGCCCGGCTGATGAAATCAACGGAAAATTTACTTACAGCTTTCTTGTTACCTCGTTTTGGAGTAACCGGAAGTAAGAGTGAAGGAGAAACTTCCGGTGTATTTGAAAATATCTTATACCAAATTCTCAGTCCTCGCTGACTCAACATATCCTGTTTAAAGGAGTTCCACTTCTTTTAGATTGAGAAATTGTGGAAGTTTTAGGATTTTCGACGAAAGTGTAACAACTTCACTTAGGAGATTGAGACGACTGTTCGAGTCACGGATGATATTTACAGTTGTTATCTTAGTGACCTAGCCTTTGTGTGGAAGTGAGGCTGAAGTTGACCATGTTTTGATACAAACCATCCTGCTTTTCATATGTAAATCATGTTGTTCAGCATTATTTATATATAAAAAGCAGCAAGATTTGTATCAGAGCAAAGTCAACGCAGCCTCTCTTTCAGTCAAAGGCCAGGGTACTAAGCGCACTATTGTAAAATGGTCTATTGTGACAGCGCCAGAGCAATCGGCTCCTGGACAGCGCTGAATAAAGTTGAACGGTCAGCAGTGTGAAACGTGGGCGACCGCGCGTGAACCGGCGGCCATGTTGGATGACCGAACATAAAATTTCCATCCTTTGGGAATCAAACTCTATTGTTTCTGTCATCCAACATGGCCGCCGTGCAAATCGCCTTGCTCAGAAGGAGGTCGGACACTTATTGAGAATTATATAACGTAATGACGACACTGAGAAAAAAATTCAGTCCATCAGCATCTGTTATTTTTGATACTGAAAACAAGATCACCTTGAAAAGTTTGTATATTTTTAGAAATATTGAAGATAGAACTAATTATTCGTGGCAACTGCGTCAGTGCATGTATTCCCGTGATTTACTTAACAGGAATTAAGCTTTCCAACTTAAGTATAAAGGTTTTATTTTTTTATACCTTTTAATATTTCGAAGAAAGTTTCCTTCGCAACATATGCGATTATGGTAACATAAAAACATCTCTATAACTGAGATGTTTACCGTATTTCTTTGGCCATAAAAATATTCATTAAGAAAAGCGCTAATCCACAATAAATCCGCTCATCACCGAAAATTTGTCGATGTTTACGAATGGGAAATAACATGTCCAGATATAGTGAAGTATCCCGTCGGATTTTGAAGACGCATCAACATGAAGACGATGTCAGTGTTTTCTTGCCATCATTCACAATTTTTTCTCATGGAGTTGGACAACGCCACTTCTATTCAGGTTGTATTCGTTTTTATTTCAATTGCCTGTCCTGCGATCATTATGTTAAATCTCTAAGTGATCTTAGCGGTTGAGACTGAACAACATCATGGAGAGAGAAGACGAAGATTGTAAATCGCTCGTGAATGAGATCATCAGGGAAGATCTTGGCATTGACACCTCCGGAATGAGATTTCATGCAGTACATCGGGTTGGTAAAAAAATCCAAAATAGGCACAGACCAATTATCGCCAGATTTGTATGTCGGGAGGACCGAGATCTTGTTTGGTCGGCGAGAGGTAAGATCAAAAATTCTAGTACACACTCGGAAGCATACATCACAGAAGACTATGCAAAGGTCATACAGGAAGAACGGAAAATACTGATTAAGGCAATGATAAAAGCCCGCGAGGAACATGGATTAAGCGATGCTAAAGTTAAAGGTCGATATCTATACATAAATAGCGAAAGATACGATTCTGAAAATGTTCCGGAATATTTAAAATAACTTTAAATGCGCAGAACGTTGTATTGCAATAACGTCAAATTATAAGATTCTCTCTCTCTATATATATATATTTATTTATGTAGTCTTTTAAAATCTGCAAAAATTATCTGTACGGAGTTAAAACCACAATATGCTTTCAATATGCAAATTTAAGATTCTGACAGGCAGTTGAAACCCATTTCGACTTTATTAGGATGAACAATAACACCTATGAATCCTACTGGGACCATAGACCAATGCCAAGGGTTTTTTATTTGTTACGGTGTTTATGTTTTATGATCATACATGTATGTCGCCAGCTTAAAATTTGGTATTTTAACTTCACTAACCCCGTTTCAGCTAGTTCCACGACTTTTTTGCCTGTATCAACCTCCTTTGAAAAAGCTGAGATATTATACCTGATTTTTAGTTAATGGATCTTAATATCTGTTCACTTAATGTAAGAGGTTTAGGAGAGCGACAAAAGAGAAGAGAAGTTTTTAATTGGCTAAGAGCAAAACGATTTTCAATCTATTTATTACAAGAAACCCACAGTGTTGAAAATGCATCTTCTGCATGGTCGGCCGAATGGGGCTATAAAACTTTATTTAATTGTTGTTCTAGTGCCAGAGGAGGAGTTGCTATTCTCTTCAATAATAATTTTGCTTTTCAACTTCAGCGATTTTATTCTGACCCTACGGGTAGATTTATCATCTGTGACATCAAAACAAATGAGAGGATTATTACTCTGGCCACTATTTATGCACTTAATGAGGACAATCCAAGCTTCTTTGAAGGGTTTTTCAACAACTTACAAGATTTTCAATGTGATGATATCATATTAGGTGGCGATTTTAATTTCGTATTAGATCTAGAAAGGGATAAAAGAGGCGGCCTTGCCAAAACCCATACAAAGGCAGTTCATGTACTTAAAAATTACATAGATGAATTAGATTTGGTAGATGCATGGAGGGTTGTAAACCCTGATACCCGTAGATACACCTGGCGTCGTAAAACACCCGAAATACATTGCCGTCTAGATTTCTTTCTCGTGAGTCAGAGTTTAATGTGCAATATTACACATGCTGATATTGGAACAGGCTTTAAAACGGACCACTTCTTAATAATTATTAAAATTAATCTTCACTGTAACCCAAGAGGTCCAGGATATTGGAAGTTAAATACGTCGTTCTTAATAGAGTCTGAATATGTAAACCAAATACGACAAACAATTAGAGATGTCCAAAATGAATATCAAGATGATAATCTCGTTAATGTTGCCCTGAAATGGGAAATGATCAAGTTAAAAGTTAGAGAGCAAACTATTAAATATGCAACAGCTAAAAAGGCCAAATTGTTGTACCCTGCGAGCAGAGCCTCTTTCGATCCTCCTAGTTCTAGGAGGATCGAAAGAGGCTCTGCTCGCAGGGTAAATTGTTGCGGAAAGAAGAAGAATTAGAAAGGTCAATAAACATGCTACAAAGAGAAATTGAATCCAATGAAACCAACAATGATAAAAAAATGATAAACCGCAAAGATTTAGAAGATAAAATGAGAGAACTGGAAAAAATAATTGAATACAAAACAAAGGGTGCGATTTTAAGAGCAAAATGCAGATGGTATAATGAAGGCGAAAAAAATACCAAATATTTTTTAAATCTTGAAAAGAGACACTTCAAAAATGGTGTAATTAGCCAGCTTAAGGTGAACGATAATGAATTTGTCACTTCAGACAAAGAAATTTTGAAAGAATGTGAAACCTTCTACCAAAATATTTATAGCTCAAAAAGTGACAAAGACGATAACGAAACTAGCAACCTTTTTTTTGAAATACTTGATCAGAAAGTTTTGAACTCTGAGGATAAAGAAAATTGTGAAGGCCTGTTAACTAAGGAAGAATGTCTACAAGCTCTAAAAAGTATGAATAATGAAAAAACGCCAGGCACCGATGGGTTGCCTGTAGAATTTTACAAGATTTTTTGGAATGATCTCTCAGACAACTTTTTAAACTCTTTCAACTATGCTTATCAAAAGGGACAACTTTCAATAAGCCAAAGACGTGGGATAATTAAACTAATACCAAAAAAAGACGCAGAACCTTACTATGTTAAAAATTGGCGCCCAATAACACTATTGAATTGTGATTATAAAATAGCAGCAAAGGCCATAGCCAATCGTATTAAAAACGTAATTTCAAAACTAGTTAATAACGACCAGACTGGCTTTTTGAAAGGTAGATTTATTGGTGAAAATATTAGGTTAATTGATGGCATAATAAACCACACAGCTGCTTATGATATTCCTGGATTACTACTATTTTTGGATTTCGAAAAGGCCTTCGATACAGTGGAATGGTCATTTATATGGAAAACATTAGAGTCTTTTAATTATTTTGGACCATCAATTATAAACTGGATTAAATTGTGTTATCAAAGTATAGAAAGCTGTATCTTAAACAATGGGTGGGCAAGTAGTTTTTTTACACCTGAAAGAGGAGTTAGGCAAGGCTACCCCCTTTCCCCTTACATCTTTATTCTTGGTGTGGAAATATTAGCTGAAAAAATCAGAAGAAACAACGCTATAAAAGGAATTTTAGTGCATGGTAAAGAAATCAAAATTAGTCAATATGCCAATGACACTACAATCATTCTTGATGGTTCCCAGACGTCCTTCGTGTCCGCTTTGCATGACCTAGAACGTTTTAGTGCTATATCTGGCCTGCGGCTTAACAACAAAAAAACTGAAATACTTTGGATCGGATCTTGCACAGGACGCCAAGAAATTTTCTGTCCTGAAAAGAATTCGAATCTAAAATGAGTCAAACACAAAGTAAAGGCTCTTGGCGTTTGGATATCAACAGATCCTACTGTAACTATGAACGAAAATTACAGTGAAAAGTTAGAAAAAGTTAAAAATTGCTTAAGCTGCTGGGAATACCGCCGCTTAAGCCTTCTGGGGAAAATTGTTGTTTTAAAGAGTTTAATTGCCTCACAATTCGTTTATATTCTTTCTCCCCTACAAACAAACCACCGAGCAATAGATGAGATTAACAAGATTTTCTATAATTTCCTTTGGGATGGAAAGGGGGACAAAATCAAGCGAAACGTTATGATTAGTGATTATGAAAACGGAGGATTAAAGATGATCGACCTTAAGTCTTTTAATAAAGCGCTCAAATCAACCTGGGTTAAAAAATACTTAGACAGAGACAATTATGGTAAATGGAAACTTTTGTTTGACTTTGAATTACAAGAGTATGGAGGACCTGACATTTTCAAAGGAAACCTTAATAAAAGTGATCTGTCTCGGTATATTAAAGTATCTGACGCCTTTACGTCTGAAATTTTGCAAATATGGTCAGAAATTAGTTTTGACGATAGCGTAAAATCTGTAAAACATTTTTTTTCGCTGAACCCCTGGCACAATTCTCTTATAAGGGTGGGGAATAAGCCAATATACTATAAATCATGGTCCGCTAAAGGAATAAAAACAGTTGGACATCTTATGAAAGATGAGAACAGTTTTTTATCTTTCTCTAACTTCAAAGACCGCTTTGACATCAATGAAACAAACTTTCTTGTCTTTCAAGGTGTTGTATCTGCTATAAAAGCCCTTAGAAGAGACAAAGAAGACCAATTTGTAAATAACATAAACTATGTTAGTTTTGCCGATAATTTTATAAAAGCTAACAAATCTAACAGAATAGCTTACGAGAAACTTGTCAGCTTAAAACGGAGTTGCACCAGTAAAAGCCAAAATAAGTGGATTATTGACTGCAATTTATAATGCAATGATCTTATTAACTGGCAGGCTGTTTACAAACTACCTTTTCACTGTACAAAAATATCCAAATTAATTATTTTCCAGTTTAAACTGCTTCATCGAAGACTAGCAACAAATGACTTTTTAAATAAAATTGGAATCAGGAATAATGATATTTGCACTTTCTGTAGTGGAGAGAAAGAAACACTAATTCATTTATTCTGGTACTGTAACGAAACGTCACTTTTCTGGCAGGGTTTTGGAAAATGGTTCTATGAAAAGTGTTCAACGACAAAAATTGATAATTTATCCTTGGCTATAATACTAGGTCTGAGAACAGATATTCTTTCCCACACACAACAATATTTCTACTTTCTTGTTGCCAGATATTTTATCTGGACTTGTAAAATGCAAGAGAAAATCCCAAACATAGAAGGGTTTCCAAGTTTTCTGACATCGTTCAGCGGTTTTTGAAAAAATAAACAAATAAACAAACCTCTTCAAATCCTTAAATCCTTCACTGTAAAAGCAAGGTTTTTTATGAGCTTTAAAAGAAAAGACGAGTGGAACACTACAACTGGTCCTTTAAAATAAATTATTTAAGCTGACGATATACAAGTAATGTAACCAGTGTCGTATTGTAAAAAGTGTAAGTACTGCATTATAAGTAGTGTGAGTATTGTATTGAGCGTATTGTATATTAGTAGAACTTTGCATTGTAAGTAGTGTGAGGATTGTATTGTACGTGTTGTAAATAGAGTATCATATTGTAAGTAATGTATTCCTAAGCATTGCATTGTAAGTAGCGTAAATATTCATGATAATAATAATAAAAAATAAAAATAAAAAAAATAAAAAAAAGTGATCCTAGCGGTTACGACTAAAAAAGAGTTTGGCTGTAGTGGTTGATATTTTGGTGGGAGCGATCTCCATGCCACTAGCGATCAGTTTAGATGTGTTAGTACTCCAGAAACATTTTAATAAGGACGTTTTTTGCAGGATAGACCTTGTAAATGAAATTTTAATGTACACTACTTTCGCCTGGGAATTCGAAAGGTACATAGCCGTGCACAATTGGGGAACGTACAAGGCAATTGTTACAAAAGGCGCATTAAAAATTACGCGCTAATAGCATGGATGGTCGCGATAATAAGAGTTGTTCCAAAGTTTGTAATGACAGCCTTTGGTGTCCGCTGGGAAGTGTTGTTTGCTGCGGATGTTGTCATTAGCTTTACTTCTTTCTCCGGTAGTTATCAAGCCTTAACTGTTACTCTGTGACGAAAAGGAAAAAATTGACGAAAGAAAAAATTTGTCCTTCGAAAATCGAAAGTTCTTTTTTGAAAACTAAATATTTAGGAATCCAACTCTAGACAAAAATCTTGCGCCACTGACATTTTGAACTCGCACGCGTTTTCCCGCGTTTGGCGCCGGCGACATGTATTTGCTTTGAGTTCTTACATCTATATCACCGTTTAGAGGTAGTCTCATTCAACGCCTTACAACTTTTATTGAGATGAAGTTACGCAAAAATTTACATCGCCTGTTTGGGTTGCCTGTACAGAGTCTTCGACACGCAATGCAACCTCCGGTTTGCAATTATATTACGCGCGATATTGCACCGATAAAATTTGTATATGTAGTGAATATTCGATCTTCGTTCTAGGCAATTTTCTGCAGCGTTCGGCAATCACGAAATCTTCGGCAATGCTCGATAAAACCTTCAGAAACGTTCGCATGATCTTCGGACAATCTTTCTGACAATCTTCGGAAATATTAATTTTCTTTTCTCTGAAAGAATGATCTATAATGCTAAGTAGCAAATGATTCCTCCGGCTTGAACAACGGTCTTTGATTGCAAGAAAACAATCGCTGGAAACAAACCTCTGAAAGAGTATGTCGGCATTTTGAGAGAGGATAAGGCCCTGGGGACCAACCTCGTTCCCAGGGTTTTTCCCTTTTAAAATTCAAAGAGAAAAACACTTGGAACGAGGTTGCCTGGGGACGGGGTTAAGCATGAACAGGAGCTCGGATGATTTCCGCCACTCACTCGGGTTCGGTTTTCCTGCCCGAGGGTGAGCGCGGGCCTATTTTCCGAAAAGCGGCCGGTAATCGAGCCTAACTCAAGAATGATAGCTAATGATTAGCGCCACAAGCCAACGTCAAGTTTATGCAAGGTTGATCCCATATTAAAGCAGACAAATTGATAGAGGCCGATTTACACGGTACAACTTTGTCGCATGCGACACGCTCACGCCATGCTTACGACATGCTTGCAACACGAATTGCTTCGTGCAAATCAACTCAAGTCATATCGTAAGCATGGCGTAAGCGTGTCGTTCGGCAATAAAGTTGTACCGTGTAAATCGTGGACCTCTATTACGACTCTAAGACCGATAACAGTGAATATTTGGCAAGATAACAGCGGAAAAGCATATTTAGCAAGATTCTTTAGAGGATGAAAAATGTTTGTTTGGGCATTAAAATCAACACTTGTCACTTAAGATCAAGAATCACAGTTATTTGGAAGGATAAAACATGATTAGCGAACTGATCTAAATATTTAGCAAGAGGATCTCTAGATCGGGGATTAACTGGGATTACGCGACCTTGCTACGATCCTGAGATTTTTTAGCGAGGCTACACGTCAGGAGTAAAGATCTTGAAACGGTTTTAATTTCTGTGGATACAGGTTCTGTGTCGAAACCTCTTAGACGAGATGACAAGTGTAAACATGATTACCCGACAAGTGTAAACATGATTACCCGATACTCCCTAGTAGAGACATGTTGTGTAGTTCTAACTTTTGAGTCTGTGAACAAAATCCCATGGTGTGACCATTCAAATGAAACCTCTTTAGTAGTTCTTTTGCATGGTACCATTTGTTTTTCAATATTTTATGAAACGATCTTTAGAATTGGCACTCTGGGTGTTAAAGGACCTTACGGGTTAACCGATACCCCTCACGCAAGCCTATTCGAATATCCTCTTCTTATTTAAACGCCCTATTAAAGAACTGACCCAAAACCGAATCAATGCCAAGTTCAATATTGAAAAAGTTCCAAATTACGAGTTGTAAAACATTGATAAGCTAACGTTACCAGTGGTGGATCGACTCCATCGTAAAGTTTGAAACTGACCGCTAGGAATACTAGTCTTACTTAATAGTGAATCAGCCATATTTATTTCCATCGTAAGTGGGGGAGGGGGGAGGGGGGAGGGGGTGGAGGGGGAGGGGGAGGGGGTAAAGAGCGGGGGGAGTAAACATGTTAGAGACTGCTCAGTGTTTAGAAACTTGTTAGAAATACATCACATGACCTCACAGAATCCTGGTATCTGATCATTCGACTACTCATTAAAATAAAAGCTACTGAGCAGTGCTTTCCCGTGTTACTGTTTATTATGCTGTACAACGTGGTTCTAACTTTTGAGTCTGTGGATGAAATCGTAAAGTGTGACCATTCAAATGAAAGCTGTTGTGTATCACTTTCCCGTGGTGCTATTAATTATATTTTGTGTGGCCCTTCAAATGGAAACTTTCGACCATTATTTTCCTGTGATACTGTTTATTATGCTGTACAAGGTGGTTCTAACTTTTGAGTCTGCAAATGAAATCCTACAGTGTGACCTGGCATTCAAAAGAAAGCTATTGAGCAGTACTTCCCTGTGATACTGTTCCATGCTGTACAAGGTGGCTCTAACTTTTGAGGCCTACCGGTAACATACAAATGAAAGGGGGCGTACTTTACTGTGGTAGTTTATCGTACTATTCTATAACAGGACTAGCAAGTCTGTGGATGAATTCCATTGAACAATGGCGTGTTGTTACTCTATTTTTATTGCGAAGGAATTCACAAAATTTTCGCATTATTTTCACAAAATTTCTGTTGTTTACCAGTGTTGACTGGATCGCCTAAAATAACATGACCTAGTTAAATCTCTTTTAAAAATAAATATAATTTTTTTTATAAGTATGCATTCCATTACCACTGTTCAGTTTCCCGGTAAATTATACTCTATTCTAGTCCAAAATTCTTTGATTTCTATACCCTATCCCAGACTAAACTGTTTGAAAACCATGATATCAGTCACAGCGGCACATACCCCATAAACGGCTTACCACTTACCTATACCACATAGTACCCACCCCACGGAAACAGTTTACATCTATCATGGGAACCTATAAATGTAACGCGGATTTAGTTTTAACAACTGAAATGTGAGTGAGTCAGGTTGTTTCTTTGGAATTCGCTTTATTTGATATCCTTTTCTTGATGTTCTATCTAGAAGCATTTCGTGCATAGGAAAAGGTAATAAATTCAAATTTAGCACAGTTTGACCCAAAACTGACATAAAAAATTAAGCCTCGAGATGACATAGCCTTTTCAAAACTGAAGTCTATAATGCTATCAGAATGCCCTCTTTGTTTTTAACTGGCTCAGCTTGTCAAGGAATGACAATCCAATTTGAAAGAATCGCTATTAGCATGATATTTTTGCACGCGAAACGCAAAACCTATTTCCCACGAAAATGTGTACTTCGTCTCAGTCTTCTTCCCCCCCCCCCCACAAAAACCAACATTTCCAATTCTAATTCGATCCGGAAACTGAGTGAAAGTAACGTGGCTTGAACTGAAGTTCCTTATCAGTTATTTATTGATTTAAGAGTTTTTATTATATTTTTTGATACTAACGGTATAAGTCGTATAAGCTTTATTTTAGATCCAATTTTGATTTGTTTATTTTATTTTATTAGCTTCGTCAGATAGAAGACTTTGCAAAAAGAAAGCAAAGACAATGTCTATAACAAGTAAATAAGAAAAGAGGCAGACACCGCAACAGCAAAACCA
The DNA here is from genome assembly GCA_024195265.1 of Dendrophyllia cribrosa. Lineage (NCBI taxonomy): Eukaryota > Metazoa > Cnidaria > Anthozoa > Scleractinia > Dendrophylliidae > Dendrophyllia > Dendrophyllia cribrosa. The sequence goes on along the minus strand of JAJLRJ010000005.1, from coordinate 39,391,352 downwards.
ATTACTGCGAGCGCAGAAGTTAAAATTATTAGAAATAATAATTAGAGAATAAAACCTGGATCGACACTAAAAACAATAAGTGATGGGGGGAGTGAGGCTTATTGAAGTGTTACATTTAAGGCAAATTATCTTGAGGTTCTCGGGTTATCTATATCGTAATTTTTTTTTCCAAAGATCTTAACTAGCATCTGTACAAATTAAAGCTGATTTGAAATGCTGGAGGTTATCTTCTCTTAGTTCGTTTTCACCTTGGCATTATCAAAATTTTAAAATTTAAACCGATCATTCTACATAGCCCTTCTGTTAACAGGTTCTCTATATCAGCAAAAGTAATCGTCCTGCCATGTTTCATGTCAATACACTACATTGCTTTGGAGATTTATAGCATATTTTTAATTTTTTGGAGGGTGCAGCTGAGCGTCTCCATGTGTGCAAAACAAAAACAAGTATTTTTCACTCAGTTTATTTAGATTTTTCTAAACGAGGATCTTTGCATGAACTAAACAGAAACAATTATATAAAAAAACAAGCTTTATTTTAAGAATTTCTTAAAAGTGAAAATTCGGCCGTCATGTGGATGCCGACCAAAGGGGTTCACCCAAATGTCAAACGCAGACAAACTTCCCTTTAATATTTTTGAAATATGCTTTTCACATAACTCGGTTAGTGAAGAACGCAGATACCACGCAGCTCTTAACAACCTCTAATTTTATTGGACCTGGGTATCACGCAGCTCTATTGTTTTTAGGACTAGGGACCACTGTTGTGTTCTTTGTTCTATTGTTTTCTTAGCAAATTAGAGAAGACCTTGTAAGGATCTTTGAACTAAACAGAAACAAACAAGCTGCGTACTGCCCCAAAGAACGCCGGGATTCAAAATTTTGCCAAGCCGTTTCATTTTGCATTCCCTGTAACATCTGTCTCTGGTTTGCTCCGCTCAACGGCCAAAAAAAAAAACTGCTTATGTAGATGAAACGATGTATAGAAGAGTCGAGTTCGTCAGCAAGTGCACAGGCTAACCATCCTCTGTTTGTGTGGTGGGCTGTGCATGTCTTTGTTTTCTTTGTCTAGTTTTGAGCGAGTCGAACCGTTATTCTGAAAATATCGCTTTTGTGAGCCGTAATCGCCAAAATAAACACAGAAAAACACAGTTGACAATGCACAGATTTTGAGAGTTTTTATTTCATTTTCATCGATCTTTAGAGCCCGAAATCTCGCCTTTAGTGAGGCTAGCTTTATAACACCGTTACAGCCATTACAGATACAGAGTACACCACATGTATTTCAAGTCAATGGCTGAAGGGGGACTTGAGTTGAAATTTAACGTATATTAGGCGTCGAGTTTTCAACTGGATAGACGACAGAAAATTATCTTTTAGTTTTAAACACAAACAAGCAATAGATAGCCACACGAGAGCAGTCGGGGTTGATATAGCACACTGTTTTGGTGTTTATCGATTAATTATTCATTTCAAATTCTAATTTCTAAATCCTCATTAAGTGCCCCTGTGATCAAATTTTTGATTTTGATTTTTTTACATTTTCGTGTACAATTAGACTTTCTTACTCATCTTGCCAAATTTCAATTCATTACGAACATCAGAAGTCATTTTATTTTAACATTTATGTCCGAGAATTTACGGCCGCCATTGATCAACCTTGTTCCAAGGATTGGCTGCGAATGGGAGAAAATGACGTCAAAGACTGAAACATACCTCACGGGTTGAAATTATAATAACAATAAGTATTGAAAATCACGCGAAAAGCAACAAAAACTTTGGACTTGTTCTTCGTGCAATTTTCTGTGCTGATTGTTATTATAATTTCAACCCGTGAGGTATGTTTGAGTCTTTGACGTCACTTTCTACCATTCGCAACCAAGCCTTGGAACAAGGTTGATTAATGCAGGCGGCCGTAAATTCTCGGAAATAAATGTTAAAATAAAATGACTTTTGATGTTCGTAATGGATTGAAATTGGGCAAGACGAGTAAGAAAGTCTAATAGTACACGAAAATGTAAAAACATGAAAATCAAAAATTTGGTCATAGGGGCACTTTAAATCTTTTATATTTCTTATTTTGCTAAATTTCACAAACGCCGCCCCCCTGCCCCCCCCCCCCCCCCCCCCCATCCTTTTTTTTTCTCAAACATCCCCAAAACTGTTGCAAAATTACTTAACATCAAATAACATTGGCTTCTACAAACCAATGATGGCATTTATAGATTGCTTCATAATGAATTTCCATAAAACCGTTCTAAAGTTGTGCAAACATGCTATTTAATTGAACCTCCCCCCCCCCCCCCCCCGCCCCCGGCTAGAATCACAGATGTCTAAATGTTTTGTCGACCACTTTTACTTTATAGTCACTGCCCTGCAACTGTAACTTGTATACTGTAACTGCTAAACTGTTACCACTGCTAGTTTGAATGCAGTTAGCGTTAATCGACCCGAGTACTAGCCTGCGAAAACAGCCACCTCTCATCGCTCCCGGCCGCTAGGGGCGTTCGCGCCAGAGTTCGGGTCTTCTCGAATCTTGGGGGGGGGGGGGGGGGGGGGGGGGGAGGGGACTCCCATATAAAATGATGGGGGTGATTTCCGTGCCTTTTAGAAGTTAAAATTCGTGATTTGGTACCAGTTACGGTGTTTGACTCGAAAATGGCCACTGTCGAGTTATTCTGATTCCGTTAGGGGAATATACTGACAGAGCCTACAAACTGAACCACACCAACAAAACCGTTTTCTGTTACCTTTGGTTTACCATGTTTATCACCGCTGTTTGTGTTTTATTTCTTATCAAGTTACGATGGCCTAAGAACAAGAGTTTATATGATTCTGTTACCTTGCTATTAGGAGTTCCTTTCAAACTTTCCGAGATCACCCCCGTAACTTTTGCATGGGAGTCCCCTGCTGGGCATGGGGTCAAAGGAGGCTATACCCTTTGCGGCCGCCCATGCATTCGCAAACTTCAGTATAGCTTATCAGTGGAACCTCGATTTAACTGTACGAACCTCGGTGTAACGAACGATATTCTTCAGCCCGGTAAAATTACAAGTAAAATGTATGGAACAGAACCTCGATATAACGAAATCCTCGTTATGACGAACACAATCCGGCAGCCCAAACGTAAAATCTACCCTGATATAACGAATAAATGTCAACGCGCGACAAAAGATAAATGCGGAACAGACCAACAGTTTGTGCTATAGGGCAAAGGTATAACCTGTACAATTTTCCAGTGTCGTAGTTATATTTACAGTGTACTGTAGCTTCATACAGGCATTAAAGTGCCAATGTTATTTGTTGAGATCCGGAAATACGTAACACCGTTACAAAACAATTATTAACTATACCTCGATATAGCGAACATCTTGGTTATTTTCCCGCAAATTTGTTATAACGAGGTTTTCGATATGACGAACCCTCGATATAACGAACCACTTCCCCAGTCCCTTGGCACTTCGTTAAATCGAGGTTCCACTGTAGTGGCGAGTATACCCCCAGGGGGCTTTTGAACATCCGGAGCCGGTTGATTCTTGTTTTGTCTTTCTACCCGGGGGGACGCTCGTCGGAAATTTTCGAGAAACACCCTAACAGGTACAAAAATCTCGTTTGATGGGTGTGGCTCAAATAAATTTTCACCTCTGAGAAGTAGCAATTCTAACCAGGCAGGAGCTTATTCTAAACACAACACATGTCACGTCGTTTTCGGCTCAATACCCTAAAAGGTACCGCGATAATTTTGACGGTGGTCATTTTAGATCTTAGCACCCAAAGCGATACCAATCTACAAATTTTGACCCCTAAAAGGTACGACGAGCACTCCCGTCATTTTTTATATGGGAGTTTCTATTGCTTGACAACATTATATATAGTAGGTTGCATTCCATTTTTGTCGTTTTTGTTTTAAATAGAGTGGCTGACAATAGCATGGCCAAGTTAAACCTGCGACGGTGAAATAAACAAACAAGAAAAATCTATTTCCTGCTTTAAGTTGGCTTTACTGAGTGCCCGGATTGAAATCCGCACGCGAGCGACTGCGCTTATGCAAGATCGAGATAATCTGGCACTAAGCTTTAAATATTGGCTTTGATTTTCCTGCGTAACTGATAAACAAATGTTCAAATCCAAGAGAACATTATAAGAACATACTGTTGAGTGCTTTCATTTGAAAAGTCACAGTTTAGAATTTCATGGCCATACTCTAACAGCCTGGCTAAAATAGGCCACATTGTTTCTTGTAATGTGGCTAAACTGGGAAACATATGCTGCGGACACAAAATGTGCGTCCGAGAAGCAAGAATGTGTTTTAATTGATTCAATTTCCTTGCGTCCGGGAAGCAAGGCGTCCGCAACAATGTTTCTCAGTTTAGCCAGGCCCTTAGAAAGAACCGCATTCTACAGCATAATAAACAGCACCACAAGAAATGACGAAATATTCAGAGAAATGCTCCCACTAGGACAGGCCAGATACAGTATATTTTTAGTCCAAATAAGTTTTACCGCCAATTACTACGTCACGTGCCGACAGGTAGTAAATGCGATCGTGTGCATGCTTTATTGCATATGTAAGCACGCGGGAATGGACGCAGATTAGAGGTTACAGCATAATAAAAGCTTTTATAATAGCCAATTAAAACTTAATAACTAAGTAGGGTAACGGAAAAGGATTTGGATTATACACGGAAATAAGGATTGACGGTGCCAACTCTTTACACCTAAAACTTGAGACATTCATGGCGTGTTTTCACCCGGCTTCTGGTCTCAAAATGGGTATCTATTTTTGCCATTTTAGCTTGAAACGTAGCTCTGATAACGGGTTTCTTAAACTCATTTACAATTCATCACCTTTAAAATAAGAAAGTCATAAGCGTGCATGACGGTGATTTGGTATCAAGAGTGGAATAAACCGCATTAAAAAAATATAAAACCTCCAGAGTGGTTTGGAAACCCGATCTTTATTAGCATGGATTTTCGCGATTTCATTTCGTCGTTTTCTCTGTATTTAATGGACATTTCGAGAAGCTATATCAAACACTCGAAGAGGTGTTTCATCAGGTGTCCAAACACCTCGAAGTGAGTTAAAAAACTCGGCCGTGCCGCGTTTTGTCAACCCACTTCTCGGTGTTTGGATATCCTGATGAAACACTCTTCCTCGTGTTTGATATCATTCATAAAACATCACATATTTTGGTCTGAAAATGTGCGAGAGTGTCAAGAAGAACTAAGAAGCGGGACGAACACACCATCTCTTTTGAGGTCGGAGTACCCTGCCCACCGGGACTTAATTTAATTATATTTTCCATATAAAAGCGGCATAGTTATAGATTAATTTAGTAGCTATAGACATGCAAAATTCACCACGGACCGTTTTCGATTTAGGCAACTGGAAAAATGAGGTTTATGGCATTTCAGTGATCTCGCAAACGATCCTGGCAGAGATGTAGAATAAAGTGAAGTTGTCGCTACAGTTCACGAAATACTACAGAAATTAATCCATTCAAACTTTTAAAAAAGTTAAGGCGCAATGAACAAGTGTGTTGTGTGTGTGTGTGTGTGTTTTTTTACAGCCACTGAAAAGTTAACATGTAAATGTATTAAAAACAAATAACTAATAGATACTGTAATTATCTATGAGAAAGGTGTCTAGTATCATCATTTCCGGGTCTGATATAATTTTCATTAACGCTGTAAGGGATGACCGTTCACGGGTGAGGATCATTTTCGGCAAGGCCTCGTCCCTCCTGTACTTGCGTCTTCTACGCTTTTCAAACTATGACTTGTAACAACATGACAGAAGATATTAACATGTTATTCAAACCCTGAAAATCAATTCCCAAGAGTGCCAAAGATAAAAATATTTCAAATGAGTTTTTTACGGGTAGGATTTGCGTTTTGTTCATCACGTGAGGCAAGTGATTATTTGTTTATAGAATTTTCATTAACGCTGTACGGGATGACCGTTCACGGGTGAGGATCATTTTCGGCAAGGCTTCGTCCCTCCTGTACTTGCGTCTTCTACGCTTTTAAAACTATGACTTGTAACAACATGACAGAAGATATCAACATGTTATTCAAACCCTAAAAATCAATTCCCAAGAGTGCCAAAGATAAAAATATTTCAAATGAGTTTTTTACGGGTAGGATTTGCTTTTTGTTCATCACGTGAGGCAAGTGATTATTTGTTTAACCCTTTACTAACGAGAGTGAACAAACATCAAAATTCAAGGAAAATCCCAAATTTAATGTTGTAAAATATTGAAAAACAATTTGCACCATGAAAAAGTACCGCCAACGAGGTTTCGTTTGAATGGTCACACCATAGGATTCGTCAACAGATTTAAAAGTTAGAACTACACTCCATGTCTAGCCTATGTCTCTATAATCGACTCTGAGAGTCAACGGGGTTACATTAAAATAAGAAAAAATCGAGATGTATTAGACAGTCCAGTTTGCTGCCTGGGAGGTATATGGGTTGTCTAGAATAACGTGTGTTGTCGGCCTCGAGATGTTCCGTGAGAATTTATTGAAAGTCGATGTCTGGCAGTTGTCATCGTGTGGTGCTCTCAAAGAAGCTATGCTGTGCCGAGGAGATTTCTAAGGGCGCTTGCTATAGCAACTTTTTGAAGTACCAGGTTCTCAAAAAGGCGCATTCAGTTCTGGGTCAAAGTTGCGCCGGCTAAATCACCATTTTCATACAAGGAATGCTCCACGGGAAAGATATCTGGTGAATTATCGAGAGGATCGGAAGAATAACTCTAATGCTAGTCAGTTTAACGGATCTCGGCCAGGACGCAAGCAAGAACTTAAGAAAATTGCCTTAGTTTTTTCAAGTTGCAATCCGCCCCCCTTAGCCAAACACATCTTTTTAGCTTCAATGCACTAGTAGAGTAATTTTAAACAAAATTGGGGGATCGCCATTTTTGGGTTTGCTCTGATGTAAATGTCCTTTACCTTTTTATAATAATGCTTAAAACAGGTGACTGGCTCATTTGACCCTTTACCTCCCAAAAGTGCCAAAAATCAAAATTCAAGAAAAATCCAAACTTTCATTTTGTAAAATATTGAGGTTTCATTTGAATGGTCACACCATAGGATTTCATCCAGACTCAAAATTTAGAACTACACTACATGTCTCCATAATTGACTCTGGGTGTGATCCAAGGATGATAAATTTTTTCATTGAACATTTCACGCTACAGAACTTGCAGTTTGATTTTCCCTTAGTGGAGCTGACATGACTTGGTAGAGCACTACGTGACGAAACAAGAAACGCAATTAGGATATTACGTATGTTTAGACATAAACGGCGTTTTGTTCTGCATCACTCAAGTCCAGACGGGATCAGAGAAATTAGCGTCAGACATAAAAACCAAAATCGGGTCATCTCTTAACCCCCTGGGCTTGTTAATTGACATAAGTAGTTCTACAGAGGTTAAAAAATTCCCGGCTTTTCCCATTCTTGATAAAACAAAAGATCGTTTGAACATTTATCACGTGGGAAAGAACTTGATTAAACATGGTATGCAAGTGTGAGATTTTTTTGCATCATCGCATGGATCGAAAACTGATCAAACTTGACCAATTTCTTTTTTAATTATGGGTATGGCATGCGCATTGCCTACCAAGTCAACTCGATTACCAACGCCTCTACGTTCTAAGACGGAAGGATTTTCTTGAAATGACGTCTAACTGTTTTTAAGTCACGCCAATAAAGGTTTATACAAGGAATCGCTCTCCGTCAAGTGGCGACAGACATTTCCTTATCTAGACACAAAGGCCAACTTAGCCTTGTTATAAGCGCAGTATTCATTCATCTGTCTGCAGGAGTGTTAAAATACTTCTTGGTTTGTGTTGTATCTCGTGTTCCTTGGCAAGCGTTTTGCTCCGTTTTCAACATCAAAGGACCACTATTTGCTTCACTTCCAGGTAAACAAGTACATTGTCTGTGTTTGTTGTATTTATCAGATCAGTGTTTTTTCGTGGAAGCATTTTGAAGAGGCCATCCGAAGGCCATTAACGATGATTGCATTGCCTCGCAAACCGGCGTACAAACCGTCCAAGCCTCTTGCAGTCACTCAACTGAATAGATCTACTTTTTCATCGAATTCGGTTGAAAGAGTTAGCTAATAATAGGCAAGCACTAGTCTTGTGTATAAACAATATGGAGTTTCATTAATTTTCATTGTGATTTGAACAGTAGGCCAAATCTGCAAAGTCGTGAAATTTTAAGCTTGCAATATATTTTTTAAAAAACCTCCACATAAAACATTTCAAGTAGCTGATGAAATGCTTGTTGATGCCAACACAAACAATTCTTTAACCCGTGTTTGTAGACTAAACATGTAACTTAAGGTTTTCGTGTCAAACGGTCAAATTGACTTCAATTCAGCGAGGCGCCCAAGAGTGCAAAAAAAAAACACACGGACAGGACAGTTGAAACTCAGACGAGCAAACGCACGCAAACAAGCAGGCCTAGCACCCGAAATTTGTGGAATTTAGAATCTGCTGACCCAAAGGTTAGAAAAAGACATATGAATCGAGCCACAAGCTCACTGTGGTTAAGAACATTTCGACATAATAATAACAACTAATAACCAATAAATCTACTTAGGTACTGCTTGCTAAAGTCTTTAATTGTCGTCTTATTTATTAAAAGGACTGAAATAGAAGTAAAAAAATGCCCATTTCAGTGCATCACGGAACGTCGTCTCTTCCAAAACAATGAAAAGGAACTTGTTTGCAATATGATAAAAGCATAACTTGATACTGAATTCCATATTACCCCCCCCCCCCCCCCCCGGATCTTAACAGGATTGGAAGTAGCCAAAATCAAATGTATGGGCGGATTCAGGGGGGGGGGGGGGGGGGGGAACTGTACTAAATATTTGACGAACTACCTTCTGCTCTTACACCAAATACACTTTCGGCACTGAGACGACAAACCAAGAGTGATTCCTCGAAGTTGGGAGCAAACCATCATCAGATCTAACGTAAGCAACTGGCAATTTTTGCAAGAAACAAGGGAAAAATAAAAAAGGGTATTTGTTTCAAGTTGCATCCATTTCCATCCACGCTATCTGAGCTATCTGAGCTGCTATTTTAGCGCTATCCACCTTTTGAACAACCGGGTCAGGGCTCTTGTACTAGTATTAATAGTACTTACTTTGTAGTACATTTTTTGTACTTGTTAACAAAACTGAAGCATTATTTCTACGTAATTTTCCAATACGCAAGGGTAGAACTCCAATTTTTTTCAAGTAATATACGAAACACAAGAAAGCGTGTTTCATCAGGATTTCCGAAGAACCAGAAGAGAGTTGAAAAAACCGACGCGTAGCGGAGTTGTTTTTTTTTTTTGGACGAAAAATCTCTGCTAATTAATTCCGATTTTCCTTCGTCACGCTTATTATTTTGAGTTCAAAAATTGTAATCTCATTACACTGTCCAACGAATCGTTTCGTCGGAAAGCTCTTCGGAAGCCTTAGTCATCTTAAAAATTCGTAAGAAATTAGATTAACAATAGGGTGTTCTTAACTAATATGTCGACTCCAATTTTCGTAACCGTGATCGGAAAATTTAACACGGTTTTGTTTTCGGAAGGGATAGAAAATGTCGTTTTAGGTGCAATATAAGGTCAGCTTGGATTTTTCGGAAGGTGAAAGCAGCTATAGTAAATTCGGGGTTTCGATTCCTTTCCCTGAGTTCTGTCGATGAAATATTCAGCTAAAATAACCCGTGCGAAAAGCTCAAACATATTAGCTTTCACATAGTTCCCTTTAAGGTGATATGTTTAATACACGGGACGATTCGCAACGACGATTTTTAGCGCAACATGGGTGCACGGACGATTTTCTTCGCAATTTTTGCGTTGCGAAGTTTTTGAATCAGCTTCAAAAACTTGCAACGTAAAAACACGAATTTTACTCAAGTTGTTTCATGTAACATACCTGTTGTTAATTTTGTTGCGCTAAAAATCATCGTTGCGAATCGTCCCGTGAAACATCACCTAAATTAAAATGATACGGAAAAACAGTGCAACGCCATTACAAGCAATTCCTCTTTACCGCCACCAGGCAATCCGCGGCAAACGGGCTAAATACACTTGAATATCAAGGGTATTGGTTCCTGGCTACACAACAGGCATACAATATGAGCTAACTGAAAAGCGGTTTATCTGTGATTCAAGCCGTCTTGGGAGTGAAAAGTGCTCAAAAAATTTTGTTAAGTTACACAGACAACTACTACTGACAGTCAAAGATAGAGTACCGTCAGTGAATAGTTTTAGTTTATCTCCCGCAAGTAACCTTTGTACCCCACTGACAATTCAAGAAAAATTTACCAACCTTGTTGTGTAAAATCCTGAAAATCAAAATTACTGCTGAAAAACTTTCATTTGAATGGTCACACTGTAGGATTTCATCCACAGACTCAAAAGTTAGAACCACAAAGTACTGCTCAATAGCTTTCATTTGAATGGTCACACTGTAGGATTTCATCCACAGACTCAAAAGTTAGAATCACCTTGCACAACATAATAAACAGTACCACAGGAAAGTACTTCTTTCATTTGAATGGCCACACTTAGAATTTCATCGACACACTCAAAAGCCGATTAGAACCACCTTGTATGGCACAATAAACAATGCCACAGGAAAGAACTGCTCAATAGTTTTTGTTTGGATGGTCACACTTTAGGGTTTCATCCACACACTCAAAGCCGGTTAGAACCACCTTATGTACAGCACAATAAACAGTACCACGGGAAAGTACTGCTCAGTAGCTTTCACTTGAATGGTCACACTGCAGGATTTCATTCTGCGACTCTAACGTTAGAACTACCTTGTACAGCACAATAAACAGAACGCATCACAGGATTTGATTTATCGACTTAAAAGTTGAAACCACTTTATACTCTTAAAGGTTTTCAAACTATACAACAACTATAGAAAAAACGGTACTAAATATTTGACAAATAACCTTTGCTCTTACACAAAATTCTCCAAGAGCATATCGAAAAGAAAATATCAAGTGATTCTGCGAAGAGAGAACCGACCACCATGAGATTTAATTTAGGCCCGGTTCAAACGTCGAACTTCACATGTGCCGAATCTAATGCAAATGAGCAAAATCTATTGTTCTTGCTCATTTGCATTAGATTCGGCACATGTGAAGTTCGACGTTTGAACCGGGCCTAAGCGATTTTTTCCAAGTTGCACGTCGAAGAACTTGAAAAAATTGGCCATTGTTTTTAAGTTGCAACCCATTTCTAACCTGGCCACCCGAAGTCAAAGACAAGCTCTGATAGTTTCATTGTACTAGTACAGTACTGAATTGTTAACAAAAACGGGAGCATTACTTTTAGATTTCTGTTGATATAAATATGTTTTTGACTTTTTAAAGTGATACTAAAATAGAACGTGACAGGGTGCCAAACATGAAAATTCAAGAAAAATCCCAAAATTCATTTTGTAAAATATTGAAAAACAAATGGTACCATGCAAAAGTTCTGCCGAAGAGGTTTCATTTGAATGGTCACACCATGGGATTTCATCCACGGGCTCAAAAGTTAGAACTTAGATGATGCGCCCAGATTTTAAACTAACAAAAAAAATGTTATACAAACTATCAACTGCCGAAACAAAACTTTGTTTCCGGGCTAATTATGATTTTTAAACTACAAAAACATTTTTGCACATTATCCGATAGTCCCTCGACAAAACCACTCGACTTGTCTAGCTAGTTCATTGTTAATATTTCCAAATTCCAATTCGATCCGGAAGTAAGAGCGACCTCGTGGATTCCACTGAAATTCCTATTTATTTATTTATTTATTTGTTATAACACCAACATTTTAAACGTCTATTATTCTTTTTTCACCTGAGACTGAGTATGCCAGTAAATCATAGTTCTGGATGAAAAAGAATAATAAGAAACTCAAGCTAAGCTCTACAAATGGTTCCAATTGTTATACACATGTTTCCTTTTTCCCGGGGAAAAAGAACGGTGTACGTTGCAATTCCAAAAACACGTTGCACATGTTACTACTGGCTTCAGTATCATGTCCTCTACTGAGTGTAAACATTAATTTACGTTTAATCGGCCTGCACATTCACAGAGACGATTTTTTTTGTAACTCATTGTAAAAACAAGTGTCCTTGAACTCGATCTCAGCCTCCCCGTACCTTTCTATAAAATAAAACTTAAGCAATTTTCTGTACATTATCAAACCCTGGAAAATGTTATGATTTGCCTGACCAGAGGTTTCTCGTGGCACGCTTTCTTGGCTATACTCTGCATGGATGCCAGAGGCTTTTCTCTCTTTCAACGGTTATATTACTCGCCTCTAATGCATGTTATATTTTCTTTTCGCGGCTTCGCCGCGCCTCGTTGGTCGTCCGCCGGACGCTCCCGACTGCCCACGGCGAATCACTGAAAGCGTGCCGCGAGAAAATCTCAGTTACCCAGGGTATTTTGTGAGCAATCGGGACCGAGCATGATAAAAAAAAAGCCTTTGGGGGTTTCGTGTGACATCATCATCATTATTCTAAAACTTAAACTACTGCCACCCAAAGCATTTCTTTTGACATATTTTGCACATCAATGAGATTAATCGTCGTGCAAATGTTCAAGTAAAAAGAGTGCTTCCTTTTAGAGATATGGCGTTCAAAAGTTTCATGAAATTTGGCATGTCCCGAAACAGATTCTCAAATGTCACAAAAAACAATATCTTTGCGTTTCTTTTCAATTTTTAGAAACCAGTGTCATCTTAATAGTTCTGAAAAGATTGCACAGACTGTGTTACTACGTACACGTATTAGTCATTTTATGGCCGCCTTGTTGCTGTCCTAAAGAAGGACACCAACATGGTGAATACATAAGTCTTGTAGTTGTTGAAATTGACTTTCTCCATAATTTTGTTCTGAAGACAAATGCCTTTGTGTTTGGATCTTATTCATACAAGCAAACTTATTTTGACCTTTAAAATTAAATACGAGGAAAGTTTCCCCCTTCCCATGCACCATGATCACGGCAGAAAGCTCGTGTGTGGTGTTTTTGCAGCGAAGCTTCTAGTTCTAAATTATCATTAGCTAATTAGCGCCGAATTGGCCCTCGAATTTAATTTTCTTACATATGAATAAGGGGTTAGTACTGCACCGTATTTCACAGTAAACTGTCTGCAGTTTAAATACTGTATATACTAGAATCGCTTTAAAAATGTACGATAGCGTATAGAATACTGCAAGATGGTTGAAGAGAAAGTTGAACGCCAACAATACCTACAACTCTTACTACGATAATAAAAAGCTATTAATTAAAAAAGAAAATTGATGAACTGTCTAGAAACAACGCGAATCAGCAGGTAAATGCTTATTAATTGGCCTAATTAAGACATAGACCAACGACAGTGTATGAAGATAATGGAAAAACAAGTTTTGTATTTCGAAGAGAGAGAAATTTAATCCAATTAAAACGGGCAGAAATGCGCGCAGATCCCTGTAATGGCACAGCCAGCTGGATAGAAATGCCCAGACAATCGATGTAAACAAAGCCGGGGGCCTTGATGTCGAGGAATGTATTGAAAACTGTATCGTGCCAAAGAGTTAATTTCCGGTTAAGTGTTTCATGTGATGAAAGAGATGCCAAGCACAAGAGATCAGAGTACTCAGAAAAGTTTTTTTTTTAAATGCAACGTTCGTTGGGTCACTAGCAAAGTCTATTACTTGTAGTTGTTGACGGGAAATGGCAATATTTTTCTTGTTCTGTACATTTCACACGTCATGACCGGGGAATACGCTTGAAAAACGGTTTTTTCGATAATTAGACCTGGGAGCAGGGGGGTGGGGCATCGATGGTCAAAGAAGAGAGGATCCTTGCCGCACTGCCTGGAATAAAGATGTTTTGAGCACTAAATGTCATAGCTCGTACATGATTAAGAATTCGACATGCACACTAGAACAAGAAAAGAAATACCGTAAAATGCTGTTTAACCCCCCCCCCCCCCCCCCCCCCCCCTGCTTATAGGCCCATCTACCTGCGGTAAGCAAAAATTCCCCCGTTTTAAGACCCCCACGCCCCTCTACGTTTCTCTGCTCCTTAAATTAAACACTTTCAGCTTAAAGTAGAAAATTAGGAATGTATAAGGCATGTATAGGAGTTTAATTCTAGCCTTATTGCTAACTCATCAAATGTGAACGTTACGTTTTTCATGTTTTTCTGTGTATTATTAAGAGTACGACAGTTTCAATGACGTAATTGATAATAACGATAAGTTCGAAGTGGCAAGCCTAACCACTGTAAACCAGACATGGAAAACTTATTTTGATAATGTTGTACGTTAGACTCAGCTTATTTCTTACCATCTTATTCCGAAACGGTCTTTTTTATGCCGTTTATAAGCACCTCTGGATTGATAAGTTTCCCCACTTATAAGCCCTCCGAAAATCCCTTACGAAGTTTTGTAAGCCCAGGACTTGTAGCCGGCATTTTACGGTATAACGGCATACGAACAGGGAGCGAGCTTCACGTTTTTTCTCGCCACATTGACAGAGTGCTGATACATGTATGGCGTGAGAAGTACAGTGTTTGTATGACATTTTGACGTGAAAGAAGTTTTCGAAAAATGACATTCCTAAAACATTTGCCAAATATTTTACCAGTCAAGTCCAAAGAACGCATCAAAACTCTACTGAAGGAATCATTCAGTGGTTTTCAGTTTGCTGATCCGTGCTGGAAAATCCTATTTAAGGAAAAACGTACGCAAAAACACAGTAAGACAGTTGAACTATTAGTATTTTGGGACACCGCCATTAAGGAGAAACTTTTCCTGGTCCCGGCTAAAACGCTGACGAGCGGAATTAACCAACTTCACCGCCAATGAAACATGAAAATGCTTTTCAGTTTTCTGTACAGTCGAACCACGCTTTACGGACACTCGCTAATACGGACACCCTACTACGCCTGTTATTACGGACAGTTGTTTTGATCCCGGCTGAAGGCCCACACATTCTTTCTAAAATTTACCCGCCAAATGTGGACATCAGTTATGATACGGACAACGGATAGTTTTCCTGTCCCGATTGAAACAATCTTATGCAAATTTAACCTCATTAACACGGACAATCTGGCTAACTCAGTTAGTGATAAAAATGTTCTCAAATGCGCCAAGTCAGTTGGCTACACGAACACATATACTATCAGTTTGGTTGAAAGAAAGTTACGAACGTCTAATTTATCTAATTTCGTAATTTTGTAGTGTTTTAATTGGGTTTATAGATTTAATTTAGTTAATTTACTGTATTTATCCTTAAAAACAATAAAACACTTAAATCACGCCATCCATGTGAACCCGTTAATACGGATAGTTTCCATGGTCCTTTTGAGGTCTGTATAGGGGAATCTTTGCTGACGTCATTGTTTATATTTTGCTTTATTAGCATACGAATCTGCATAGAGAAGGCATCATGCTTAATACGAATTGACTTCAAAAGTTGAAAGAGCTTGTTAAACGTAGTAATCTATGCAATTTCCAGCTTTTTTCATGCAATATTTAAGGAAATATCTGCTATCAAAATCGGCAAAAGCGCTAATGAGCCATACATTCTTAAAATGGTAAAATTTTGAGTGTTTCATACAGCATTGCATGAAGTGTATCTAATATATCGGGCTCAAATTTTCAGAGAAAGCTAATTGTGCTGTGCCCTTTCAATATTCAGAGTTGATTTTTTTGTAGGTAGGTTAGAGAACGAGGCGCATACGCTAATGACACAAAAATGGTAAACAAAGATTCCCCTATTAACGGGGTTTAACTGTACCTCTTTGGGGTAAAATGAAATCACGCCCGGCCTTATTACGAGATTCTGGTACCTTCTCAACAACTATGTCATGGAGATTTCGACGTTTTGGGGGTCAAAACGGCACCAAATAAAACTAATCACCTCTGTCCATATACGAAATGTTTATAGAACACTAAGAGGAAGATTTCAAGTGATTTTTCGAACAGATAATCCACCATAATCGTTGAGTTCTAAGACACAAGACGTTAAACTCCAAAAAAATTGGGCCAATTTTTTTAAGTTGCAATCAATTTCCATCCTGGCATCTGCAGCCCAAAACACATATTTTTACTCTTAGAGCTCCAGTAGGTAATTTTAAACAAAGATAGATCATTATTTCTGGGTTTCCACTGATATAAAATATGCCTTTTGGGCTTGTTAAACTAACACTAAAATTGCTGATATAGCCCCTTCTGGGGTTATTTTCAAAATTTCAGACGAGCATCCCTTTTATATGGCAGTCACCCCCCGGACCTGACCTGCAAACATCGTGCTTTACAATTATAGTTCGTGTTTGCGATATAAAGGTAACTTTATCCGTTTTCTCAGCCGTCCTTCGTTTGCAATTACCGGACGGGAACAGTTAACGGAATTCGATTAATTTCGAATATAAAATATACAAGATTTGGTTACGGCCTAGTAAAAGCTAAACACAGTCGGCGCTTGGTGACATCCAGGTCAGTCTGCAGGGAATTCACTTCGAAAAACATCAGGTACGTTACGTCTTTCACATTTCACATTTGTTGGCTTTTTAACCTTGCTAAAATTCGTCGTTGGAGAACCAGGGATGATACAACCAGGACTCTGCTAAAGTAAAACGCCTCACCAGGCATTTCGAAGTAATTTACACTGCTATGTGCGAAAAGAATTAATGGCATAATTTTTCATAAATGTTTTGTTCGGTGTTTAATATTCGATCGTTTGATGGTACTGCTTTTGAAGTGATATACGCGGAAAAACTGGCAAAGCTGCAAACATGCATAGACTCGCACAGAAAAGAGAGTTTTTTTGAGGGCGATCAAATTTGGCACGGAATGTTTCCGTGCTGCTGAATAGATATAAATGTAGACAATTTTTACAAAAATGCAAACCACAATAATTTAGTGAATCCAAGAAACCCGGCAAATGCCCCAGGGCAGGTTAAATCAATTATTGTCGTACCCAGCTCCCCTCAACCACGACAACAATCTACTATAGGACCTGGGCTCTAGAGATATGAATACAAGTTTTCTTGTCGAAAATTTTTGTTCTCATAGAAAGAGGCAAAGTAAGACAAGGTGTTTGTGAAAAACTAATGCGAAAATGAAAGAATCACCGGAACAATTAACGAATGATGACAGGTGCCTTTTAAGGAACAACATGACAGAACGATGCTCGTGCAAAGCGTCGTATGCAGAACAGACGCTGGAAGCGGATAAAATCGCTATGCGCTATGTTCTGTCCGTTTATGGAAGGAATGAGTTTTGTTACATAGAAATGCTTGCCATTTTTACAGCAAATTACGTGAAATTATCAGTGACAGAGGAAACACTGATCAAGACTGATGCCGAAAAAGTTGACCTTACGACAACTAAGCTATCATCTCAACTTTGCCACTTAAATTTGTGATAAATTATCGTCGCCTTGCACATGGAGTGAATTAAAACAACGGTTGAGTGGTTTCAATTAGCCGTGAATTCGACTGTGAGACCTGCTGATCAGTAATTAGAACTGGGAGCACCCAACTTCGTCTTAAAAAAATGTAATTAAATTAATTACATGTTTACGTCTTTTTCGTTTTGGGTACGAAATAAGGTGAGCGTGGTCTTTTGGGAAAGATAAAAGCAGTTGGCAAGTGCAGTGGATAGGATTTCTTAGCCTAAAATTTTCTGTTGCTGAAATATTCAGTTAAAAAAATGAAAAGCTCAAACTATGTTAGCTTTACCATAGTTTCCTTTAAGGCCCTGTCACACTATTGCGTATGAGAGAAACGTATGAGTTGCGTATGGAAATTCATAAAATAATTTTCATACGCACAAAATGACCAGCTTACTTGACCTATGAGTAACGTATCTCTAGCGTAGCTCTCGCGTATTCAGCGTATGCCCAGCGTATGCCCAGCGTATGCTTAGCGTATAAACCATACGTCCGAATACGCACAAAATTTTTAAGCATGCTTAAAAAAATTTTTCTGCCTCGCCGTATGCCAGCGTATGTCACCGTATGCGACCATGCTTGAAACGTATACAACCTATGCCTAACGTACCCCTAACGTATGACAGCGTATACCAGCGTATGAGTGATATTTTTCATACGCTGGCATACGCCAGTACGATACGCAATAGTGTGACAGGGCCATTAAAGGCACTTAAATGAGTGGGAAAACAAGACAACGCGATTCCAAGAGTTTCCTAAACATTCCGATGCTGGGTGCCCCCGATAAGAAGACGTCTACGGCGCTTTTTCCCCCAAGATTACACTCTTTTTTTTTAAATAAGCGATCATTTTTATAAGAACGTTGAGGCCGGGGTTGGTCGATTTTAAGAACGTGCTAAGAACATACGCAGGCTGAGATTTAGTGCTAAGAACGTTTTTTTTTTCTTGGTTTTGTTTTTATGTTTACAGTTGGCTAACTAACTAAATAAAGTGTAATAATTTGGTCACAAAAAATTGAGTCCAACTGAACCCAAAATACTTGAATAGTTTGCTAAGTTACAGGTCGTTTTCCATTTTTAAATACTGCAAATTTGTATAACAATTAGGAAATTGGTAGAACTTGGTCCATTTTCAGTCTTTCTTTTCATCGCAACTATGATTTACTGAAATACTACATGTGTATACAATTTATCTTAAGAATAACAAAAGCGTTTTTAGATTCAAATCTGCCCAAAAATAATAATAATAATAATAATAATTAATAATTAGAACGCATTCAGTCCGAGCTTAGCCTCAATTCAAACAATAGACGTTCTTATAATAAAGAGTGTATAACCCTGAGGCATGTACATGTGGGTCAAATTTTTGCGTTTACGGATGAAATTGTAAACTGATTTGAGCCGTTGAGCAATAAAATCCGTTGATACCTTAATTGTCATGTTGTGGAAGGTGGTTCTGGCTTGAAATCTTAAAGTCTGATCAGTGTGACCATTCAAATGAAAGCTACCCAGCAGTACTTTTTTTCTGTGGTGAACTGTTTATTGCGCTGTCGCGGAAGGTGGTTCTAACTTTTGAGTCTGTGTATGAAATTCTAGAGTGTTACCATTCAAATGAAAGCCACTGAGCAGTACTTTCCTGGAAAACTGTTAATTATGCTGTACAATGTGGACGGTAACTGAGTCGGTGGATAAAATCCTAAATAAAATAAAATTAAATATTAAATTAAATCATGTAAAAATATCATTTAAATACGGCGTTCTTAATTAAACCCTGACCCTAATTAAGGGTAGTAAACCGAAAAATGATACCCTTTTAAGGCCCAAAACAGAAAAATAAAACCCTAATTAACGGGAAAATTTGCGATAACACAGAATTGCATGAATAGATCGTTTTTATTCCTTTTCTGTAAATGGAAAGTTTAGCATCAAGTATAGAATACTATGCGGCTTATCCACGCACGGCAAAAACAAGCTGACGTCATTTTAAAATCGATTTGTTGATACTTTAAAGGCCCGTTTACACAGGCGATTTTTTTGTGCAATTTTTGTCGCGCGATGTCGTAGAGGTTTCGAACATGTTCGAAACCTGATGCAACTCGTATATGGTGGCGATTTTTGGAAAATCAAAGCAAATGTCTCACCTGAATCGCACAGGAAATCGTCGCTAGTTTACACTTGCGACGAAAGTTGCATTGGAGAATGCGACAAAAATCCGGCATCAAAAATCACATGTGTAAACGGGCCTTAACGGGTAGTTCAGTTTTAAGAGACGATGTATTTAATTTTTATTTTAGCTGGGCCTTTAGGTACTGCAATTTAGCTAATACAATCAGTAAAGGAACCCTAATCAAGGGTCACAATACCAAAGAGAAAACCTTATTTACGGACTGAGCACCTCAAACACCATACCCTATCCCGCGGCACAGAACTATATGCTTTCATATGGGAGAACCCATGATTCGTCCCCAGTCGTCTCTCAATTAACGAGAGGAGCGCGAGGTGTGATGGGAAGGAGGAAAGAGAGGAGACGTCTTTCCCTTTCCTTTTCCTCCTTCCCATCACTCCCTTCGGTAGCGCTTCTCTCGTTCCGCGTCTATTCCCCACGCGCGTTTCCCGCGTCTTGCCGAGAAAGACGACTGGGGACGAGTCGGGGAGAACCCCGTGGGGTGAGCAGTGACATAAAGAGCTATTAATCTTTTTTGTGGAGCCTTTTCATTTCCCTCCAAGGCAGTTGAAATATGCCTTTTTTAAAACTTGCTTACGGCGTATTAACGCTTTCACTTTCAGGATCAATTATGTAGCGTAGTTCTAACTTTTTGAGTCTGTGGACAAATCCTATGGTGTGACCATTCAAAAGAAACCTCTTCAGCAGTACTTTTGCAAATTGGTACAAATTGTTTTTCAATATTTTACAAAATAAAATTTGGGATATTTCTTGAATTTCGATTTTTGGCACTCTAGAGAACTGAACTGTAAGAACGGTCCCTGCATGCCCTGACATGACCAGGCTAGACAAAGCCGGCATGCGCATAAAGCAAGACACTAAAAGCAACACCAGTTTATTGCTACTTTGTACCTTAATAAAAACCACATTACAACACAATAGGTCCTTGTAAAGCTAAAGGTCGTAGCCGGTCTTCATCTAATATTTGGATAAGTGGCTCGGGTCTGGTGACCTCGAAGAAATGTGTCTGATAACTTCTTTAATCTAATCCTAATAAACATTCCATTCCGACAAACTGCACTAAATCCCCGTTAAATTTCTTGGATCCTAACAACCGATGTAAACAGGAACGTAACCGCAACAACATGGATCATTCTGGTTCGCATTTCGGGTGTACGTTTCATTTACCTGGCTCAATTCTCTTATACAGGTGGCGCCCGCCACACAAGGCGTTTGCCGAACTTAATACAACCGTACTATAGCTGAATTCGATGTAACGTTTCACTATCTAAACATGGCGACGATTACCGGGGAATGTAATAACACAAAGACGTAAAACTAATAATGGACTGAATGTTTATCAACCTATGTTTTTTCGGTAGAATTGGCCACCTACCGCTACCGAACGCTAAAATGGGACAAGCCATCTATCAAAACCTTCTAACCTTCAACGCCCAACTGAGGAATGTTTTAGTAAGTTATCTTGGCAAACAGATTAGAGTTTGTGGTTCCACACACCTATCCGCGCAATTCGACATCAGGAGTAATCTCGTGTCGCGAATTTCGTGACGGAAAACAACTGGATCGCAGATTCAGCACCGGGAGTCGAGAAGGCTTAAGTGTGTAAACGAACATAAATAAACAACACCCAACGGACGTAATTCAAAGTTCAAGTATTTCCTCTTTGGGGTATCAGTTTTATAGTATCAAATCCACAGTGTTCGAAAGTTCTGCAAACAGCGAGCGTTTCTTGTTTTTAGGCTGCCGTTTGTACGGTTGTTTTTACACCAGAGCATATCTAATCACTATGTACTGAAAGGTTGAACTTTGAAGTCAGTGACCCGAAAAGTTCCAAATAAATTATCAAGCGCGCATTTATTCATTCACACTTGCGTTTTGCACGAACCCTGCACATAAAATCTGCATTTTTAACGCCACTGAGAATGCATCAAGAAGCCATTGTGGATTCATCCCAAAAACGTCCTCTTCGTAGCTTGCGGCTGACAGCCTTAAAACAAGGCGAAAAGAGAAAACAGTCGGCTGCTACAGTACTCTTGACCTCACGTCAGCGATTTATCACGAACTGTTTTTATCAACACAAAGCATGCTCTCGGGAGCGTATATCAAGCTAGAAATCTTGAATTCAACTATGTTATATATGTTTATAAACTACACTCGCGCACCAAGTTGTTTTTCTAGACACTGTGCCGTTCCGCTGGCATCTGGGAAATTCAGACAATTGAGCGTGTCGCGCGCTTCCGTTAGATGTTTGAAAACAACACAGAGTTGCTTCCTCGAAAAAGCTCTACTGCCCGATAGAAACAATCGAGCCTTTTAAATTTTGCACCAATCGCGCGCTTCAAATAACAGGCACAGCTCACGACGATTTCCGCTGTACAATAGGTGACGGGGTGCGTGGTAACATATTAGCTAATATTTGCTCATATCTGCAGGATTTGCTCTCGAGCGGCGTGAGAAATCAGGACCAGCCATCGATTGGAAGTGCCTCGAGTTTTGAAGGTGTTCTGCCTGCAGTGTTCGAGAGAAAATCATGGCACCCGCTTCACTCCCCAAGAGAAGAATTTGGATAGGATTTTTGCTCCTGCTGCTTGCAATAGAAGCGGTGAGTTTTCAACGCTTTTCCAACTTTTCATCGCCTGTTAAGCTATAACGCGCGCGTGTGTTCTGCGTCAGTAAATTTTCTCTCAGAATGCGAAAAAAAAAAAATATAGGTGCTACCCCCAAACATTTTAAGACGAGGGATATTTTATCTTCACACCACTTTAGTAGAGATTTTCCCCCTCGAAGCCAACGATGTTTTTTATTAGTTATTTTAATTGGCAATAGATCACTTCTTTAGATATGCTAAAGAGTAAGTTAATAGCATTCCTTTGCAACTTCATAAAACGATAGTAGACGAGCTTAACTAGTTTATTAGAATCATATCATAGGGGAAAGTCCTGTGGAAAACCGGGGCGGCATCTCAATCGATTTCGGAGTTTTCCTCGAGGAATTGGAACTAAACCAACCAAATGCCAATGGACATTCGATAAGGGTCCGTGTCATACACGTGGAGATGTCTGCCGGCGAGAAACTAATCCGCGCAATTCAAATATTTCGAATTCAAACTGGGCTCAAAGTAACTTATGTTATTATAATTCGCGTCGAGGACAGCGAATAATCTGAGTGGAACAAACGAGACTTAAACAAAGTTTTGTTTGCATTCGAGGTGTGTGGAAACGGTCGATGTGCGCTGCAGTATTTTCGTAAGAGGTTACCAGACATTCGAGGACAAAGAGGCCGCCTGTTTTTTGAAGAAAGAAAACAAATTCTTGGGACGTTCACAGGATACTAAGTGCTATTTATTGTTTCGATCAAAGGAGAAATTTTTAAATTCCGCAAGCCGGAATCTTTTAAAATCCCTTTTGCTGAGGCAAGCCATCGTTTTTTAAAAACCTCTTGCTCATTTCACTCATCGTTAAAATGACTCACACACCTCATCTTGCTAAATGAGCCTTAAAGTAATGATATTCACACCACATATTTTAAAAGCAGTTGAGAAAACCGCTAGTTCTGATTAATAACGATTTCCTGTAAAAAAAAAAAGTTGCGATTTACGATTTACGCTGGCGTGGACGGTAGAACCGAACTAGGATTGGATAAAATGTTTGTGCTTATAAGCAGAGGTTAGACATGCCAGATTAAACTTGTGTTCACACAAGGTATGTTTTCTTTTACCGGAAATTGCGTTATTTGGCGTGGCTAAAACTGTTTGTTTAAAAAAAACAAGTTGCCAAACAAGGTGTCAAATTCCTAAAAGCGATCAACCATTAATTTCTCTTTATGAGGTCAACAGACGGTGTTAGCAGAATGGTTGGGAGAATAAAAAAATGGTCAACTAGAAGATTATCTGGACCGAAATTGCCTTTGAAACTCGGGCGAGGAGTCGACTGAAAAGTTGAAAAACCTTTACATTTTCACAAATATACAGATTTAAAAAACGTTCTGGGTCACCAGAAGTAAGAATTATTTTAAAAACACTTTCACTCCTAGAGACAATAATGGAGACATGTTTTTGGTGTAGTTCTAACTTTTGATTCTGTGGATAAAATCCTATGGTGTGACCATTCAAATGAAACCTCTTCAGCAGTACTTTTGCGTGGTACCATTTGTTTTTCAATATTTTACAAATGATTTTTCTTCAATTTTGATATTTGGCACTCGGGGTTAAAGGGTTAACATTTTGAGATGTCGCGCTGCGGGACACGAGGTTTGTCGAACAGATCTTTTATTCTGTGGTGTGACGATGTGGTATTAATAAGATACTACATGGTTAAGCAAGCGAAAAATAGACCTGGAAAACTATGCAAAAGAAAAACAACATCCTGGGAGATATTTTCCGGATTATTGTCCAAAATGGGAAAATCGTTTTTGCAAATAGAAACACCCAAACCGCAGTAATGGCAATCTTTGAACGCTTACGTCACAATCACGCCGATCAGACACGACAGATCCCACAGATCCAGTGGAGAAAGTTCGTTTCCGTTTTGGTGAAGGTTATTTTTAGAGAGTTGAGCTAGAAAAATGGTAACTCAGAATTGTGTCTGTGCATGGAAAGTTCAGCATCAGGCATTAATACGCCATCGTGACCATATCTTTTTCGTTTACCTGGGTGTTAAGGTACTGTAATTTAGCTAATACAATTTAAAGGAACGCATAAACAGGGTGGATCTTTTGTTTATTTTGGCCTGGCTCTAACGTGATCGAACGCGCGAAATAAAACAAGTGTCACTTCGTTTTATAAATGACTTGTTCATGTATCGTCGAGACGGAAACGAAAACGCCCGCGCGGGAAACAAAGGTGCGCAAAAATTCAAGGCTCCATTCACTACTTCACTGTCTAGCGCGACCAGAAAACTTCGCGATAAATACCAAAATTCATTTTGTAAAACATCAAAATACAAAAAAAAACAATTACCATAAGCAAGTGCTGCAGAAAAGCTTTTATTTCTACACAGACTCAAAAGTAACTCTGTAGTCACTTTGGCAGTGTGACAACATGTCAAAAAGTTCCTTAGTTCGGTCACGTTCATACTTTTGCTCTGACAAAATCGATTCGCGCGGCGAAAACAGAAGAATGTGCTCACTACATGAAAAGTCGGTCACCCGCGGACTAGCTATCAACCGGAAGTCCCTGTCGAGTAATTCTGTTGAGTTACGTATGGCGCCTTTAGAAATTTTAATTGTTTAATATCAATCAAAACAGTTTATTGTAAATAAAAATTATTATCAATATGAACTGCTAGTTTGATAAAGTCACGATAAAGTCAAATCGTTACATGCTCAAGGATTTCAAGAGCGGCATTGTGTCGCTGTAGCGTCATGTGTACTACTTTTAAAAGTTCTGGTACAACAGCTAAATTTGTTTGGCGCAATGGCCACTAAGTACAGTTGAATCCCGATAACTCGAACCTCCAAGGGAAATCGAAAAAGGTTCGAGTTAGCGCGCGGGAGTTGGGAACAAATGACCGGAAATTAGGCAATACAAACGCCCCCAGGACCACGAAACGATTTTGTAAACAAACATAGCATAACTGAACAGAACAAAACAAAAGCGAAGTAAAAGAACACTGTGGCCACTTTAACTTTCTGAGTTACTGTTGACAATTCCTATTAAGAAAAACTTTTGACAAAAAAGGACCATCATTGTATACGCTAATAAACCACTTATGGGATTCTGAATAAACTCAGTGCCATCTCTGTGTTTTGACTTTGGCGGATGAGGTTCGAGTTATCGAGGGTATATTAATAAATTATAAAGAAAATGAGCTGAAGGGAATCACTCGTTTCATTTGGTTTGTACCGAGTTTTACACGTCACTTACTACAACTACCAGCATTCCTTGCGCATAGCGTGGGAGTCTCGCGCGAACCTGCGCGCAAAGGTGAGCTTTAGCGGAATGTTTCTTAGACTTTCTGAAGAAGACGTGCCTGGAGAAAAGTAGTTCGTTGCATTTTTAGATAAGCTGAGTTGATTGAAAAGCCTAGTTTTCAAGATACGTTTTACGTCTTTCATGCTCTCTTGTTGTGACGCGTACGTGTTTAAGCTTATAGTTTTTGCAAGTTTCACGAGTCGTGTGGCTTAAAGTACCCATACCTAATTTTTTTTTTATTTTCTTATCTAAATCTACACGTCACGTAATGAACATCTGCGAAAAAAATTTTCGATTTCAGCAAAACGTGAATTGTTTATGATTTTTTAAAGTCTTCGAAATTTGCCGCCATTTTGGTCCACCATTCGCATTAGTCTCCTCTCGGTCCCTCTCGGTTAACAAAGGATCCATGACGTAGATTAAAGGGGCTATGTCGCAAGGTGATTCTGCGCAATGAGTTCCTGTCATGTGACGTCACCTGACGTCACACATGTCAAATTTCTATTGTTCCCTCCCGGATCGCGGCAAGTTTTATCGCGCTTGCACTCGTGTCGAACCACGCGAGGTAAACAAACACACGATCGATTTCGCTTTTAAATTCCTCCCCAACTTTCACCACTACTGGAAGACATCGAATTTTTCGAAGGTACGACTAACAAATCTAACTAATTTGTAAACTTGACATCTATCCTTCCACGCAATACGACGGGATGGAACGGATTGCAGCGAATTCGACAGTAATGGCCGCCAACTTGATAAAAAGCCACCGGACGTTTTTCAAGTTGTTAGTACCCAGTACTCACCCGCCATCCTCGCGACATAGCCCCTTTAAGGAACACATAACTTCAAACAAAGGAACTTGTGACTTCAAACAAAGGGACTGTGACGTACATTAACGAACATGTGAGCCCGTTGGTCTTCTTAACAGCGGGACGGGTATACCACAAAAAAAATAGGATTTTGAAGATTTGAAATATTCATAAAAAATTCACGTTTTGCTGAAATCAAAAAATGTTTTCGCAGATGTTCATTACGTGACGTGTAGATTTAGATACGAAAATAAAAAATTTTAGGTTATGGGCACTTTAATTTTTGACAATTTCACACTATATTATACTGGCACGTATAAGTTTTACCTACACATGACATGGTTTTCAATAAGATTTATAAGAACTTTTATAAACAATTTCAAGCCATAATAAGGTAAAAACTGTGACTGAATGCCAAAAACTTAATGTATTTCTTATCTTTGCCGCGCAATGTGTTTTACAATGCATGACAATAACGGTATTAAGCTTAAAGTGTATATGACAGTGATTTTTTTATTTGCTTGATCGAATCTACATGATGTTCTGATAAGAAAATGGAAAAAAAAAATTTCGACATCGATTTTTCTTCTCTGCGTTGTAGCCGAAAGATCCAACTTTTAAAGTGTTAACCAAGCTGACAGCTGTGTAGCCGCGCGAAAAAAAAGGCTCGCTTTGCTTTCAAAATTACCAAGATCCCGAATGTTGTGTGGCGTCATACGCGCATGTTTTGCGACGTCATACGCGCCCGCGATCTAGTCCCGCGCAAAGCACAGGACCGACGCGCCCGCGAAGCATTCCGCTAGCCATGACCATGAAAAATGACGGGCGTAGGTTTAGTTCTATGAGCATCGGGCTCCGCGCGGGCCTACGGCCCGCAGAGCTCCGCTATTATTTATATTTATATATTTTGGCGGTTTTGTTGCGTCAGTTAAAAAGGCTATATCACCATTTTTAACTCGTGAATACGTGAAACGTTGGACGAGTTGTAGCATTTGGCTAAAAATTTCACTCGATCGCTCGTTCGGTAAACATTGAGCCCGCCATATGTAATGCCATTGGGACGGCGGTGGAGGGAGGAGAAGGTGGGGAGTTGGACAGCCTTGTCCAGGGGGTTTCTACGCCCACCCCGCTTTCTGACCCTGGTTTGGAAAGAATATACTTATTAATCCCAGTTATACAGTCAGCCTTGCTTTGTTAGTTCCTGGGGTCAAGGTTGTGACGGAGTTTTCCCGCATATCGCACTATATCTACCCCAGCTCCCCAAGGGAACCTCAGAGCGCGCTATTTCACGTGCATGATACTGATACGAACTTACTGATTGCGTTGCTGTCTCATCATTGCAGGAACTCAGAGCCTTTCCAAAGCTACCAGAATTTAATGCAGAGGATGAGCTGTATGAGGGAAATGGGGATCCTATATTTAATGGTAAACAAACGATACATGTATTACTAATGACAGCAAAATAATATATAGAAAAAGAAGATAATTACATGGGTGCCTGAACATGCGAAATTTCTGTGCACTATATCTAGAGAAGATAAGAGAAATTCACAGATCTCCAAGCAGGGGTCAATTCAATCAAACGTTTACAAGTCTAATTTACAAGTGTAGCTATTGTTTTCAACCTCTGAAACAATGGCTACACTTGTTAATTACACTTGTAAAAGTTTTATTAAATTGAGTCCAGCAATGGATTGTTTTATTTAGTAAACTAGCAGTAATCATAGATTATAGTGCGTCTCCTTATCCCGTGGTACCTCGTCTTGACTACGTAGTACCTCAGTTTCAGCCACCGTTTAAAGAGGCTATGTCACGAGATATGTCACGCAGGCAAAAACGTCGGGCCGACGTCAAACAAATTCCGATATATTAAAATTCATACTTGGCTCCGAGGCTTAGGGGAATAAAACAAAAGAAATCACATCGAGGTTCAGGTATGAATAATTTATTTCTTTTGTTTTATTCCCCTAAGCCTCGGAGCCAAGTATGAATTTTAATATATCGGAATTGGTCTATTCACGCTATCACCGTGGAATCGTGCAAAAATCCTTCAATTATGATGTGCTGTGTACTCCGAAAGGTCTCAGATTTTTCCGACATATAAATGGTATATTTGTCTTGATTTCATTTCGGTTTATATTTCTCCGATTCTGAAATGATACGCCTCAGTACATGTCAGTATCTCAACGTCTAGAAGTTGAATTCAGCGTATGTTTAATAAGGTAAGTATGGACGAAGGTTCTTCTCCGGGGCTGATTGCTGTGAAATCAACCCAAAAGTTGTCATATTTTCCTCTCTTCTACGAAAGTAGTGTGCTTTTATTGCTGTAACGTAATTTATAATAACACGCGCAAGCGATCTCAAGGTCAAGCAACATGTAGGTCACGTACGCAAACAGTATTAGTTTATACCTGCCAATTTTTTCCGAGTGATAGGCGTAAAAATGTTTTGGTGGGAGTGCCAGGATTTCCGAAGGCGACCCAACCAAATCCGAAGACAACCCGACCTATTCCGAAGATGTCCAAAGATGTTCCGAGGAATTCAGAAGTTTCCATGGACCTCAGTCCTCCGTTTAATAAAATCCAGATGTAATTGTGATGTTCAGAACGATAAAAACCTACAAAAAAGTGCTATATTTTTATGAACGTAACTATATTTTTAATTAGATCATGCGATCAGTTAAGGCTGATAGCTCAAATCTGTAAGTCAGGCGTGAGAAATTGCTCCGTAGGCGTGAGATCGGAGTTTTGGACTCGCAGGCGTGAGACTCACGCCTAAGGCGTGAGACTTGGCAGTTACATTAGCTGCAGTAGTTATTTTGATCTGTTTTTAATGAAGTCCAGAAATTTCCATTGCTCCCTCTCAAGCGAATAAAAAAAAACTATACAATATTGGGTTTGTCTGCGGAGACAAACAAATTTTATTCATAACGCTCAATTATCAGATAGTAACACAATGAGAACTAGAGCTATTTTACTAGCGAAAGAAGTGCACGTCTCACAGCGTTCCTTACGAAATATAAGAAAAACAAAGAATAAATTTTGGACTGATCTTACCTGAAAGCATAGGATAAATTTTGAGAAACGGAAAAGGATTGATATTTGAAAGCATTGATCTTACCTTGTAGTTGTGGAACGTTGTACGTTGTCGAACGAGCTGTCAGAGCACGAGGCAGCAAAAAAATTGCGCACGCAGGTCAAAACACGCGCTAAGCATGCGGGATACTATATTGACGTTTCAAGATGGCGCAGATTTGGTACCGACATTTTTCTCGATTCGTTCCGCCTAGACGACGCGCTAAGCATGCTGGATACTATTGTGACGTTTTAAGATGGCGCAGATTTGGTACTAACACTTTTCTCGATTCATTCCGCCTAGCCGACAAGACTAGGAAGCGTCTCCTTCGTCGACGCAATAAAAGACACTAATTACAGAGTTTAGGAATTCCTAAAGATTTCGAAAATTGTCCAAATAATGTCTTAAGGTGGCTGAACACAGTTTTACTGTACTTATGCATCATTCATTGTCATTTTAAAACCACTAACGTCTGGGGGCCCAAAATTGGCGAGGCATAAGATTAAGCAACAAGCTTTATATTTTGATATTTTTGTCAAGCTTTTAGAGTGTTGCCATGGCAACAAGGTGGATTGTAAATCAGCCTGCAATATTTGGTTTCGTTTATTTTCAGAAAATCTAGTCGTTAGATTATGTCCATCAATTGTCCCCAGTAAACTCGTAAAAATATTCGCGTGTTAACACTGTAATTAATTCATGTAATTTTGACAGAGGGATCTTCCGTAATTTGTGGTTTAATATGTTTGCATTTTGTAACAATCTCCTCTATTAGATTTCAAATTTTTGATGGCAGGTGAGTTCGGCATATTCGGAACTATTACTGTGTCAAATTTCGTGAAATTCTAACGAGTGGTTCCGTAGAAATCAGCATGTTTCCGAGGAAAGTCGCTAAAACATCCAGCCACAATTTTTTGGTCAACTGCGCATGCGTTGCTTTTGACTGGGTTCTCGATCCAAAGACAAAAACGACCAAAAAGGCGGTGTATTTCTTCAATGGTTCTATAAATTATCCATTGATTCAACAAACATTTTTACGAACAAATTGTTTGATTTTAAGACGAAAAACAACACTTTCGCGATCCACACTGAGCAAAATGAAATGATCGCCGAATAGGCGCCACGTTTGTTTTTCTCAAAACACTGCACGTGCTGACTCAAGTAAGCAGCTGAAATTGATGAGCGCGCGCAAACTGTGTTCAGCCACCTTAAAAGGTACTAAGAACGTTTTCGATCATTTTCCGAACTTTGACGAAGATTTCCGAGATCCGAGGATGTCTTTGTTACATGTTAACACTTTTTAGTAGCCCCACTCTTCCCTAAGGAGATAAAGGAACGTTGATAAATGATGAACACCTTTTAGTTCCTTTAACATTTAAAATAGTACCAAAGTGAACATTCAAAATCTTCACTGTTTACTATGTAGACTCAGAGATGTGATTGTTATCGATCGCGCAATCCTTATAATTCATCAAGGCATCAGGCTAACCCAAAACCACGTTGTTTCGTGCCTTTTTCTTGCTCTATGCCTAACTAAAACCCGAACAAACTATATATTTTCTAAACGCTTAATAATTAAAGATGACAAAAACGTATTTTTGACTTCAAAAGTACATCCTTCACAAAATTGAGTTCCGCTCCAACTGGACATCATCTAAACAAGGAGATGAACATCGAGCCGAGTACCTTTGTCTAAAAAAGACGTGTAGGGGAATTTTGAAAAACTTGTCTGGTCAGTTAAGTTTTTAAGCTTGAAATGCATCCATTCCTATACATTTAACTGCCGATAACGTTTCAACGAAATCAAAAGATAAAAATCGGAAACACAGTTTTTTAGACAAAGGTGTTAGGTGATCGGCACGATGTTAACCTCCTTCTTTAGATCATTTCCAGCTGGAGCGGAACTCAATTTTGTGAAAGAAGTACTTTTGGAAATCACTCGCGGCCTGTCGTTTTTCTTCGAATAAATACGTTTTCGTAATCTTAAATTTGAGTGTTTTTTGGGGTACCCTGACACCTTAACAAGTAAAGTGATACCTCACCCCACAATTCAAGAGGTTTATAATATCTTTTCGCCGATACACTTGCAATTAACATCAGTACTATCGTAATCACATTAAGGCGTCTATCAGTCTTTCCATCTGTCGTCTGTCTGTCTGTCTGTTTGTCTGTAACCTGCACATACAAATAGGGGTTTGGAATGCACTGCGCTCGCAACAAGATAAAAATTCTGCCGTACATCACCCTTGGCATTTAAAGGGGCTATGTCGCGAGGTTTCGCCTAATTTTAGTAACTTTAATTTACACTTTTATCTGTCAAAATTCTTTTGTTCGCTGATACAAAACAGGACTCGAAACGGAACCAGTGGTCACGTACACAAGAGTTATTGTTTGTTTTGATTTAAGTCCAACAATTTCATCGCTCTTTTCTCAAGCGAAACAAAATCAGATAAATGTTAGGTTTGTCTGTGGCGGTAAAGAAGTACAAAGCGAAGTCTCTGGTACCATGTTAATATGCTGAAGTGTACTATACTTAGCCAACAGAGAAGAAGAACCTTCGTCAATGACATTCCATGGTTAACTGATTTCTATCGCTACCCGTACATATTGAGATATTTAGCCGTACGATTTCAGAATCGGAAAAATAACCAAGCCAAAATCAAGACAAATAGATTATTTACATATGTGAAAAATCTGAGACCATTTGGTGAACACTGCACTGCAGGATTGAATGGATTCGACGATGATGGCGTAAACTTGAAAAACAGCCACCGGACGTTTTTCAAGATTGTAGCTTGCGTGACACCTCGCGACATAGCCCCTTTAAGATGAACCCGTAAAACCTTTCTGGCTTATTCTTCCAGTCAACCGGCACATATTAGAGCGATTTTCGTATGACCTTGAAATGGAACGCGCGTACAGAGCCAAAACAACAAATGAACGCGAAAAGTAAACATTAGATTGGTTTATCGAACAGAGTCAAACGCGGGCGGATTTTGATTGGCTTATCGAACATGCAACGTGTAATTTTCCGCTTTTTTCGGCAACTCGAAACAACAAAATGCCGAACTGGAGAGTAAATACTCGTGAAGGACTTTACAACTCTGGCGTAGCCTATCCCTTGCAAAAAAAAAAGGTACCAGATTTTGGCAGTAAGTGGAAGTTTTGCAGTCAGTGCACGCGAAAACCGCGTATGCTACAATACCGCTCGAACAATTTGCGAAAAATTCATCGCGACCGGAGATTGTCAAGCTGGAGGAAGAGGAAGGCCACCAAAGAAAATGGAACCTTCGGGCTCTCCATCCTTCGGTGTAAACTCACTCCTGATGAAATGACGAAGCACGAAAGACTACTTCCTTGGCTATTTAATGAAATAACCACAGATACAAAACACACCGACTTTCGAAAACACGCACAACACAGCACATTTGATCTTTTGTCCGAGAACTTTCTGAAAATCGTGCAATCAATATTCTGTTTGACGTCATTCTGTTTTCGACATTCCGATTGGTTTATCGAACAAGCGCATTTGCATATTAGGGTTGTTTTCGCGGGAAACGAAACGAGGCTTTTGTTTCGATCTGTTCAATCATTGGCGGGTGAAACAAATCGTAAACACTCTCCGAACTGTTTTTCAAGGCCATACGAAAATCGCTCTAATTAGTAATTAGTTCATTCGTTCGTTCGTTAGTTCGTTCTTTCTTTCGTTCGTTCGTTCGTTCGTTCGTTCGTTCGTTCTTTCGTTCGTTCGTTCGTTCGTTCGTTCATTCTTTCGTTCGTTCGTTCGTTCGTTCGTTCGTTCGTTCGTTCGTTCGTTCTTTCGTTCGTTCGTTCGTTCTTTCGTTCGTTCGTTCTTTCGTTCAACCATTCATTCATTTATTCATTTAGACATACATACATGCAACACTTATTTAAATACTCATTCTATTATGACTAGACATCTGGGTTTCTGCAAAGTTTCGAGCAACATTATCACGAAACATTTGCGGCATAAGTTGCTTCAAACATTTCAAATCAAAAGAAACTCTCAATATCACTGATTCAGTTGCATGAGGTTTAATGTCACTCTTTTTCTTTTGGTGCATAGAAGGCATGTTTATTGGTTATGGACCGCCGGAAGAAGGCTCAACCATCATCGTAGACGAGATCACGTCATCACCTCTCAATGATACCGACTCGAAAGAACCTAAAGGAAAGGGCACTGGGGCGACTGCACTTCCAACACCGAAAGGCACACGAGTTGACAGCGAGACGCCAGCGCCCAACCTTGCACAGAAAGGAGATGAAATTTTAGGTGGCGATTCATCCACAGATCCTTTGCCTTCGGAACTTCCATCAGATGGGGACATAATAGACCCCTCAGATTTAAAGACAAAAAAACGTTCAACACAGCCTGGAACCGACAATGACTTTATACACGTTACGCCAACAACTCCTTTTAGGGCTACAGACACTGGAACTAAAAGTGACGAACACTCTACAGAACCCACAACTGGATCACCCTCTACAGAAACCACAACAGAATCACCTTCTGAGGACGCCACAACTGAATCACCTTCTGAAAAAAACACAAGTGAATCACCCTCCGACGAAGCTACAACTGAGTCACCCTCTGAGGACGCCACAAGTGAATCTCCATCAGAAGAAGCCACAACTGAATCACCATCTGAAGAAGCCACAACTGAGTTACCATCTGAGGACGACATAACTGAACCACCATCTGAAGTAGCCACAACTCAATCACCATCACACGAAGTCACAACTGTGTCACCTTCTGAAGAATCCACCAGTGAATCGCCATCTGAAGAAGCCACAAGTAAATCACCTTCGGAAGAAGCCACAAGTGAATCACCTTCGGAAGAAGCTACAAGTGAATCACCATCTACAGAAGCTACCAGTGAATCACCTTCTGAAGACGCTACCAGTAAATCACCTTCGGAAGAAGCTACCAGTGAATCACCATCAGAAGAAGCCACAAGTGAATTACCAACTGAAGAAGCCACAAGTAAATCACCAACTGAGGACGACACAACTGAATCACCATCTGAAGTAGCCACAACTCAATCACCTTCAGACGAAGTCACAACTGTGTCACCTTCTGAAGAATCCACCAGTGAATCGCCATCTGAAGAAGCCACAAGTGAATCACCTTCAGAAGAAGCCACAAGTGAATCACCATCTGCAGAAGCTACCAGTGAATCACCATCTGAAGAAGCCACAAGTGAATCACCATCTGAAGAAGCTACAAGTGAATCACCATCTGAAGAAGCTACAAGTGAATCACCTTCGGAAGAAGCTACCAGTGAATCACCATCAGAAGAAGCCACAAGTGAATTACCAACTGAAGAAGCCACAAGTAAATCACCATCTGAACAAGCCACAAGTGAATTACCATCTGAAGAAGCCACAAGTGAATCAACATCTGAAGAAGCCACAAGTGAATCACCATCTGACGAAGCCACAACTAAGTTACCATCTGAGGACGACACAACTGAATCACCATCTGAAGTAGCCACAACTCAATCACCTTCAGACGAAGTCACAACTGTGTCACCTTCTGAAGAATCCACCAGTGAATCGCCATCTGAAGAAGCCACAAGTGAATCACCTTCAGAAGAAGCCACAAGTGAATCACCATCTGCAGAAGCTACCAGTGAATCACCATCTGAAGAAGCCACAAGTGAATCACCATCTGAAGAAGCTACAAGTGAATCACCATCTGAAGAAGCTACAAGTGAATCACCTTCGGAAGAAGCTACCAGTGAAACGCCATCTGAAGAAGCCACAAGTGAATCACCTTCTGAAAAAGCCACAAGTGAGTCACCATCTGAAGAAACAACAAGTGAATTACCATCAGAAGCCACAAGTGAATCACTTTTAGAAGCCACAAGCGACTTACCTTCTGAACAAGCCACAAGTGAATCGCCATCTGAAGAAGCTAACAGTGAATCACCATCTAAAGAAGCCACAAGTGAATCACCATCTGACGAAACTACAAGTGAATCACCATCTGAAGAAGCCACAAGTGAATCACAATCTGAAGATGCCACCAGTGAATCACCATCTGAACATGCCACAAGTGAATCACCATATGAAGATGCTACAACTGAATCACCTTCTGAAGAAGCTACAACTGAATCGCCATCTGAAGAAGCCACAAGTGAATCACCTTCTGAAGAATCTACAAGTGAATCACCATCTGAAGAAGCTACCAGTGAATCACCATCTGAAGAAGCTACAAGTGAGTCACCATCTGAAGAAACTACCAGTGAATCAACTTCGGAAGAAGCTACAAGTGAATCACCTTCTGAAGAAGCCACAAGTCAATCACCTTCGGAAGAAGCTACCAGTGAATCACCATCTAAAGACGCAACAAGTGAATCGCCATCAGAAGAAGCTACCACTGAATCACCTTCTGAGGAAGCTACCAGTGAATCACCATCTGAAGCCACAAGTGAATCACCTCCTGAGGCAGCCACAAGTGAATCACCCTCTGAAGAAGCTACAAGTGAATCATCTTCTGAAGAAGCCACAAGTGAATCACCCTCTCAAGAAGCTACCAGTGAATCACCTTCGGAAGAAGCTACAAGCGAATCACCTTCTGAAGAAGCCACAAGTCAATCACCTTCGGAAGAAGCTACCAGTGAATCACCATCTGAAGAAGCAACAAGTGAATCGCCATCAGAAGAAGCAACAAGTGAATCACCCTCTGAAGAAGCCACTAGTGAATCACCTTCTGAAGAAGCCACCACTGACTCAGCTTCTGAAGAAGCCACAACTGAATCACCTGCTGAAGAAGCTACAAGTGAATCACCATCTGAAGAAGCTGCCAGTGAATCACCATATGAAGAAGCTACCACTGAATCACCTTCTGACGAAGCTACCAGTGAATCACCATCTGAAGCCACAAGTGAATCACCTCCTGAGGCAGCCACAAGTGAATCACCCTTTGAAGAAGCTACAAGTGAATCATCTTCTGAAGAAGCCACAAGTGAATCACCATCTGAAGAAGCCACAAGTGAATCACCATCTGAAGAAGCTACCACTGAATCACCTTCTGAAGAAGCTACCAGTGAATCACCTTCTGAAGAAGCCACAAGTGAATCATCTTCTCAAGAAGCCACAAGTGAATCACCTTCTGAAGAAGGTACAAGTGAATCACCAACTGAAGAAGCCACAAGTGAATCACCATCTGAAGAAGCCACAAGTGAATCACCATCAGAAGAAGCTACAAGTGAATCACCATCTGAAGAAGCTACCACTGAATCACCTTCTGAAGAAGCTACCAGTGAATCACCTTCTGAAGAAGCCACAAGTGAATCATCTTCTGAAGAAGCCACAAGTGAATCACCATCTGAGGAAGCAACAAGTGAATCATCATCTGAAGATGCCACTAGTGAGTCACCATCTGAAGAAGCCACAAGTGAATCATCATCTGAAGAAGCCACTAGTGAGTCACCATCTGAAGATGCCACTAGTGAGTCACCATCTGAAGAAGCCACAAGTGAATCACCATCTGAAGAAGCCACAAGTGAGTCACCATCTGAAGAAGCCACAAGTGAATCATCATCTGAAGAAGCCACAAGTGAATCACCTGCTGAAGAAGCCACAAGTGAATCACCATCTGAAGAAGCCGCAGGTGAATCACCATCTGAAGAAGCCACAAGTGAATCACCATCTGGAGAAGCCGCAAGTGAATCACCTTCGGATGAAGCTAGAACGGAAATACCTTCTACAGAAGGCACAACTGTATCACCAGAGGACGCCACGAGTGAAGTACCCTCTAAAGTGCCCAGCACTGAATCTCCTTCAGAGACCGTTCCAACCGAATTACCTGTTAGCACATTAGCGGCACTAACAGAGGATCCCTCTGATGTAGCAGCTCAAAAAAAAGTCACTACAACAGCAGGAGTTACTTCTAAAGAAGCCACAACTGAATCGCCATCTGAAGAAGCCACGAGTGAATCGCCATCTGAAGAAGCCACAACTGAATCGCCATCTGAAGAAGCCACAACTGAATCGCCATCTGAAGAAGCCACGAGTGAATCACCATCTGAAGAAGCTACCACTGAATCACCCTCTGAAGAAGCTGTCAGTGAATCGCCTTCTGAAGAAGCCACAAGTGAATCACCATCTGAAGAAGCCACGAGTGAATCACCATCTGAACAAGCCACAAGTGAATCACCATCAGAAGAAGCTACCACTGAGTCACCCTCTGAAGAAGCCACTAGTGAATCACCATCAGAAGAAGCTACCACTGAGTCACCCTCTGAAGAAGCTACCAGTGAATCACCTTCTGAAGAAGCCACAAGTGAATCACCATCTGAAGAAGCCACGAATGAATCACCATCCGAAGAAGCCACAAGTGAATCACCATCAGAAGAAGCTACCACTGAGTCACCCTCTGAAGAAGCTACCAGTGAATCGCCTTCTGAAGAAGCCACAAGTGAATCACCATCTGAAGAAGCCACGAGTGAATCACCATCTGAAGAAGCCACAAGTGAATCACCATCTGAAGAAGCCACAAGTGAATCACCATCTGAAGAAGCCACAAGTGAATCACCATCAGAAAAAGCTACCGGTGAGTCACCTTCTGAAGACGCTACCAGTCAATCACCATTTGAAGAAGCCACAACTGAATCACCTTCTGAAGAAGCTACCAGTGAATCGCCTTCTGAAGAAGCTACAAGTGAATCACCATCTGAAGAAGCTACAAGTGAATCACCATCTGAAGAAGCTACAAGTGAAACACCATCTGAAGAGGCTACAAGTGAATCACTATCTGAAGAAGCTACAAGTGAATCACCATCGGAAGAAGCTACAAGTGAATCACCATCTCATGAAGCCACAAGTCAATCACCTTCGGAAGAAGCTACCAGTGAAACACCATCTGAAGAAGCAACAAGTGAATCGCCATCAGGAGAAGCAACAAGTGAATCACCTTCTGAAGAAGCCAGAACTGAAACACCATCTGAAGAAGCTACAACTGAATCACCTCCTGAGTCAGCCACAAGTGAATCACCATCTGAAGAAGCCACAAGTGAATCACCATCTGAAGAAACTACAACTGAATCACCTCCTGAGGCAGCCACAAGTGAATCACCATCTGAAGAAGCTACAAGTGAATCATCTTCTGAAGAAGCCTCAAGTGAATCACCATCAGAAGAAGCTACAAGTGAATCACCATCTGAAGAAACCACGACTGAATCACCTCCTGAGGCAGCCACAAGTGAATCACCATCTGAAGAAGCTACAAGTGAATCATCGTCTGAAGAAGCCACAACTGAATCACCATCAGAAGAAGCTACAAGTGAATCACCATCTGAAGAAGCTACCACTGAATCACCTTCTGAAGAAGCTACCAGTGAATCACCTTCTGAAGAAGCCACAAGTGAATCATCTTCTGAAGAAGCCACAAGTGAATCACCTTCTGAAGAAGCTACAAGTGAATCACCAACTGAAGAAGCTACAAGTGAATCACCATCTGAAGAAGCTACCAGTGAATCACCATCTGAAGAAGCTACCAGTGAATCACCTTCTGAAGAAGCTACAAGTGAATCACCAACTGAAGAAGCTACAAGTGAATCACCATCTGAAGAAGCTACCAGTGAATCGCCATCTGAAGAAGCTACCAGTGAATCACCTTCGGAAGAAGCTACAAGTGAATCACCTTCTGAGGAAGCTACAAGTCAATCACCTTCGGAAGAAGCTACCAGTGAATCACCATCTGAAGAAGCAACAAGTGAATCGCCATCAGAAGAAGCTACAAGTGAATCGCCATCTGAAGAAGCCACAAGTGATTCACCATCTGAAGAAGCCACAAGTGATTCACCATCTGAAGAAGCTACAAGTGAATCACCTTCTGAAGAAGCCACAAGTGATTCACCATCTGAAGAAGCTACAAGTGAATCACCTTCTGAAGAAGCCACAAGTGAATCGCCTTCTGAAGAAGCCACAAGTGAATCACCTTCTGACGTAGCTACAAGTGAATCGCCTTCTGAAGAAGCCACTAGTGAATCACCATCTGAAGAAGCCACAAGTGAATCACCATCTGAAGAAGCCACAATTGAATCACCATCTGAAGAAGCCACAAGTGAATCGCCATCTGAAGAAGCCGCAAGTGAATCACCGTCTGAAGAAGCTACCAGTGAATCACCTTCTGAAGAAGCTACAAGTCAATCGCCATCTAAAGAAGCCACAAGTGAATCACCTTCGGATGAAGCCACAACTGAAATACCTTCTGCAGAAGGCACAACTGAATCACCTGAGGATGCTACGAGTGAAGTACCCAGCACTGAATCTCCCTCTGAGATCGGTACAACAGAATTACCTGTTAGCACATTAGCCGCACTAACAGAGGATCCCTCTGATGTAGCTGCTCAAAAAAAAGTCACTACAGCAGCAGGAGTTTCTTCTAAAGAAGCCACCACTGAATCGCCATCTAAAGAAGCCACCACTGAATCGCCATCTGAAGAAGCCACGAGTGAATCGCCATCTGAAGAAGCCACAACTGAATCGCCATCTGAAGAAGCCACGAGTGAATCACCATCTGAAGAAACCACAACTGAATCGCAATCTGAAGAAGCCACAAGTGAATCACCATCTGAAGAAGCCACAACTGGATCGCCATCTGAAGAAGCCACAAGTGAATCACCTTCTGAAAAAACCACATCTGAATCACCATCTGAAGAAGCCACAAGTGAATCACCTTCTAAAGAAGCCACATCTGAATCGCCATCTGAAGAAGCCACAACTGAATCACCATCTGAAGAAGCCACAAGTGAATCACCTTCTGAAAAAACCACATCTGAATCACCATCTGAAGAAGCCACAAGTGAATCACCTTCTAAAGAAGCCACATCTGAATCGCCATCTGAAGAAGCCACAACTGAATCACCATCTGAAGAAGCCACAAGTGAATCACCTTCTGAAAAAAACACATCTGAATCACCATCTGAAGAAGCCACAAGTGAATCACCTTCTAAAGAAGCCACATCTGAATCGCCATCTGAAGAAGCCACAACTGAATCACCATCTGAAGAAGCCACGAGTGAATCACCATCTGAAGAAGCTACCAGTGAATCACCATCTGAAGAAGCTACAAGTGAATCACCATCTGAAGCCACAAGTGAATCACCATCTGAAGAAGTCACAAGTGAATCACCATCTGAAGAAGCTACAAGTGAATCACCATCAGAAGAAGCTACAAGTGAATCACCATCTGAAGAAGCTACAAGTGAATCACCATCCGAAGAATCTACAAGTGAATCACCATCTGAAGTAGCCACAGGTGAATCACCATCTGAAGAAGCCACAAGTGAATCACCATCTGAAGAAGCTACCAGTGAATCACCATCTGAAGAAGCTACAAGTGAATCACCATCTGAAGTAGCCACAAGTGAATCACCATCTGAAGAAGCCACAAGTGAATCACCTTCTGGAGAAACCACAAGTGAATCACCATCTGAAAAAGCCACAAGTGAATCACCATCTGAAGAAGCTACAAGTGAATCATCATCTGAAGAAGCTACAAGTGAATCACCATCTGAAGAAGCCACAAGTGAATCACCATCTGAAGAAGCTACAAGTGAATCACCATCTGAAGATGCCACAAGTGAATCACCTTCGGAAGAAGCTACAAGTGAATCACCATCTGAAGAAGCTACAAGTGAATCACCATCTGAAGATGCCACAACTGAATCACCATCTGAAGAAGCTACCAGTGAATCACCATCTGAAGAAGCTACCAGTGAATCACCATCTGAAGATGCCGCAAGTGAATCACCATCTGAAGAAGCTACCAGTGAATCACCGTCTGAAGAAGTCACAAGTGAATCACCATCTGAAGAAGCCACAAGTGAATCACCATCTGAAGAAGCTACAAGTGAATCACCATCTGAAGCCACAAGTGAATCACCATCTGACGAAGCTACTAGTGAATCACCATCTGAAGATGCCACAAGTGAATCACCATCTGAAGAAGCTACAAGTGAATCACCATCTGAAGAAGCCACAAGTGAATCACCATCTGAAGAAGCCACAAGTGAATCACCATCTGAAGAAGCCACAAGTGAATCACCATCTGAAGAAGCCACAAGTGAATCACCATCTGAAGAAGCCACAAGTGAATCACCTTCTGAGGAAGCCACAAGTCAATCACCTTCGGAAGCCACAAGTCAATCACCATCTGAAGCCACAAGTGAATCACCTTCTGAGGAAGCCACAAGTGAATCACCATCTGAAGCCACAAGTGAATCACCTTCTGAGGAAGCCACAAGTGAATCACCATCTGAGGAAGTTACCAGTGAATCACCTTCTGAAGATGCCACTAGTGAATCACCATCTGAAGAAACCACAAGTGAATCGCCATCTGAAGAAGCTACAAGTGTATCACCTTCTGAAGAAGCCACAAGTGAATCACCATCTGAAGAAGCCACAAGTGAATCACCATCTGAAGAAGCTACAAGTGAATCACCATCTGAAGAAGCTACAAGTGAATCACCATCTGAAGATGCCACAAGTGAATCACCATCTGAAGCCACAAGTGAATCACCTTCTGAAGAAGCCACAAGTGAATCACCATTTCAAGAAGCCACAAGTGAATCACCATCTGAAGAAGCCACAAGTGAATCACCATCTGAAACCACAAGTGAATCACCTTCTGAAGAAACCACAAGTGAATCACCATCTGACGAAGCCACAAGTGAATCACCTTCTGAAGAAGCCACAAGTGAATTTCCTTCTGAAGAAGCGACAAGTGAATCGTCTTCTGAAGAAGCAACAAGTGAATTACCTTCTGAAGAAGCCACAAGTGAATCACCAGCTGAAGAAGCCACAAGTGAATCACCATCTGAAGAATCTACAAGTGAATCACCATCTGAAGAAGCCACAAGTGAATCGCCTGAAGAAACCACAACTGAATCACCTTCTGAAGAAGCGACAACGGTATCTCCTTCTGAGGCCGGTACAACAGATTTACCCGCTATTACTGAGGTTCCTTCTGTTGCAGTTGGTCAGAAAAAAGACACTACAGTTTCACCGACTACTGCAACACAATCGGTACAAACAACAGCTGGTCCCGGTGAGATAGATGAGACAACCACTCCCCGTGAAGTTGAGTCTACTACTGAGTCCCCAGACGTGATTGATTACATATCTACCAAACAATCAACGATGTTTGTATCGACGAGTGCTACCCCCACTGAAGATTCCACGACTCCTCCTACTCCACCTACTCCGACGCCACCGCCAACACCACCTACGCCGACACCGACTACAGGACATTGTATTGACAACGGCAATGGTATCGATCATTGCAACGAAACAGACGTTATTGGAAGATTACCCGGCAATGGTAAGTTGGTTTGATAGTAATGTAAGGAAACACTATAGCAAGGCATTTTCAGCGTTGATTCGCTGTGGTTTTCCACCCAATCCTGTCATAAATAACTTGTACATGAGTTCATAGACAACATGTTACAGAGCGCCGAGTAAAGAATTACATGGCGAGAGAACTTCACCTACTCGTGAATACGCGAAGCGTTGAACGAGTTATATTAGTGGGACAAAATTTCACTCGATCGGTCGATCGGCTGTTGACATTGAGCGTGCGATATGTAATGTTCACCTGCGTTACCTATGGGAACGGCGTTGGAGGGAGAGGAGTTGGATGGATATGTTGGGCGGGGAGGGAGGGACAGGTCGGCAAAGCATATAAACAACGGGAGGGTCCGAGCAGTTTGTATTAACTAGTTCGTTCAAAGGAGCGTTTGATTGTGTAGCTGAATTCATAAATCTAATACCATTTCATTGACAGAAACGTGCGATCCCATCTGTACGAAAGGAAACATGTGCATTAAAGACGCGAATAATAAGTACATTTGTGACTGTCCCACCGAATGTGAGGAGGAGAATGGCGAGCCCCATTGCTCTGTGTTCCTGCAGGAATATGGAAACCTTTGCGAAGTACATCGGCATGCCTGCAAAATGCAGATCAACGTTGCTGTCAAGCATAAAGGAAAATGCGAAGGTTTGAATGGTTGCCCTTAATACGTATTGGTAATGAAGGGTGGGGTATATACGCCCTGTTAACCACACCTATATACCATTTGTAAGCTTATAAAATGGAGAAAGACATAAAATAATAATTTTATTGACACGCTGAAAATTGGAGTCGACACGACACCGATGCTTATAAACACGAACTACCCCCGCTATTATTTCACTTGACGAAATTTCCGATGGTCTCGTGTTATCGAGCAGACACTGATCTCCAAACTCGTGAGCGTGGAACAAAGAAAAAACTCTGAGTCCCTGACAGAAATCGAGTCTACGATCGGCCATTTACAAGGTTCTGTATGACATGCGTCCTGCGTACTGCACTACTGCTTGGATCAGCAATGTCGAAAGCGTTACGTGTGGTGATAAATAAATATGGTAAATTTTAAGCTTTACTGACATGATCATCACGTCACGAGCGTCGGACAGTCCCAGACAGGGAATCAAACAAATGATTTGAACTTTAGTGACGCTTTTCTTTTCGCACTTATACCTTCAAACTAGAGCGCATTTTGAACATTCCCAACACGGTTTCAGGAACGAACTATCAAAGAAGGAGCGATCGAAATTTCATGTTTGTGCGATGAATACCGCGGAGCGTGATAAACCTGAGATGCGGTTGTCTGGAGTGAC
Organism: Dendrophyllia cribrosa; assembly: GCA_024195265.1. Classification (NCBI taxonomy): domain Eukaryota; kingdom Metazoa; phylum Cnidaria; class Anthozoa; order Scleractinia; family Dendrophylliidae; genus Dendrophyllia; species Dendrophyllia cribrosa. Next base: position 39,347,215 of record JAJLRJ010000005.1, on the reverse strand, counting down.
TGTGAAATTTCACGAGAAATAAGATATCCGTGCGTGACACGAAGGGACACGAGTTTTGTTATAACTGTCCGCGCAAAAACACTGTTCAGCTTTTTTGAGCCTCTCGCTATGCCAAACAGAAACCGTTTCCCTTAGCAACTGTCGTATAGTAAGTTATTATGCTACTACTTGTTGAATTCTGGTGTGTTCGAGGTAAAGAGAGTCTACCGTAGTACAAAAGGAAAGATAGAAAAGTACGAGTATGGGAAATAGATACACGTAGTTTGCTTAAAATTGTTTTTTTTTTTCAGATTACGCAGAAGGCCAGCAGATCTCAAAACTTGCGGACGAGTCTCTAGTTCCAGTGGACCAGTGCCTGGAAGATGAAATTCTACAGTTCGCAGAACGTTTCCTGGAATGGGCTCTTATTAACAAAGAAATTCATGAAAGCGAGGATCCAGATTCAGTTGATCTTAGCGCTGTAATAGCCCAAGCACGTGATTTTGGACTGACACGAAAGGAGAAGGCAGCTATTCTGAAGGTGAACAATTCAACTTGCCGTATTTATTCATTTTTCTAGCCGCGTCAACACTGTACAACCTTTGTAAAACTTGTCTTGTCCATGAACGAGTTAAAACAATGCAGGGTATAACATTTCGTAAAACTGGTAAAATGTTTGTGCGACAGGAATAAGTCAGTTTTAGTTCTCTCTACAACTATAGCAACTTCACTGTTTCATGCAACTCATCTCTTAAAGGCCCACCTTCACCCAAAATGCTGTGCGCGCCGTGATCACTTTCTGTGCTGAATTTCGTATACAACCAATCAGATCACGCGTATGAACAATGGAGCGTTTCAAAACAAAAACAAACGACTGCAACGTCTTTGGGTGAAGGTGGGCCTTTAAAGGCACTCCTAACATTCGCGGATGTCCTTCGGATAAAAAAATTCGTAAACGCGCCAGTTTCAATATGACAAACTATATATGATCATGCATATATCAAAAGAAAGCTTAATAAATGTAGTTTTCTTTTTCAAACAGCCAGGAGTTGATAACGACCGAGGGTTGTTAAATTGTATTTATGGGGTATGTAGATTTGAAGGATTTTCGTTAAATTTAGCCAAAACATTTCTGGGATACTGACAAACAAAACAGTGTCAGGACATTTTCAATTGATATTTAAAATATTTTCCTCGTGGCGACCATCTACGCAACACGGCTCGTCACAACCGCATAACATGAAGGAACTCAAGGAGAGCGAAAATCAACATCGAAACCTACAACTTGCAACGCAACGCTGATAAGTTTTTGTGAGACAAGTTTCGGATGAAAATGCACGTGTAACCCCCTCTCTTCGCAACTTGCCTGGCAAAGAAGATTCAGAAGCGTGTGAACAAAAAACAAAAAATGTGCACGGTCAAGTACGGTTCAACATAAATTGTAGCTCCTTTGTTTTCGCCATTAAAGTCTCCAAGGTTTCATAACCAGTCCCTCGATTAACTATGGGTGAACACTTCTCTACTTTTCGCAACGTTACCAGGCAACTGAGTTGCAAGCGTGCAGCATGTAATCTCGCAACGTATCGCAATGCTCTCGTCAGCGTTGCAATGCAAGTCGCACGAAAAAATCGCCTAGTGTAACAACACCTATCCCCATAATATTTATTAATCACGGTTTCTCCTTCATACATATGCTCTTCCTGAGAGCCGTGCCTATAAAATTAATTACCTTCAGTGTTAAAATGCAGCGACAGAGTTCTGACGTGTTTATCTTCGTCTTAGTTTCAATTTGATGACATGGATCGCAACGGGGATAATGTCCTCGAAAAATCAGAAGTGAATGGCATCGTGACGCATGTTCCACACGAGGAATGCTTGTTTGGTTTTATGATTTCAAGTGACGTCGATAAAAATCACAAACTCAGCAGAGATGAGTGGAATGCGGCCTTTGTGCATGTCGGTGAGTATCATAAACCCTTTTACTTCCAAAAGTGGCCAAAATCCAACTTCAACTGGAAAAATACCAAATTTCATTTCTATAAAACACTTATAAAAAAAACAATACCAAGTGTGGAGGCGCGGTGGCCTAGCGGTTAGCGCGTCGGACTTTCAACTTGAGGGTCGCCTCGGTGGTTCGAGCCAGGTCTCTGCCATCGTAGATAGATAGATAGATAGATAGATAGAAACTTTATTAAAGTTTCAAAACCCATCTAGCTAGGGGAAAAAATCCCTTACTAATTTGGGGACACCATCGTGTGCCAAAAGTGATGGAAGCAAAGAAATAGTAACAAAAAAAAAGAGAGAAAATAACGCCAGCTTTTTACCTCCAAACTACTGCTTCTGTTTTGCTCTATAGAAAATGGTTATTCAATTTAGTTGTATACAGTAGAACCCCGCGAACTCGAACTCGGATAACTTGAACACTGACACATTTCCCTTCGATTGTTTTCTCAGTCAATTACTATCGGATAACTCAAACCCCCGCTATCTCGATCAATTTATCGTTTCCCTTGGGAATTCGAGTTAGCGGGGTTCTACTGTATTTGGTGGCATTTGGCGATATAACATGGAAAAAATGGAGAAATGTTGTCGTTTCGGCGGGACAGTGTCCCTGTGTGCTCCAAAACCGATACGATGGCTAACTTGGTTTCTAACTTATACCTTTTTGCTTCAGATAACATAGTTGAGGATGTGGATGTTGGAGACCTGCCATAGACTCGTTATCATTTGAATTGTTCACCGTGATTCATGTGCTGTCACCGTAGACAGTTTATACCAGTGAACAAGAAGAGAGATTGCGACGGCGCAAGTCTGTATATTTAACTCAATAGACACTTAGATAGTTAGAAAATTAGGTGTTTTTTTTCTGACGATGTCTAGCATCTCTAAATTATGTGCAAAACAGCTGCTTTCATTGTTTGTTAAAAGACACTGTTTCGGAAGTTCTTGACCAGCATAGAATGTAATTGAAATAGGAGTAAACGTGAATGTTCTCCAGACACCAAAAATGTGTTAAAATGTGTTAAAAACGTGAAAAAATAGTAAAAATAAATGAAAAATTGTAAAAAGTGTCAAATTGTTGAACTCAATCACCATGACACTTTTTACAATTTTTCATTTATTTTTACTATTTTTTCACGTGTTTAGCACATTTTATAGAATGTTATTACAGTCGAATCTCCTTCAAACAGATACCACATCACATACCCGAGTGTCCGCAGTATAGAGATAGCTATAGAAATTGTATGAATTTAATGTCTTCGGGACCAAGAGAACTGTCCACAAAGTTCGACCGTATTCGAATTAAAAACTAAGTTTACCTTCCGTACCTACAATCTTGGACAATGTCAGCGCGCTTTTCTTTTTCCACTTTTACAATGTTGGAATTTAAACCATTCATTTTGGCTGTGTGGTGATAAAGACGACGTTTTTAACATTGAAAAGGTACACATCACAAAATCTCAGAGACAGTGGAGTTATGAGTTTTTTATGGGTCGCCGGATTTGCTTTTTGCTTATCACGCGAGGCAAGCGACATGATTTGTTTAAACCTTTAACTCCCAAATTTAATTTTGTCAAATAGTAAAAAAACAAATGGTATACCATGCAAGCGTACTGCAAAAGAGGTTTCATTTGAATGGTCACAACATCGGACTTTGTCCACGGACTCAAAAGCTTGAACTACAGTACATAGGCGGCGGAGCGAAAATATCGCTAGCGCAGCATAAAATTGGTTTAACAAAATATTCAGTCTCGTGATCTTTTCACAAATCATTTCATTAGGATCGCGCTTGGCGAAACAATATGTTATAGGACTTTTTTTAACAGCTCCGGCCTGTGTTCGAGAAGCCAATCAATCACGCACTGTTAAGATTGCAAAGAGGTTTGCTTGTGCCAACGAACTACATGTACGCAAAGGACATTTTGGGAAATTTGAGTAAAAACTAGGGGTATGCGCTACCACCCCCACGTTTCAAAATGCTCCGGTGCCTCTGTACACTACATGTCACAGTCGATTATTGACTCTGGGAGTGAAAGGGTTAAAGAGCTTAGTGGTACAAAGACCATGTTTGCCATATACAGCCCCGGAAAAGATATACAGGTATACGAACAAGTTAGTCAAGTTACCATTCTTATTAATATCCAACAACAAAACGTGCTAGCCTTTTTATTGTAAAGGTAGCCTGTGTGGCAGGCGTAAACGGGGAGGGGGCGCGAGAAACGAAAGGGGGAGAAGGGAAGGAACGCCTGCTATAAGAACCGGGCTATTCGCATTACGCCCACCGATTTCCTTGTAATCGAATTACGTCAACTGTCAATACGTTCACCAATCAGAAACTGGCACACGCTTTTACGCATGGATGACTTCACGCGGGAATTTACCTTGTTTACCGCCCAGCGCGAATTAGCCAATCAGAATTTGCGGCCGCCAGCGTCCGCAGAAATGAACAAATGGGGGTCTTTATTGCAGGCGTCCTTTCCCTCTCTCCCCAGTTCCCTTCTCCCCGACGCCTGCTACGCAGGCTATTGTAAAGGATTCATGTTCGCTTGTCTCTAGGTGCTCAACTTAGCAATCTACTTTGTTTCTAATTAGCGTTTCCTCCTAAAGTATAAAGGGCTCAGCTGTAATGAAGTAGAAACTTTTTACAAAATGAAAAGTTCCATCAAAGGAAACGGCTCGGGTTGTTTAAAGCCAGGATTTGCAGCCACTTTGAAACCAGTTACATACCTAATCAATTCATTTTCCAAAAACTCAAAAGTCCTTGGTCACGTTTTTATCCTGGAATTGTCGCATTAATCGACTTTCAAACATCCGGCACCAGGTCTATAATTTGTTGTCAGGGAATTATAAACATCCAATTTAGGCAGATTATATACAGACTTATTGTCAAGTTAGAAATACATTGACCTTCCCATAAGAATAGCATGAATGCTTTTAGGTTTGATAATTTCGAAGCCATGAATTGCATTTTTATGCTTTTGTGTGTAAATGAACATGACTTGCAAACCACAATGACATATGCATGGCAAGTTCTGTTCATTGTCCACACAAACTAATTTAAGCTTTAAATTAACAATAAAAATTATGATATCAAGTATAACATGTTTCTTTTTCCATTAACCCTTTAAGCCCCGAGGAAAATCCCCTTTTTCCAAACTGGTAACTAAAAACTCAATGACCATGTATGATATACCATTTACAAGGTTTTGATTAGTAAAATTCATAACTAATGTCATTTTAAATGGAGGAAGTTGTGGCTTTGATAGAAATGGGTTTAAAACGTAAAACTAAAAACGTTTTAAACTTTACGTCCTAGTCTTCATACATTCTAGATATAACCCCCAAACTATACCTCATTTTGAAGCTCTCGGTATAAGTAGAATAACACGGGTTTCATCTTAGAGCACATGTGCATTATAAAAAAAAAACATTGAAATGTTTGTGGGGTGGTCAATCACATCACATAGAGTAGGGGGTATGATTTTATGTGTTCAATGGGTAGATCTTTTCAAGACCATTTTGGTGGCAAAAACTCATTGAATTTGACCAGATATTGAACATGTTATGTGATAATGTGCCATAAGGCGCAATCGGGGCTTAAAGGGTTCAACTAGATAGAAATACATAAGCAAGCATGCATGTGTGATATAATATTTATGTCAAAAGCGTGCGTGAGAATACTATAGTGCTCTCTTTCTATTTAAGAGTTATAACTTGCAGCAGCTTTTAAATTGTATTTCTGCTATATTGTACAACATGCCTTGATTTAGCCGGTAAGCATATAGTTTTTAAATGACTATAGTGCCCTGGAAATGAAAATTACCCTACATCGCATTGCTTTTTAGTTTGTCATTAGCTTTCAGTTCAATCCTAGCCTTTATCACTCGCTGGAGTGGCCTAACTCAAAATAAAATAATAAATATTTTATTTTGTAACATATTGAAACAATCAATAAAATAGGGAAGTATAATGCTCATTTGCTTTCATTGAAATGGTCATATCATAGGATTTAATCCAAAGACTAAAACGTTAGAACTGCCGAACACAACTTAAGAGATATATGGCTAACTGAATGTTAGTTTATGCACAATATTCCAGGAAGGATGACTTCTCAATAATCTTTGTTTTTTTAAATTGTGCCCCTCCATTTTCAACAAAAATGCCCCAGGGACTGATTTATCCAGAGAATAGCGATGCTTGCAATTAGCAGTATAGGCAGATCAGGGCCGTAGCAAGCCTTGAAAAACTGGGGGCGGGGTACAAATGTTTCGGACACAATGGACGGGCTTCTGCCGTCCTTTCTAGGGCCAGGGGGTCCGGAGGCATGCACCCCCAAAACTTTTTGAAAATGAAACACCGGAAACTGCATTTTCCAGCATTTTAGGCTTTTAAATTTCAAGTTTTTGAAAGATGAAAACTCTTTCTAAACTGACACTTATTTAATACAAAGCACAGCATATTTCCATGATCCAAAAGGCTTAGTGAAGTAATTATACATGATCACACAAACATCAATATCTTAATTTCCATAGATTTTTCTTCTATTTCCCAATAAAATTCTAATGATAGTTGTAAAAAAAAGACTGTCTTGGTCAAGGGAAGCACAACAGTTGAACAGACGTCAATTCATTAGTACTTTATACACTGTCTCAGCAAACCAATGAATATCGATTCAGTGCACTGCTAAAGACGGAAGTGTGGGGGGGTGAGGGAGGACAAGAGGGGTGTGGTTAGGGTTAGTGACTCCCAATAATTACCAGCATTTTCTATCACTTACACTTTGATGGATCAATACTACCACCTTTTGTCAGTTGATGCTACAATAATGGTATCAAACAAATGCTCAGATCTAACAGATCCATAGCAACAATACATTACCTACTAAAAAACACCCTTAATTTTAGCTCTGTGATCCCCACGTCGAAGATATAACTTTTTACAAACTTTTGCAAATTTTCAAAAGTTTAAAGAATCTGACCCACCCAGTTTGCATTGCGCGCTTCTATTATTGTTATGATACGGCTCTATTCCATATTTGGGCATGCATATCACCTCTTGCATGAGTGAATTTCTCATCTACAATACAGTATGGACTTCCGGGGCCCTCAGAAAATAGCGGATGAACCAACGTGGGTGCACAATGCAAACTGGGTGGGTCAGATTCTTTAAGGTGGTTCTGGACTTTAAAACATAAGCTTTTCTATTGACAAAGTTGTAAAAAAATTACAGTCAGGCTTGAAATTTGCATTCCATAAATTCATCATTAACTTTACATGATTTGACATAAGTTTGTAACAAGTGTGCGTTAGTTTAGAGAAAGACTGACAGGGTACTACAACATCTTTTACGCTTTTATGTAATTTTTTAATGTATTTTTTTCCTTTTCAACTATTTCTGTTGTTTTTGTCGTACGTCGTTGTGTTGTACTATATTTCAATGAAGTTCTATAAAAAAAAGCTGTATTAAGCATTCTTAAAATACAGGGACATGCTGATCTGCTCTGTCATTTTTGATTTGGTTAAGAAGAATAAATCTGCTAGTTAATAGCAGGAAATATTATATACCATGCAATTTGTTTAGAGTGCCTTAAAGCACCCCATGTTCAACTTAACTTTAGTGCAATGTTGATATTAAACCGCAATACAAGACACTGAGATGAAACATCATCCCCGCATGGTGTTGTTGTATTTCATTGGCCAGTACCGTGGGCACCTGAGGCACAAGGATTTGATTGAAAGGAGGCAAAACATACAAGTCCTGCAATTGTAACTCCCTCAGTGTATCAATCATGGTGAATCTGAATAAGCCAAACTTAATAGGGGCAAGGTAGAAGATATACTTTTAGGCTATACTCAGGTGAAACAGTGCATGGACTGCGTCAGCAAGGCAGCATTTTAGGTTCTAAGTAACCCTTTCAATCTCAATAGTACCAAAAATCAAAATTCAAGAAAAATCCAAAATTTAATGTTGTAAAAGATTGAAAAACAAGTGGCACCATGCAAAAGTACTGCCAAAGAGGTTTCATTTGAATGGTCACACCATAGGATTTTGTTGACAGACTCAAAAGTTAGAACTACACTACATGTCTTCATAATTAACTCTGGAATTGAAAGGGTTAACCCTTTCAATTCCAAGAGAACCAAAAATCAAAATTCAGTCAAGAGAAATTCCACTTTCTTGAAAAAAGGGTCCCTAAAATTTCAGAAGGGGCCTACTGGGCCTTTATTGGCCATTAATTATTTCTAGATAAAAGAGAGCCATGTCCATATTGTGGAGGTGTCTGTACCAAGGACAGGTTTGACTGTAAAGGTAATAGCCCGGGTGGGAGGGGGGTACTCCCATATGTGAGCTATATAGGTATGTGCCGCTGTGAAGGGTATGGTTTTCAGGCAGTTTAGTCTGGGATAGGGTATAGTAATCAGAAATTTTTGGTCTAGAGTAGGGGGGTATCATTTTCTGCCAAACTGATCAGTCGCATGGAGAATTTAGTCTAGACAATGTTTACTGCCAAATGGCATTTAAAAATCGGTATGGTGGGCAGTACAGCATTTTTACTGGCATATTAGACTGTGATAGTGATGAGTTTCTGGAAAATAGCGAGTCTGGCATAGGTCTAGGATAGGGTAGGGTTTTTTGGTGTTTTAGTCTAGAATAGGGTTGCAAAATGCAGCTAAAATGGTCTAGTATAGGTTAAGGGTCTCAGAGTCCCAGCAGCACACCCCCGCCCAAACATTTGCAAAGTGTGCCCCCCACCCCCTCCCCCCGCTCCGGGTAATAGACCTGTGTGCTAATTTATATGTAAATTATGCTGAACAAAAACTAGTTGGGGTATAAAGAACAACATGATTTACATATGAAAAGCAGGACGGAATGCAAATGTTGTAGACTTCTCATAAAAAAATGAAATGCTTATTAGTAATACTACCACAGTTTATATCCACTAGTGGTTGTAACTTAATAATATTAGCATTTCATAGCTGTTCAGTGTATTAGGATTACAAGCCTCCATTAAATTTTCATTTCTTTTGTATTTTCCTTATCAACTGTTTAAAGACTTTAAAATAATTCCAATTTGGAAGATTAAAATGAGCGTTAAACTGTAGCTGTAAAGGACATTTGTCTAGACCAGCAATTATGGCTGAAAAGGTGCTTGCTCTTGCTCAAGAGGAAACAAAATTGATGCTGATCAAGTGGTTAACTATCCATCACGAGGGCGTTGTATGCAGCATAAAAGAGGAGAACAAGAGACCTTGGAAATGATTAAGAGCCTTCGAGTAAGGGGCCCGTTATATACTTTATATGAGAGAACTTTTTCCCTACCTTGTTTCGTAGTGTTTCGTTGTTGCCTTGTTTCCCGCTTTCATCGAAGGAACCGCTGGTTGATAGAACTAAAGTCGCTTAGGATCAGATCGAGGCTTTTTCGACTGTACCTTTCGCGGGCGCGAAAATAGAAGAGGAATTCGCGATTTGGCAGTAAAATCGTACTAAAAGGGACTAAATTTAGCGAAAATCTTCCAGATGCTGATCCTGCCTTTTCCCGTTCTCCGCTTTCTCGCGTCAGGTGTCAAGTACCGAAGAAGAAGAGACTGGAGGAGGCAGATGCAAACTGATCATCTCAAATTCGGCGCTACAGATTTTATCGTGCACAGCCATTTTTGCGATTTTAGAACCACATTAAAACTTATTAAACCAGCTTTACATGTTCGTTTGCACAACGTTGCACAACGTTGAAAGATATGAATGGCAGGTTTATTGAAAGATATGTTGTAATGCCTGGCATTTCATTAACGTGCATAAAGGGTTTTCACAGGGTATAATTAAATTTCACGTCGTTAATTTTCGCGGTTACTTTTTTCGCGGGACTTAACTGATTTAAAAAAATCGCGAAAATAAGTGCCAATAAGGTATAAAATTTTAATACGAATAAGTCTATCTAAAAATTTCATTTCATTTTTGTTTTTGTTCATCATTCAGTTCTTGAACGAGAGAAAAGATGGAGTACGTAAATATTTTCAATAAGCAATTTATTTTTTATTTTATTTTAGGATAAAAAATAAGGGAGTAAAAATGTATATTTTATATAGTCAAAATTTATTTTAAGATGATAATAAAAAAGAAAAAGTAGACATGACATCTTTCTCCGTTTCCATTACTAATATTTACTGTGGTGTCGTGTTGCATGTTTTTCTTATTTCTATTGCTTCGTTATTTGGGTTATTTACATTTACTTTGTCACTTCCGTTTTTTGCCTTACGAGTTATTATCTGTGAGACATGGTAAGACCCTGAAGAAGAAAGGCTGTGCCTTTCGAAATATTGGATATTTTACAAATATAGTCATTTCCGTACCGTTTATCAGCCTTGCTTTTTTATCAAATCGTTTCATTATTTGATAGCTGATTAGATCATTTACTACAGGATCCGGTGCTTCTATTTCGTTACGGTGGTCTTTGCAAATACAGTTACTTGTTTAGAGAGATATTGTCGTGGAGAAAATGCGAAGGCGCCGATCATTCCATACCAATTATGTTTACGCCATACACAGGGGGGGGGGGGGGGGGGAGGGCTCTGTACATTATTGGGTGGTGGTGTGGGACTCTAAACGCTGGAACTCTAAAACTCTTATCCTATACCAGACTACGTTCAGCTGCATTTTGCAACTCTATTCTAGACAAGGCACAAAAATCCCTACCATATCCCAAACTCGCTATTTTTAGAAACTCTATATTTGGTGTTTGAGTGTGTCACTTTATTTTTCCCAAATTTCCGTGGTTTTTCTTTATACCACTGATCGGTTTCCCAGCAAATGATACCCTATTCTAGACCAAACATCTCTGATTTCTATACCATATCTCAGACTAAACTGCTTTAAAACTCCATACCCTTCACGGCGGCACCAACCCATATAGCTTTATAGATCCACATATGAGAGTACCGCTCCCCCCTCGGGGGCCATACATCGCTTCAAATTCAATAAAAGCTCCAATTTAAACACGTTTATTTTGAAGTTTGGCTATGAAAACAAGCCTTGCAACCAAAACAGACGAGCGATTTTTAACCTTGAATATTCCCACTGGCCCATGATGCAGCATTTTGCTTTAAAAGGGCGTAAGTGTGGCATACATTTAAGGGGTGTATGGTGTAAATTTGCAGTTTAAACCACTTGGATATCCATCGCAGCGCTTACTAGCAAAATATCGAGTTGAAATCTCGAAGAAAAATGTCATATCTGCGCGCTGACCATGTTTTACAATCATGTATCTTCAATTTATGTTATATTTTCCGCGAGAACAATTTACTATACTTAATTTCATTCATAAAAGAACAGTACTGTTGGGCAACACTGTTAGGTAAACAGTTTACCTTGTCAAAAACTAATTTTATTGGTTAGTATTACTCGTCAAAACAAAAAAAATACCAGCTGGAATAATAAAAATAGCATGTGAGCTAATCAACCTGTCGCTCAACCAGCTTCTGCAAACGCTTATTAAATATGTAACTGCGTTAAAAAACTACATGTTTTCGGGTTATAACCTGATTTGTAGCGTCCTTAAGCTGTCTCTGACTAAATGGAAAATTCTCAAACTATGAAACAAAAGACAAGCAGAAAGGACACACCTTTGTCCGCGGAAGGTAAGGTTAAAACTGCAGGGGATTTTTTACATTAAATTGTCATCGGCAACAAGGAGAATGCACAATACGCGTCAAATTCTTTCGCCTTAATGTCGTTACTTAGAAGCGGTGAAAATTTATGAGCCGAAGCGGTGTTGAAACAACAGAACTCTACTGTCCACCTTGTTTAAAAGCGTCCTTCACAAGTACTTGGATGGGAAGATTCTACAAGGGTCCGGTAAAGTGAATACTGATTCTAATACAACTGCTGACTGAGCTAAAACAAATTTGGTTAATTCCTGGAAGCGATTGCAGCTATTACATAAATTGATCGGAAATATTCATGCAGTCGAATACAAATCAACCCGACGAAGAAATCATTTCTTCAAAGAGGCCACAACCGTAAACAAAGACATCACCTGTTCGATTCGTAACAACGCTGAATTTCGCGGCCGAGTTAAGTTTGAACTTCTACATAGCGCGTCGCGTCCACTGAGCACTGGGCAAAATCATCATGAGCTATTACCAACAACCTTCTTTTCAGCCACCACACTACTATCCAGCTGGCGAATCTGGAAGTGCCCCTTTCCAAAGTGAATTCCCTCCGAACGGGTCGCCGAATGCTGGGGTGTACACCGATCAGCCATACCAGCCGTATCCAATGATGGCTCCACAAACTACAATCTTTGTTTACGATGATTATCCCTATTTTCGCCAGAAGGAAGAAAGCTTGTTAGCAGCGTTATGTGCAGCTTGCTTGTGTTGTTGGCTGTTGCCACCATTTCCGTCATGGCATTGATACTGTTGAGGGGCTAAAATTCGCTCGATCCCACGAATGAAGCGACATGAAAAACGCAGAAATAATGGCCCGATATGTCAGAAATAAACCAACAATTTAAAGTTGGTGACGGAACCCAGCTTTGTGCACTGATCAATATCAAGCCAACGCTGAAAAATATGTGACCGTATTTCCCAACGAATATCAACACTTCCTATCGGCAATTCAGAAGTGTCGAGAAGTTAATTTTCTTAGCTAGTCAACAGCAAGGCAAGAGTTAGTTTCAGCGATCAGAAAGTGAATGTTGCTGTAATATTTAATATGGTTAAACTTATCTGATTAACATATTCATTTGAACATTTTAGTAAAATTGTACTAATTTGAAATTTTTACATATTGACATTTATAGCTGATAAAGGTTACAAAAGAAAAAAAATCACGCTTTAATTATTATTAAATTTCACAGACGTTTTTCACAGGTTAATTTTATTATTGGTCGGTCGCTAAAATCAGTTAGCTAAGGGTTTATTTAAACGCTGCTAAGAAGGTACACTATAACAGTGACAACAGTTTTTTTTTATTTACAAACTGATCTTATTTGCATATCCCATTTAGTACATTTTTTTAAGCATTGCCATGGATGTAAACGAACAAAAATAGCCCAATTTTAATATAATATTCACGAACACGCAGCAGGGAATGTTTAGGAAAACTCTTGGAATGGCGTTGCACCGTTTTTCCATATCATTTTAGTTCCCTTTAAGGAAACTATGTTGTACCTGCCAATTTTTTCCGAGTGATAGGCGTGAGAATTTTTTAGTGGGAGTGCCAGGATTTCCGAAGGCGACCCGACCAAATACGAAGAGAACCCGATCTATCCCGAAGATGTCCGAAGTTGTCCGAAGATGTTCCGAAAATTTTAGAAGTTTCCATGGAGGACCTCAGACCTCTGTGATAGGCCTTTGCATATCGTCATAACATGCCTTGCATAACAATAATGCCATCCAGTCACGGTTTAGTGATCGGAATGTTCCATTGTCTATTTATTGTTTTCGAAATCCCACTGTTCTCCATGCCATTCAGTCACTTATTGTTTTGACATATTTGTGACGTTATGCAAAGGGTCTATTGTAATGTTCAGAACGATAATAACCTACAAAAAAAGTGCCATATTTTCATGAACGCAACTATATTTTTAATTGGATCATACGATCAGCTAAGGCCGGATAACTCAAATCTGTAAGTCAGGCGTGAGAAATTCCCAGGGGGGGGGGACCATATAACAATGACGGGGGTGCTCGTCGTACCTTTTAGGGGTCAAAATTTGCAGATTGGTAACGCTTAGGGTACTAAAATCTAAAATGACCACCGTTAGAATTAACGCGGAACGTTTTAGGTATATAAAGCTAAAAAATATGACAGAATATGACATGTGTTGTTTTAGAATTGGTACCTCTTAGGGGTAAAAATTCTTTTGAGCCACGCCCATCAAACGAGATTCTGGTACCTTTTAGGGTGGTTTTCGATAATTTCCGACGAGCACCATAGTCATTTTTATATGGGAGTCCCCCCACCCCACCCCACCCCCCCCCCCCCCCCTCCCCGACCGGGGGAGAAATTGCTCCATCATCATCAGCAGCATCAATCTTTATTTATACACGAAATCGTATCATATTTACATGGTCTTCCTAGGAGTCGTGTGAATCTACACTAGAGTACATTACCTATAAAACCACTTAACTAAGAAAGATAAAGCTAAGTACAATGAAAACTACGATCAAGGTGTCTTCAATTTATCAAACTACATTAAACTAAGAATTGAACTATAAAACTTAACTAAATTACACGTAAGAATAGAATGCTATAAAAACTTAAATGATCATTGTTTCATTATAATCTTTCACACATAAAGAGGTTTTAAAATCGTTCAAGTTGGGCCGCTGTCTGATCTCTAAGGGGATCTTTTCCACAGAACAGATCCCCTGTAGTGTAAGCTGCCTTTGGTGTGTTCAGTTCTCGGTCTGGGAATGTAATAATTAAACTCAGAATTTCTAAGATTATGTGTCTTAACCACTGTCATTCTTCGGTTAAGTTCACTATGGAGATTGAGAATAATGGAATGCTTCCGTTTCTTGGCACACAGCTTCTTAATAAATCTACTCAAATTCAAACTAAAGTCTATGTCAAACCCACAAACACTGGCCTTCTGTTGCATTATAAGAGCCATGTTGACGATCGCTACAAGCGTGGCTTACTAAAAACTATGCTTGACCGTGCCTTTCGCCTCTCTTCCAACTGGTCCTACTTTTCCGAGGAATGTGATCGGCTTAAAATGGTGTTTTCTCGACTGAATTACCCAGACAAATTAGTTAATTCCACCATCACTCGTTTCATTGCAGACAAAGCATGTGATCAACCAGTTTTCAAATTACCAGCTGCTTCCAACGTGCAAGATCCTGTTCCTCTTGTTTTGCCATTTAAAGACCAGGCTTCAGCTGATATTGTACGAACACAACTCAAAGATCTGAGTCAGAAAATTCGCAAGACCATCCAGCCTGTGTTTGTAAGCCAGAAGATCAAACAACATCTGAAATTGCGCGAAGTTAAACCGCCGCTTGTTAACCAACAATGTCTTGTTTACAAATTTAAATGTGACCTGTGTGATGCAGGTTATGTTGGTTTCACACGACGGTATTTACATCAACACCTGGACGAACACAGACACACGTCTTCGTCTATTGGCAAGCATTTTCGTGATAAGCATTCCTTTACACCGGATGATCTCACCAAGAATTTCACCATCCTTAAAAAATGCAAGAACAAGTTTGACTGTCTCGTCTATGAGATGTTTTTTATTCACGAACTGAGACCAAGTCTCAATGTTCAAAGTGACTCAATTCGTGCGAAAGTTTTTACATAGTTTTAATTATTTCTTATTGCATGCTTTTATTGTTAGTTTTTAACACCCCGTTTTTCATATTTCACTTCTTTGTTCAACCATATATTTAGTACTTATGTAAATTCTTATCCTCACTTTTGCTTGATAATGACCGTAGAACGGTCGAAACGTCGCGTTTTAATCCCACTAGGTTTTACTACTAAACTTTTTAAAAAACCTTTATATTTGAAATATTGGTAAAAATCCGCCTCAAATACAATGGGGAAAGATTATTATGGATTTTATACATAATTACAGCCAACTGTTTTTTTTAAGCTCATCCAACAAATCACTCGAGCGAACCTCATAATTAGAAAGGGTGACAATGGGCGTGAGTAGGCGTGAGATCGGAGTTTGGACTCGCAGGCGTGAGACTCATCACCTAAGGCGTGACACTTGGCAGGTCTGCTATGTGAAAGCTAATACAGCTTGATCTTTTCGGGTTTTTTTAGGGAAGGGAATCTTATCCCCGCAATTTACTAGCAGTTTATTTCGTACCGGAACGACATTTTTTATCCCTCAAAAAACAAAAGGTGTCAAATTTCAAATCTACAAAAGTTTGAGGCGATATTTTATTAAACTACATCTGGCTTCGAGTCTTATTAATTATGAATTTTTCAGATGACTAAGGCTTCTGAACAGATTTTCAAATGAAACGATTCTTTGCGTGGTCTTGGCGGCGTTTATGTAACCAATAGAGTAGTTTTCAATTGAGTGTCAAAAGTCATTACACGACTGCTTTGGTTTTGCATTGCTACGCTTTGTGATTGGCTAAAAAATCTCGCGCCACTTTCTCGACCAATCAGAAGTAAAACCAAAACCAATCGTGACTTGCTCGCACGCGTTTTCCCGCGCTTGGCGCCGGCGACATGTAATTGTTTCGAGCTCTGATTGGTTCATTGGATTGTTTACGACTGCTGTGATTGGTCAGAGTAATTACTTTGGTTTTGGTTTTACCACACTCAATTGAAAACTGCTCTATAAAAGTAATGAATTAAAACCAGTAACTTTAAACCCCTCTAATCCCAAGATATACGCTGCATTGATATAAAGTGACATATAAACATTTTATTAATGTCAAAACAGTTTTAACATTGCGCTGAAAATATAACCGGATTAGTCCAAACACAAGCAGACAGCTATCTAGTTTGGAAATTCATAAACGTTTTTAGAAAGTTCTTAAAGTGAAAACTAACCAAATAGAGCGGTTTTCGATTGAGTGTCGAAAGAAATTTCGCGATTTCTTTTGTTTTGCATTTCTGCGCTTTGTGATTGCCTTTTGCCTTGCTGTGATTGGTCACAGTAATTGCTTTGGTTTTGGTTTTACGCACTCAGTTGAGTGTCGTAAAACCAAAACCAAAGCAATTATTCTGGCCATTCACAACAGACGCAGTCAATTCAATGAACCAATCATAACTTCTCAAAGCAAATACATGTAGCCGTCACCAAGCGCGGGAAAATGCTGCGAGCAAATCACGATTGGTTTTAGTTTTATTTCTGATTGGTTCAGAAAGTGGCCCAAGATTTTTAAGCCAATCACAAAGCACAACAATGTGAAAACAAACTTATCGCGAAATTACTTATGATACTTAACTGACAACCGCTTTACTGAATGTATACTTACCTATGTTGACATTTATACATTTTTTTAGCCTACGTATAGTAAGTAAATATCTAAAAAAATGAAAATACTAAGAACAAATTATAAAAGTGGCAATGTATAACGACAAGAGAAAATAACAATGATTTCATGAACTCATTAACTAAATTATACGTTCATCGACACGTTTTATAACCGAGTGTTAGCTTTTCGATCGGCGCCGGCTTAAAACTTTCATTATATTCTCCACGCGGACAGACGTTACTGACCCTAAAAGAATTTTTTCTTCATTATATTAAGTAACGTTTTATTAAATTTTGTGATGCGGATACTAGTACAAATAACCTTAAAGCTTGTCATTCCCAAAGTTGACCAAAAATGGTATTTACTTCATATTTGTTATAATTTTGCTATACTCGTGTTAATCCATTCTTCCGTGCAGTGATCAATGATTTAATATCGTTTTTACACCTGCCATTGCTTATTTTAACCCTTTAACTCCCAAGCGTGCCAAAAATCAAAATTCAAGAAAAATCACAAATTTCCGATCGTACTTTACGCACGGCCGCCACTAAAGGACCGGTCATTATTTATCGACTGGGGGAGGGGGTTTCGGAGGATTTTGGGCAAACATGGCAAAATTTAGCCGATCCCCCCCCCCCCCCCCTCCCCTCCCCTCCCCCATGTTCGACGCACCCATATTCACCTTTCGACGTGTGTATATTTAGTGTTTTTAACGGTCATAGACAGGTGGTATTTCTAACTATGATGTACTGTTACAGTATAATGAAGCCGTCATTGCGCAGTCTTTAGAAGTTTCTCTTGATCTGCGTCTTTTTCTAGTCTGGATCCCGATATCTGACGTGTCTTGTGCTAACTAGTTGTATTTACCATAATCGAGAACATTTCTAGTATCGAAATTAAAACTGGAGATTGTAGTCATTTATTTGTATTTGCTGCTCTGAAAAATTACGCTTCCTCAAAACATTCTCCGAGGTAGTTGTTTTGCCGGATGTCTGTGCGACAGCGTCATAATTAACGGGCTTTTCAAAAGGAATGTTCATTAGTGCCAAGCCAAACAGTCTTTCCGTGGTCATCGTAGTTCGCAGATAGCCTTTGAAAGAAAATTCCCAAATTTCATTTTGTAAAATATTGAAAAACAAATGGTACCATGTAAAGTACTGCTGAAGAGGTTTCATTTGAATGGTTACACCATAGGATTTCATCCACAGACTCAAAAGTCAGAACAAATGGTACCATGCAAAAGTACTGCTGAAGAGGTTTCATTTGAATGGTCACACCATAGGATTTCATCCATAGACTCAAAAGTCAGAACAAATGGTACCATGCAAAAGTACTGCTGAAGAGGTTTCATTTGAATGGTCACACCATAGGATTTCATCAACAGACTCAAAAGTTAGAACAAATGGTACCATGCAAAAGTACTGCTGAAGAGGTTTCATTTGAATGGTCACACCATAGGATTTCATCAACAGACTCAAAAGTTAGAACAAATGGTACCATGCAAAAGTACTGCCGAAGAGGTTTCATTTGAATGGTCACACCATAGGATTTCATCAACAGACTCAAAAGTTAGAACAAATGGTACCATGCAAAAGTACTGCCGAAGAGGTTTCATTTGAATGGTCACACCATAGGATTTCATCAACAGACTCAAAAGTTAGAACAAATGGTACCATGCAAAAGTACTGCCGAAGAGGTTTCATTTGAATGGTCACACCATAGGATTTCATCAACAGACTCAAAAGTTAGAACTACACTACATGTCTCCGATCCATAATTGACTCTGGGAGTGAAAGGGTTAATGATCTTGATAGTGTTCACCTGTCATTGCTTATCTTAACCCCACACTAATCAGTCGGCTGTCCAGTGGTCTGTGTCCATTTGTATTGAAGGCAACTCCGCCATAACCACTTGAAGTTGAAGCAGATCGAAAGTAGGGGGAGACTAAGTCACCACACCAATTATTGCATTGTTTAAAGCAGTTATTTGTGTAGCCCGATATGAAGAAGCCAGCGTAGAAAGCGTGGTCACAGATCAGAAGCTGATATTCATAACTTGTATCTGCTATTCCACCCCCTTCAAACACTCCTGGCAATGGCGATCCATAATTTCCCGTGGCGATAAGAGTGGAAACCATCTTGTATGTGAAGAATGCCTTTTGTCCCGTTGTTTCGTCCGCAAAAAGAATCTCGCGAAACTGCAGGAGAATAAAATGAATAAAATTGAATAACCAGTCGGCGTTAAAATATCTTGTCCTTTGTTTCGACCAGTTATCTCGCACTGATGAGCCCTAAGAAGGGAGAAACAGCTGTCTGCGAGAGCTGTCTAGTGTTGAGTGCTGAAAATGTCAGACGGTCCCTGACTCGTCCCCAGTCGTCTCTCAATTAACGAGAGGAGTGCGAGGTGTGATGGGAAGGAAGAAAGAGAGGAGACGTATTTCCCTTTCCTTTTCCTCCTTCCCATCACCCCCTTCGATCGCGCTTCTCTCGTTCCGCGTCAATCCCCCACGCGCGTCTCCCGCGTCTTGCCAAGAAAGACGACTGGGGACGAGTCAGAGACGGTCCAGCTTACCGCATTGCTGTGTTGTTAGAGTGTGCTTGATTTTCACTATTTTCGGCTCAAAACAAAACACTTACTCTTTCATCGTGTACGATAACTGTTTTCCGTCTTTGGGTTATTACGAAAAGGCGTGAATATAAAATGGCGACCATGGACTTCTGACCTGACTTCAAGCTTTACAAAACGGGTTAAAGGATCAGTCAAGCCATTAATTTATCACTCCAAGTTCAGACAAAAGAAAGAGAGAATGTCATGGTGTTGGCTGGGATTCACTAAAGCTATTTTTAGACGTTGTGTAAAACGGAGAGTCGGTCACGGTTTCCCGAGTGTCGATTTCAGGAAGATTAATTTTTTGATTAAACCTTTCACTATCAAGAGTGCCAAACATCAAAATTCAAGAAAAATCCCAAATTTCATTTTGAAAAATAACGAAAAACAAACGGGTACCATGCAAAAGTACTGCTGATAGGCATCATTTGAATGGTCACACCATAGGATTTCGTCAACAGACTCAAAAGTTAGAACAAATGGTACCATGCAAAAGTACTGCTGAAAAGGTTTCATTTGAATGGTCACACCATAGGATTTCATCAACAGACTCAAAAGTTAAAACTACACTACTTGTCTCCATAATTGACTTTGGGAGTGAAAGGTTTAAAGTTTTACGGCTTTCCGTGTTACCCTGCTATAGAATGGCTTAGTGGGGAGATCAGTGTCGAGTGACTGGTTTAGATGAGTCAATCATTCCGTAAGTAAACCACTGTAAACAAGAAGTCGATCACATCAAGTTTTCTGGTCAATAAGCTAGTGAACAAGTTGGAGATGCGAATATCATGCTGACATCCAGATCAGAAAACAATTCATGAAACTAATTTTAAAAAAATAAACATGGTTACGTGACAACAAGACGTCAATAGTTCCTCGTCGTCAAACACAACATTAGCCACCATCTTGTTTTTCTTTTCTGTGGAACGTCAACTAATCATGTCTATTAGAGCAGTTTTCAATTGAGTGTCGAAAGTAATTACACAATTGCTTTGGTTTTCCATTGCTACGCTTTGTGATTGGCTAAAAAATCTCGCGCTACCGTGACTGTCTCGACCAATCAGAAGTAAAACCAAAACCAATAGTGACTTGATCTCTTGGCGCCGGCAACATGTATTTGCTTCGAGCTCTGATTGGTTCATAGGACTGCATGTTTACGACTGCTGTGATTGGTCAGAGTAATTACTTTGGTTTTGGTTTTACGACACTTAAATGAAAACTGCTCTATTCCTAATTATATTAACGACTACTAGACAACAAAATGGGTGTGCAGCTCGAACTGTGAGTCTGAGTGTTTATTGCATGCCGTCCAAGTTAAGTCACTTGGTTCAACACACTAATCATTGATTATAGAACAGCAAACTGAAAAATGTCACCCAGGCAAATCACAAAGGCTATAAAACCCAAAAACGCAATGGGACAAAATGGGAACATACTCCCCAACCAAATGCAGTCGCACAAATCTATGGGGGTTAAAGGATGTACAAATCAAGACACGCAGTGGGCGCGTAATTAGGGCCCCCAAGAGACTATGAACTTTTCTAATTAATATTCCGTTTTTTTGTTAGTTTTTTTAAGGTGTGTTTGTGAATGTAAAAGTGTGAGCAGTCAAGTTTTAGGGTTAACCGAGGATGCTTCGGGCGAAAACACGCTGAAAACCTAATCC
Source organism: Dendrophyllia cribrosa (assembly GCA_024195265.1). Classification (NCBI taxonomy): domain Eukaryota; kingdom Metazoa; phylum Cnidaria; class Anthozoa; order Scleractinia; family Dendrophylliidae; genus Dendrophyllia; species Dendrophyllia cribrosa. Next base: position 39,326,014 of record JAJLRJ010000005.1, on the reverse strand, counting down.
TTCGTTAAAAGAAAATAAAACTGTAACAGTAGACGGCGTCTTCGTGTGTTCCGGATAATGGACCCGTACATTGGTAGCAGAGCGAGGTTCCGAATCGTCCAACGATAAAGACTCAAGAAGATGGCAGATGAAGAAGAATTGTTACAAGTTCCGAAGAATTTTGCCGAGGCGAAGGATTTGATAAACAAGTTGGGCATCGAAGATTTAAGGACCTTTTGCTTTACGTTCGGATTAACACAAGACGGAACAAAAGCAAGCCTCAAAGAGCGACTTATGGAGTATTACGTAGGAAAATTTTCCCATCCGGTCCCAACGCCAAGAAAAATGGCCGCAACTAAGAGTCCGCCACCAAGCGAAGCAGAAACGCCCGTCGCAGAACTAACCGGGTTTGAACCCATAGAAGAGCACTTCGTTTTACCCATAGAAGAGCAATTTCGTAGAGCAGATAACCGAATTGACCAGATCGAATCTTCCGTTAAACGGATGAGGGCATATGTGGAAGATTCGCTTGCAACGTTTCGCGTGTCTTTAACAGAAGCCATTAAGGATACTACGAAGGAAATGATGCGGTCTTTCGATAATCGGTCTGAGAATACAAGATCTAAAAAAGGGGAGCCAGTGCTGGAACGATCCGTTGATTCATCGAAAATTGTAACACTCAAGAGAAAATTAAATTTCCTGTCCAAGAACGCAAAGATGGTGTGCGACGAGTTGGTGAAGTTAATCGATTCAGAAGCTACTCCCTCGAGAATTGAGCGTCAATTGAAGAAGTTGAATGATTATGAATCCGACTGTGTACATTCAATAGAGGAACTTTTGACGACTGTTGAGCAAGAAGAATTAATAAGAGAAGTGCTCGAAGAATGGGATGAGTTTCAAGCTGAGATGTCACGGATTTCTGAGAGAGCAGAAGATTTTATGGCGACAAAACCAACGAGCCCTTCTTCGAGTGAATCTTCTGAGAACATTACAGGAGTCAAACTACCGCTGCTGCAGTTACCGAAGTTTTCGGGCAATGTTTTGGAATGGTCGGCGTTTAATGACGCATTCGTTGCGTCTGTTGACTCACACAAGAAGTTGAGTAATGTACAAAAATTTACACATCTAAGATCATGCCTATCAGGAAAAGCGTACAGCTGCATTGAAGGTTATTCAGTCACGAACGATAACTACCCAAAGGCCTTGCAAGATTTGAAGAATAGGTTCGGACGGAAACGTTTACTTGTAAACGAATTGGTGAAGTCCATTCTGAATCTGGAAGTTCCCGGAAACGCTGACGGAAAATCTATAAGATATTTGTATGACATATTGCGAAACAGAATGAGAAGCTTGGAGTCCCTTGGTCTTAAGGCTGATGGCAACCCCAGTCTGTCTATGGTGTTGTTACCTATCTTCGACACAAAGTTACCTCGTGAACTGAAGGAAAAGTGGGAGTTTGAGCTTACAAAATACGAGAATGACGACGAAGATAAGGAAGTGAACATCAAGAAATTCTTTCAATTTCTCGAGGGACACGTGCTTAGCAAAGAAGCCCAGGAAGATCTGCAGAGTAAGCCGAAACCCAGGAGGAGAAATTGGGGAGACAGAAGAAACTTTGACGAAGAGGACATGACTGCACAATCTTTAATGATGAACACCTCCGGCTACAAGAAGAAGTGTGGGTTTTGTTCAAAGGGTCACGAGACAACAAAATGCCTAGCAGCCTTAAGCAAGACCCCGGAAGAGAGATGGGAAATGCTGGTGAAGCGAAAGGGTGCCCCAACTTGCTTTAATTGCCTACAAGCAGGAAGCATTTCACACAACTCAAGAACCTGTAGAGCACCGCGATGTTCCGTTGATGGGTGTGGGAAAAAGCATCACCACCTTTTACACTCTGAAAACAAGACGAACAAAAATGAAGAGGAGACTAAGATTCTGTCGGGATTTGTTTCCATAAACAAGCAGAATCTACTGCCTACTGCCTGCGCAAGAGTGATTTATGAGGGAGAGGAATGTTCTGTTCGTATTCTCCTGGATAGCGGATCCCAAGAGACTTTTCTTAGAACAACTATTGCTGATGACCTAAAGATGAAACGAGTTGGGGCTCCTGCAACCATGAATATTAAAGTACTCGGAGGACAAGAACAGCGGAAAAGACTGAGTCGCGTGTAGTTCAAGCTAGCACCTCTCGACTCAAGCGACGATCAAGTGATCAACCTTGACGCTTGGACCATTGACAGTGTATGCTCCCCCCTTGCTGCTGTAGATTTGGATGTAACAAGGTTGAAACACCTGAGAAATCTTAAGCTTGCTGAGAAATTTCCGAGAAAAGCCGGTTCTGTGGATCTGCTAGTTGGAGCTGATCAATACTACAAGTTAGTGCAAGGAACCATCAGAAAAGGGCCTTCTGGATATCCCGTTGCAACAAAGACAAGACTGGGCTGGCTTGTAAGTGGTCCAATTCCAGGGTCTACAGCAAAAGGCGAGGAGATAACAGCTATGTTAAGTGTGACGAAGATTGAAAGTCCACATGAAGACCTTAAACGCTTCTGGGAACTCGACGCTATTGGAATAGTAGACCAGCAGACAGATCCAAGAACAGCTGAGGAGAAGGATGCACTCGAACAGTTCAACAGTTCATGTAATTTTGATGGAGAACGGTATGAAGTTGGCCTTCCGTGGAAGAAAAATCATCCGCCTCTTGTTGATAACTACAAACAAGCTTATCAAAGACTCGAGTCCACTGAAAGAAACCTAGCAAGAGACCCTAAGAAGGCGAGAATGTATTGTGAGGCAATGAAGCAGTACATCGATGATGGCCACGCCCGACAGATTGATGAGAAAGACAATAAAGCAGACAAGATAAGATACATTCCTCATCATGCAGTATTTCGAGAGAACAGAGCCACTACCAAGTGTCGAGTCGTATTCGATAGCAGTCAAAAGACTCCTGATGGTGTTTCTCTCAATTCGTGTCTTTTGAAGGGACCTAAACTGCAACCGAACATTGGACAAGTTCTAGTCAGGTTTAGATGTCATAAAATCGGACTCATGGCTGACATCAAGAAGATGTTTCTACAAATCAAGCTTAAGAAACAGGACCAGAACAGTCACCGATTCTTATGGAGGAACTTACAAGTTGATCGCGCGCCAGATGTATACTGTATGACGAGAGTGACATTTGGAGATACGCCTTCACCATTTCTTTCTATTGCCACTGTTCAGAGGCACGTTGAGGAGCACAAGAAGGAGCACCCAACAGCAGCAAATGAAGTGAAAGAGAATATGTACGTTGATGATCTGTTGTCTGGAGCTGCAGACGATAAAAGAGCATTGTGGTTGAAAGAGGAATTGAGTAGTCTACTTTCAAAAGGTGGATTTGAACTTACAAAGTGGGCCTCAAACTCACAAAGAGTAATGGCAGAGATACCTCCTCTAGAAAGAGCTCCAAGTCTTGTACCGTCCACGGAATCGGTAAAGATGTCCGACTCATTGAAGGTGCTTGGAACCTCGTGGAACACGCTTGATGACGTATTAATGCTGACAAGTGGTTCAAACATTATCAAAGAAGATGATCCTATGACCAAGAGAAGTCTTATTAGCCTGTATTCCAGAGTGTTTGATCCAATGGGTCTATTTACACCATTCTTAATAATACCAAAGTTGCTGTTTCAAGAACTGTGGGCACGAGAGTTAGATTGGGATGAGCCACTGGATGCTGACATCGCACGAGACTGGCATACTTGGAAACAAGAGCTGCCCATATTGGACCAGATAAAAGTTCACAGATGGTTATTGCAGGGTCTATCCTCTTTTGTTAGAATGGAAATCCATGGATTTGCTGATGCCAGTCAGAAAGCCTATGGTTCAGCCGTTTACCTTTGCGCTGAAGACGAAAACGGCAACAGAGTCTCCAATTTAGTCATGGCGAAGTCTAGAGTGGCGCCGGCGAAAAGAATCACCCTGCCAAGATTGGAACTCCTTGCGGCGTTTATTACAGCTAAATTGCTCCAATACGTCGTCCAAGCCTTGCGAGTCTCGGTGGATGCAGTTTATGCCTGGTCTGATAGTCAGATTGCACTTGCTTGGATCAGGAGGCCCAGTTCTAGCTGGAAAGTCTTTGTAGCGAACAGGGTTCAAGAGATACACGAGAGAATTATGCCAAGTCAATGGAGATTTTGTCCTGGGAGTCAAAATCCTGCAGATTTAGTCACGAGAGGAATTTCTGCAACTCGCCTCAAGGAGTGCACGCTTTGGTGGAACGGCCCAGATTGGCTTCAACAAACCAGTAGTTATTGGCCTGAATGCGATGTCCAAAGGTCAGTTCCGGAAGAATGTCTGGAGGAAGCAACAAAAGAAACCTCGGAAGCGTGTTGTCTCGTCTATCTTCCGACTAACAAAATGACCATTCCTGAACTGGCATCAAGATATGAAACCTGGCAACGCCTAGTACGAATAACTTGTTGGATCTTAAAGTGGTCACGTTTACGTGGACAACCAAAGAAAGGAAAGTTGTCAGCCGAAGAAAATCAAGAGTCAGAGTACACGTGGCTGAGAAACAGACAAAGAGTTGCCTTTCTCCCAGAAATTGACAAGTTATGCAAGAAGAAGCAAGTGTCTCAAGAGAGTTGCATTGTTAAGCTAGATCCACAGTTTGACGAAACCAAGAAATTGCTTGTGGTTGGCGGACGCCTACAGTTTGCACAAATTCCCGAAGATGCTAAACATCAGATCATAATACCACACAACGATCCAGTTATAGAGAAACTGATCTTACACGTGCATACCAAAGCAAGCCATGCTGGTCCAGAAACAACTCTGGCCTTCCTTCGTCAGAGATATTGGCTCACACAAGGAAGAAGAGAGGTAAAACGAGTCCTGAGAAAATGTTTAACCTGTAAGCATTGGAAGACGCAGCCAGTTCAACAGAAGATGGCACCTTTACCAGCTGAAAGAGTACAGATAGCGCCACCGTTTACTAACATTGGTCTAGATTTTACAGGCCCATTGCATCTTAAAGTAGAAGGAAAACCTAAGTCGATTACAACCAAAGCCTATGTGTGCATTTTCATCTGTGAAGACACCCGTGCGGTCCATTTCGAGCTACTAAACAGCATGACAACAGAAGATTTCCTGCAAGCCTTTCGTCGAATGGCTAATAGACGGGGAATGGCAAAGGTAATTCATTCAGACAACCAGACCACCTTCCACAAGGCAGCAAAGGTCTTCCAAGCATCGCGTCAGAGAATGAAGTTAACAAAAATAGACCCGAGTATAGTGGAAGACAAGCTGGCCAATCAAGGAGTGACTTGGAAATTTATAACAGAGAGAGCCAGTCACCGTGGTGGACACTGGGAAAGAGTGTGTCGACAGCTCAAAGAACCTCTGAGAAAGGTGTTAGGCAAAGCTTTGTTGAATTACACAGAGATGATGACGGTCCTGACAGACATAGAAGCCATGGTCAATTCACGTCCCCTGACATACATTGGTGATGACATCAGAGACGGGCGAGTCATCACCCCGGCGTTGTTGGCTGTTGGAAGAGATCTCGAAAGCCCACCTGATGATCCTCCAAAGAGAGCAGAAGTAACCTTGACAGAACGTTTTCGGTACCAACGACGACTTCAAAACTACTTTTGGTCTCGTTGGCTACGGGAGTATCTGCCGGGACTCACCGTTCGACAAAAGTGGACCAAGGAAGAGGTTCCCTTGAAAGAAAAGGATGTCGTTTTGGTCGCAGAAGACAACGTTCCAAGAGGAAAATGGAGAATTGGAAAAGTTGCTGAAACCTTTCCGGGAAAAGATGGACGAATTCGTACTGTCAAAGTCTTAACCAAGAAAGGGATGATCAACCGACCGGTGCAGAAACTACACCTGTTGGAGAAGCATGCAGAACAAGTTCAAAATGAAAACCGTCTTCCAAGTGGCACTTCCGTCCAAGGAGACGTGCAGCCCCTCAAGGTTCAAAGGAAGGTGCAACCCCGTGATGTCCAAAGAGAAGTTAATGACTGTCCGTCATTGGTGGGGGAGGATGTACAAATCAAGACACGCAGTGGGCGCGTAATTAGGGCCCCCAAGAGACTATGAACTTTTCTAATTAATATTCCGTTTTTTTGTTAGTTTTTTTAAGGTGTGTTTGTGAATGTAAAAGTGTGAGCAGTCAAGTTTTAGGGTTAACCGAGGATGCTTCGGGCGAAAACACGCTGAAAACCTAATCCTTCGTTAAAAGAAAATAAAACTGTAACAGTAGACGGCGTCTTCGTGTGTTCCGGATAATGGACCCGTACAAAGGTTATCATACAGAAGTCTAGCGAATAAAAAACTAAAATTTGCGAAAAAAAAAAGTTCGAGAGCTGAGATGAATACATTACAACCATCCAAGCCTTATATACTTTTACAACAATAGAGTCAATTAACGCCGAAGAGGTTCACGTGCGTTGTAACAATAAGAAAATAGTAATGTTACATTCTCTGTCACTGCCAATTGCAGTTTAGCTCCGCCGAGTGTAAATATATTTATCTTCGGGTCTTCCGATCTCTGTCGTGTGTTTTGTTTATGACTCCTCTGCCTCTGAATCAGCAGAACAAACTGCCGACTCTAGCCCGAGGTTTACCGAGCTTACATATCAGAGAAACGAAGGTGTTCGGAAATCGGGAATATTCTGGGATCCATCCACGCCGACAGACACGCGTGTCCGGAATTTTCCGGGAGCCGCGCGACGAGGGTTAAATTAGCTAGTGTTAATGAGGAAACACTGTTCACCTGAATGTTGTTACAGTCAGTTCTGTAGCCATTTGCTCCATAAGGCAGATTTTCGTCATACGTCACTTCCGCTGTTAGTTGCACAAGGTTGTCGGTTGTGTAACACATCACCCATCCACCGCCAAATGATGTCATATCACAGTAGGCTAAGAATTTTCTGAGCCCGCTGTCAGGCTGCAACCAGTACATTCCATCAGGAGCATGCGGAAATGATGTTTTAATCTCTTGGCAGCTCTTTCCTTATTTGAGCAAAAAAGTATTACTTTTAAAAATAAGCGCTGCAGTATTTTTTTGTGCTTCAATGTTAAAATAAAAGCTACAAGTTATAAAGTCGCTGTGACCAGTCCGCCGGACAATTAACCTCAGTTCCAAGCGTTTAGATAGTTGGCCTGACCGAAGGATAGGAGGCGCGCGAAGACAAAATATAGTGCTGACGGAGGGGGATCAAGCGCTCCCTACGCTTTTTAATCTGCCCGCAATTTTTTTTTCTTCCCATCACTCCCCACTATTTAATAATAACGGACATTTATATAGCGCACTTCCTATGTGATACTCAAATGCCCCTTTTACAACAACGTTCAGGGGACTTTGCCAGACTGCTAATGCAGTTTACAAATAATGTCGAATGTGACGCAGGTGCCCCCGTTTAAACAAAGCCAGACCACAGACACCGGGAATTACGTACCCTACTCTTTGCGAAGAGTGCTATGGGATCTTTAACGTCCCCCACAGGAAGTACAACTGACAAATGTAGGAGACAAGACCAACGGCTTAACGTCACCACCCAATGACGCAATCATCGAAACTGAGGCAGATGTTGAGCACACAGCTAGCATGATCTTACCAGTTCATTGAAAGCCTGCAACAGGCCACCGGACAATATGAAAATCTAATACAACTTTAAAGATTAACGCCATTTCAAGCAGTTTGCGTTAAATTATTTTTGCCGTGATAAAAAATACCGCCACTATCAAGAGCCTGAATTTGTCATAATTGTAAGATGACGTAGGAATCATTTACTTTACACTTTACCTGTCGGGATACATTCGTATGAGCCCACGTTGTTGACACATGTCTCTTCCAGCGGACAGATATTCTGATTATTTTGGCACTCGTCGATGTCTGCAGAACGGAGGAAGCATTGGAACAAAATTAAAGTAAAAATTAACAAACACTTGATTATGCGAACCTGTCAATCTATAAAAGCTGTGTTCACATCAGCACCGAAACATATTTTGAGTAAACATCATTTCAACGAAACACGTTCCCGCCCTCCCACTGTTCACATTAGTTGTTGAATTTCAGCAAGTTTCGTTCCCGGTTCTATGAATTACGAGATTCTACCGAAAACTCTTAAACATTATTTACAATTACACTTAAACCAAGAAATGGAGCTCAAAGAGAGGGTCCCCGTGCTTGTTTTTACACTGTACTCCCGTTATTTATAGCGACTTTTTATAATTGCGCGAGGAATGTTCGAAACTCAAACGTCGAGAAAGGGATTGTTATTACCTGCAGAAACTATCATAACTATTGAAATTTTAACATTAATTTATTTCATTATACAACATTCTTTCAGGGAAGTCATTTCGAATTGCCCGGTACGTATAGCAAATTTTGCAAGGAAATCGGACCGCTTCGGCATCACCACATACTCTTCATTGGCTCCAAATACAGAGTTTCATGCGATTAACACAGAATTAATACAAGTTCTACCATTAAACTTTTTTTCTGCTTAAAATATGTTTTTTATAGTCCTATAACGAGTAAATTACATTAATAAAAAATAGGGGTCACCGTGCTCGTTTAGGAGAAAACAGTCTCTTATTCGTTTGGCCAACTTATCCTCAAAGGAAACCTTCTTGGTTCGGACTGTGCGGGCGCTCGTGCGCGCGCTAATGACGCAAGAAATTATGCGCAGTACGTGATGCGCAATGCAATACTAAGGAATGACCTTAAGCGACGAGACGGCATTTGCACGTTTTCGAATTCGTCTGGTTTAGATCGAAACTACCTCGTAAGGTAGCTTCAATCATGCTCAGAATAAACATGCTTCGATCATGATTCGCTTAGCAGAACCGACTGATGTGAACACTATAAATAGTGAAACATGTTTCATTTCGTAATGATCAGTCTGAACGTATTTCGCCTAGTGTGAATGAACGAAGTTTAATGAACGCATCACCGTCTTTTCAGTGTCACGTGACATACCCGTGTTGCAGGTTGGCCCGGTAAATCCCGCGGGACATAGGCACTGGAAAGTTTCTTGGGTCAAGGCAAGGCAGGTAATGTTGTTTGGACATGGACTTGATGAGCAGCCATTCTATAAATGTACAAGAAGAAATCTGTTTAGAAACTTTCACCGATAGTCTGTCCTGTGGTTCTGTTTTCTCACAAGACCGTCGAGCCAGCGAAATAAAATGATGCGGGGACGTTTATGAACACAGAAATCGATTGTTTGGTATTTATAACAGTTTTTGATTCACCGCCAAGTAAGCATCTACATCGAATACAGAAGATGTTATTGGTTTTGAGTGGTAACAGTTTAAACGCTAAAATTAACGTTGCTTTCGGGGAGGCGTCACATCACATCCCTGCACCGAAAGTGCATTCCCCATGCATCGCCACTATTCCAGGTTTGTCAGGCTGACGTTTTATTCACGGATAACTTTTTTCCCGCCATTTTAAAGCCCCCCATCACCTCCCGCGAGACTATCCGACAATCCTTCACGCTGTAGAATTAGTTCCAACACTAGCTCTCCATTGTTTTAGCACTATGGGTGATATCGTACCTTAGTCCCTCTGTATATGTAACCAGGCCTGGGCACCAAATCACCAGGGTGTCGCACGTGATCTGAACTGCTGAGCTCGCATGTGTGTCCATTAAAGGGCAAAGGTCCCAGGTTATAAGAAACGCACTCAGGTTCCCTATAACAACTAATCTCACATTGATCTTTGTTTTTCACTCGGAGCGTTTTAATCACGTGACCATCTAAGGCTTTGTCAGAGATATGAGGCAGGTAGAGCAATTTCCGGCATACATCTGGAAATACAAATAATCAGACAAAATGTACGGCAAGTCAATAAAATTGCATTTGTGGAAAATATAGACAGCTTGCTGTATGAGTCGATTGTTGGTAATGAAAAACGTTACCATTAATAACCGTTATCAAACGTTAGCTGCCGCAAGTATTCAGAATAGGTGGTTTTCACGTTACGTCACGGCGGCCATGTTGGTGCACACCTACAAAAGAATTTTAATGAACTTCTTTTGTTATGTGCACCAATATGGCCGCCATGGCCTTTGTCATTAGAGTTCCACAGGACTGAAGGTCACGTGAGTGAAAACCATCTATACAGTGGAATCCCTACTTTTCTAGCGCTCTATTTTTTCGAACCCCCCCCCCCCCCCCCCCCCCCCCTGATTATTGGAACTAAATCTCGTTTCTCTTGGATTTGAACTGAGTGGATGGCACCTTCGATTTTTCGAACTCCCGATTTTTCGAACCAATTTTCGTTCCCTTAGGGGGGTCGAAAAACGAGATTTCACTGTAGCGTGATGTTTAAGGTGACTCCATCGAAAAAGAAGTACTGAAATTTTTTTGAAACTTTGCACAGATATTTAGTACATCAAGCACATCCAAAAATTAAAATAAAAAGAGGGGGTCATCATGCCCGTTTCCACGTTATAGCGCTGTAGTATATAACTAATTTGCTAGCTTGTGACGGCAATATTGAAAATCCTAGCCTTGAGGGAGAGGCAACCATTATTTCCAGAAAGGTATAGCAATGAATATTGGTATTATTGTCATGAAAGCAGAACAATGTCATCTTGAAAAGCTTTTAAGTTACCGAGAAAGCGAAACTAATGAAATAATAGGGCAATTTCAGCATCTGCACGCTCCCAGTTTTGGATTTCCTGCATACTCATTTGGATAGGTAAGTAATTATTTACCTATACTGTGAAACGCTAAAAACAAGTTGTAAAGGTGATTACATGAAAATATTTCAAAATCTACTAACGAAAATTCTTCAAATTTGGATACATAATGCAGAGTAGTATTTTCTTCAAATACATGGAATAAAAAAGATAGGTCGTCATGCTCGCTTAGGAGGAACAACTTATTTTAATTACTGAGAGAACTGAATCCTCAAAAGATCCCTGGTGACGCACGATGCAAAACTAGGGAATCACTTTAAAATCTTTCCTGGTAATTTTTCAATGACTATTTAATTCTCAGAGCTGGACTCCAATCGAAAGAGATTTAGGGTTTGTTGAAGTGTTCGAAAATGGATATAATTCTACGCCAGGTGATGGACATTTATTTTATCTCGCCGGGTTATAAACAGTATGATCTTCAGGGGTTCAATTAGGGTCCATTGACCTGTGGTTTCACAACTGTATGATCTCAAGCGTTTACTGATTAGAACTCCAGACTCGCTGACGAAAAACGAATCGGACCACGAGGTCCTCAGTTTTACATGTAACACTATAAGAATCTGTGAAATTTGTAATCCTCGCAAAAATTCGTGGAGAGGAGCTTTATAATTATGATTGGTATGTATATGGTTGGTACAACAACAGCAACAAAAACAACAATTTATTCTTTGTACAACAATACAAGAGTTCAGGTGGTTTGGTTTGCCCTGCAAATAGCTGGAAAGCTAATCGTGGCGGGGCAAAACAAGTACATGAATAACACAAATTATCTAATTATAATAAAATCAAAAACCTTATACTATTACAAAGCCTTGCAGATTGCACTAAAAATAAATGAAACACACTCAGAAGTTGAGTGGTCTAATAGCGCTGCGCACAAATGACGTCACAAAAATAGAGACCCCCTGCGTGACTCAGACAAACAAACTGTTCCATGTGCCATTTATAGTAGAGCGGTAGGTGAGATCATGTCTTTCGCGAGCACTTTTAATTCGATCTTTTACGGTGTTTACCGAAGATGACAGCATTCCGGGCTCGAAATTTGAGAGAGAACGATAATATTATACTGTGGATCAGTTAAAAAGGTGGTTGAAGTGCAGGGGATTGAAACAGGGAGGAAAATGCGAAGAACTTTTGAGGCGCACGAAAGATTGCATATTTAGTAGGCCATCGTACTCTCGATTCGAGCATTGATGATGGAAAATGGTTCGCCTTAAAAGCCATAAAAGAAAATAATGAATTGAAAGGAAGCAACAGTGTGGTTTCGCTTCGCTTGATTGCCTGAATGAAATAGTGGCATAAACGAATCAGTCGCTAGACTGTCAATTTTTAGAATAACGCAGTGGCTATTCGCACGGCACCCGTACGCGGACTTCGATTTGCTATTTATACGGGAGTCCAAAACTTTCGACAATTTTCGATATTATTCTTCACTTTTGTTGGTCCACAATATTAAATGTTCGTTTAGCTGTACGAAGCGCTTCTGGTAAGCGACGTTGATCGGGTTCAGACTAATTTGCCGAGTCTCTGTACACTGCGCGAGCGACTCATTTCGTGACAGTTGGAAATTTTTCGCGTCAAAGAATACTCCCGTACGGCCAACTTCGATTTGCTATTCGTACGGGAGTCCAAAACAACAACAACAACAACAATTCTATTGTAACATGATTTTAATAGATATATTATAACAATTTGAATTAATTTTTTGACACTTAACTTGTTAGATGTCCCAGTACACTCATATTATTGCTAATGAAACATATGATAATAAAAAGAATCGAAAAGAATCACTCACGTACGGCAAAAGGTGATCTTCATTGTGGATCAACAAAAGTGAAGAATAACATCGAAAATTGTCGAAAGTTTTTGGACTCCCGTACGAATAGCAAATCGAAGTTGGCCGTACGAGAGTATTCTTTGACGCGAAAAAATTTCCAAGTGTCACGAAATGAGTCGCTCGCGTAGTATACACTCAGCAAATTAATAGTCTGAGCCAAATCAACATCGCTTACCAGTAGCGCTTCGTACAGCTAAACAAACATTTAATATTGTGGACCAACAAAAGTGAAGAATAACATCGAAAATTGTCGAAATCGAAGTCCGCGTACGGGTGCCGTACGAATGCGTAGCGAATGGAAGCTTTATGAAAATTACAGCCTTGACTGAGACAAACTTCAACTCTCTACAAGTTGAATAGCTTATTAAGCTACAACTCTCTCTGCTATAAAGCTTGGAACTGAACATTAAAATTCTGCAAAGAAAAAACTAAAATATAGCTGGGCCCAGCGTGACATTATTAAATAGCAGGAAAGACATTCACGGCCAACAGATCATTTCAGATCCTGTCCGGTATTTCAGACCGACAGACTTGACCTCTAGTCCGTTGCACGCGGATTTTGAAAGTTTTATTTATACTCGGTCTTCACTAAAATCCTCTTTAACAAACGGCTAAATGTAGAATAACCGTTCAAAACATATAGAAGGAGCAAATGGCATTAAAAACACGAGGTAAGAGTCGTGCAGAACTGCCGAGAACAAGACACGATCCACCACTTGCACTTTCGATACCTTGCGAAGGCTTCGGGAATGAACACTTTCTTTCCAGATTTCTCCACCTCCTTTCGCGATTTTGGCCATTTATCTGGATATCTTGAGTCGGTTTTACACTCACCCCAACAGCAATGCTTAGTTCTAACCATTTTCACTCTTTTGGGAAGCGTAAACTGTGTTATTTCTGATTTATACGTATCTTTGTGTGTGCACCATGGCTTTCCCGCATATATTTCCCTTCAGCGAGCTCCAATGTTTGTCTGAGTCACGCGGGGGGTCTCATAAGACGTGATCTATTTATAGCGGAGCACTAGCCGGGCCGAAGGCCCGGCTGCGGAGCCCCATACTCATGGAACCTATGCCCTCATTTTTCATGGTCATGGCTAGCGGAATGTTTCGCGGGCGCTGTCTGCAACAAAAACATGTGTGTCGCGCAAGGCTAGCGCGCATGCGCGTATGACGCCACACAACATCCGGGATCTTAGCGGAGGACTAGCTCGCGGGCGCGTATGACGACGCAAAATATGCGCGTACGACGTCATGTTGAAACCAAAGCGAGGCTTTTTTTTCGCGCGGTTACACGGCCGAATGTCACGACAGCTGGGAAAACACTTTGATGTTTTGCTGTGTTTACTGAGCGGAGAAAACGGTTTAAATTAAAGTCGTTATTTTCCTGCATTTTTTCGTGGTTTGCTACTCAAGACAGGGATGCTAATTAAGGGATACTCAAAAGCCGCTTTAGTGGAAAAAGAAGAGCTTTCAGGGATAAAATCTTGCTTCGAGGAACTATATACGTTTTTAGCAATGCGAGAGATGGGTTCGTTTTACGGATTTCAGCACCAAAGCGGAGATTTAAAGAATTTCCAAGCACAGTAGTCGCCGGAGGGACTTAAAGGTAAAACAAAGTACATTTTTCGATGGGAATTTATCTAGATATCAATCTGTGATTGACTTTTTGTTAATGTGTTCTCGTTAGTTTTGGAGAATTGTTTTTAAACGTGTAGCTTAAATTCAGTTGTATTAATTTCTTGAATTTCATCGAAGACACGGCTCGGCCTCGATGCGCGTTTTCCGTTTTGCTTTTCAACATAAACTAATGGAGATTTGAATAAAATTTATCGAAAGAAGATTGTGTTGTCCATTTTTATGTGTTTGTTCATTCATTACATAGGTTGAAAAGCGATTTTATGTAAACAAAACAAGACTTGAATTTTATTATTAATAGTTCTAACTTCACTCGCGTGGCCGTATGCAAATATGTTTGTGTATTTTTGGCAATTTTGATTTCCAAATCAGTTTCTCAGGCATTTTTTGACAAGCTACAACTGTATTTTTTAACAGTAGTCGTAATAGTTATTCTAGACGGAGAAAAAGTTGTTTTTGTGAACTTTTGTACGGTCTAAATGTACTGTGCAGACGGTCGGGTAATACTGTTTTTGAGAATTGCTAAAATTGAAAAATAGCCCGGTCGTCAATATTAATCTTAATTCTTGTGCTTCCGACCTTTCACCTATTAGTTAAGTTTCATCTTAGTTAAGCTTGTTCAGAGGGTCTTCAGAGGGCGCCGCTGTTAGGCTAAGCCTAACTATATATATTAGTAATTGTGCGCAGCGCTATTAACACAGCGCTTACTGACGTACAATGCGTTAAGACAAGGAGTCTCTGACTATAGCAAGTGTATCTATGTACCTACTTTATAAATAATCATGGGAATTTGAATATAGTCATCCTCCTTTTCTAAAATATCAAATACGGCAATTTGCGGAGAACTCTTTTGAAAGCATTTTTAGGAAGATCCGTTATATAGCGTGGTATCTTATTCCACAGCTTTCAGCTTACTCCGAGCAGAGAAGAAAGAATTGTTTAGTATTTCTAGTCTGGTACAGGCAAAGCCGCTTAGAGATAGTTGACGGAATTTCAAGCGATCGTTAGTAAACAATATAAAGTCGGCTAAAAGATACTAAACTAAACAAACAAGACGAACAATGCTCCACACAAAATGCCAACTGTAAGTGCATGAGGCACCTGGTGTCAAGTCTATTTTCAAAAATGTTATTTTCAAAAAGTTTATGAATCTGTCAGTAGTTAAATTTTGGTCAAACGTTTTAAACCAGATTTGATTTCCTTCGTCTCTAATTTATTAATCACCATAATTTGAGAAAAGGGAAAATAAAAATCGAACTAGTTTTGGGGTCTTGTTTTATCGTAATTTACCACGTTACCACGTTACACATTAAACAAATACAATCATTGTTTTGAAACTTTCACCTGTCACTACAACGACTTCAAAGTGATTTCCTCTTCACGGGAATTTTTCTATAAGGTTTCAAATGTTAAAATAAAACAGGACGTTTCAAACGGTTTTACTTCCTTTTCAGCTATTAAAAGTTTAAAAAAGAATTTGGCGGAGCACACTCAATGTTATAGCACAAATCATTTTAAAGTTTTTAAATATAAAATACTAAGAAGGCAATGTAAATTCCTGGTATAAATAGTTATTTTTTACCTCGGATTAAGGCTAAAAGTTAGAAATAAAACACGTAATCGAAAGCCCGCGCCTTACAACCTCATCGATTTAAAGTAATGGTTAGTAGGAAGTCTGTGCCTTAAAAAAAAAAGCATTAAAATGTTTCGCCAGATACATTCAAATTCAAAGTAACTTACCTGTACTTTCTACAGTGTTGAAATAAACTGCAAGCGAAATGCTTAACAGAGGCAATCGAACGAGCACATCGATCATCATGGTATGAAATCAAATCACTGATTAACTGTAAGGACTGAAAACCAGCCTTCTTCACTGAGGCGGCTGACAGCGCTTGAATAATGCTAAACGGTCAGCGGTGCGAAACGCGGGAACCAGCGCCGACTGTGGCAGGTTGCTTAAAATGTAAGGCACAGCAGTTGGCCGGCACTTATAGGGTTTTCCCGTACCATGAAAAAATCCGTTGGTTAACCGCCTTGTTGCTTGTTGTTTTTGGACAGCCACTGCAATTAAGAAGTTGGAAGAAATTTTGTTTTCATCGGTAAAAGGGTAAAATTTTGGCTTGAACGAGATTTTACGAACTGACTCATTCACAAATTTATCACCACGAGGAAAGAAGTAACGTAACGAACAAAAAAAAAACAGTAACGTAACGAACATGCGCAGTGCGTTATTCAGTGCTGTCGGAAAGGCTATCCTTGCAACATACGGAGAATGCGCCCGCGATGGCAGTGGCGGTTTGTTGTCCTACGTCATCAGCCGCTATATTGTACTATCGACTAAATGAAGTAGCTATCCCGGGAAAGGGAATTTGAACAACCAAATTTCAATTGTTTAAATGCCGGGGAGAGGGCATATTAAGAGTTCGATTTGATCGGTACATTACACATGATAACTAGTAGGTGCCAACATGATTGCCGTGAGAAACACGAAAAACACCAACGCCGCGATCTGGCCAGTACCTTACGCATGCGCACAGCCATATCACCCTGGCAGTGGCAGCCATGGACGGCTGTTTCGTGAGAAACAGCAGGAAACTTGTCGCTTTGTCATGGTAACTCACCGTCCAACAAAACAATTATCGTTTTAGCTTTCTTTTTTTTACATTAGCCCCTTAAATTTGTGATCTCCTAAACACAGCTGCTTTCCGAGCCTTGCATTAATTAGTGACCAAAGACAAACATGGTTCATTGACATTTCAAGCAATTCAAATACTTTCACTTTGATGTCGATCAAGGCCTTTATTCGACGTTTTGACAATTTTTGGGTGATTTTTAGCGTGATTGTGAAAGGAAAGGATGGGGGGATTTGTGAAATTAGAAAAATAAAAACTATTGAAGATTAAATGAAGTTTTAAAATTAGAAAATGAAGTTAATAATTAGTAGATGGACACCAAAACAGTCCGCCATCAACCTGGGGTGCTCTGACTTGCTTAACTGTTTCTTGGTGTTCGAAAAATAATTTTCTTTCTTCTATCCCTTCTTGCAAACTCTTCCTATTTTATTCAAATTCAGCTATAATATATTCAGCTATAGTTTATACGGTCGACGATATCTCAGTCCATTAAAAGTTAAATGATAATCAAGGATTCTCTGAAATTAATGAAGCTTTTCGCAGGTTTCCGAAGAATTTGAGGAAAGTCAGAAAATTCGAAACCACTTTCTAATCGTAGTCAAGAAAATATATGCTATTCATAATAGGGATGATATCTGTTTACAAACATTCTTTTTGTTATTCAAATGTGCCAACCACTGGAACAAAAGAACCCTTTGTTTCGGCAGCCAATAAGGCTCTGGTTGGCTCATTAATAACAATTGGTGACGTCACTGATATCTTCCCTATACTCGTAATGATATGCATATTCAATGAAATACGTGAGAAAATAGCGACCTTTAGATTGGACTACGAGTACGAGATTGAGTATGAGTACGAGTTTTCAAACCAAATTCGCGTGCCTCATATAATTACTGATCACACCAATCTTATCCCTAACGTTTTTAGTCAGCAACAGGAAAGAGTTAATTCCAAAGTCGTACTCGTACTCGATTTCGTACTCGTAGTCAAATCTAAAGGTCGCTAATATATTGTTTGCAATTCGGTGCACATAGGCACATGCATATATAATGGTAGTATGGTTGCTTAGTTTTCAGCGGAGCAGTGACGAAGGGAACGGCCCACCCGTGTGGGTCGTGTGATACTGCTGCCCCGAGTCAAGCTGTTCCAGCTCGGCTTAGACCGCTGATCATATTTCCCATATTTGATTTCAACTGAGCATGAATGAGAGTGTTATGTAATAGATAACTTTTCAAAAATGCTTACGTCACAACTAGTAACGCATAGTATTGCTGACGCTATTGGAGCATGCGTATTGAACAGAAAAATGTCTGAGCAGAGCCTGGTGATAAAAAAGCGTCTTTGGATCATCGTTTTTCAGCTCCTAGTGTGGACGCAAATCTTTTTATCCGTTTTCGGGGAACCAAAAACGGATATTTTCAAAAACGCATTAGTGTGGATGGGGCCTTATTCTCTGCACACGACGGTTTTCCTTTCTCTATTTGAAATTGAAAGTCGTCCCTACGAAGGTCTACAAATTCAACAGGAAGCCAAAAATTACCACGTAAGCGAAGATGATTGACAGATCGGGAAAGTTAACCTGCACTAAACTACCCAGCGAGGTGGTTTAAATAAACCTAACCCGGTTAAAAAAACTATTGTTCTTTAATTAATTTCCATGGGAACCGCTAACACGGTTAAAATTCGGCCGCATCAGGAATTTTGTTAAACTAGTTAATTTTAATTAATTAATTAATTGAAAATAACCGGGTTAACTACTCTAGTGCGACCGCAACCATTGTGTATCAACCATATCATACACACGAGCAAATGATTTGTGAAAGGAAAGAAAAATTTCCTGGTTGCAAAAACAGTTTGCCAATATGTTGGCAAATTGTTTTCTCGAAGTTAACACATGACACCAGTATGTGGCAACAAGATTGCCACGAGAAGCAGCAGGAAACTTGTTTCTTTGTCATGGTAACTCACCGTGAAACAAAACAATTTAATACGCGTATCAGTTTCTAAATTTAAGATTTTATGGTATTTTGTTACGTGCCGTACATCATAAAAAGTCGTTTTCGGAGGTTATTGCCAGCGATTGGCAACTATATTTGTTTTTTTTTTGCAATCTCGAGCTCCTGTTTCAAGCCGGAAAAGAAGACATTTCATAATTATCAAGTGACACAATATTGCACGATTCTAGGAGTATTTCGGCAGCCTTCTCGAGAGGAGAGGGCTCTGGGAATGAGGGTGTCAACAAGGCAGATGCGTTTTATGGTGAAATGTCATGCCCACTCGTCGTCCTTTTATAAAGACAAGTTTTCACTATGTCCTGTCCTTAAGGTGCTTGATTTTACGGCCGGCCCTATCTTGTAACGATGTTCGGTGCCCTCGTCTCTTTGTTTCTGTCAAGCATCTGGTTGACAATCCACTTCCACGGCGTGCAAAGCAGTGGTAAGTCACTCTATAACTGACAAATTTTGAAAATGAAACCTCTTGTCTCAAACCAAACGTCCGCTTTTTATAACAAGGGTTATCAATCATTTAAAAATTGGTTCGTCTGGGGATGAAATTCTGAAGTGTGACATTCATATTATAAAATGGCCCGAATGAAGTCTTAAGATATAAGATTTTTTTTTGGTTTAACAATCGGTAAGAGAAATTCCCGCAGCTTCCCGAGTCTGATAAACTGAATTCATATATGTTTGCGTATAAAACATTTTATAACGTCTCTTCCAACAGCAAGCAAAGTAGCTGAATCTACAAAAAAACTTCAAAGCAGGAAGAAGAGATTTTAAGTTGAATATTTATCCATAGTCGCTTACATAACATATTTTTTTGTTTAACAATCGATATCTTTATGCAAAGAACAAATTTCTGTCCGTCCGATAAAAACGCCGTATTCATAAAATGTTTTCCTTTTTTCGGAATAAATAACTTAATGTAAACGACTGAAAGTCTTCAGAAAAGGGATTTATCTAGTTGGTAGCTTTATTCGTATCTAGGACTGACAGACTGAGCAGGTGTTGATAAACCCTTGCATAGCAATGGCAGTGATATAACCAGAAAAACCCTCACATCGTTACGCAATACTTCAGTAGTAGGACTAAGTGTAAAGTCAAGGCAATGGAACTTCTTTGGCAAGAGTTTATCGCGTTTTGTGGACTGGGAACTGACCGAGGTCCATAAACACAAGCCAAAAACGGAGATAAAATCGCCAATGATATTACGGTGAGGAACTTTGGCCCATAAATGATTTATGAGAATAAAAGAATGTTTTAAATACAAAACACGGCGTAACAACTGAAAAATAGCATAAAACAGTCCATTGTAAAGCAACCCGATATACAAACGCCTGAAACTTTTCTCTTTTTAAAAACAAAACGTTTTAAAGATCATTTTCCGCGTGTTTGCATTAAAATATCACATTGTTGATCAATTTATTGCCGCATGTTTGAGCTTTCGGCCAGGCTAAATCCGGCTATTTATTATAAAATTATATGTAGCGAACTACAAGATTTTCTTTCAGTTACAAGAAATCGTAACTGCACATTGTAACAGGGACTTCTAGATAGTTTAGCTCTATGGCTGAGTGAGAGGCCACTCGTGCTATAAACAGACATCTATTACATCAAGTGGATCAGAACTTCGTTCAGGAATATTGTTTTATTCGGCTGATGTTGACTCATTCGATTACAGGCAGAACTCAAAACTCTTACTGAAAGACTTTTAATTATCATATACGAGTTGTAGCCAAAAGTATTTGGACAGGTCAGTCAATTTTCTTTGCGTAAGCTTACCAAAAGAGAGGAGATATTAGTTTTTGCACTTTTGTTCCAACAAAAGGTTTAAAACACCTAGAAGACTGAAAAATGTGCTGTAACAACTTATTGTGTTGAAAAACAAGAAATAATTTGAACACGTGAAGATGTTGATAGCGTATAATTTTCTAACTATGATTTGAAAGTGCGTTTCGACTTACCTGACTTTTCCCGAAGTTGTTCGGAAACCTGCGGAAAGCTTAATTAATATCCGGTAATCATTTAAAATAATAGAAAAATGATTCGTTTACGTAACTTAAAGATATCTTTAAAAGAGATATTGTCGACTGTATAACTAGGCATAGCTGCTCAGCTTTTTTACATTTAGGATCTAGACTGCTAGCAGTCGGCCCACGCTGGATAGTCGAGCTAGCGGGCGAGCAAATACGCGATCGGCGATCCGAGCTGCGAGTGAAAGTAATGCGAACCAGGGGGCTCAGGGGAAGAGGCGGGAAGGGAAAGCGGGACTGCAGTCTCTTCTGTAACAAACTCGTTATATATGACTGTATCTCATGAGTGTATAGGAATGTTTATCTATTAATATTAACCCCTTCACTCTCAGAGCCAATTATGGAGACATGTGGTTTACAAGTTCTAATTTTTGAGTCTGTTTACGGTATTTATATATTATAGCTGAATGTTTGAAAATGTGGCTGATAAAAAGTACAGCAATTTTACTACAACAATCTCGAACAAGGCTTTCTGACCCCGAATAGCCCGAACATCACAGACAAGAAAGAGAAAAGGCCAAAGGGAGCGAGAGCGAGAGCGAGAGAAAAAAAAGACTAGCAGCAGTCTTTTGTTTTTATATTGTGGACTTTAGAGATTGCTTTTGAACGACAAAAGAAAAACAAGGCCGAGAAACAAACTCCCAGACGCTAACTTACTTAGAGGGACATGGTTTTCAAAAATCCAGCTAGATATTTCGATAATATGGCACGCAATGATCGGGAAAAGCGCAAAAAGGCAATTTCTGGCCAAATTCAGAGTGTTCTAGAACATTTCACAACGCTTGCTGATTTAATATTTCGATAATATGGCATGCAATGATCGGAAAAAGCGCAAAAAGGCAATTTCTGGTCAAAGTCAGGCGTGTTCTAGAACATTTCACAACGTTTGCTTGAGATACTAAGCTGAATTTTTGAAAACGTGGCTGAAGAAAATTAGCAATTTCACTACCTACAACAAGGTCGAACAAGGCTTTCTATAATCCCGAAAAGTCCTAAAGTTACAGACAAGAGAGAGAAAAGGAAAAGGGAGCGAGAGCGAGAGCGAGAGCGAGAGAAAAAAAGACTAAAGCAGACGGTCTTTAGTTTTTATATTGCATAGTGACCATAGTGTCTACGCGCACATACGCAGGAGATCGATATTCGAGGAAATGACCACATATTCATATTAATAAAACATTTAGGATGCCAAGGAGCTCTCGGCATGGAAAACGGTGCAATCACTGATGGACAATTAAGTGCCTCCTCAGAATATAATGCCAATCATGGCATAACTCGTGCCCGTCTAAACAATGAACAAGATGGATCAAAAGAAGGTGCTTGGTGTGCTCTTACAAGTGATGGTAATCAATGGCTGCAGATTGAACTAGGAAGATACAGCAAAGTGACAAAAGTAGCAACGCAAGGAAGAAACGGAATTCACTCACAATGGGTAAAAACGTACAAACTCCAATACAGTGATGATGGAGTGAACTTCCAATACTACAGGGAACAAGGACAAACGACTGACAAGGTAATGCATAACAATGTCCAAAACGTTTTCATCACTATATCAATTGAACAGGTCGATGATGATGGTGATGATGATGATGATGATGATGATGGTGATGATGATGATGATGGTGATGATGATGATGATGATAAAATCTATCTATCGTCATCCATGCAATCTATTTCCATCCGAATCATCCATATCCAAAGCTTAACAAATAGATTCCATTTTGCCGTGTGTCTGTTCAGTTATAGATCACAGATGACGCCAAAATGTGGTAAGAACAAAAAAGTGGCAAACGAGCCGCAGGCGAGTGTGTCACTGATGTTCTTACCACATTTTGACGTCTTCTGTAATCTATAACTGAACAGACACACAGCAAAGTGGAATCTATTTGTTTTATACAATGAACAGAAAAGTAAAAAAAGCAAAATTATGAACTTGCCTCGCAGCGCTCGACTGACTGTTCGAAGATTTGTTCCAGTTTAGCCGTATTTTTCAAGTCGCCAAGAATACTTATCGTCTTGGTTTCTTCTTTTTTTTGCTCGCAAACAGCTCCTGCTAAACATTTTTCGTGGCTTTCACTTGCTCAATCCAGAATAATCTCGCAAACATTTTCAAAACTGTGCGCAATGTTGGACAAAACAAAGCAAACTATTTTTCTATGACGTCAGCCGTGCGTCTGTACTCTGATAGATCATAGGCAACGACCAATCACAGAGCACGCAGTATTCAGTTCATTGTATAATATTATTTATATTATAGTTTCAGTGCACTAGCTAATAGAGCAAAAAGTGACAACACTGAAGCATTGTTTTCATGCAGGTTTTCACTGATACAAATATTCTATTGGACTTTTCGAATTGATGTTAGAAATGGGATACACTTGCTATAGTGTATAGATACACTTATTTGCTATAGTCAGAGACTCCTTGTCTTAACGCATTGTACGTCAGTAAGCGCAGTGTTAATTAGACCACTTAAATTCTGTGTTTTATATATTTCTAGTGCAATCTGTAAGGCTTTGTAATAGTATAAGGTTTTATTATTCATGTACTTGTTTTGCCCCCGCCACGATTAGCTTTCCAGCTATTTGCAGGGCAAACCAAACCACCCAACTCTTGTATTGTTGTACAAAAAATAAATTGTTGTTGTCGTTGTTGTTGTTGGTGATATATGGTCCCTTAAAGGGGCTCTGTCATGGCAGTTTTTATGTTTTTGTTTCACTGTACCAGAATTAAAACTGAGCATCTTCCTTCAAACACAAAATGCTCTTAAAACACCAAGAACAAGATATGAAATAAATTATTGTAGAAAGAATAAACAATAATTATCACTTTTAAACAAAGTTTCCAAAACATATTGAACAAACTTGAAAAAATTGGCCATTTTTTTTAAGTTGCAATCCACTTCCATCCTGGCCATCTGTAGTGATGTCAAAGACACTTGTCTATAGTTTCATTATACTCGTAAAGCAATTTTAAACAAAACTGGACCATAATTAATTTTTTTTGCGTTTCCACCGATATAAATATGTCTTTTAGTTTTTAAAATAACGTTAAAAATGGTGACAAGTGTGATATAGCCCCTTTAAAGACCTTTGTTATAAAAATATGTACCACGCTCGCGACATCATAAACATTTTATCTTTCTCATTTTATTACTACACCGAGCTCAGCATTTACCATTTAATTTTTCGTTTTTGTCACCGGTAAGAAAACTGTTACTGCAAACAGGCTTTCTAAATTTTAATGAAACTTCCGATGGAATCCTATTGGCCGCTGAAAACGGGTAGGCGGGCAATGTGTACTGGTTAAGAGAGGGGCTCTAGAAAATACCAAATAACGTTTTTGTCTTATTTTATCGCCTTTGAGGTTTTTTCTGGTAACACAGATAAGGATACTGTTGTTACTCATGACCTTAATCCACCAATCATGGCACATTACATTCGTTTTCGTGTGGTAACTTGGCATGGGCATATATCGATGAGGGTGGAACTATATGGCTGTGCTGCAGGTACTAAATTAAAGTAATCAATCACCTTAACCCTATTCGGCCTGGGGGGGGGGGGGGGGGGCACAAAGTGCCCGCGCTAACTTTCAACACTCATAACTTCTTTAATATGTATTCAAACGCCATTAAACTTTGTGACTTTTCCTAAAATTTATCTGGCAACAATTTCATATGACAATTTTTTGCTCACGTGACTTGACGTTTCCATGGCAACAAGATTTTGACAGCCATGTTTTTGGAAATTTGCATATTTATACCTTTGAATGAAGAAAAACAATGTTTATTGGTATAACTTTTATATTTTTACGTCATTTAGCGTTTATTTATTGGTTTTGATTAATTTTGAGTGAATTTGGAAGGTTTTTAAGAGATTTTAAAAATTTTCAGAAATCCAAGATGGCGGAGCCGTATAACTAATTACCTAATAACTACGTCATATGACGTCATCGCTCCATTGTGCGGACCGCAAAGGAGACAGTTTTGGACGTACTATGTACCCTCTTGGTTTCATTGTCATAGCCTTTCACCCCCAGGCTCAGAAACTCAAAAAAAGCCCAGGCTGAATAGGGTTAAAACATTTTGCACCAAAAAATTTAAACTACAACAAATTCATCAACTTTTTGAAAATGGACTTAGTTTCACCAGGTGGACTCATAATAAAATAAATAATGAAACACCTACAGTGTGCATTTTTCGTAGAGCACGGTTGTCAGTTTTGTTTTGTTTGATTGTTGTCAAAACAACACAGCTATAACACTTAACGACAGTCAGATATTAATTAAGGTCTGCTTTTAGCTTAAAATTGTTGGTCCTCACCACGAATTTTTGCATCTTGTAGCATGCGTTTTTATACTATTGTGAAAGCTCAGCTCGATACAATTTCTAACTGAACCCCCTGAAGATCATTCTGTTTATCGCCGGGATAAAAACTAATGCCCATCACCTGGGGTGGAATTATATTTATCCCCGTATCCTACAATGAACCCTAAATCTCTTTGGATTTGTAGGCATAATTGTAGCCAAGCCCTGAGAATTAGTCAAGGAAAAATAACCACTTCAGGAAAGATTTTAAACATCACTGAGCTATTCTGAATGCTTGTGGCAGCTAACGTTAATTTTTGATGACGGTTACGTTTTTCATCTGACCAATAATCGACTCATACAACACGCCGTCTATATTTTATTTCCAGAAATGCAATTTTATTGACAGGCCGCATATTTTGTCTGATTATTTGTTTTTCCAGATGTATGCCGGCAATTGCTCTACCTACCTCATATCTCTGACAAAGTCCTAGTTGGTCACGTGATTAAAACGCTCCGAGTGAAAAACAAAGATCAATGTGAGATTAGGTGTTATAGGGAGCCTAAGTGTGTTTCTTATAACCTGGGGCCTTTACCCTTTAATGAACACACATGCGAGCTCAGCAGTTCAGATCACGTGCGACACCCTGGTGATTTGGAGCCCAAGCCTGGTTACATATACAGAGGGACAAAGGTACGATATTACTCATTCCAGAAACGTTAACTAGGGGAAGCTACTAGTATTGGAACAAATTCTATAGCGTGAAGGATTGTCGGGTGGTCTCGGGCGAGGAGAAGCGGGACTTTAAAATAGCAAAAAGAAAGTTAGCTGTGATGAAGCAAACGTTAGGCAGACATACCTGGAAAATTGACGATGGGGAATGTACCGTTAATGAGGGTCCACAATAGGGTTCTCAGTTCCCGCCTTCCCGCCCATTTTTCCCTAGTCATCCCGCCATCCCGCCTCTTTTTACGTAGAAATCCCGATCCTGCCGTCATTTTCTTTTTAAATTACCTGAAAGTCGATACAGCTATACATAAAGGCTCCATATGTAGACCTTTGCATGCTAGCCAATTCAGTCAATTCATGAGGTCACGTTCAGATTGAAATCCCGTATCCCGCGATACTATACCTCAGGATTCCCGCATCCCGAGCCCTCAAAAACGCGAAATCTCGCTCCCGCTCGTAGTTAAAATCCCGCTTCCCGTTACTGTTTTTAACTCGTATCCCGAATCCCGTCCTCAAAATAGGCCAGATCCCGCATCCCGCCAAACGTATTGTGCACCCTCGTTTATCACCTAATAAAAGACGATAGCTTTGGTACAGAGATGTGAAAACAGTGGCCCATGCAAAGGTTCAATAAACGTATGATTACGTAGAATTGGGAAATTAATCCGTAAATAGGGTTGGATTGTAATTCAACTGCCTCCTGGGACAGGTACTGTGTCATTCTTAGTTTTGCATGTTAAGTCATGGGCACCATTTCCCTCTTTACACAGGCGCTCGTATAGATCCCTGCTTTTTTACGTCGCTGGCTCGACGATCTTATGAGAAAACAAAGACACCGCAGACAGGCTATTCGGTGAAAGTTTCTATATTCTTCTTGTCGATTTATAGAATGGCTGCTCATCGAATCCATGTCTAAACAACGCTTCCTGCCTTGCCTTGACCCAAGAAACTTTCCAGTGTCTGTGTACCGCTGGATTTACCGGGCCAAACTGCAACACGGGTAAGTCACATGACACTGAAAAGTCGGCGAAGCATTCATTGCATTGCGTTTACACTACAGCGAAACAGTGTCACGTCAGCGAAACATGTCACGTCACGAATGAAACATGTTTTACTCGGCAAAAGTGTTAAATCATCAGGCGGTTCATTGCGCGAATCATGATCGTGATTGATCGAAACATGCTTATTCTGAGCATGATTGAAGTTACCTTACGAGGTAGTTTTGATCTAAGCCAGACAAAACAGCGCAAATGCCGTCTCCTCGATCACTTAACACTGCAAGGCCCTTCGTTTCCGAAGGTCTTGACAAGTGAGATTGAACCACAAAATCATGAAACAGCAACTTCGAGCTCCATTTTAGTTATTTAAGTGTAATTATAAAGACTTTATGAGTGTTCCGTAGAATCGCATAAATTATAGAACCAGGCATGAAACATGATGAAATGAAGCACCGAATATGTTCAGTGGGAGGGCGCCGGGAACATGTTTTACTCTCAATATGTTTCGTCCTAATGTGAACACAGGTTTAGAGTACAGGTTCGCATTATCAAGCCTTTTTTTTGTTGTTGTTAAAGACACATTATTTTAAGTTAGCTTTTTATTGATGTAAATACCATGTTTTTACTTTTTAACCTTTTTAAATTTAATTATTTTTAATTAATTTTATTTTTTAACTTTAAGCCTGACCATTGTAAATTTTTAAATATGTTTTAGGGCTAGCTTAGGTTTCATGCATGTAAAGCGCACTTGATCATTATCATGGAAAGTAGCGCTATATAAATTTTCAATATTATTATTATTATTACTATTTTTATTATTATTAATTTTCACCTTTGTTCAAATGCTTTCTCCGTTCTGCAGACATCGACGAGTGCCAAAATAATCAGAATATCTGTCCGCTGCTGGGTGAGATATGTATCAACAATGAGGGCTCATACGAATGTCAGATCGTTGAAGGTAAAGTGTAAAGTAAATGCATCAAATTTATCAAACGCACAACGTCGTCGTCTTTTATAGTTTAATGAACAAAACTCAGGCTCTTGATAGTAGCGGTAATTCTTTTTGTGGCAAAAAATAATTGAACGAAAACTTGATATAACGTTAATGCAAAGTAGTAACTAGATTTTCGTATTGTCCGGTAGCCTGTTGCAGGCTTTCAGATGGTGGGGAGTTATGGGAAGAAGAAAGTTGCGAGTGGAGAAAAATGGGAGAGAAACGCCTATTAGGTGTTCCCACTTAAATCATATCAAAATTCAGAAGCATTAGAAAGCAGATTTAGATTCCCAAATATTTATAGAATTGTAGAGAGTTTAAAACTACACATCTGGGCCACATTTTGAAGTGCAAGAGCATTTCGTTCAAGAGTTCTAGGCGAAAGAGTATTAGACATTTTTAGCAAGAAATGTATTGAGCGGCCATCTTGGTGCCTCCAACATGGCGGCCAAAACTTCGAAGTCTTAATTACACCCAAAATCTCATCACAAAATATTGGATTCACTATAAGTTCCATTAAATCGTCTTATAAGCATCTATAATGCAGAAATAACTTTCAACTGGTTCAATTTTGCTAATCTTCACCGCTTATCTGCAGAAATAACGTGCAAATTGCGTGACACATTTGATATCTTTAAAATTCGGAAGCAAAACATCGTTAAAACCTGAAACTTTTTCTGAAGGATTGTAACACTGGTACCCACATACCATGTTAGAAACACCTTTGTAGGATGTAAAGTTTAGATTTTTAATTTTCTATGACGTCATATGCAAACCCCAATCCCCCTCCGTCAACATTCGCAATATTTTGTCTTCTTGTGCCTCATCGACCTGCGCTCCCAACTATCTGAACGCTTGGAACAGGCTAATTGTCCGGCGGACTGGTCACAGCAACTTTATGATTTGTAGCTTCATTTTAACATTGAAGCACAGAAAAGTACTGCTGTGCTTATTTTAATGTAACATTATAATAATAATAATAATAATAATAATAATAATTTAATAATTTATATTGCGCAAAATTCATGAAAATGATCAGATGCGCATTACAATTAAGTATAAGCAATTATCTACACTAAAATAAAATAACATATCATTGCTTTTTTGTTCAAATAAGCAAAGAGCTGCCAAGAGATTAAAACAACATTTCCGTATGCTCCTGATGGAATGTACTGGTTACAGCCTGACAGCGGGCTCAGCAAATTCTTAGCCTTTTGTGATATGACATCATTTGGTGGTGGATGGGTCATGTGTTACACAACCGACAACTTTGTGCAACTAACAGCGGAAGTGACGTATGACGAAAATCTGCCTTATGGAGCAAATGGCTACAGAACTGATTGTAACAACATTCAGGTGAACAGTGTTTCCTCTACAACACTAGATAATTTACGGGCGAAACCGCTATTCGCAGCACTTAATTGTTCACGTGACCAGTAAATTTGATGTGGTTGACTTATTGTTTACAATGGTTTTGTTACTGATCGATTAACGCATCTAAACCAGTCCCGGGGGGGGGAGGACTCCCATATAAAAATGACGGGGGTGCTCGTCGTACCTTTTAGGGGTCAAAATGTATACATTGGTACCTCTTAGGGTGCTAACATTCAAAATGACCCCCGTTGGAATTATCGCAGTACCTTTTAGGGTATTAAGCCCAGAATATGACATGTGTTGTTTAAGAATTGGCACCTCTTAGGGGGTAAAAATTCATTTGAGCTACGCCCATCAAACAATATTCTGGTACTTTTTAGGGTGCTTTTCGAAAATTTCCGACGAGCGCCCCCGTCATTTTTATATGGGAGTTTCCCCACCCCTCACCCCCTCACCCCCTCACCCCCTTCCCCCCCCCCCCCCCCCCCCCCCCCCCCGACTCGGGAACCAGTCATTTGATATTTTAATCTCCCCAGTCATTCCGATCCGTCAACAGAGTAACACGGAAAGCCGTAAGAATTTAATTACAAAATTAATCTTCCTGAAATCGACACCCGGGAAACTGTCTTCCGTTTTACACGACGTCTAAAAAAAGCTTTAGTGAATCCCAGCCAATGCCCTGATATTCCTTCTCTGTTCCTTAATTATTTTCCCTTGACTGAACTTGGAGTGATAAATTGATGGATTGACATATCCATCAATCACTCTTTTTCAAGGTTGAAGTCAGACCAGAAGTCCATGGTCGCCATTTTATATTCACGATCATTCACGGCTTTTCATTAACAACCCAAAGACGGAAAACAGTTATCGTATACGATAAAAAAGGTTTTATTTCGATCCGAAAATCAAGCAAAGGATTAGATATTTGAACGCGCTGATTATTTCAGCTTTTCCTGTGAACAGGCTTCTTTTTGGGGAATTGGGTTAGGTTAAAATCGGCAAGCGAAGCGAGCCGAGCGCGGACTGGGGAAGAGAGAAGGGGCGGCACCGCCCTTTCCCTCTTCCCCAGTCCTCGCTTCGCTCGCCGATTTTAACCTAACCCAATTCCTCAAAAAGAAGCCTGTTCACAGGTTATTTCAGCCTTGACGTTAATTCATTTTCTTCTCCTGCAGTTTCGCGAGATTCTTTTTGTGGACGAAACAACGGGACAAAAAGCGTTCTTCACGTACAAGATGAGTTCCACTCTTATCGCCACGGGAAATTATGGATCGCCATTGCCAGAAGTATTTGAAGGGGGTGGAATAGCCAATACAAGTTATGAATATCAGCTTCTGATCTGTGACGACGCTTTCTACACTGGCTTCTTCATATCGGGCTACACAAATAACTGCTTTAAACAATGTTTTTATTGGTGTGCTGACTTCAACTCTCCCTACTTTCGATCAGCGGCATCAACTTCAAGTGGTTATGGCGGAGTTGCCTTCAATACTAATGGCTTCAGACCACTGAACAGCCGACTGATTAGTGTGGGGTTAAGATAAAGAATTGGTATTCCTGTGTTACTAGATCTCATGCAACCTGTACTGTGTACAATGAATTATTCACGAAAAAATCCACACACCCCAACAGATGGCAATTTTTTTTAACCCTCCCCCCCCCCCCACCGCCGAAGCATGAGGTCAAGCCATAGTTTGAATAAACATGCGTGTTTTTCACCTTTTTCTGGAGAAAAAAGTTTAAAACGCCACCAAAAGCAGTAAAGTGTTTAACTGTTTCATATTTTACAACTCAAGCAAAAACTATTTGCAATTTCCGCATTTTTTTGATAAAGTTGAATGACGTCACGGACTCCCAGCAACGCCTTAACCCATAATATTTAACTCATATTGTAGAGCACATCACAGGATATCAATAAGAGGTAAAATATTTCCGATATATTGTAACACATAGCAAACACCCAGGGGAGGGGCTGCAACCACCCCATTCTTGTACCACGGTGCATGAGTGGCGTCATCATACTCTGCTTGTATTGGAGTGCTGTAGCCTGATAGGAAACATAAACGTGGAAGTGTTTTGCACTCGCATTATTTTTGGAACTGAAAACCCAAACCTGTTTAAATTCTCGTTGGCTTTGTCACCCAAGTCATATGCTACGTCATTTTGCACATTACACACTCACACTTGGCTTGGCTTTTGGCTTTCGGAGTCAGTAGATTGGTAACCACAGGTGGGTGACTGGCCCTACGGGTGGCTGGTTTAGTTGGAGTATTCTTCTTCTTGGAGGGTGGCCAACCAAGGCTGTTGAGCCCCTCCTGCCCTTGCTATTTACCCATAGCTGGGACAGGGATGGTGGGCGTCAGGGCGTGTCCACACGCCGGTGGGCCATGCACGCCTCACCTCTGGGGCCCATGTTACTCCGAGATCCCCTACAGATCACATTGTAGGTCAATTTTAGCATGATTTAGTTGTGATTTTAGAGCGGTTTGCACTTGAGTGTCGTAATAACCAAAGCCAAAGTAGACGCAGACAATCGAATGAGCCAATCAGAGTTCGAAGCAAAGACATGTCGCCGGCGACAAGCGCGGGAAAACGCGTGCGAGCAAGTCACGATTGCGTTTTGGTTTTACTTCTGATTGGATGATAAATTGGCGCCAGATTTTTAAGCCAATCACAAAGCGTAGCAATGCAAAACCAAAGCAATCGCGAAGTTACTTTGGATACTCAATTGAAAACCTAATCAAGAACATTACATAACGTTCCATAATGATAATTAACAGTATACGATCAAATACTGTAGTTTAATTTCTTCAATTTAATTCTATTATATATACAGTCAACTCTCTCTAAGACGGACACCGTCGAGACTGGCCCCTCTTAGAGAGGTGTCCGGCTTATAGAGAGTCGAGGTAACGTGACACCAGTAATTCTGAGCCGTGACAATAAAGCTGAACCTATGCACAATGAATACACGTTTGTTTTAAGTCTGTTTAAAGTCGTTTACTTAAGCAAAACCTACAAACTGGAACAAAAATAACATTAGAAAAGTGGACTCGTTTGTTCATATTGAGCACTTACATTTCCGTTTTGAAGTATTTTTCACTAAAAAAAAGCATTTGCTCAAGTGTCCGTTGACGGTTTCAAAGTGTCCGTTGTCCGTCTTAAGGTGGATTTCCACTGTCGCGTAAAAATTTACGTACGTAAAACGTGCGTTAAAAAAACTTACGTTACCAATTTCCACTGTTGCGTAAAAAATAATAAAAAACGTTTCCGTTTTACGTACGTTAAACGTACGTAAATACCTGCCATCCTGAAATTTTGGCGCGAAAAGGTTATTTGCCGCTAAAGTAATGGCCGCCGTTATAAACAAGCGGTTCTTTCTCCTGTTGTACCTTAGACAGAGACGAAAAAGACGACAAAAATATCGGAAAAGATTTCGGATCAGAGAGCTATTTCAAAATCGGTTTCAAGTGGGGGAATACCACACTCTAGTGCAAGAAATGCGCGAAAATGACCACGAGTCATTTTATAAATACTTCCGGATGACACCTGAAAGATTTGACCACCTTCTTTCTCTTGTGGGACCGATGCTGTCTAAGAAATCCTTGTATCGTGAGCCAATCAGTCCCGGTGAACGTCTCGCTGTTACTCTTCGATTTCTAGCTACTGGTGATTCCTTACAGACGATATCATTTAGCTACCGCCTTGGCCATACAACCGTGAGTAGAATAATTCCTGAGGTGTGCGATGCATTGTGGATTGCACTACAGGAATATGTAAAGCAGATAAAACAAAATGGCGTCTACATGGAGTTGGTGTCATGTGACAAAATCCGAAATTGCCATTGGTTAAATCGCCGCGTAAACGCAGACATCCGCGAAAAAGTTGAACCCAGTTCAACTTTTCCGAAAACGCTCGCGAGGGCTACGTGCCTTTACGTGCGTATAACGTACGTAAAAACCTAGAAAAAAACGCGGCACTGGAAATTGGACAACGTAAAGTCAACGCACGTAGTTACGCGCGTTAAATTTCATTTTTACGTACGTTAAAAATTTTTACGTACGTTAACGTGCGTAGGCAAAAACGCGACAGTGGAAATCCACCTTTAATGTACCCCGTGGCATTTGATATCCTCGTGTTTTCGATATCAAAGAGTCCTGGCTCCATTTCTGACGGGAAATTTGTTGCGAACTTGCTCTAATCGGTCACTCAAGGAAAACGGAGGGAAAACGCTTTCTGTTGACTTAGTTTGCTTTCAAATAACCTTGAATGAGTCTAGATTCTAAGAATGTACCTTTCTTTTTTACATACCCTGGGGCATTTGCACAGCTTTTTGTCCCCGGGGGTTCTCCCGGGGAGGGGCACTGCTGCAATTGACTGATGCATTACTTTATTTTTCTTTACTTGGGCAGAGAAATGCCAGCTAATGCCCTTACTTGCATGCTTTTCTTGGAATACTGGCCTAAAAAAGTAATTACAGCCAACTCTCTCTTAACGAACACCTCTATAAGACGGACATCTGGCGATGGTCCCTGCCGTTTTTTAGTCATTTTACTGAAACTAAACTCTCCATAAGACGGACACCTCTCTAAAGGTGGATTTCCACTGTCGCGTTTTTGCCTACGCACGTTAACGTACGTAAAAATTTTTAACGTACGTAAAAATGAAATTTTACGCGCGTAACTACGTGCGTTGACTTTACGTTGTCCAATTTCCAGTGCCGCGTTTTTTTCTAGGTTTTTACGTACGTTATACGCACGTAAAGGCACGTAGCCCTCGCGAGCGTTTTCGGAAAAGTTGAACTGGGTTCAACTTTTTCGCGGATGTCTGCGTTTACGCGGCGATTTAACCAATGGCAATTTCGGATTTTGTCACATGACACCAACTCCATGTAGACGCCATTTTGTTTTATCTGCTTTACATATTCCTGTAGTGCAATCCACAATGCATCGCACACCTCAGGAATTATTCTACTCACGGTTGTATGGCCAAGGCGGTAGCTAAATGATATCGTCTGTAAGGAATCACCAGTAGCTAGAAATCGAAGAGTAACAGCGAGACGTTCACCGGGACTGATTGGCTCACGATACAAGGATTTCTTAGACAGCATCGGTCCCACAAGAGAAAGAAGGTGGTCAAATCTTTCAGGTGTCATCCGGAAGTATTTATAAAATGACTCGTGGTCATTTTCGCGCATTTCTTGCACTAGAGTGTGGTATTCCCCCACTTGAAACCGATTTTGAAATAGCTCTCTGATCCGAAATCTTTTCCGATATTTTTGTCGTCTTTTTCGTCTCTGTCTAAGGTACAACAGGAGAAAGAACCGCTTGTTTATAACGGCGGCCATTACTTTAGCGGCAAATAACCTTTTCGCGCCAAAATTTCAGGATGGCAGGTATTTACGTACGTTTAACGTACGTAAAACGGAAACGTTTTTTATTATTTTTTACGCAACAGTGGAAATTGGTAACGTAAGTTTTTTTAACGCACGTTTTACGTACGTAAATTTTTACGCGACAGTGGAAATCCACCTTAAGGGTAGGCTCGACCCCTGGCATTCGAACGTGAGCAAATTCCCGACTAAAGCCCGAGGAAGGGGAGGGTTGGGCACTACTGAAATTGACTGATGCCAGGAGCCCATAATCCCGGAGCGTGCAACTTCCATACTGCGCTTGTGAAACGGCGTTTTTACAAGTAGGTTTATTTTTAGATAAGCCTTTCCCGTGAATTTGTTTCGGAAAACCAATCACAAGCAATTGCATAATTAATAACTATTCACATATTCACATAGCGACTGGAAATCAGACATTCACCACACAGGAATGTGAACATGTGAATCGTTATTAATTATGTAATTGCTTGTGATTGGCTTTCCGAAACCAATTCGCGGGAAAGGCTTTTCTAAAAATAGGCCTACTTGTAAAAACGCCGTTGCACGAATTTATGGTAGTTGCACGCTCCGGGAGTATGGGCTCCTGCTGATGCGTAATACTGGTGAAATGATGTATTAGAATTAAGAAATGAAAAGCGAATAAAAGGCAAATGATTGATTGATTGATTGATTAAAATTGATCTGTAATCGTATTTTGTATTTTAATTCAGTGGAAAGTTTATACGTACCATACCATACCAGCCTTCTATTTTATTTAAATTCGCAGAAATTGATGTGGTTATTTATCGCAATGGTATGAAATAACAGCTATGTCTCATAACCTGGATGCAAGAATTTTTTTTTAGTGAAAGAGATGATCCTACTTTATCGGTTTCTCTCGCGATGGTGTCTCGCAAAGTCTAGTTTTTTACGTAGTCAGATCAGCCCTGCCGTTTATTGCATGTTTTGTTCATTTTTTGGCTGGTTAGGTCTCTCGCAGATCCTACGTATACCGTTAGCAGCATGATCGTTTGCGGTCCTTCATTTTGCAGATTTTACTTTTCTTCTTCTTCTTCTTCTTCTTCTTCTTCTTCTTCTTCTTCTTCTTCTTCTTCTTCTTCTTCTTCTTCTTCTTCTTCTTCTTCTTCTTCTTCTTCACCACAGTCACGTGGCACGCGGGGTGGCCTTTTCAACGATTGGCAGGCGTGTTTGTTTTCTGGCAATCTGAAATCATTGTTCAAACGAAACGAAACCATTTCCTCATGTTTTACGCGGTATGCGACAAAAATACTTCAGGATTTTGGGAGTATTTTGACAGACTTTTCCAGGAGTTTCTACTCTCGGCCCACGATTTTGAATAAAACACGAAAAAGGCAAGTGACACCAGTCAAACACCAACCCAGCGGTCTGGCCGGTACCTTACGCATGCGCACAGCCATTTTGAAAACGGAGAAGGACCTGAGAACGAATTTGACAGTCGACTCATCGTTCCTGAGAACGTTGGTGAAGGTTCCTTGGTCCTTTTTACAGTAGATCATGCGCACGAGTAGTCTCTCTCATTCTCTTTTCTCTCAGGGGTAGTTGAGCGTACGAAAAAGCCTAGAGAGCGGGAGAGACAGCCGCAAGAGACTTTCCTGACGTGAGGAAACGCGCTTGCTCGCTTGTTTCCGCTCGTTTAACTTTTGCTACAATAGAAAACTGGGAGACTGCTCGTAGTCTAGCCGGATAGACATTACTGTGCAGTTGCGCCGGATTTTACTGTACTAACTGCATGAACATTTTGTTCTCGTTTGTTTGTAATAGAACTTTAGGAACACTTTAATATCACGGGCTAGGAAAATCACTAGCAAAACGGAGAAAACAAAAATGTTTTTTCAGGAAAATCACTATTTTGAATTGTATTAGGGTTCATTCAGGAAGTGGTGTCTAGAGCCGTGTGGCGCGCGATATTACGGGGCTTCCGCAATTTGCAGAATATTGGGGTATATATTACATACCGAGTTAAATGTGGCTCGGAAAATTCCGTCAATGATCATGGGATTCGCAAGTTCTTATTTTTGAAACAGAGCATTTGAAAAGATCAAAATATTGTCGAACAGGCCCCGACAAGTCGATATAACTATCCACGTAGATAAGCAATAAAAACCAATTAATGCGTCATCCATTGGATAGAAACCTGTTGAAACCAGTTCTAGGAGTCCGTTTTCTTACGGTATCGAAAGCTTTGACGACTAGGAAACAACAGATCGTTTTCATTTACGTAAGAAGTTTGTTTTTCTGGCTTTGACAACAATGCCTTTAACACCAGAGATGAGATGTTGCAGAGAATCTGACATCAACTAAAACAACTTAGCAAATTTTTGAAGCCTAACGATCTACAATAGCTGAGTTTGAGTGGCCAAGAATATTTTAATAATTAGAGAACTTTGTATGCGTCCGCTAAGTGGTACACCAACATGGCGGCCGTTTTTCGGCTTTTTTAAGAAATTCTTTAAATATACAGCTAAATTTTCTTTATAATATTGTTTCTGTTCAGTTCACAAATTCAAAAGTTTAGCCTAATGTTTTTAAAGTTGCAATCCATTTTCCTCCTGGCCATTCACAACATAGACAGTTGTTTATCGTTTTAGTGCATTTATGATTCTTAACAAAACTGGACTATTTATTTTTAGGTTTTCCTCAGTTTAAAACAAATGGGTTTTGTGGCTTTTCAAAGTGATGCTAAAATTGGTAAAGGGACACGTATAAAATAAACTGTCTCGCCGAAAATAACAAGATTTCGCTTCCTTAATTTCCATGTTAAATAACACCAAATATACAAATTAATTGGACAAAAAGGTTCTATAGAGCAAAACAGAAGTAGTAGTTGCAAAAAAAAATTTCCATTCTGGTAAAAGTTTGAGTTGATTAATCGTTATTTTATCTTTTACGTTCAATTCATTTCTTTTGGTGTTTTCTTTTTTTCCTATTAAGCAAGCTTAAAGCAAGCTCCTGGCCATAATCATAAAAACACAATATTGTGTCTTCAGCTAATTGACGGACCATTAGAAAAGTTATGGGGGTGGGTGGGGATTTTTCAGCTCGCATTGATTTTTTTTCCTCCATTGGCTGTGTAGGATTATTTTTTTTTTTTTTGCGGTAAAGTCTTCTTCTTTTTCTTTTTTGTGTTGGTTCCTGTGCATATATTTTTTTTTTTTTTACGTTTTCCCTCGCACGAATTTTTTTTTTGTACTTGACCCACCCTCCACCCCCATAACTTTTCATAATGGTCCGTCCCTGGCCTTGAGCGCTAACCATTTGAATGGAATTTCCGGTTAGAATTTTCCGACAAATGGTACTGGACTTTCCTTACTTATGGAAACGGAACGGAACAGGAATGACCTGTACCATTTGTATTTTACCGAATGCCGAGAGGCACTGGGAGTGAAAAACAAAATGACGGCGGGAAAAATTAACGAGGAGGCATTGGGGTTTTAAGTTTTACGATTTGGGTCATTTTTGAGATCGGTTTTTCGCTTTTTGCACTCAATAAATGTCTGGTTTTTCGGTTTTTGTATCCATTGTGATTTTTGGTTTTGCCTTTTTAAACATTCGGTGTTCGATCTTTATGAAAAAGAAAAGCGTTTTTTGTTTTGTTTTTGTTTTTCGCTTCCTCGTGGTTTACGTTATGCGCCATTGACGTTGTTAGTGAAAGTGGCCTATAAATGGCAGTAAATTGCAATAGCTTTAAAATGAAAGAAGAAATATGAGCTTATAAAAATCAATAATAGAGGGTGGCCGCTTAATACAGGGCTGTTGGTATAGTGTACAGGTTCGACCGTAGCTTTATTTCGCTCTGGTATCAAGGGTCAGGGGCGAGGTTTGTGAATTTGCTATTTTGATCATTGTGTTCAGCGGTTTTTCGGTTTTCACGGAAATTTTGAGCGGTTTTCCAGTTTCTCATAGGCCCCTCATTATCAGGCAAACACTTTTATAAGTGTACCCTAAAACGCGATTGCACGCTTTCAAGCCCTGCTACAATACTCCAATTTTACCAGAACATCATTTATTTATTTACTTTTTCGTTTAAGTTAACGCTAGAATTCCAGCTCCGATTCTTTGCTACTTCAATTATGCGAATCGCTACTCCCGATGACAAGCATGCAGCAAGCACGATTCGTAAAAGTTAAAGTAAAACAACTACCGGCAGTCAAAAATGTCCATCCACCTGTAATTTCGCAGTCATGCTGTAGCCGAATTTGTCAATATAGCCGATGAAAAGTGGCAATTTCACACGAACAAACTCGGAGTAAATTTCCTTCTTCAAAGTGATCCGCCATCTTCGAGCTTCCTTATTTCGCGAAGAAGCCTGGTACTGTGATGCGAACAAATGGTACAGAAAATTCCGGACGTTCCGGTGAAAGCGATAAATAGGAAAATAAGGAAAATTTCCGATGGGATGAACCATTCCATGACTTCCATTTGTTCTTCCACCTGAAAACGCTCCTCCTTGAGATCGCGAGACTGTCCTCTTGACAATCATGTGACAAGGGACTTGTACGTCATGATCCATTTTGTGCATGACGTTTGAATACTAAAATAGACGAGACACGTACCGAACTTCACTTCTCGCTGAAAGCAGCTGAATCGGATAAAAGTTGACTTCATTGATTGTGCATCTCTCGCCCGCTAGTCTGGATAAATAGGTTAGTATATTGCTGCCACATTAACAGTAAATTAAGCTATCATAAGCTTTTAAAAATATATCTCCCGAGCTGTAAATGGTACGCAGTTTTGTGAATTGAATGCATAACTTTGAATCTGGCTGCAAATGATCGAGTGCACAACGCGCCAGATCAGAGTCATTTTAAAAAACGTTCTACTCAATTCTACGCATGTAGCATCTAATACAGTGCATATTTATTTATTATTTCGTTTATATTTTATTTTTTAAACAGAGACACTTCCGGCAAAATCCAAGGTCCAAAACGTTAACAGTGACATTGTAATAATTTGAACTACAAACTTACTGTTGGATCGGAGTGGAAGAGCTTGTAAATAACAAAACAAAGGACAAGAATATTGCCACAAGAAGGTGTTAAATTGGTGCAATATAACAATTATGAGTTATCCAACCGCCCCTCCGTCATACAATCCGAACGCTCCTCCTCAACAAGGCAGCGCTGTTGGATTTGAACAGTATCAACAAGGCAGCGCTTATCCACAACCTCCACCGCCATATTCAACACATCCGTATCAACAAGCACCTTATCCACAGCAACAATATGGCCATTACCAGCCGTATGGTCAGCCTCATCATGTCTACACCGAGCAGCCTAAAACTGTTTATGTCTACGACGACCAACACAACCGACGCAGGAACGACAACGATGCAGCCGAATGTTTTCTTTGGGGACTCTGCGCTGCTTGCTTATGTTGCTGTCTGCTTGACGGCTAAGCATTGTTTATAAAAACTGAGACAGTAGATGGTTGGAAGCGGGGAAATCCTAGTTTTAAAGATCTGGTGCATTTGAAGATTCAGATGGACATTTTTTATACGTGTTTTGTTTCTTTTAATTAATTCACTTTCGACTCAAATAATTTGCCAAATTCTGTTTGGCTTGAATTTGAATTTGAATAAATTAACAGGTTTTATCTTCCATTGGCAGGTTGATGAACTAATTAACAGTAAGTTTGCTATTTGTGCATGCATGTAGGTAAATGGGGAAACAGATGGAAATAATTTTCTATGCCAATTATTAGAAAGGTTCTGAAAAACCACAATAGCAAATTTTGAAGGCCGTTGAACCTGAAATTTTCAGCTGTATATTGTAAATAGACACCCTTTGCTAAGCTTAGTCAGTACATTGGCAACATCCCAAAAAATGTCATATCCATAAATTTCATTGTAAAAACTATTAAGTGGACAAATGTACGTTTGTATTTTGGCAAAATGGCAAAATATA
This sequence comes from Dendrophyllia cribrosa, assembly GCA_024195265.1. NCBI lineage: Eukaryota > Metazoa > Cnidaria > Anthozoa > Scleractinia > Dendrophylliidae > Dendrophyllia > Dendrophyllia cribrosa. The sequence goes on along the minus strand of JAJLRJ010000005.1, from coordinate 39,285,480 downwards.
TATTAACAAACATATTCTCTTTGAAGTGCATACATTTAGCATAACAAAACCACAATTATCAGGTTGTTAAATAACATGTCCAAATTGAGAAGTGTTTATAAATTCAGCATTTGCCACTTTTATTCACAACTATTTTATATTTGTGACTATTATCTCTGCTATTTGGGTTTTCAGACATCTTATACCATAATTATTACTTTTGACTCCAAGAATTATTACCTAGCCCTATTTTGTATATGTAGCTGTCATTTCTGAGTTCTGAGATAGACTGCTAGTTGTCCCTTTTCAGCGAGTCAAGCAGGAAAGCAAATCACAAAAACAAGCTAACTTCCTCAGTAGTCATCCCTCTGCTAGCATTAGTTTTGCTCGCTCAGTTGATTGCCGGTCATGTGATTTGCTCACCCACTCAACTATGCAGAGAGGGCCTGCTAGCAGTTTGTTTAATGAGAGGACGAAATCCAGAAACCATGTCTATTTCTTGGTGCTCCTCCGCCGGTACTCTCGGAAAAGACTCTTGGGCGACCCAAGAAATCCTATGGGCCTCATTATAAAGTTTGTAGAGATATGTCCAGAAATGCAGGCAGAGGGTGGCCATGCTACTCTATGACTGGTATCACAAAGTGTCCTCCCCTATAAAAGTTCGCCAAAATGCACAAAATTCTGTCACATATGAAGTAATATTAAAACAACTTTGTCAAATATGAAGTACTTGTTAACAATACTTGCCTGCATTTCTGGACTTAAGTCTGTTTGTAGGAGCAACTTCTCATGTGTTCATATACTTTTGGTGAATTATGTATACAACGATAAGTGTTAGAGGATCAGTGAAACCTGTTCAGGGAGGTAAATAATAGGCGGAAGGCGGAAAAAATAACCACTTGAAGACTGTGTTTTCTTGATTTTTTCCACCTGGAAAACTGTCTGCTTATTAAATAACTCTTTCTCTTTTGTTTACCAAAATTTTCCGCCTGTGATGAAGAAAAGACCACCTGTTGAATATCTTAGCTACATCCCTGCCTGTTAAATGTTTTTACCTTTAAGCCAGAAAAAATATGCTGACAGGCTGGAACAACTTTCAGAAAGAATTTGTACTTCATAGGAGTGAAAATCAACGTGAGCTATGCCCACAAAATGGGTTTCTGGTACCTCGTAGGCTGTTGTTCACCCCGTCAATTTTATATGGGAGTGCCACCCCCCTCCCAGTAGAGTTGTGTGGTGCAAGTGTTCTTTAACAACTAAATAGGCCATTTTCATGATGGCATTATTTACTGCCAGTACCATAATCCTTCAGTTTGTTTTTTCACATGTTAATAAGGGCTGTTGTTTTTTAAGCTCAACTGGGATTACAAAATTTAAATAAAGAAAAAACGAAATGAATTTGGGTTGTTGTAGCAATTCAAATAAATGTGGCTTCTAAACATATGCGAATTTCGTAACTGTAATATGAGGCCATCATGAAAATCGCCTATTGATATTTATGTTTGAAAAGTCTGTATTATGATTTAAGTATAGCTGAGTGATTTTGTGTTTAATACTTCATCAGGGTTGACATTCATGTAAATTAAACATTGATTTTAATAAAAGAAATTCCTTATTATGACATTCTCCTTCCTCTTCCGGATTTTTCTAGGAAGATCAAAAGAGACTCTGCAAGCAGGGTATCAAATAATATAAACTAGCAGTAGTCACAGATTATGGAGACGCGTTCGAAGGAATTTCCGGCGGAAATGAGCCCCTGAAAAAACCAATAGGGCGTTTTCACTTGACGTCATAGCCGTCATATTGGTGTTCCCGTACAAAAGAATTTTAATTAACTTCTTTTGTTAGGAACACCAACATGGCTGCCATGGCCTTTGTCATTTGAGTCCCACGGGACTGAAGGTCACGTGAGTGAAAACGCTCTATAGGGGCGGCCATTTGAAGAAATCTCAAATTTTACTGCATGTAAACCACAGGACAACCAACACGAAATTAGGATTGCGTTCTTCGAACGCGATGAATAAATAATTTATTAAATAAATCCTATATAATATTTCTAATAACAGTAATAAATAAATAGAATAAATTTAAATAAAATAAAATGAAAGTGACTTGGATGTTTGTACCGTTTAGGAATAAAAGATTTTGTCCTTAGTTGCACCTATCAGGTTCCCTTTTAAAGTTATGAAATGGTAGAATTTAAATGGAAATAGAGACTGCCACTAAAACCAACTTTATTAGTCGTGCTCTTGGCTACAAGCCAAGCGCACGACTTATAAAATGGCCCGGGGGGGGGGGGGGGGGGGGGGGGGGGGTACTCCCTTATATGCGCTATATAGGTATGTGCCGCCCGATAGGGTAGGGTTCTTTAGGTGCTCAGTCCTTAAATAGGGTATCCTTTTTGGTATTTTCGGTATTGTGGTCCTTAGATATTCCTTAGATAGGGTCACTAAATTGCAGTATCCACTCCAACACGCAAAACGAAAAAGACATGGTCTGTTGAAACTTGGCCTTAAAAAGGGTATCAAATCTCGATTTTCTACCCTTAAATAGGGTCAGGATTTGAAAACCTTGGCGGCACACACCTATCCTACATTGTCGGAAGTACCCCCCCCCCCCCCCCCCCCCCCCCCCCGGGTAAAATGGGCTCGATCCCGAAAAAAGTGGCGATTTTCAAGTGGTTTAGTGTTAGTGACGTCATATCAGTTGATATAGCAACTTCAAGCTCATGGATGATTGGATTTATTTACAACATAAGAAAAAGGAAATTGACGAAACGAAACGAAACGAAAAATATTAAGTAAAAGGAACTTACATTATTGCCGGATTTGGCGAGGGTTCCATTCGATAACGATTTCATTTTCTTTCTTTTCGAGTAACAGATAAATGGAAGCAATATAAAAGTTAAAGTTGACCTTGCATGCACTAGTGATTGCGAAAGACTGATTAACCGTTTCAAATGACGTACAGTGTAGTAACGTGCGTGACGGATCACCTAGTGTGACTGTACATGTAAAACAGATCATAATATATTGAATTAATTCTCATACCTTAAGGGCACTTACAAGACCCTTAAGTAATGATCCGCATAAGAAGGATAGCGCTGAACGGCAATGCACGATGGAATGTCAACTTTTTTCATTGTTACAGCCAGTGATCTCATTGGCCTAGACTCAAAAACTGCTAAAACGTTGAGGTTCAAGATGCATTTTGTCTAGATTTCAAGTAATTTGAGACCCAATCGCACAACATGCAAGTTTTAAAAGATATTGTCTTCTGCTATTCTGATTGGTTAAGCACGAACATTTCCTAAAATTTAATTGACGCAAATGGATTTTCTTTATTTTTATACTGAAAAATAACTATGAACCATCAGCCTCTCCTCTATTCTTGAAACCAAAGATATTCTATGTGGGAAAGAGCCAATGCCGCAGAACAATGAAATTTACTATAGTTCTTATATGGAGCATTACTTAAAGCTTCTTAAAGCACGACTTCGCTACTCGAAGAGTTCTTGTTGCCAATAAAAATAGTGAAAGTGCTTTGAGTGTTTTCACTTTGTACCTCTTAGATGTAAAAAATAAATAGGGACCACACCCACATTAGGAGCTTATTACCCCTATATGTGGAGGCGCGGACTTTCAACGTGAAGGTCGGGAGTTCGAGCCTGGTCTCTGCCGTCGTGTTGTTTTCTTAGACAAGAAATTTTACTCCACATTGTCTCTCTCCACCCAGGTGTATAAATCTGATGGGTACCGGCGACAAAATGCTGGGGTAACCCTACGATGGACTAGCATCCCATCCAGGGGGGAGTAGCAATATTCTTAGTTGCTTCATGTTACAGAAACTGGGTTAAGCTCCTGCCCTGTGGGCCATCCGTGACTCGTGTGCGACTTTAGTAGCAGTACTATAATAGTAGTAGTAGTAGCAGCAGCAGCAGTAGCAGTAGTAGTAGCAGCAGCAGCAGTAGCAGTAGTAGTAGCAGCAGCAGCAGCAACAGCAGCAGCAGTAGCAGTAGCAGCAGCAGCAGAAGTAGCAGTAGCAGTTGCAGTCGCAGTAGTAGTAGTAGCAGTAGTAGTAGTAGCAGTAGTAGCAGTAGTAGCAGTAGTAGCAGTAGTAGCAGTAGTAGCAGTAGTAGCAGTAGTAGCAGTAGTAGCAGTAGTAGCAGTAGTAATAGTAGTAGTGGAAGTGGCAGTGGCAGTGGCAGTGGCAGTGGCAGTGGCAGTAGCAGTAGCAGTAGCAGTAGCAGTAGCAGTAGCAGCAGCAGTAGCAGTAGTAGTAGTAGTAGTAGTAGTAGTAGTAGTAGTAGTAGTAGTAGTAGTAGTAGTAGTAGTATAGTAGTAGTAGTAGTAGTAGTAGTAGTAGTAGTAGTAGTAGTAGTAGTAGTAGTAGTAGTAGTAGTAGTAGTAGTAGTAGTAGTAGTAGTAGTAGTAGTAGTAGTAGTAGTAGTAGTAGTAGTAGTAGTAGTAGTAGTAATAGTAGTAGTAGTGACGAGCATCCCCACCCACCTCTGGGAAATAGACAGTCACTTGAAAGCTTATTGCATTAATTACACTTGATGCTGTTCATCTGCACGCTTTATCAGACTCAATGCTGGGGTAACCCTACGATGGACTAGCATCCCATCCAGGGGGGAGTAGCAATATTCCTAGTTGCTTCATGTTACAGAAACTGGGTTAAGCTCCTGCCCTGTGGGCCATCCGTGACTCGTGTGCGACTTTAGTAGCAGTACTATAATAGTAGTAGTAGTAGCAGCAGCAGCAGTAGCAGTAGTAGTAGCAGCAGCAGCAGTAACAGCAGCAACAGTAGCAGTAGCCAACCTCGTTCCCAGGGCTTTTCCCTTCGAGAGAGGGGCGGCGGGAAAAGACCCTGGCATCGGCTGGTCACGTGGTGTTCTTAAATAATAATTATAACACTAATGTATGCATTCCTGTGGTTAATCCTGTATTTTTATTGGTTGATGGAATTTGCTCAAAAATTACATTAGCATTGTGATTTCTAATTTCGACCAAGAAACGTCGCCATTGTGGCTCAAAAAATCAAGTAATTGTATGTAATATGGGGGTGGCAGGTCTGCACGACTCTTACCTCATGTTTTAAATGCCATTTGCTCCTTCTATATGTTTTGAACGGGTATTCTACATTTAGCCGTTTGTTAAGGAGGATTTTAGTGACTGTAGAGTGCAGACTGAATTTTAAAACGTTTCAAAAGCCGCGTGCAACGGACTAGAGGTCAAGTCTGTCGGTTGTAGTTTTCCTGGTGTCGCGCTTGTAGATTTTGACCTCATTTTAGTGTCCTTTTTGCCTGGCGTTGTGTGTTGTTTTCGTCAGTAGTATTGGCATGTAGATTTTTATGTAGGAAAGGTGTGAATTTCTCTAACTTTTCTTTCTGAAATACCGGACATGACAGGATCTGAAATGATCTGTTGGCCGTGAGTGTCTTTCCTGCTATTTATGTCACGCTGGGCCCAGCTATTTTAATTTTCATGATCCAAGCTTTATAGCAGAGAGAGTTGTAGCTTAATAGGCTATTCAACTTGTAGAGAGTTGAAGTTTGTCTCAGTCAAGGCTGTAATTTTAGCTTCCTTTCGCTACGTTTTATACGAGCTGCGTGGAGCTCGCTGCCGGTTTATACTAAAACCTCCGTGGTCAATTTTGACAGTCTGGCGAGTGCTTCGTTTACATACGCCACTATTTCATTCACGCAAGACCATGGTTTCGGTTCACCTCTCGAACCTCATCAGTTGCCGGGTTTGTATTTGCTAGTTGCTACCTTTTTAGCAACGCATATTTTTGTTGAGAACGGTCAAACTATTCTGCTCGACATAATTTTCAAACATGTATTTATACCCTTGGTGGGGATCGAATTTCCTAAGCGTGTATTTCTTTGGAAGGCATTATTTGAAAATTTTAGCACTTTCTTCTCTTGGCTAAATTGTTGATATTTCTAAATGTGAGCGCTTTCGTTTCCTGCACATTCCTTCTTAAGTTCGGAATGGATGCTATTAGATCAGTGCGCAAGGGTATAAATACATGTTTGAAAATTATGTCGAGCAGAATGGTTTAACCGTTCTCAACAAAAATCCCGGGACAAAAATATGCGTTGCTAAAAAGGTAGAAACTAGCAAATACAAACCCAGGAAATGATGAGGTTCGAGAGGAGAACCGAAACCATGGCCTTTGGTCTTGCCTGAATGAAATATCGGAGAAATAGTGGCGTAAACGAAGCACTCGCCAGACTGTCAAAATCGTGACAACGGAGCGAGCTCCACGCAGCTATAAAGCGTAGCGAAAGGAAGCTAAAATTACTGCCTTGACTGAGGTAAACTTCAACTCTCTTCAAGTTGAATAGCTTATTAAGCTACAACTCTCTCTACTATAAAGCTTGGATCATAAAAATTAAAATCCTGCAAAGACAAATCTAAAATAGCTGGGCCCAGCGTGACATAAATAGCAGGAAAGACGTTCACGGCCAACAGATCATTTTAGTCTGTCATTTCAGATCCTGTCATGTCCGGTATTTCAGAGAGAAAAGTTAGAGAAATTCAAACCTTTCCTACATAAAAATCTACATGCCAATACTATTAAATGGCGAAAAAAAACACAACAACCGCCAGGCAAAAAAGGACGCTTAAATGAGGTCAAAATCTACAAGCGCGACACCACGGGAAACTACAACCGACAGACTTGACCTCTAGTCCGTTGCACGCGGCTTTCGAAAGGTTTTAAAATTCAGTCTACAGTTACTAAAATCCTCCTTAACAAACGGCTAAATGTAGAATACCCGTTCAAAACATATAGAAGGAGCAAATGGCATTAAAAACATGAGGTAAGAGTCGTGCAGGCTTGCCATCCCCATATTACACTCTCGTAACTCAACTCCCATCTTGCTTTGATTATGCAGCTTCGATTTCACATCTAATTTATTACACCCAGATTTTTCGGGTGTCCGATGGTCACGTGACCAGCCGATGCCAGGGTCTTTTCCCGCCGCCCCTCTCTCGAAGGGAAAAGCCCTGGGAACGAGGTTGAGCAGTAGCAGCAGTAGCAGTAGTAGCAGTAGCAGTCGCAGTAGTTGTAGTAGCAGTAGTAGTAGTAGCAGTAGTAGTAGTAGTAGTAGTAGCAGTAGTAGCAGTAGTAGCAGTAGTAGCAGTAGTAGAAGTAGTAATAGTAGTAGTGGAAGTGGCAGTGGCAGTGGCAGTGGCAGTGGCAGTAGCAGTAGCAGTAGCAGTAGCAGTAGCAGTAGCAGTAGCAGTAGCAGTAGCAGTAGCAGTAGCAGCAGTAGTAGTAGTAGTAGTAGTAGTAGTAGTAGTAGTAGTAGTAGTAGTAGTAGTAGTAGTAGTAGTAGTAGTAGTAGTATAGTAGTAGTAGTAGTAGTAGTAGTAGTAGTAGTAGTAGTAGTAGTAGTAGTAGTAGTAGTAGTAGTAGTAGTAGTAGTAGTAGTAGTAATAGTAGTAGTAGTGACGAGCATCCCCACCCACCTCTGGGAAATAGACAGTCACTTGAAAGCTTATTGCATTAATTACACTTGATGCTGTTCATCTGCACGCTTTATCAGACTCATCCCCAGCCGTCTTTCTTGGCAAAACGTGGGAGACGCGCGTGGGGGATAGAGGCGGAACGAGAGAAGCGCGACCGAAGGGGGTGATGGACCTCGCTCTCCCCCCCGGCCACGCTTCTCTCGTGTATCTACCTGGATTTTCTAAAACGACATCGCCCTAAGTAAGCGTTTGTGAGTGTGCTTAATTGGTCCACAATATAAAAACTAAAGACTGTTTTGCTAGTCTTTTTTTTCTCTCGCTCTCGCTCCCTTCCCCTCTTCTCTCTCTTCTCTGTGATTTTCGGGCTGATCGGGGTCATAAAAACCCTTGTTTGGGCTAGCTGTAGTGAAATAGACAATATTCGTATTCACGGTATGGAACTGGAACTAGCGTGCAGTCGAGGCTCATGCGAGGTCATCTTTTCACATGCAAATACTTTTAATGATATTTTCCCGCATTAGCCTCGACTGTAAGCTAGTTCCAGTTCAATACCGAGAATACGAATATCGTCTATTGCGTGTTTTCGTTGATCACGTTTTCAAAAATTCAGCTATTTTGCAATGCGCGCATTGTTCTTTCTGCCGTGATGAAGTGTTGACAATAGACAAATTCGGCTAACGCATTGTTGTACCCAATTCAAACCTTTTGGGATTAGAACTCTTTGTTCGTCATATTTCCATATCAATGAAGCATTGACATGGAAATTATATGGAAATATTGTGAACAAAGAATCTTATCCCAGAAGGTTTGAATTGGGTACAACAATGCGTTAGCCGAATTTGTCTATAGCCCGCGCATAGGTGGCGGAGCAGGAGGGGGCAGGGAAGGCTGTAGCCCCCCCCCCCCCCCCCCCCCCCCCCACCGCCCTTCCCCCAACGAAAATTTGGGTTGGGCCACGTTTTGGTGCCGAAAATATCGCTCATATCACCAAAACGCTACTAGGAGAGGTCCACAAACTGTTAAGGTTGTATTTGACATTACCTGTGGCATCGACGATTTCAGAGCGCGTACATTTTCTTCCCTCCGACGACTCAAGAACTACCTCAGAAGCACCATGCCTACTTATGCATTGTCACAAATCGATTACGGACACACTGGACACTGTTAAGATTGCAAAGAGGTTTGCTCGTGCCAACGAAGTTATGCAAAGGACATTTTGGGAAATTTGAGTAGAGGTATGGGCTTGGCTTGGTGTACGATGAGCCCCCCGACGTTTCAAAACGCTCCGCCGCCTTTGCGGCGTGGATTAAAATTAGCACAATTACCATAAATATATTTTTGCATTCGTGTTTGCTCGAGAAGCCTTTGGAAGCGTATTAGTTACGTAAAAACAAGCAATGTTGTGTCCAAGAACTCAGCGCGGATATAGAATTTCATGACGGATGTCACTGCTGGGAGGTAAACTAGGTGTATCGTATATTGTCATATCTGACGTAAATTTTTAAATACTTTAAGTTTTCAAAGGGAAGATATGAGGCTTCAAATTCTAACATGGACAATTTTACTCCTTTACTGAAGCTAATAACTTATAGAGATTTTGACCGATCAGTGAGTGGTGAAATCAACTTGCTTTCAATTGTGTTCTCGAGGAGCAAAGTGGACACAAAATCACGTTTTAAAAAATTTAACTTACGTACATTACAGCATTACCGTAAAGCGCGATTCATTGAATAAAAAATAGTACTGGTGAACTCCCGTTATTCCCCAATTTATATCTGTCAAGGTTTTGCGAAATCGGCTTCTAAAGGCCCAAGATATAAAGCTTTTTAAAGTGACACCCCTGCCAAAATTTTGCCTTAATTATGAATTTATCCATGGCCAGGTATTCCCCGCGTCCTTAAACATATTAAGAGCCAGTGTTATCGGATTCGGTGCCATTTTAAAAAAAAATGGTTCTGTATCAACAGAAACTGAAACAATTTATTCTAGTATTGTGATAAATTACGACAAAATGTACCAAAATGATAGTGAATGTCTCTAGGCCTTGGCGGATTGTGCTAGCATAATTTTTGGCATAATTGGAGCAAAAAAGCATATTTTTTTAAACGAGCACTGCCACGGCATAGTTAGCAAATTTTAGCACTTTTTGCCTTTTTAGAACATAAATTCATAAAATTTAGTAAATATGGTGTATTTTTTACAGAAATAAATTAAATTTAGGTAGTAGTTTTGAGTTAGTTTAAATCAAGAGAGTACTAATATATTCTTTTGGTTCAGTCAGGATATACAAGTGTGATCGTTAAGTCATTGAAGGCATTTTACAAACGGTTCAGAGATGCAAGCAGCTAATTTGGACAGCTGAGGGCCGAGACAAACCGCCATAAAACACAAATAAATTTACAACAACAGTTTTATTATAATTATTTGGAAAACATCATAATTTGATGTCGTTATTGCGCGCCTATATGTACAGAATCTACGTCATTTTGTGAGCATAATTTCGGAAATCAGGAGCATAATTTGCGAATTCTGGCATACTTTTGGCATAATTTGGCAAAATTTCGAGCACTACTAGTAGCATAATATGCCACTTTTAGGAGCACAATCCACCAAGGCCTAAGTGTCTCTAGTCATAGATGGACTGGGTCTGAACGGAACGGCAACGTGAAACATGGCAGCCTAACTTTAGTGTCGAGAAAGCTGACGTTTCGAGCGCTAGCCCTTCGTCGGAGCGAATCAAGGGATTGTGGGTAGTGTGTGGTTTAATATAGAAGGTGAAGCTACGCTATTGGTGGAAATTTGGTGACGTGAAAAACAAATGTAAATTAATTGAATGAAAAGCGTTCGTTGATTCCGTGGGGTTTGAGAGTGCCGATTTGAAAGATGATTTTTTGTTCTAAGTTTTTACGGCTTTCTGTGTTACCCTAGTGTAGGGAATGGCCGCAGATTGTCATGTGTTGTTTAGAATGGTTAGTAAGATTGAAATGACGCGCGACTGGTTTGGATGCGTCTTTGTCATTTTTTTCAATGTCTCGGAGATGTTCACGAAAACGGTCGCCCAATCTCCTCCCTGTTTCGCCAATGTATATCTTTTTGCAAAAAGTACATGTTATGCAGTAGATAACATTTACGGAGGTGCATGTGAAACGATCAGTAATTGTAACAGATCGTTTGGGTCCCGTTATTTTGTCCGCGTTATGAATGAAAGGACAAGTGTTGCATCGTGTGCGTGCGCATTTAAAAGTTCCCGGTTCATCGTCAGATTTCAGTGTGCTCGTCACTAAAAAGTTGCCTATGTTTTTGTCACGTTTGAATGAAATTAGTGGGGGTTGTGAAAAAATTCTCCCAGTTTCGGGGTCGTTTTGGAGTAATTTGAAATTTTTTAAAATGATGCTTTTGACTGTGTGATTGTGTGGGTGGAAAGTGAGAGTGAATGGAATTCTCTCGTTCTCTTCCTTCTGCGACGTTTGTAGTGCTGATTGTCTGTCGATTTGTTGTGCACGTTGTTGGCCCGTATTAACAACAGAGTCAGGGCAACAGTTTATCCACAAGTGTGCACTACAAACCTACAGATTCCCACAGTTATCTGTTACATTCATCCTCACATCCATCACACGTTAAAAACGCCATTCCGTATTCTCAATCAGTTCTCGGACTTCGACGTCTTTGTAGTGATGACTCCGATTTTTCCAATAAATCAGAAGAAATGTGCCAGTTTTTCAAAAAACGTGGGTACCCTGACTCACAAAAAATTGATGGGGCATGAGCTGGGGGGGGGGGGGGGGGGGGGGGGGGGTGATCGTCGGCAATTTTGAAGGGAACCCTAAGAGGTACCAGAGACCCGTTTTGTGGGGTGGACCACATTAATTTTTTCCCCTAATAGGTATCAATTCTTTCTCTATCGGCATATTTTTCTGTCCTTATACCCCTAAAAAGTACCAGAAATTAAAAATTCGGACAGTGGTCATTTTTTATTCAAACCATGAATTTTGACCCCTTTGACCCCTTAAACACGGCCTCCATGAAAAGCAATTTTTTTTTAATATTTTACCTCTTATTTGTAGTTAGGAAGTTAGGTAGCTAGCTGGTTATGATAAATTAAGCTGATGGAAATACCGTGTATAAATAAAGTTATCTATCTATCTTAAAGCTTAAAGGTACGACGATTACCCCCGCGAGTTCACCCCCTCCCCCCTCCCCCCGAGGGGGACTTGGCGTTGCCGCAATGAGCCGATGCCACAACATTTATAGGCATAGCTTCCAACGTTCCCAACCTATGCCAACCTCGTTCCCAGGGTTTTTCCCTTTTAAAGTTGGGAGGGTTGCCCCTCCCAATTTTAAAAGAGAAAACCCTTGGAACGAGGTTGGCATAGCCTCCTCCACAGATAACTCTTTGGGCGCGACGAATAAGCACTGCAAGTAAAGAGGTTAGGCGAGAGACTGGTAAAGTGGATATAGGCTCGCTCTCCTCAGCTCCCCACCCTACCCCTCCTTTTGCCCCAGACTCCCGGTGTTGCCTGTGGAGGAAGCTAATATAGGCAGTTCTGCTAAGTTTCGTTGAATAATAGTTTGATTGAAAGTCAATGCAACTGGGAACTGCCTATTCTCGTCCCCATAGCCGCGGAGCCTGAGCAAAAGGACCTTGTACCCCTCCTCCATCTCCTCTGCAGTTAACTCTAAAACTCCGAGTAAGAACACGAACAGCTATATATGGAACAGGATTATAAACGATCATAAACGATTATAAACGACACCAAAGAAAAAACTTTCATTCCTCCAGCCTATTAAATGGTGTCACATTCTTAGACCTTAAAAGGCTTTCGACACCATGGATCACGAAATTTTGTTGGACAAACTGCAACAATATGGTGTATGCCAAGTAAACCTAAATTGGTTTGCTTCATACCTTACAGATAGAACACAAAAAACTTTTGTCGATGGTGTGCTGTCAGATAGCTGCACAATTAAATGCGGAATACCACAGGGTTCTATTCTTGGGCCACTACTATTTATTGTTTACATAAATGATCTTCCATCTTGTAACCTCTTCTCTAAAGTGCGGATGTATGCAGATGATACTAGTTTAACTGTTGCACATGCTGATGAGTATATTCTGGAACAACAAATGAATCATGATCTACACGAAATACATACATGGCTAAAAGTGAATAAACTTAGCCTAAATGTGGTAAAGACAAAATATATGATTGTAGCTATTCAATATAGGATAAAACACCTTCAGCACCAGTTTAATATTTATGTCGATCACAAACCCCTTGTAAGGGATAAGACGTATAAATATCTTGGTGTTGAAATAGATCAATCATTAACTTGGAGAGATCATGTAGACAAAATTGCTAAGAAAACCTCTGGAGGGATTGGCGTTCTGAGACGGTTAAGGCATCTCATACCTTATCATACATTAATTATGATGTACTACTCCCTTGAACTACCATATTTCGATTATTGTAGTATAGTGTGGGGGAGTTGTGGGAAAGGGATGTGTAACAGACCCCAGACCCTCCAAAACAGAGCTGCCAGGGTGATAACCTCCTTCGGGGGTAGAAGCGGAATATTGACACTCAAAAAATTCCGTATTCCTCTGCTCTCCTGAGGTAAATATTCCCATTCCCTACTAATTTTTGGGGAGATATTCCTTATTTTTTTTCAATTTTTGAAAGTGCCTTATTCGACTTACTCGTCCCGATACTCTCATACTCAGTCCGCAACCAACAAAGTAAATGTTTAACACGACACGAAAAATTGCGAATTGAACCTCAATTTGCCATGTCCCATGGTTTCAGGATCATGGTTCGGCGTTTGACTCCAGCAGACATCATAGTCCGTTTTCATTATGATACTATCTGTCGTTAGAATTGATTTTTGAATTATTTCCGCAAGTATTGTTACCATGCTTCGACCATGTTGAACAAACTGTACACAAAAACGACACTGCAGATCATGCATAACCTGGTCTGACCTGAGCAAACCATTTGGCGAGCTATTTTTTGTCCTTTTTAACCCAAAATAGTTCGGGAACAATTGTTATGGAATACAAAGAAAACCCTCAGCTAGTGAAAGGTTAACAACTCAAATGGATCATCAAATGCTATTCTATTTCCATAAAAAAATTCAGTTCACTGGACCCGGGTCACTGAACAAGACTGCTATAACGCCCACAGTCACGTCAATAAAGCAAAAAAAAAGGTCGATCCTTTTTAACAGAAATTTCTGTTTCAACTGCAGTTGCAACATGGTTTTTCAAATATGAAAACGGGTTTAACTGGTGGAGTCAAATGATTTTCACTATGAGTTTTTAATAGAGTCATTATTGACCGCTCCGTGCAAGCGTTCGTGAAGCAGGCGGTGACGTGAAATCGCGTGCGTAGTACGCGCTCAGGTGTGCAACTGGAAACGGCGGTTGATGCGGAATGAATGTGATAAAAGATTGGTAAGTGATCCACGCTTAGCCACGAGCTCTACTGCTTACCATCCCAACATAAGAGGATGCATTTTAGTAAATTTATATTAGAATATTTCCTATTCTCTATTTGTCATGCGCTTTATTGAAATATTCCGTATTCATTATACTTTTCAGGCAAATATTCAATATTCCTCAGTTTTCAACCATGATATTCAATATTCAATATTCCGCTTCCGCTTCTACCCCCGAACCTCCTCTAACTACGATAGACGATCAGTTGAGATACTGGATCTCTGAACTTGGGTGGGAAAATCTTGAGACACGAAGGATAAGACAATTAGCCATAATAATGTATAAATTGAAAAATCGAAATGTACCTGATCATTTGGCTCAAATTTTTAATAGTACAAACTCTATGTATTCTTACAATCTAAGAAACTCAACACATAATTTATTTGTACCAAGACCGTATACTGAGGCTGGAAAAAATAGCTTCCACTATAGAGGGGCGGTTCTCTGGAATAGTCTATCAAATACTATTAAAGGACAGACAAGCCTGAAATCGTTTATATCATATTTGTAATTTAGTATAATTTTAATGACCATATTTATTTAATATTGTATTTTTTATTTGTAACCTGACGTACTGGGGTACTGGGGTAGCGATATTTTATATAATTAAAGGGGCAGTATCACGAAGTCGAAACTTGAAAACGTCGGCCCAGTTTTCAAGTTTGATTCCGCAAATTCAAAAAGGCCGTCGAGAAGTGGAGGTATTTGTTGAATCAAAAAATCCGTTTTGATAGCCGGAAGAAAGAAACATCACTTTTAACAGTGATATGTCCAAAATTCCGGTGCAAGAATAGTGAACAGTGCCGCGCGTGGAACCTCGTGATACTGCCCCTTTAACCCGTTAACGCCCAGTGTCCGATATATCGGACAGCGGACGCGATCACTAACAATCGATCAGCGGACTTACTGTTTTTAGTTTCCTGGCCTCTCTCGGTTGTATTAGTTTTCTTCGATCATGATTTTATAGTTTTGTCATAATTCCGTGGTGTATATTATATCAAAATGTTCACTAGGCAGTGATCTCTTATACTAAGTGCATTTCAGAATATTCATTTAAAAACTAAAGGAGCCACAAACTGCAATGATTGAGGGGTTTTTTATTGCCTCATATAATTGTTAATATTTAACATAATTTGACAGATGTCAATGAAAGTCACTATTTTTCTGAACACTTTAAAATGTACCTCTTTTACCTGATAACACTAGAGGTTACAGATTGTAATGATAATGCTGCGAGCAGATGCTGGGCAGTATAATAAAACATAACGGAAACAGTAAATGTACATGCAGATTTTGATAATTTCATACATTTATTTATTGGGCCAATTACCATCATTTTCAAATTACCATACCATTATAAGTAGTTCTTTGTGATCCATTGTTCAATCGGCAAACTCTGGGCACGAAACAGCGCTGAAAAACTCATAAAAGAACATTGCCTTCCCCGTGAAATGTCACTAAGGGCCTGTTTACATGGAGGGAGGGTGACCCGGGTAGCAGGGTCACCCTCCTAGCCGGGCTACCCTGGGAGGGCCAACTTTTCATACATTTCTTTACAAAGCACACTGAAGTGTTTACATGATAGACAGGGTCACCCGCCTACCCGGGTCACCCTGTCTGCTTGCCAGGGTAACCCTCCTAGGCGGGCTATCTTTTCTGCATGTAAACGGTCACCCCAGGGTCACCCTCCTAGGCGGGCTATTTCTTTTGACTTGAAATTACCCGTGAAAACAAGCAATAAAAACAGCAAACTCACCGCTATAGCCTTTCTTCTTGCTGCCATGTTTGTTAATATGTCGTGCTTAATAAAGCGTGCCGTTGCAATAAAAAAAGTCCGCCAAAACAATTTAAGAGCCCGCCAAAAAAAAAGATAGCTCGCCTATATGATAGCCCGCCCTAATAGCCCACCCATGTAAAGGCGGGCTATGTGTTAGCCCGGCTGGGAGGGTGACCCTGGTACCCGGGTCACCCTCCCTCCATATAAACAGGCCCTAAATCGTTCGTGACTTTGATGAATGCTCTTTGTGATCCATTGTTCAATCGGCAAACTCTGAGCACGTAACAACGCTGAAAAACTCATAAAAGAACATTGCCTTCCCCGTGAAATGTCACTAAATCGAATTTGGCATGATACATTTGCAAATAGAAACACTTTATAGACTTTATACTTTGAAATCGAAGAAGAGAAGCGAGCACGTGCTATGGACGGCGAAAGACTCATCCAGACCCAGGCGCATCTAAGTTATGATGACTCCGCTGGACGTACGGTTGCTCAAAATCATTGTGACAAACAAAAATCGGGGAGAGGCTGTACCTTTCCAAACAAGCTCAGTGATTGGTTAACGAAACAATAGGTTAAACAACACAAACAATAGCCCTAGACCTAAACACAATAGAAGCTACAGTACTACGGGGCCAATAAAAATAGAGGTCTGGAAGAGCTACAGTACTACTCAAAAATCGAGACTGATGCATAACATAAGGCGCAGGGAACCCAAGGAACCACAGGCAAACCAAGGATTAGTGTGCTACTCGCCTGGGGGCTCGCAGCAATAATGTGTAAATTTCAGAATGGTGTCTGCAGTAAATAATTTTCAATCTAATCTTTAGCATTTATGACTAGAAATTTCCTAAATTGTTGAAAATTAATTTAGGCTGCAAAGAGTTAAGGCACCAAAACGTGTAGTCTTCCACGCAGCCGTTATTTGTCTCGTCACGCAACGCTCCTACGTGACGAGACAAATAACGGCTGCGTTTGAGACTACCAAAACGTGGGGGGGGGGGGGGGCTACAGTCCCCCCAACCCCCCCCCCCCCCCCCCCCTGCCCCTACAATTTTCTTTACACCAGCCCCCTGTTGATGTCGCTTCCACAGCCCATCGTAGTACACCCAACCGTCTTACAATTACAGGGGCGGTGCCGGAAATATAATGTTGGTGGGGTGAATCTCCCGTGCCGAGCGCCGAAGGCGCGAGCTAGGGGGGTCCGGGGGCATGCTCCCCCGGGAAATTTTTGAAATGAAACTCTCTGAAATGCTATTTCCAGCGTTCCTGACACCGGAGAAACAGTTTCCAAGGCCAGCTTTGAGTTCAGTTTAATTCTAATAAAAGGTACACGAAACACTTTCTGAAACTTGGATGTAACTCCATTTTGGTTGTTTGTTTAAAGTAAATTCGACTGTCACTCGAATATTCTCTGTCAATTCTTTTCAGTATGGAAGGCTTTGGAAACGAATTTTCCAAAGCGATTTTCTCTATCATTGGAGGCAGAAAGAAACTGATTTCCAATATCAGCCATGTTCAATTTGTCAGTTAATGCAATGTCTGGATAATGCAATGATTTTATCTTTCTTGTGACATAGTTTGTTCGTAGATATGGCTTGAGCCTCCTTAGGGTAGAGGCCGAGCGCTAACTCACAGCATTGATGGATTTGTTTGATGGATTTGTCGGTAGCTGGAGTCCGATAGCTGACGTCCAAGTAACTCAAGGGGTATTGAAATGCTTGGTTCACAATATCCAATCTCCAGTCTAAAGTCGCAATATCTCCGATGCTAATAAAATTGTAGGCTTTTGATTAATTAGCGGAATATTTATTCTGCAAACTCTAATGCATTAAAGAGCCCCACCATCAGATCTGGTCAAAGGATGTTGCTACACTATTCATCTCCGCCCGCCGCCATTTTGAGCTGTCGAAAGTTGGTGGAGCAAATGTCCCACCTGCCCCACCGGTAGCGCCGCCCCTGCAATTACAAGCTTGTTGTACAGCACATAAGTCGTGATGAAGAAACACTATATATCACAAGTTATGCTAACCGCAGACTTACGCGTTCACATTCACGGACTGAGAAATGAACTGATCCTAAGCAGCGAATAATTCCTACTTTAGCGGCTACTTCTGATCCTGCAACTCTTTCAAATTGAGCCAAAGAAACTCTATTGTTATACCAAGAGCTAGCAAACAAACGACGGCGTAACTAAATATTCTAAACGGCTTTGGAAAGCGTAAATTCCTCCTTTCGGTATCACAGCTAGAGATTTTTTCCTAAGATCAAAGAAACGACAACATTTAGAACAACAGGCCTGTTATATCTTTCTTTTGATCTGAAAGGAAAAATCTCTCAGGCACGTACTTGGGGTAGACTTATTCTAAAGCTGGGCTAAAATGCTTTTAGCGACGAGCAGGATTTGTTCTAGGCCTGTCACCTTTTATATCAACTTAAATAAAAGATATATTTGTATGAGCAGTTGCTTTACATTGAATGGAAATACATTACAGAGTTTGGTTTGGTTTCCTATGTCGTCACTATTTCCATGCAGTACGCGTCATGTACGCTGGCACGGTCAGTGACATATTGCCAGTGGCAGTGGTCTCTTTGCTTGTGATTTATTTGTGTTCTGACCATCTGCTCCTGGATATAAAATATTGTTCTAAAAATATAAAGCTTTGCAGGAATTTTTTTTCTGGGGTTTTTGTTTCGCACGATATTTTTTTTGCAGTTCAAGGCTGTGCTCGAATTTTTTTTGGTATTTGCCCAGCCCCCCCCCCCCCCCCTCAAAAATCTAATGGTCCGTCCCTTAGCGGTTTTTGAGTCTGGGCCAATGAGATCACTAGTTGAAACAATGAAAAAAGTTGACATTCCATCGTGCATTGCCGTTGAGCACTATCCTTCTTATGCGGATCATTACAAGGCCCTATTTACATGGAAAGAGGATGATCCTAGTGCTAGGAGTAGCAATAGGATCATCCGAGCGCGACATGTTTTCTGCTTTCAGTTTACATGCAAATAGGATCATCCTAGCGCTAGCCTTAATTAATAGCCGTGGAGTCGGGTTGTTGGCAAGAGTCAAGAGGCTCTTCAGAGTATAACAGTTTCATACCGATTTGTCACGCGGTTGTGTTTAGAAATATTATAAACAAAATAAAAAGATTTAAAACGGTATTAGCTCGCATTGCGTACAAGTTTTCCTGTGATAATATAACTGTAAAACTCGAATCGGAAGTATGTTTACTCCCTCTTTATGATTTCACTTAACTGTAATTTAAGGGTGTAAAATGTTAACGCCTACGCCGGGATGTGATTTGTGTCACTTTAGGAATCTGTAACTCTTGTACAACCGGTAAACATTGCATTTCCACTGTCTCCTCCTTGTCTTCACCCAATCACTTAATTAGCGAAGTGTACATTCTTTCAAAGCTAAATAAACCAACATTGGTCTGATTTTTGTCATTCTTTGAAGAAAGGGAAAGAAAAGTCTTCAGATTCTCTGGAGAAAGGTGACTGAAATCGGCAATATATAGATATATATAAATTCAAATACAGTTTAAATAGATGACAAGTTTCGAAACTGCATGTTCTAAATTTGACTTCGTTGCAGTTTCGTTGGAACCGTTTACTTCTTGTTTTAGTTCTAGCGTGAAGCTCACTTGACCGTAAAACTCTCGTTTGTTTAACATACTCATCTCGTGACATATAATCTTTGTCGCCTTCCGTATTTCACGGTATTTGTCTTTTCATTTTATGCAGAGGGCGTGTTTAGCCCTTAACGTTATTTGCCGGTTACTCATATCAGTCTTCATGAGTTAAGCTTCCGTTCACACTTTTATCAGGGATCTATATCAGTCCAATTAAACTGCAATTGTAAGTAAAAAAAATTAAAAACGTGCATTCGGCCCTTCCAATAAATAATTAATTTTAAATTGGTGACACCCGTTCTTTAAATAGCATGGGAAATAACGCAATTCTGTCACGCAATAAATGCAGGGCGAATGAAAACGAGGAAAAGTTTTGGTAAGCTAAAACATTGTTTATATAACCTTTCGTTTCGTGTAATTGATCTCGGAGGCTAAGAATTTAACTTCTTGTTATTAGCAGTTAATGCAATTTTGCGGTTTGATTATTCGTCTCGAAACTTCTTTCAAAGCGGATCTTGATACTATTTATTAAAACATCATTGAAGGAAAATATACAATAATTGAATAAAATGCTTTGTGATGTGTTTGCGGAAAAATACTACAACGACCCCAGAAATGACTTGACCCATAGAAATCAGAGCACAACTGCGCATCCCACGCAGTTCCTTGCCGGATGTGTTACAACAACAGGGCTACCGGATGTTTAAGTCGCGCGGGTTTTTTTATCAACAACTTCTAATTGCCGGAATATTTTGTTTATGGCTAAAATTAATAACGGGCGTTTACAGCCTTATAAAAGACGTGGTGTTGCAAATGAAAAACTGAAATTTGTGTTGTTTCTCGGAAATATTGAAGTATATTTTCAACCCGTGTAAGATTTATCTAGCGATCGTCCGATCGAGTTGCCAAAAAAAATCATAACATACAACAGACAACCGCACTGCTTTGATCGCAGCAACAATACACAAAGGAATGTTGGAAGGTCGCTGCGCGCGCATTCCACCGAAATCCACTTCAACATGGCTGTCTGTGGTGTTTCCCGCAGCTGATGAAAGTGATTATGTTGATTTAAACATGGATTTGATCGAGGGGAGAGTTCGTTATAGGAAAGGAAAAAAGGTTAGGCTTGCGTTTGAGCTGAAGGTAAACATGATCCGAAGCTAACTGAGGTTATTTTGTTTGCAGTGGAAGACGCGATGGGCTGTGTTGCGGAGAGTCAACCCTGCCACAGGTAAAGCTAAATATTCACAAACATTAAATACCAACTTCTAATCATTGGCGATGTAAATACCTAAATTCGACTATAATAATCACGTTCTCGAACCCAAGAAAGCCCTTGTGCAGCTGGTAACGCAATTGAAATCCTTTTCTATAAGTAATGGCTTTTCGAATGGGTTCCATCATATTATTTTCGTTGACAATAGTTTGGGAAATAATACCTGCCAAGAGGGCGCTGAGAATTTTTGCGGATAGTTCGCCGTTTGACACAGTGTGAGCGTAGTAAATTACAAATAGTAATTTAGTTGCAGGTTCGCCAATTTGTGAACATTACTTAAAGATAAACACGCTCTCAAAGGCGGCTAGCTTTTTATAGTATTTTGTTTTCATCGATTTCCATGGCCTCGAGCAGACGTACAAGACTTACATCTTGTGTACAAAGTTTAATATTGCCGTATAAACCAGCTTGCTCCAAGCTCTCATAAACCGACTTTAATACTAATGTCTCTCATGTCGTACTGCGGCAACTGCGGCAAGATTTAAAAACTTAATTTCTTAGCTGAACTTGTCGAGAAGACCGCGTTTTATTTTAAGTATCAGTTATTTTGATTTTGCTATAGCTAGGGGCATTCGGACGGAACTTTCAGTTTTTTATCAAATCGCTTTGTCGCGCGTGTCTATAAGTCGATTTCGCTGATACATACTGAGTTTTATCGGCGGCTAACGAAACAATTGTTCTGTACAGGCAATTGGCTTTATTCCATGCTGCGATTTTCGTGTGACATGTTTTCCAACCAGACTTTTTCGCGGAAGACAGTGTTATATTTTTCCGCTTTTCGAGTTCGTTATTTGCACCATTGAATGATATCCAATTTGTAACTCTTATGCGAGATCGCAGCATTTTTAGCAAAACTCATTTCGAATTAGTTAATTAAGTTACCGTCCTCAATTCGAGTCAGTGGATATTCATAATTTGCCTTTTGCTTATTTACTTTAAGTCATTCAATCGGTGAAATGCATATTCAAGGTATTGTACATTACAGTTAAATAAATATGCCTATACTTTGAACAACATTGACATAAAGACATGCTCAGGGTTTGGGGCTTTTTCTACGTCATTTCTAAATATTGTCTGTGATATTAATTTTGTTGCGTGATAACGCAAAATGCTGATTATTCATTCGGAATTTAAAAAGCTTCATTCCACTATTTAATGTCACTTATTGCTTCTGCTCGTTATTTGCATGTTCCCAATTTCCGACGTTTAAGAAAGTTGTGGTGTCTCGCTAGTTATTAATGAATATATGAACACACGTGTTTTTATGAAAAAAATATTTTTGTCAGCTTATGGTCTGAATTTGAAAATTTGTACAAAAATAGCCCTATTACAAAACAATATATTTTTAATTTCCATACATTTGCATATGAAAAAAATGCACTCTTGAGTGAATTTTTCAATACAGCTTAAAAGCGCTTAAATGAAATAGGAAAAAAAAAATTCTGATATAGCTGCCATGCCAATAACATAATATATTTGCATTGTGTATGGGTGTTCTAGATGACCATAATAGTTTGGTGATGATAATTTATTTTCCATTATTAGCAGTATCATGCAGTTTTAATGATTGCTTGAATAAAGTCAAAAGTATTTGCATTTAATGGATTGTTCTGTTGTCTCATATGATACTAGCTGCAATAAATAGCCCATTTTTTGGCATTGTTCAAAGGTCGCAATGTGAACTGAATAAAACATTTAAATATCCTTAATCTACATTTTGAAATTGTGGTTATATATTGAGAGATCTCATCACTTTTTGTCTTATCTAAGCACCAGAAGAATATTTATTGTTGATGAAATTTCATCAATAATAATTTATTTATAAGCCAGAACTGCAAGTAGCGTTTAAAGTTCATGCAAATTTCTGAAATGTCAGTCTACTAAACGGTGGATTTTGTGAATAATTTTGTTGGGATTTTGGATAAAGAGAAAAATTTTCACCAATTTGTGGATCCTACCGATAAAGCAGATTATGAATTTATCCTGTTTTGGGGCCCGGACTTTGGCTTTTGCTTCTTATATAGTTCGGATCTTAGATCTTAACCCTTCACAGTTTTTGAAGACCTATTGTTCGTTTGTTTTCGTCACAGCTGAGATCATGTGCAGTTGATGTGTGCTGTTGCTTAAATATTTTGTCAAAGTTAATTTGCAATGTGTGACAAAACTCACGAAGACCTTTTTTTTTTTTTAAAAAAAAAAATAATAATTCCAAGGTTTCAAGTTAGGAAATTTTTATTACATGTACATCTCAAAAGATCACAAATAATTTGTGGATTCAGACTTGAGCATAAATTTTTGTGGATCAACATAATCGGCTATCAAATTGTAAGGGATTGGCAGATTTGCACACCCCTATTTACCCTTCTCTGTTAAAAGAAATAATTATTTTAATAGAGAAGGGGAAATAGGGGTGTGCAAATCTGCCAATTCCTTACAATTTGATAGCCAATTATGTTGATCCACAAAAATTTATGCTCGAGTCTGAATCCACAAATTATTTGTGAATTTTTGAGATGTACAATGACAACATGTCCTATCAAAACAGAGGTTTGAAATGTGACACATCCTGCTTAACAATAAAATAAAATTTAGACAAACTGCACATGTAGTTGTGCATGTTCTGTTAGAGAAGGAAATTGAATTGCAATGTGCTGCATTGTTGTGTTGGCGGTTTTTATGTTTTTGGCCGAGACTTAGGCTTGACTACCAGCTGCTATTTGGGAAACGAGCCTATGCTCCTCCCCCAAAAAGACGGCTGGATGCGCAAACTTGTTATTGTTAATCTCCTCCAATCAGAAGTTTGCTGCCTGCTCAAATCGAGCAGGAGAATAAATTATTTTTCTTCTGGCAGATGTTAAGGAGTTGTTTGATTTGGCATGCGATCATGTTGTAGAGAGATTTAAACTTGAAAATCTCAAAGTTTTACAACATTCAGAATCATCATTCAGAATAAAGAAATAACATATGCACAGAAAAAACTAACTAAACTAAACTACCTGAAGAAAGAAGAGTTCTGGCCCTCTGTGGCTTTGACTGTACATTCCGAGTGTATAGTTCCTTCCAAAACTGTATGAAACACTCCAAAACGATGCCATTAGTTTATTACAAACAATAGCAACTGAACGTTTGAATTTTTTTAAACAGAAACATTTTTCAGTGTTTGTTTGAAATGTCATTTACTTTATCGTTCTCACTTTGCATTGTAATACGATTGCGATGCATGTCATAGAATGAAGTTCACTCAATTTCATGTCACTGTCCTCTTCGTATATTATTCGAATAAATGCCGCATCATGGATGCGGCGTCTATTAATATTTTTTGCTCTCAAGTGCAGCGTTTATTAGAGGGCGGCGTTTATTCGAGGGTGGCATTTAATCGAATAAATACGGTATTTCTCTAAAATGACTGAAAAAAAAAACAGCATAAAAAATTCTGAACAATGTTTTGTAACTATGTGTAGTTTGTAGGTCACATATCAAAAATGAGGCAAAGTGAGCACGAAAAAATAAAAAAGGCCTAAAATTCGACATAGCATGGTTATGCTCTGAGCCCTTCAATTGTACTCATCAAAACCTTTGAAATGGTATATCACACAAGGATGTAGATTTTGTTGTTACTAGTTTGGAAAAGAAAGGATTTGCCTCAGTGCTTAAAGTGTAAAATATTATAAGCTTATTTCTTTTAATCATTATCTGCAAATTCACTGATCAGTGCCCTTTTTTTTATCTTCAGAGGTTCTGAATCTTGTTTTGTACCCCAAAGAAGGAAATGCCGGGGCTCGCCACAAGGAGAAAGCTCTAATGTCCCTTAAGGGATTTAGTGGATTACATGTTCTTAACAAGATGGATAAGCACTTTAATGTCATTGTCATCATCACCACAGAGGATGTCATCCCATTGAGTTTTGAGACCATTGATCAGAGAACAGATTGGCTGGCTCAATTTCAAGGCCATTATGGAAAAGGTAACTAAGGACGCTAAAAGACCACGTTAACCCCTTCACTGTAATTTTACAGTATGAATAAATATCGTTGTTGTTGTTCACTCCCAGGGTCAATAATCGGAGTCTGACATGTAGTTCTAACTTTTGAGTCTGTCAACAAAACCTATGGTGTGACCATTCAAATTAATGAAACCTTGTTGGCAGTACTTTTGTATGGCACCATTTGTTTTTCGATATTATACAAAATGAAATTTGGATATTTCTTGAATTATGAGTTGTGGCACTCTTAGGGCCTACGGCAAGAAACTATTAGCCCTTTCACTGTGGCACATTTGTAACTCATAAATGTGCAAAGCATTGAATGAGTTATAGGCCACTTCGAAAAATACCATAATAATCTTTTAAAGTATGTATGTATGTATGTGTGCAGGCTCAGCCTCACCAGGGTGTAATTATTCAAGTCTCCTTTGTTAGAATGGCACAGTGGAGTTCAGAGTACATGTAGGAATGCCAGGACGTAGCATTGTGTGTTCGTATACAAATGTGCACCGTATGCAAATTGCCAAGAAGTTGAAGCATAGCACGTGCAGTTCATGCTGAAAACGAAAGAAATTGAAAAAATCAGGCTGACATCTTGAGCACCACCCAAACCTGCACTTTAAAGAGTATTATCAAATGGTATTTTTCAAAGTGGCCTATAGCAGTGGGACAAAATTTCATTTGATCGCTCGATCGGCTGTTAACATTGAGCCTGCAATATGTAATGGTCACCTGCCTTACCCATGGGGATGGTGTTGAAAGAAGGGGAGGGTGGGGAGTTAGACGCAAGGGGGGAGGGGTGGGGAATCGGAGGAGCAAAATGCCTAGGGGAGGGGAGGGTCATTGAACATTGAGCCTGTGATATGCAATGGTCACCTGAATTAGAGGGACTGGTTTCATGGTTCAGCAAATGTGCAAGCTATGATGTAACCCATTTAATTTCATTGTTAAGACCAATCGGAATCAAGTGGATAACTCTGGCAGGAAATTTGCCCATGAAAATGTCGTGGTCAGTCAGCTGATTGAATGGATGATTATACATACCCATGTGCACCATGAAAGCCACTAGAGCATAGAATAGATCCTTTGGATGAAAGGTTTTACTTTGTTGGTGTAATCTGTTGAAATTTTTCTGTTTATTTTGGTCATCCTTCGCTTTGTTTCAACCAATAAAATTATAGTATGTGATCATTGAAATAAATGTGAGTGGTTTTTTAATCGATAAAATTGGTAAGAAAGTGACTTATAAAGCATTTTAATCTGTGCACATGCGCCAAACCATGAAACTATCACTTTAATGTATGTATAATAAAAAAGTATCTGCTAAATTTCAAGGGCTCGTTTGCCTGAAAACACTAAATAATCATTTTTTTTTTAAATTTCCTTATTCTCAGAAAAATCATTTGAAGGCATTGTGCCACACAAACAGAAGATCAAGTCTGGAGAAGCAGTTTTACGTTTTTACTCCACCTTCTTCTCGTTGACAAAAAAGGACAGCTATCGCCTGATTGGCCACTGGAAATTAACATCATTGCCCAAATATGGAGCAGTGGATGGGGGATTTGCTTTTCAGGCAGGCCCGGAATCTCCAACAGGCGATAAACCAGTTATTTACTTCTTTGCTACTCGTTCTGGAAGAGAGATACAAGCATTGTTCGATAGTGTCTGTAGAGCTGGTGAGGCGGTACTGGGACAAGAATCTCACACAGGTACAGATTACAGTCAGACCTGTATAAAGTGGTAATCCTTTGGGAATAGCTAATCTCCCTTGTTAAATCACTTGCCATTCAATCCTTGTACCTACATGTTGTTTTTTTTTGTAAGCAATAATGTGTATCTAACCAATGGTGGATCTTGGGAGGACGGGGGGGGGGGGGGGGGGGGGGGGATGGGTTAGGGGACACCAGGGCTAGGTGTCAATTTTTCCTTTCCCCTCTTACACTCTCCTTGTTTATCTATTAGTGATTTGTTTGTTCGTATTTTATTCTTGCATATTAAATTGTAAACCCGTGCAAAGTAATCTAAACTAAATTTAGCCTAATCATCTTCCACCCCTTTCTGGGTGTATGCCTCGGGGGCTAACACGCGCCCGGTCGCCTTCGCGCGAACTACAAATTTTTGGTAAAAAAATTCTAGTCACGGTGACCAAGATTTAGTGGCACCTGGTTGCAGAAATTCAAACTGCTTTCAATTAAAGCGACTGGTCGCGGCAATTTCTTGGTGTGTACTGCCCCAAGCAACTAGTTGCTGCGACCAGTCTCTTCGTGTAAACAAGTACAGGCGACTTGATCGCCTCGTGTGTGCCTACCTTAAATTAATATTTAATTATACTGAGGCTTGTGACTTCTGAATTAAAGTACCGTTCGAACAGCCATAAAAGTAACTATTTACCTTTGATTTCTCGCAGACAACAACCAACCTGGTACAAGCGAGGACGGTAAACAAGCACAGCCGAACTTTTTCAAGCGGGTGTGGAACCGAATGAGCGGAAAGCGACGTAGAGGAAAAGGTGTGAGACCGCGCAGTCGAAGCATGCCGTCCAACACTTCGGAAAACAATAAGGCTGAAACTGTAGAACAGGCATTGGCACCGGTTCCGCAAAACAACCAACCAACTGTTCGAAGAAACGAGTCTGTCCCCGCGTACATAGGTGCAACCAGTAACCACCAACCTAGTTTGAATAATGTATTCGAGGAAGAAGAGCCAAGAAGCCCACCCCCGGGGTACGAGAATATAGCGGGGGTCACACCCGAGGGGTACGAGGTAATGATACCGGATGATAATCCGGTACTCAAGGGGCGAAGTAGCTGCAGTGCGTGCAGTCCTACGCGGAAAGGATCAGTGGAGCAAGGAATGGGTACCAGCGAAAAAATAGACGGAGGCGAGCAGGGCGAGGTAGAGGGGTACGTTGTAGTTGAAGGACGAGACGAAGAACTTCTTGAGAAAGTTAGGGCGGATTCAGAGGCAGCGTCTCAAAGAAGATCGTCACGTGGTTCGGAAAATGGGAGGATAAAGTCATCCTCTTCGACATCAGAAAAGCGCGAGGTTAATGGCGTGATTCCAGAGGAAGAGGAAAGCGAAAAGAAGGACAGAAAGTTATCGGAAACTGAAAAACAGATTAAAGTAGAGGTGCAATGCAATGTCGTTGTTACTGTAACTAACGGTACGGATGAGAAAAAAGATAACGAAAACGAAACGCTAATGAACGGCGAGAAAGATACTCAGGAAAACGGGGACATTAAATCTGAAGTCAAGAAGAACACAAAAAGTGAAAAAGCTGCCAACAACGCTGACTATGTTAACGGGGACATAACGCAGAACACAGAAAATGTTGTGAAAAATCACACCGATAGCACATCGGGCAGTGTTTCTACTCGGCGCGGCATGAAAAATCCGCCAAGGCTGAATCTTCCGCCAACGTCGACAGCTGGAAGCGCAGAGCATCTTTATGTTAATTCCCCCAAGGTCGTCGACTACGTAAACGTTCAAGGAAGCAAGGCTGGGGGTCTTCGTTCTCGGAGTAAAACGAGTTCTCAGCAAGGGAACAGATCAAAACTGAACCCGTACGCAATGTATGACGGGAACGATGATTCGATCTATCACAGCGTAGAGTCTCTGATGCCGTCACATCCGGGGTATCAAAATGTTTTCGCGGATGACCCATCGCGAAGCCACAGTTTCGAAAATATCGCCGGTCACTCGTACGCGAACGTGTCCGGTGCACAGCCGTCTTATCAAAATATCGGCCACTTTGAGAGGTCGTACGTTAATGTTATGTCACGGCCGCAACAAGGGAATCTAAACTATGTAAGACTTGCAGGAGTTGATTCGTCTCACGCGCCCAGTCCTTTACCGATTACAAGTACGTCGCCGAAATCAAGCGATTACACCTGGATCGATGAAAGGAAAACCAAACTGCTACAAGACACCGCTAAAATGCATTCTGAAAAGAGGCAGGAGAATCTGCCGCGGATGATGAAGAAGTAGTTTTGTAAAAGAGTTTCAACCTTTTCACTCCTAGTAATGATCACGTTTATAATTGAAAAAGTTCCAAATTCTTTTTGTAATATATTGAAAAACTAACAGCACCACATGAAAGTATTGCTCAGTAGCTTAAGTCATTTAAATGGTCACACTTTAGGATTTCATCCACAGACTCAAAAGTTAGAACCACCTTGTACAACATAATAAACAGCACCACAGGAAAGTACTGCTCAGTAGCTTTCATTTCAATGGTCGCACTTTAGCATTCCATCCACAGACTCAAAAGTTAGAACCACCTTGTACAGCATAATAAACAGTACCACAGGAAAGTACTGCTCAATAGCTTTCATTTGAATGGTCACACTTTAGGATTCCATCCATACTCAAAAGTTAGAAGCACCTCGCACAGCATAATAAATAGCACCACAGGAAAGTCCTGCTTAGAAGCTTTCATTTCAATGTCGCACTTTAGTATTTCATCCACAGACTCAAAAGTTAGAACTACCTTGCACAGCATAATAAACAGTTCCACAGGAAGGTCCTGCTTAGAAGCTTTCATTTAATGGTCACACTTTAGGATTTTATCCACGGACTCAAACGTTAGAATTGCATCACACGACTTAATGTTTGTCTCTAGGAGTAAAAAGGTTAAATCGAGTTCATTTAGTGTAATATTATAGTTTTGTACGTATTTTTCCACAGTGGGTTCTGTTGTTCCTCTTTTGGGGAATAATAAGGGAGTGACTGGTTATTTAAGAAATTTAACTGCTTATTTTGGAAAAGTTCTTTGCTGCAAACGAAAAAGGGAAAGTTAGATAATCCTGATTTTTACAACATAAATCGTCGAGTGTTAAGCGGGACTTGTGAGTGGAAAAATAAACACGCGGGAACGAACGTGTTTCTGCGCACGTCTCGACGCAGAAGCGCGCGCGTTCACTCTTTCGTTTAGTCGCGCGCAAACGTTTTGCGTTTCGCTCTACGATGCTCCAGGGAAAAAGCAGGATTGTTTGTAGTCTAGGAGAACGGGGGAATTCACGTCTTCCCCCCATAAATTAATTTTTACCAGTCATGCCCATTTCATTTAACAGTGTTTCTTAGCGAGACTCGTTTAGTGCCGGGAAGGATGCAGTTTGGGGGTCGGGGTCGGGGAGGGTGATGTTGTTACCATTACCTCGGGTCTATGGAAAGGATAATCTTCATGCTAATTAGAAATACCTAAAAAGGTTCTATCATAAGATGAAATACGAGCAATATAGAAATAAAATGTCGAGGGAATTGGAAAAGGTAATATTGGTAGCACACAATATCTCAATATTTGTAAACGGATTGTGTAATTGGTTAGCTGTACACAGTAACCAGATTTTCTTTAAGTTCAATTTGCAGTAGATGTTTTGTACTGAAAAAGAAAGTCTTTAATAAAATAATTGTCTGCAGGTTCAAATTGTGTTCCGGCGTTATTGATCGAAGTAGCCGGTTGGAGTACAACTTTGTTGCATGCGATTTTTTGTAGCGCGCTGCTTGCGTCAGGCGAAATTGTGTACATAACAACTCGCATCATGTAACATTGCATGTGGCTGCGATTGTCGTAGGGTTTTAAAACATGTTTAAAAATCCTACAACTTTTTGTGTCGCATGCAACAGTTGTGAGCGAGTTGTAGGCTAATTTGGACGACGCGATTCGTGTTGTATGTATGGCGTAAGCAGGTTGCATGCGATAGCTGTAGGTAAAAGTTGTGTCGTCTAAATCGACCTTCTCTGGGTTGGGACGGAAGGGTAGGACCGGAAAATTCCCTGTCACATCTCGCGCGGGTGACCGAACATTTCCCGCCATTTCTTAAAGGGAGGGTTTCACGGTTCGGCGCATGTGCACAGATTAAAATGCTTTATTCGCTTACTTGCCAATTTTATCGGTTAAAAAACCACTCACATTTACATCAATAATCACATACTATAATTAGTCCAAATAAAGCGAAGGATGACCAAAATTCACAGAAAATTTCAACGGATTACACCGACAAAGTCAACACTGAATAAAACCTTTGACCCGAAGGATTTATTCTACGCTCTGGTGGCTTTCATGGCGCACATTGGTATGTAAAATCATCCATTCAATCAGCGACATTTTCACAGGCAAATTTCCCGTCAGAGTTATTTACTCGCTTCCGATTGGTCTAAATAATGAATTTAAATGAGTCTTAAATGGCTTACGCCATAGCTTGCACATGCTCCGAACCGTGAAACCCTCCCTTTAATTGCGCTCCTATATATTTAATCGCTGCGCGAAAATTAGAATTAGCGTTGCACATAGA
The DNA here is from genome assembly GCA_024195265.1 of Dendrophyllia cribrosa. Classification (NCBI taxonomy): domain Eukaryota; kingdom Metazoa; phylum Cnidaria; class Anthozoa; order Scleractinia; family Dendrophylliidae; genus Dendrophyllia; species Dendrophyllia cribrosa. Next base: position 39,254,561 of record JAJLRJ010000005.1, on the reverse strand, counting down.
AGGGTTTTCAATACACACTTACGACATAAGCATGAAAGCGAGGCCTAAGGGCCACATCGCTATTAAAATGGCAGAAGCGCAGTCTATAACTACGATAAAAAAAACTCTCAAATGCTGTGCCGCTGCGCTTTGTTATAATCGTTCCGATAATAGGAAAGACGACGTTTCTTCATGCATTTGCGAATGATCCTTACCGAAAGTTAGTTTCTCCATCGTCCACTTTTCAACTGACTTTCATTTACTATGACTGCTCCAGGAATATCATCTGGGGTTAATTTTTAATCTCTAAATCACAAATCGCTCTTGTTCCCGCCGTCATATTTACTTTTTTGAAGTTTGTGGTAAGTTTGGTGGCCCTCAGGCCTCGCTTTCATGCTTACGTCGTAAGTGTGTATTGTGGCAAAAGTAATTTCGCGATTGCTTTGGCTTTGCATTGCTTTGCTTTGTGATTGGCTAAAAAGCTGGTGCCACGTTATCAACCAATCAGAAAACCAAAACCAATCGTGACTTGCTCGCACGCGTTTTCCCGCGCTTGGCGCCGGCTACCCGAGTTTGCTTTGATTTATGATTGGTTCATTGGATTGTCTGCGTCTGTTGTGATTGGTCAGAGTGATTACTTGGGTTTTGGTAATAGGACACTCAATTAAAAACTGCTATAGGTCTGTAATTCCTTCTTTCTTCTCCCATACCGCCTTGATTTGCCGCGAGAGATTAGTTCCGGCCGTGTGTGCTTTAGCTTCGAAAGACGCGTGAGTTAGGCGGTAATGACGAGCAAAAACAAAACAACAAAGAATCAAACGAACAGCAACAACAAATTAGCTGGGTCCAACTATTTTAAGGACGTTCGCGCGAAAATTTTCTGACATTGATTTTTTTATAAAACTTTGCTACAGCTAGGTTATGAGTTACTTGTGTCAGAAATGCAAAAAAATGACGGGGTCACCGACTTCGTTTCTCAGATAAGTTATCTGAAAGGCGACCCTAATTTTGAAAAATTGGTCTTTATTACGGGATGTGACCCCAAATGTCTGTTAGTCTAAAAATATTGCAAATGAATCTCTAAAATGCAACTTTCTTTCCCCAATTTTATGCGAGGTCTGTACGGCAAATTCGTTCAACTGGTGACGATCCTTGAAGTAAATTTCAACTTTAAACGACAGTATTTGCAAACTCTGACAGCCGCAAGTTGGAAGGATTCGATGGCGCGCGGTAGAAAAATGGAAAAAAATGAAACTTCCTACATTGATTTTTTGTTCATTTTTTCAAAATCTGTCGAAAATTGGCAAAGAAAATTATCTATGAAAAAAAAATTGGGGGTCACCGACCATCCAAGCGAGTTAAATCTAAGCAAATTTAACGCAACGGCTATCAGCCCTTTATGTCCTTAGATTTCTTCTCTTGCGCGCGCGCTCGTGCATGACGTTGCGACATGAATTGCGTGCGCAGTAAGGATGCGCATAAACAATTAGCGCGAACGTCCTTAAGGTCATTCCTTAGTATTGCATTGCGCATCACGTACTGCGCATAATTTCTTGCGTCATTAGCGCGCGCACGAGCGCGCGCACAGTCCGAACCAAGAAGGTTTTCTTTGAGGATAAGTTGGCCAAACGAATAAGAGATTTTGTTTTCTCCTAAACGAGCACGGTGACCCCTATTTTTTATTAATGTAATTTACTCGTTATAGGACTATAAAAAACATATTTTAAGCAGAAAAAAAGTTTAGTGGTAGAACTTGTATTAATTCTGTGTTAATCGCGTGAAACTCTGTATTTGGAGCCAATGAGGAGTAGGTGGTGATGCCGAAGCGGTCCGATTTCCTTGCAAAATTGTTAGACCGGGCAATTCGAAATGACTTCCCTGAAAGGATGTTGTATCATCAAATAAATTAATGTTAAAATTTCAATAGTTACGATAGTTTCTGCAGGTAATAACAATCCCTTTCTCGACGTTTGAGTTTCGAACATTCCTCGCGCAATTATATAAAAAGTCGCTATAAATAACGGGAGTACAGTGTAAAAACAAGCACGGTGACCCTCTCTTTTTATTGCATTTTTTGAATGTTCTAAGCATGGTTATCAATCGTACCAAGTTTGAAAAAAAGTTCAGTATAAGATCCTTTTCGAGGGAATTACCTTAAGGGCACCCAACGAGGGATGTTTAGGAATTTAAAGTTTTGGATCCGAGAAAGAATCTGAGAAAAACCAAGAGAACAAGACGAGAACCAACATGAAAGACTTCTCAACCAAGAGCTACCACACTTTGCACGAAAACTGAAAGAAAACATGTCACAAGATCCGCGGATTGATATGTTTTTTAATCCACATTTTATTGTGACAAAATGAAAGTATCTGACCACCAAAAAACACAACCTAAACACTATAAGATATACAGGAATGTATCAATTGTTACACACTAATACTAAAATGTTGTTTTTATATTATTTTACATACAAAAATACTCAGGTCTTGCCTTCCATTCTAGAATAAAACACAGACAAGTTCCAGGCAAACTTCCTTATAAACGTTTCAGGTAACAAAACGTTTTAAAAAGATCAGGTATGTTTGGGGGGTGGGTGTGGGGGGCTGACTGAACACGACAATATTTTCGTTTAACTCCAATGAAAATTGCAAATTTGAATACACTGTATGACAGCGTGAATGAATCAATCCACTTAAATTTACCTTCACTGTTATAATTTACAGAGGTGATTGAAACCTCAATAACACTATTCTACTACCCGAGGGTAAAGCTCAATATGATGGTTACAATAGCATGCATAGTGTGCCACAAACTATGAAATGGTTTCATGGGTTTTCTCTTTTAGAGGGCTCCATGGAAAAGGGTGTGACTTTAATTTTTGCTGATGTTAAACATTTTTTTCTTGGACTCGCATCAATTTTGACCCTTGTTTATATGTATCTTATAATGTTGAATTTTTTTTTATTAATTCTTCTTTTTTTGTGCTTAAACAAACGGAATTAGCCAAACATTGGTTTGTAAGATTGCTAGGTAATTAAATGACAGTAACTACATGTATGGGCGATAAACATTTTAAAATTTGGAATTCCAAGCAAAAAAGAAACATCAATAGAAATGTCAGCCAGCAAGGATTACCTTATTGGTACTAATTTTCGCGTCGCTTTGATTTCGCGATTTTCGCGATTTAAAAAAATTCGCGAACTTGAAGCGACGCGAAAAAAAATTCCCGCGAACTTTAATGTCGCGAAATTTAATACCCTCCTATATTTCTTGTTTTCTCAATTTAATGAAGAAACAAATGTCTACGTATTGTGTATAACGTGTAAAAGCTCTATGGCATGCCTACAGATGATAAACAACAGTTCAACAGTCAAATTTCACTATCTGTGTTGCTTTGAACCTCTTCATCTGTATCGCTATCATCATAGTTTGGTTTTGTTATGAGTTGATGATTTTCAGCAATAAGAAGTGTAAAATAATAAAATTCTCGAAATAAAATGTGTTTTTTTTTTCATTTTCGCGAAAATTAATTCCCAAAGAAAATAATTTTGCACCCAAAACGCGACAATAAAGACCCGCGAAATATGCCGACCTTTTTTTCGCGAAATTAAGTGCCCGCGAAAATTAGTACCAATATGGTAGTCAGCCAGCAAGGTAAAGGATGGAAACAAAGAATAACCATTGATATTTCCTCGAATGATAGCCGGGGGCGATTATTAATTTTTTCATTCCAAGATGGGGTGATTATTTGAGGGGGGTGGGGGGGGGGGGGGGGGGGGGGGGGGAGGGGCATTAATCGAGGGGGGCAAGCTCGCTTGAAGCTTAGCTTGTTAGAGAGCTCCAAGAAATTAATAAAGATAAGAGTCAAATTCATGAACGTCACTACAGAAAAATTAATGAAACCTGTGCTTTTGTAACTTTTCTGTAATTGTAATGATTGTTTCCTATACAAGAAGTGAATTTTCAACTTGGCTGGAAGGATTAGAAAGAAAAGAGAAGGTGATGGGGTGATCAATTGAGGGAGGCGATTATTTCAAATATCTCCACCAAAGGGGGGGAGGGAATTAATCAAGGGACTTATATTATTCAAGGAAATATGGTAAGCCCACTTTTGTTAATATATACACAGTTAAATGGAGAAAATTATCAGGAGTGCAAAACAATATAAAGTATCAATCGTCAACTGAATTTTAACTTTTCGGCTTGAATCTCCTTGGCTCTCTTCAGAATTGCCTCGTTTTGCTGTTTGATTCTTTGAATACGTTCATCAAGTTCTTTTTCCTTGACGAGGTTGATAGAATCCTTCTCCGCAGATTTCTGGTTAATTCCAGCATCCTTGTCCACTTGTTTCTCTGCAAGTCGAGATCTCAGGTCTACAAAAAATATTATAAATATAATAATAATATTAAACTATTTACCACATACATGTATATATTAATAGTGCTGCCAACCATCACCACTTAAAAATTTCTTACTGAGTGTTCCAATAACATAACAACTCTGAAGTTCAGGCCCAAGCTAAGTTTACATTTTACACTGCTGTCAATCATTATTATGGCAACAGACATTGGAAAACAGAAAACAAAAACAGCCAAAAATGATTGAAATCCAACAATCACAACTCGCAAACATGGCCTTTTGACCATGTTGAGCTTAGCATCCTTGTTTTCTGAGACGTCCGCTGTGATAATTGTGGCAGTGAAAAACGAAACTTGGTTTTTGCTGACTAAAACATGAAAATTTAGAAAAACATTTTAAAAGGAATAATATTATTATAAGCGATAATAATGCAACATTTCAACGACTAAATCATTGCCAAACTGCAAAATTTATATTTGAAAATGATGACATATGGTCGTTTAAATATCATGTTATTATTTACGAATGACAAACAATCATGAAGGTGATAATCATTCAATTTCTTTTGTTCACCTTTGATATTTTTTTACATTTTTAAAGTGTTCCTAACATTCACTTCGGTTTGGCAACTGTCTGCTACACACACTTCTTTGTTAACTTAATGGCAAGAAAAAGGTAACAAATGTTGCTTGCCTGTCGGGCAAACTGCAATAAAAATACACTAGCCTGACAAATTGCTCCACTAGCCCCAGGCTGTCGGACAGCACTTTTGTCGCGCCCTGGTAATTCATCACTTTATTTATTTAATAAGGATTCCCTTTTTCTTGCTTTCCAGTGAGTTTCGTTTTCAATATACGGGGCTTTGGTTAACTACATGTCGTTGCACGGTAATAGTGTAACATTTTTTAGCTATTTCAGCTTTGCAAATTTTTATAATTTTTGCAATACATGTATGTGTGTTACTATTATTTTTTGTAAAATTCACAGTTGTTGTTAAGGCACCTCTCCCATAAACATGCAAATAATGTACATGGATTCAAATTTGTTCCTAAGTTTCTGGTTCCCAAAGCTTCAAAGCAACAAGCACAAGACAGTGATATATTCATAGCATGTCTCCACAAACCTTTGGATTGCTTGATTTTAACTTCTGCAACCTTAACTGGTGTAGGCCTTGATTCTTTTTTAGCTCCGTTCGCAACAAGTGCAACTGTTGAAGGTTTGAATTCTTGCACTTTTACAGTTTTCTTGTTGTCACCAATGTCCTGAGCCCTTTGCTCTTTCTTTGGTGACCTCGATGGAGGCCTCAGATCCCCTTCCTTTTTAAGTTTAAGCCGTTCTTTTACACTGACCTTAACAGTTTCTGTGTCCTTTGTGATCTGTTTACTGACATTTGACTTTAAGGCTTTCTCAGTTCTTCCACTCTTCGGTCGAGAACTTGACCTTGAGCGAGAACGATAACGTCTGTTTTCTCTGCTTTTAGCAACAGTACTAGAAATCCTATTTTGGATTCTATCCCTGCTACGACTTCGTTCACGGCGACTATAATTTCCCTTGTTTGTTCTGTCCCTTGATGGAGGTGAATGTGACCTTCTGCGAAATCTTTCTCTAGACCTGTCATGCAAACGCTGATCTCGCAGTCTATCACGCAAAGGTGACTGATTACGATATGAATGAGATGAAGCACGAGTTCTTTCTGAGGAGTAAGAACGTCTTCTTTTCTTGAACTTGTTTTCTCTGGAAGAACTCCTTTTAGTCCTTGAGCGTTCAGTGGGTATCTTATTTAACCCAACTTTGGATTTAACCGATGGGAAATCCTCCTCTTCTTCAACAAAATCACTGTCTTCATCTTCAATACTCAGCTGGTCAAAGTCCATCTGCTTTCCATCCTCATTTTTAGCATTCAGTTCCTTTGCTTCTGTCTTATTAGCAGCTATGATCTTGCCATCACTTTTAACATCTATGATCGACGAGCTCCTATTACGTTTCACTGCTTTCATTTTCTCATTTGCTGGTTCTTTAGGTTTCTCCACTGCGTTTTCCTTTGGTAACTTTTCCTGTCTAATGTCTTTGCTAGATTTTGATGTAGACGTTGATTCAACTTCAGGTTTCTCTGCTGTTGAAGGTTTTGAAGTTCTTTTCACAGCAATAGGGGAAGGCTTAACATGCAGATCGGTCAATTTTGTGATCTTCTGAACACCCTTTTCATTTTCTTTGGTTAATAAATCTTTCTTGGCAGTTTCCAAAGAAGCCTTGACAGATTTAACACCAGAGTCATTTTTCTCCTGTTTGTCATCTTTGCACCTTTCACTTTTAATAACATGCTGCTCTTCGGGCTTTTTAGTTAAATTTTCACTTTCATCTTTAATGTAATTTTCATCTTCGCTATCTGAGCGACTAACAATTATACGCTGCGGTGATATCAAATTTGTATCATTTACCTGCTCACCATCACTTTCATGTCCATGTGTCAAATGACTCTCCTGCCCTTGATTGTCCACAGTTTCTTCCGGGACATTTCCTGTTAAGCTTTCGTTCGCAATAGTGATGCTGATATCGTTTAAAATGTTGATTTCATTATCTGAATCAAATAGCTCATCCTCCCGTACTTCTGAATTATTTGGTGAGTTTCGCTCAATATCTTCACCAATATCTTCATCACTTTCATTTTCTAAACCATCTTCATAAGTTAGATCCTTTTCATTTTGAGGGTCCTCATCATCAGTCAAAGCATCGTTGTCGTCAATATCACCATCGTCATCAGCAATGTTGTTTTCATCATCATCGTCATCAGTCAAGATATCGTTGTTGCCAATATCATCATCGTCATTATCAGTTATGTTGCTTCTAACATCATCATCATCATCATCAACAGTTAAGATCTCCTTGTTCTCAACAACATCATCATCATCATCATCATCATCATCACTGTCATTATAACCCTCTACTAAATGTTCCTGCGCATCTTCTTGGTATCCATGAGTTGTCTCTAATGCTTCTTCTCCTTCTTTGAGAGAATCACTAACAAACTTTTCCTCACTATCTGAATTATCATTCTCCGACTCACTATCATTTTCTTCTGAATCGGGAAATGTCCTTTGATCCTCATTTGCAGCTTCAGTGGGAGCGCTCAAGTCAATTTCCTCATAATCTGTGCTTGACGATGACAAGCTGTCTTGCCTCTCAAGAGTAACAATTTGCAAATCAGATTTGTCTTCTCGTCCAAGACTTACACGCCTAGTGTCGCCTACATCAGCTGTATTAAATCCTCTATTTGCGTAGGAATTCTACAGAAGAAAAGAGCACTATGTTACAAACATGTATGTGAAAATAAACATACAAACACTGTTTATCTTCATTCAAAGGTAAAAATATCCAGTTTTCAAAAACTCATGGCTGTCAAAATCTTGTTGCCATGGAAACATCAAGTCACGCGATCAATAAAATGTCATATGAAATTGTTGCCAGATAAATTTTAGGAAAAGTCACAAAGTTTGATGACGTTTGAATGCATATAACAGAAGTTATGAATGTTGAAAGTTAGCGTGGGCACCTTGTGCCCCCCCCCCCCCCCCCCCCCCCCCCCCCCAGGCAAAATAGAGTTAAGTACTGATGTGCAGTCTCATTTTTATTAAGATTTTTCTTACTTTTGAGCCCATGCTCCTAAGGGCAGCAAGTCGCAGAGATTCCAGATCATCATCATCAAAGTCTTCCTCATCATCATCATCACCAATACTTCTGACAATCCTTCTGCTTTGTTGTGACTTCAAATTAAACAAAATTAAATATTTAACAGTTATTCATCGAGGACGAGCCGAATATGAGATGATATATATAACCAATGAGGCGCCGCGCCGAGTTGGTTATAAATCAGCTCATATTTGGCGAGGCCGAGATGAATAACTGTTTTAGTAAATTTTCAAACACTCAAATAACCGTAAATTGGAAAAAAATTTTATTTCCGCTCCAAAAAAATACATGACTGTCACGTCAGTGAACAAGTGTCACATGACCGCTTCACAAATCGAAAGCGAGTAAATGCTAACAAGAATGTTTCTTTCAAAAGTAGTTTCCTTCAAAATAAGATCAAGAAGAATGTCAAAGTTTCCTTCAAAAATAAGTCTTAATAGGACTGGCAGAAATGGTTATGGATTTGAACATATAAACAATTGTGGAAATTATACTGCGGATGAGGAAAGATTTGCCCTCCACGTGCACATGCCATGTTCACGTGCCACGTGCATGTGCCATTTTTTTCCGCGACGAGGAAAACAATTTTTTTTCGCGTAATTCGTCATCATTTTTCCATATTTGGGCAAATTAACCAATAACGACTCAGATCGGTAGCGGTGGGACCAATCAGAAATCTAGAAAATCATTATCGAGAGGTAAAAATTTACTAAAAGTGTATATCGGGGAAACAGGGAGATCGATGCATGAAAGGATAAAGGAACACGATAGAGACATACGGCTTGCTCATACTCAAATGCGGTTTCAGAACATGCTAACAAGACCGGACACTTTCCAATTTGGAACAAGGATATGTTTATTGACCGTGACCCACACTGGTACACCTGTACATGTAGGGTTAAAGAGGCCATCTACATAGGACTTCATCCTAATTTAACATCTACAGAGATAGTGGAATCAAAATTCCTGAAGCATGGATGCTTACAATCAAGGAGCACATGCAACGGCCGATTGATAACAAATCAGACCTGTGAGGGAACGACATCTATTAGGAATAATAATAAGGATCGAAATGCACCGATAGCAACAAACCAACAAGCTACATGAAGCGACACACAACCAGTCGACCTCATCGCCTGATGAAGACTAGCAGCAATAGCAGTTGAAACATCGCAATCAACATCTCAAAGTGACTCTATCGTGAGACAAATGAACCTATCTTACACACCACAATGAACAACAACCACATTTTTAACTCTTTCACTCCCAGAGTCAATTATGGAGACATGTAATCCTATAGTGTGAATAAAATAAAATAAAAAATAATTGGAATTATATTTTGAAAAATAAGCAGAAACAGAGATAGATGTATACATGTATGTTCATTAGCATTGGGCAAGAAAGAACTGTCTAGTAATGTTGAAGACATTACATTTTTGCAAGTTTTTTTTTTACAAACTAAACTAATTTCACAAGTCTCTCATCTGATCAATTGCTTCAGCAAATTACAGGGATGGTGGAGCCGGGGGAGGGGGCTTTACCCCCCACTTTTTATGATTTCTGAGCCTCATTTCAGACCCCCGCTACAAACCCGCGCCTCCTGCGCTCATTTTCAAGCCCCCCTTGGAAAAGACCTTGGAAAGCGTTATTGTTTGATGCACTATATTTAGGTTTTGCACTTATTGCATTGTTGTCGTTGTTTTTTTTTTTTCCTTCTCCTCTAGTTTAGGTAACCTTTTCTTTTCTTTTATTAACTTAAGTTTGTATCAATCTTTCCCCCACCTCAATTAGCCTGTTTTGCTATTTCATAGCGGTGGGTATCGATCTCTATTTCTTACTTTAATTAATTAACCAAAATTGTATCTACTGTTGTAATATTGGAAGGTGTGAAATAAAAATAAATAAATAAATAAAAAATAAGCTTGCTAGACTTGTGCAACTCGGAGATCCAAGAACATGGATTCGAGATTACGGGGTCCGGTGTTTAATAAACGCCGTGAAACGAAAGGCACGAGTTCGTCATTTGAGTTTAGCTAAAAATTTCACTAATATTCCAAACTAATATTCACGACCACTCTGTGACAAAATTCGCTTTTAGTAATTTTTCATCGCAAATCAAAACGAAACCAATCGACACTTAAATATGCCTTCAATTCAGCCATAGAAAACATCAACTGACAGTCTTCCGGGGGACTACAAAATTCTTGACAACGTAGCGATCGGAGATTTGAATATTTAGCATACCTCGTTAGGAACAGCCACTCGATACACATCTCGTCTGAAAACACCGTAATCATTCTGTGAGTAATAAAAGACAGTTAATAGCAACGTCGAGGCTTCGTTATCGCAGATTTATGGTTCTAAATGTTTGTCGTTTTGAGTCAAATACCTGCTCCATTGCATCCATCTTGAAATTTTAACCTAGTCATTGTTGCGCACGAAACTGCGCATTAATTGCGAGAAAAGCCGCTGGAAGTGAGGCGCACATTCTCGTTTTCCAAGCCTTCGATCAAGTTGATCAGCAACAGCAAAGCAGGTGTAACAGGTTTAACGAGAAAAAGAGCCGAGGATTCTGGGTACTAGATTGGAAAAATATAAGTGAAAAAAAAAAAAAATAAATGCAGATGAATCTGTGGGACACACCCTTGGTACCCTCTGTCCAGTCAGGAGAGGTGTTGGCTTGTGAGTGCATGGCTGGGACCATGGCAGTGTCTGCTGAGAAAAGTTGTGACAGTTGTCAGCCTACAGGAGGTGTTTGTTAGTAAGATTCAACTCACCTGTAGTACTGTAACAAAATCCTCTCGGCTGCTAGCAGTACTTTTGCATGGCATGACATGGTGTTGTTCAATATCAGTTACAAAATGATATTTGGCATTTCTCTTGAATTTCGATTTTTGGCACTCTTGGGAAAACATCCCATATCTAATCATAATTTACAGAAAAAAATGACAGATCAGTAGCACAGTTGTGACGATCACAAGGAAAAATCATGGGTTTCCATCAAACTTATCACAATATCTCGGCCCACGACGTTTGGATTCATTTGAAACTTTCCATGGTAGTTAATAATATAATAAAGATTATTTCCTGCTAAAAACTGGGGAAATGTATGGTATCTGAAAAAATATAATCGGTGTTGATTTGCGTTGTTAGCAGCAAAAACATGGCATCACGCGTAACGCGCGCATATAGTCGTTCCTAACTTTTTATCTGTTTTTGCCAACTTCTATTTTGTTTAAAGCCTTAAAATTAAACAGATAATGAAAATGTTCCCTTTCTTAGAAGTTGCTCAAATAAAAGCGTTAAAATTGTTATTAAGTCCATTACAAAATTGACTGAGGTACTAACTATTTGAAGCGTCACGCTCAAAACTTTACGGAGACAACACATTTTCAATTCACTGCGGGATTCATACTTCTTGAGTAACAGCACAATTTGAAATCAAAACGTAATGCTCATGACTTAATTTTAACTCTCCTGAAGTGTCTTGTGTTTTTAATTAACCGTTTCGGAGATTTTGAGTTTTTTCTGCGTTCTAAACAGTTAGAAGACATTGTGATGTGGCACGCAATATTTTCGTTTGTCGGGTTTTCCCCTCTCGCTGATTTTGTCATGTGCACTGGAGTGTGTCAAAGTTGACATGAGCAAAATGCTCAAATAACAAGCAAAATTTAGGTACCAGAATCAATCGATTACGTTCAAAGCTGACGAAAATATTGAGATTTGAGTTTGTTCTAAACACCAAAACAGTAATTTTGATCCCACAAAAGGTAAGCGATCAAATTTCAAGCAAAATCTAGCGCGATATTCCGACCGTTTGGTCTCTTTCTTTCGCTTCTGAACAAGAGGCTCCAAGCAGCCTATACTCATGCGCATGTGTAAGAAGGTTTTATGATATATTTTAAACATGATAAGATGTCCGATATGGAGAAGTTACTCCTTTCATTCAGTCATCGTTTATGGTGAGAGATGCTATTATGTGTTGTAAATAACTTGCAATTACCATTTCTTGCCAAAAAAATACCTTAAAACAGAACATTAATTATTTTTTGAAAAAAAGGCGTGGCCACAATGCACTATGGGTAATAGAAAAATAGCTTTAAAATGTGCTCGAAATTATCGAAATAAATTTTTTTTGGCTAAATAATCAGTTTTTGTGTATTTGTGAGTTACTTGAAGCATCAGTTGTATTTTAAACATTTTTTGGAATTTTTCACTAATGTTACGCCTTTGTACACCGTAATTGTGCTACTGATCACAGTCCTATAATTTGAAACAGAACCAGAGTAATTTTCCACATTTTCACTTTATGTGTATAGCAATCATGTACCACAAGTCACAATCCAATGAAATGGGAAAGGTATTTTTGGTTGGCTTGGATCCACACAGTATGTATACTGTACCAAGTGACCAGCTGTAGCGAGGATCCCTGTTTCGCTTATATCTATCCTGGGGGAGGGGCACACGTCATGATCCAATGAAATGAGAAATGTATATTTGGTTGGCTTGGATCCGCACAGTATGTGTATACTTCACCAAGTGACCAGCTGTAGGGAGGATCCCTGTTTCGCTTATCTCCATCCTGGGGGAGGGGGAACTCCCATATAAAAATGAAGGGGGTGCTCATCAGACAATTTGGACAATACATCAGACAATACCCTAAAGAGTACCGCGATAATTCCAACCATGGTCATTTTAGATTTCAGTACCATACAAGCAGAACCAATCTACAAATTTTGACTCCAAAAAGGTATGATGAGCACTCCCGTCATTTCCGTATCAGAGTCCAGGGAAGCGGGGATCTCATAGGGGGCAAAATTTTGTAGATTGGTACCGCTTTCTGCACAGGAAAGTACTGCACAATAGTTTTTATTGAAATGGTTACTTTTGATTTCATCCAGACAGCATTATGAACAAGGGAAGTACCGCTCAGTAGCTTTCATAATTGTCACTCATTCAGATGTTCAGCATAATAAACAGCACAGCAGGAAAGTACTGCTCAGTTAGCTAATTCATTTGAATGGTCACACTTTGGGATTTCATCCAGACCTGTGCAAAATTTTAAGAGCTTACCTTCTTACATGTAAGCATAAAAATGGCTCAAGGGAAAAATTATACTGCTCAACAGCTTTCATTTGAATTGCAATTGCATTTAAGGGTGCCATTAAGACCAGCATGAATGGAGGGTTTACTGTGAGAGTAAAATGGGGCAGTATGCAGCTTTTACAAAGTTTTCTCTGATATCTGTTAAAACAATGGACCTAGCCCTGAAAACAATAGAGCTGTGTGATACCCAGGTCCAATTAAGTTTGAGGTTGTAAAGAGCTGCATGGTATCTGAGTAAAAGGGTGCAGGCCAAACAGCTTGCAAAAAGGAAGAAAGCATCATTAGTTATTTCTTTGAAAATACAAACAAGCATCAAACATTGCAAGCATGGCTTTTATGTTAAAATTCTCCTGTGTTAATAAATAGATTATCTACCAGGATTCCAAGATTATAATCGTGCAAAGAACTTACAATGATATATACACACATGTATATCAAGTATCCAAATATTAGGTTTACATATGCAAAGAAAACTTAATCTATCAACTATATACAATAAACGACACAAACATATGACTTATCCTCACTTCACAGTAATGATCTCTTATCGGCTTATGAAAATAATGAAAAAATTCTATATTATAAAAACAATCTCAGTCACTTATGTCCAAAAATATTTTATGAATTTTAGTAGTAAATTTTAGATCTTGTAAAAACAGTAGGCTATTGTGTTGTTGTAGAGTTGTGGCAATTTACCAGAAATTGCTATTATTTTTAATGTTCCATAATGTTATATGGGCCTGGCTGCTCAGAGTACGATTAAATTAACTCAGATTTAGCATAGATGCTCAATAGTCCAGTTTCGAGTTGACTAAGACAGCTGAATAAAAAGACTGAAGTCACATTTTCACAGGGTTAGTCTTGATTCAAAGTAAATTATTCACAAATATCAGCAAGAAGATTAACATTTTAATCCTTGTGTACATGTCATTGTTTAATTGTAAGCTTTTAATTAGCACTTTCCCACAGGTACATGTATTTGTGATTATTTTACTTCAGATTGAAAGCAACCCTGTAAAAATGCAACATTGATGTTTGTATTCAGCGGTAATGTTTAACTCAATAGATTATTCAGTTTTAACTTATTAATATGGCCTGGTTTACACTAGGGATAACAGCAAGGTCAAGCAAACATAAAACAACTTTTGATGACATTTTACATCACTAACTTTTTATGAACCACACAACATAACCACGTGATAGGAACTTTATATGTAACATGAAAAATGATGTATTTTGGTTGTGATGTTGGTATTGTTATATACAATCATAGTTATGTACAGTAGTTAAAGCTGGCTCAAACACAGCTTTTTACTTAGAAGCATTTAACACTTGATCATATCAATGCTCTTCTTTTTCTGTCAATAACATTGTTTTTACCTTTTTGCTTAGCATGTAGCTATTTAAGACTAACAAGGACTTTACAACTGCTGGCTGTTCCACCGCCAAATTAGTAGTCAATATATAATCAATCCAAAAATATATTATTGAAGAGAGTACAACCAGATTTAGTTATTTTCATAATTTTTCCCTTATAAAACTGCATTATTAATAAGTACTTAATTAACTTTAAATAACCATCATTAATCTGAATTCGTGAGCATTTAAGCTTTTCCAACCAGGCCACATTAACTCATGGAAATAGAGCTGCAAAGTTTATAACAATTTTTTTTATTTTTTAAATAGCTATACCAGTAAGAATCACACAGAGAAAACAGATTCCTCATTTTAACCACTGCAGCTTACACAAGCTTCAGGATTCTTTAGAGAGCATGCAATGGCTTCTTGCTTGTCTTCCTTGCTTTTGGTTGACTTCTTAAGGGCTTCTTGATCCACTGTAAACTGAATGGCACTAGCTGCAGGGCGAGTACGCAGGTAATACATTCCAGTCTTGAGTCCCTAGAGAATTTAACACACAAGTACATTGACAATTTAATTTCACATAATTGAAGGAAAATTCCTAAAGTTGACTGGTTCTTAAGAATTGTCAAACTATCCATGGTTTAGGATTCAAAACTCCATTTCTTGGGTTAATTTAATTTTAATTTTATTTTCTCCCCCATGTGGCCCTTAATGGCAGCCCTGGGTTTAATCCGATAGGATGATCAAAAGAAATAAAATTAATACCAAAAGCAATCCATAACTTTTGAATAACATAATATTAATTCTATTAACTGGCACATTTTTCAGAGTATACCCTTTTAAAATTGCAAAAGTGAGAACACTCGATCGCCACCCACCAATGTGGCCTCAGGGTTTGAAAACCAGAGACGATGTCAATGTAGGTTGGATGGGGTTAGTTTCTAGAGAAACTGTGGTGCTGCGGCGGTGGGGGTGAAGCACAAGAATTTGGTTTTGTCGACTGAGTTGATAAGGTAAATTAGCCACCATAAAAAGATTCGAGAAAGCTGACGTTTCGAGCGCTAGCCCTTTGTCGGAGCGAAGGTTGAGTTTGTTGTTGGACCTTGTCCTTCCTTCAAGCAAAACTCGGTATGAAAAATTAAAACCAGTCTGTGGACTTAACTTTATGTTGTTTAGTATTCATGAGATGGCTCTTAGAGCCCTTTGATTATTCTACAAGCTTCAAATTACCTTTTTCCAGCCATAGAAATGCATGCTTGTTAGTTTGCCATAGTCGGGTTTAGCAAAGAAAACATTGAAGGATTGACTCTGATCAATGAAGGCTCCTCGGTCAGCAGCCATGTCTATAAGAGTCCTCTGGGATATTTCCCAAACTGTCTTGTACAGAGGCTTAATGTCATCTGGGATCTCATCAATGTGCTAAGGGATTAAAAAAAAGTAGTGAAAAGTCAGTAATGGATTGGATATCTGCAGTGGGTGCAAGAATAGCAATAAGACAAAAATAGGTTAGCGATGCGTACATGTGTCTACCTGTCCTTCATAGTTGTACTAAAGTTCACGAGGCCAGTTTGAACTTTCTTGATTTATAATTAGCATTTGTGACAAAGCCTAAATGTCAGTAACTTAACAATTCACACTTATAATCAATGATTTATGCTGTTTAGTCTAGAACAGGGTTGGAAAATGAAGCTGAACATGGCCTCATATAGGGTCAAGGTTTCAGAGTTCCAGCGGTAAACCCCCACCCAAAAATGGCCAGATCTTTATCAGAGCAATCAAAGAATGCAAGTTCCTTTTGGCCATTTTCTTTTAGGTGGCAGTGTAGCAGCTCTCAGAAAATTCTATTTTCATTGGCCATGTAAAACACAGCTGCTATTGTTTTTAGGGCTAGAGTCCATTGTTGTGTTGTTTGTTCTATTGTTCTCTAGAAGGGTATCAAACCAATGGTGTGAGACCTTACGAGAGCTGCTACATCGCCCCGTTTAGGTGGGATGATCAATCAACATCCTGTGCCATATGCAAGATGTTTTGCTGTTATTTTTGTAAAATAAACAAACCTGGATAGATCCATTTGCTGCCACCAGCTTGTTCTTTAATGTTTCATTCCACAGTCCCCTCTCCGTCAAGTCGTTCAAGAGATGGTGGTTTACAACCTACAAAACAAAAACAAAAGCTCAGGAGATGGGATCTTGGTAGTAAAATTTACTCCAAACAGAATATTGACAAATAAAGGTACCATGCAAAAGTAATGCCAAAGAGGTTTCATTTGAATGGTCACACCATAGGATTTCATCAACAGACTCAAAAGTTAGAACAAATGGTACCATGCAAAAGTACTGCTGAAGAGGTTTAATTTTAATGGTCACACCATAGGATTTTGTCCAGACTCAAAAGTTAGAACAAATGGTACCATGCAAAAGTACTGCTGAAGAGGTTTCCGATTTGAATGGTCACACCATAGGATTTCATCCACAGACTCAAAAGTTAGAACAAATTGGTACCATTCAAAAGTACTGTTGAAGAGGTTTCATTTGAATGGTCACACCATAGGATTTCGTCAATGGACTCAAAAGTTAGAACTACACATTGACTCTGGGAATGAAAGGGTTAAAAAGGACAGCAGTGAATACCTGGAATTCTCCAGAGAGTACACGTCTTGAGTAGATGTTACTGGTGTAAGGTTCAAAGGACTCGTTATTCCCAAGAATCTGTGCAGTGGAAGCTGTCGGCATTGGTGCAATCAACAAACTATTTCTTAGTCCATACCTACAAACACAAAAAATAAACAGGATTTACAATTTTCTCTCAGTCAAGCAATACTCTAATTTTAACTTAAGATGTCCTAGCTTCAAATGTCAGACTGAAGGAGGAAAAACCTTTACCACCACCTGTTGTCAGTTGTGGAATTTTTCATCTCTTTCTTTAAGACAAAGGAACTCATTATATTCTTTTAAGTACACTGTAGGCAATGTGGAATGAACTTTTGAATCAGCAGCAGCTTCTTAATCACTTCATTGTTTAAATGTTAGTTTTCAGATTTCTTATTCTTAAATTAATGTAAAGTAATTGAAGGGCCGAGAGCATGTCCAGCCTATATGACTTTTTAGGCCTTTTTCTATTTTTTCTCGCTCAGAATAGCTCAGAATAGCCTCATTTTATCGTACAACGAATAATATCACAAGCCCTTGTCGAATTTGCACTAACCCTAAGGAATTTGACCAATTTACCTGAAAAAAGCAGAGTTCTGGCCCTCCAGTGCTTTGACGGTACATTCAGAGCGTAATTTCGAAGCCATTTGAAAGCAGTTTGGCCGTGAGAATACGCGACTGCAATACTTCTGACCAGTGCCAACAACTAAACGAAAATACCGTTATTTACGCACGCCTGGCTCGCTTATCTATCGTGAGCTCACTGCGGCAACACATCGCCTCTGTAGCGTGTGTGTAAGCCAACGTGTATGAGGCCCGTCCGGTGATTGAAAGACATCATTAAGTCCGGAAATCCTTGAGTCTCTAGCACTTCTCAAAGAAACGAGTCATGTTTCTTGTCCTTCCTTGTGTCTGAAGCGCCATTTAGCGCCCGAGGTGAAAAACGGACCTTGGTCGGGAAGACGAGCCGGCGGGAAAGTCTGGAATCACTTCGGATCAGAAAAGGGGCAGCGTTGAGAGTTGTGGGCCATTTCCCATCCCGTGCCGTGGTCGAAATGCCCGATATCCGAAGTGCTTTGAGACTTATAGTATTTTGCAATAACTTTCGGGTGGGAACTCCATTTCGGTTTTGTTGTAGGATTTCCCGACATGCTTTGCGACAGTGGTAGATGGGTCCGCTGTGCGTGGTCGGGCACTTGAAATACAGCTTTGGGCAGCTCGAAGTGAGTTGTTGCTGGCCGGCGGGAAGACGTTTCGCATTTGGAGTCTTTAATGCAACATTAAATTCGATCTAAAAGGATTTTGAAATTCGAGATACGCGTTTTGATGCGTATCAACCTTTTAATAATAAAACTTAGGCTGAAGTGAGCATGTGTTCGTCTGTGGTCTAGTGGTTTGGTCGGGGATTTGCGCTCGGACGCCTCCGGGTTCGAATCACGCTCGGCCTCATTTTTTTTTTTTTTTTTTCTTTCTTTCTTCGAACTGGACATTATGAATTAAAGTGATTTACTTTTTTTGCGTTCGTCAAAATTTCTAACGTTTAATTTTACAAAAATATCGAACCGTGTCAGTGCGAAAACAGAAGCTTACCGCAATAT
Source organism: Dendrophyllia cribrosa (assembly GCA_024195265.1). Taxonomy (NCBI): domain Eukaryota; kingdom Metazoa; phylum Cnidaria; class Anthozoa; order Scleractinia; family Dendrophylliidae; genus Dendrophyllia; species Dendrophyllia cribrosa. Next base: position 39,235,822 of record JAJLRJ010000005.1, on the reverse strand, counting down.
TGCGTTACAATAGGAGCCTTTGATTGATTGATTTTTTTTTTTTTGAATACGGTATTTCTCGAAAACGACGGAAAAAACAACGGAAAAAAATTCGGAACAATGTTTTGCAACTAATTTCTAGTTCACATGCCAAAATTGGACAAATCTGAGCAAGAAAAAATAAAAAAGGCCTAAAAAGTCATATAGGCTGGACATGCTCTCGGCCCTTCAATTAGTTTAAGTTTTATTATCTACATGTATTCAAGTTCGAACTTTTTAGTGCCACATGCATTTATTGATTCTTATCTAAATTCATAATTTTCATGGTTTTGTAAATTAGTGTAGTGTGATAGAGGGCCACAAGTTTATTAGCTTTGCTATTTAGTGCAACCCTCTTTAAATAAAGACTGTATGTATGAATAATACAAGGCAAGTTTTAACCATGTAGCATCTTTTAAATGGAAGTAATTTATTAGTCTTGAAATCAAAAGCTTGAATCAAAGAGTTGGTTTAATAATTAAACATATAATCAACATGTTATGCCATCAGTCACTCAATCAGTAAACAAATCATACTTTTTTATGTCTGCCTTGAGTTTGGCCCAATCCCACAAGTCAGAAGGAGTCACATCCCAAAGGTCATACTGAAGTTTCTATGGAGATAAATGGAAATGTTAAGAATTAAAGCATACATTTCTGCTAGTTAGTACATAAGCATGGGGCTGTCACAAAGGTTCGAGTTGCACCTGCAGTATAAAAATTAATCTACAAAATGGCATTACAGTCAACTCTCTCAGACACTTCTATAAGATGGACACATGGTGTTGGTCCCTGCCATTTTTTTTAGTCATTTTGCTGTAACTAAACTCTTTTACACCTCTCTATGAAACTTTGAAACTGTCAATGGACACTTGAGAAGTGCTTTTTTTTAGTGAAAAATACTTCCAAACGGAAATGTAGGTGCTGAATATGAACAAACGAGTCTACTTTTCTATTATTTTTGTTCCAGTTTGTAGGCTTTGCTTAAGTAAATGACTTTAAACAGACTTAAAACAGATGTGTATTCATTATGCATAGGTTCGGCTTTATCATCTCAGAATTACTATTGTCATGTTACCTCGACTCTCTATAAGCTGGACATCTCTCTAAGACGGACAGTTGGGCCAGTCCCGACAGTATTCGTCTTAGAGAGAGTTGGCTGTGCTCAGTTGTGTTATGGTAAACAGATCCAAGCAGTTCTCAAAATAACTGTAATTCTTACCCCCTGTTCAGCAGGAGATCCTTTATAAGTTTCATAAGGCTCTTTGTCTTTGGCCAACTTGCATGATGCCTATGAAAATTAAACAACAGTCTTGAGATTTAAGGGGAACCTCCATTGTCAGAACAAATTGACTTTAAATTATTGGAAATAAAGTCAAAATTTAAAAGTTTTAAAAGAACAGGTGCAAATATAATTGTTTTTTCCAACGGACTTCTCAGTGTTTGGAAATCCTGATGAAATACTCTTCCTCATTTTTGATATATGACATCAAAAGAGTCACAAAATCAATGAAATTTAACAAGACAGCAAAATTAACTTACCGTCAAAGCACCATAGTAAATTGTCTCAAATATTTTCTTGTTCAGTTCCTTGGCTTCGTTACTTTCAAATGGGTATCTCAATAAAATTAAGGCATCAGCAAACCCCTGTGAGATTAAAGAACAGGTTAATGAGGAGCTGTTGACTTTATGTCAAACTGTGAAATCATTTTAATACAATAACACAGTCATGAAATTGCACAAGTAGTGTTTGTGTAATTATTCATTGTTACCTGTACTCCAATGCCGATTGGCCTGTGTCTCTTGTTAGATCTTTCGGCCTGGTAAAACAGAACACAAAATATAATTTACATCCAAAAAATACCCTTACATTCAGCTAGTTCACTAGTTAGCAGCTTAAAAGTCTTGTTTACTTATAAAGTTTGTGGAAAGATTGCTTTGCAAAAGAGTTAGTATGTTAGGTTTTTGTCTTTGTATTTTCAAACTTCCTTGTAACCAACACGACCTCACCAGATGCAGAATAATGATTTTAAACACTTTTCAACCAACCTAATGCCAGTTTAGAGTTATTTTTTTTTATTATACAAACTGGCAACTTAAAATTTGCCCCTGGTAACTATTTTTTTTATGTTACTCTCCAAGAGGTGTATTAAGGATATTTTTAATTTTGAGCCCTGTTTCAGTTGATTTTTAACTTCTAGATTCTAAGAGCAAATACCTCCTTCACTGGATAATAGTTGACATCAATAATCTTGTTTAAGTTGCGTGTCACCACCTGTTTAAAACAGAAACAAAAATTAATGTTTTGAATAATTTCTTTAAAAAATACAGCACTTCACTTTGACCAAGCATTAATAAATTTATTATTTCAGCAAAATATACATTGTAACAATTCGTTCACTTTGACCATGCATTAATAAATTTATTATGCATGCATTAATAAATTTATTATTTCGGCAAACTACATTGTAACAATTAGTTCATGATGAAAAGAAGCATTCTGATTGGTTCCCTTAGCAGTTCGATTTGGCAATACGGACTGCTAAGATGGACCGCTGACATGAACTCATTTCGCCAAATTCCTTTTGAGATATTGAACAAAAGAAAACTGTTTTTTTCTTCTTAAGTATATTAACATTTTTTTTAGGGTAAACTTTTCACTTTTGTGGCCTGAAAAATGCAAGTTATATGCTTGGAACTTAATTTGGCATGTGGTTTGCCGAGAATGGATGCATCAATATGTCAACATCTTTCAAAAGCCATTATCATAAAAACTTTAAATGTGCAAAATCTGTTGAAAATGCAGAAAATCACAATGGTATCTAGCATATTATAGTATTTCAGCCTCTAAAGGAAAGCAAAAGAAAATATGTACACTTGATTCAGTTCTTATATTAATTTTTGGCTGACCATTGCTGTAAAGGAAGATAGATAGACCTGCTTACCTGTGTGACCTCAAAGAGTTTTTGGAAGTTAAATGTAGGTGGACTTCTATCACTTACAACAAATTTGTTAAGTGCAAGTGAGGCCAAGTTACAGACAGCAACCTGTAAGAGAGAGAAGGGGATTGCTATTGGCTGTTTTTCATGAATGGAATGGAATACACAAGATTTCCTAAACCATAAAATTACATTCTTGCCACAATCCACAATCTTTCTAATTTGGCCAGAGCTTTGGATAATAGACTCTGGCCGGTTCAAATATGAAAGTCGTTCTGAGCAGACTCAGAGTTAATTCTGCTCAAATCTGAGCACTCTGCACATCAGAGTGTCATAAGTGAAAGTCCATCATTCTTGGCCAAAAGTATCGCTGCTCTGGGGACGAGAATGTCAAATTCGAAATATTTATAAATAAATATCTAATAATTTGAGCCCTAATAAATTTTTAAGAATTAATTTTTCCAGTTTAGGTATTATACTGAATCAATGCTTAAAAAGAATCATTGCAATAAATATTACTATTATTATTATTGTTTCATTATTATAGTTAACCCAAACAATCTACTTATGTGTGGATACCCTGTGTAAAAAAAAACACTCATTATACCAATATTTGAGGATCAAAGTGGGACTTAATTCCACATAAAGAATAAATGCCATTTTCATGATTAAACAAAGTAGATTTATGCTAGTTAATTGTGATCAATGAGATCTGATTCTTAGGCAGAGTTAAAATCTTTGAATCAGAAGCTTCTCTGGTTCTTGTCACATATAAATGTATTGAGGATAAATTAAAAATTTTAATGACATGCAAGATCTAGACTGTACCTCTTCTGGGCTGCTGTATTCTACAATTTCAGTGCAAAGATTACTGCATTTAATGGTTCCAACATTCTGAAAGGAAAATAAACAGTAAAAAAATCCTTCTAAATTATTTTTTATTAAGATTTGAGCAGTCATCAAAATCCAGGGGCGGGAGTCGATTCTCTATTTGCTTGTCTGAAATTTCATAAAAACAAGAGTCGTGTTTAATGGGTGTCTCTCAAATGGAGTTTTACCCCTAAGAGATACATTGTACCACTTCTAAAACAACACATATGCATAATTCTAACCATGGTCATTTTAGATTTTAGCACCCCAAGGGGTCATCTCAATTGACACCAATTAAGAACAAAATAAGCATACATACATACATACATAATCTTTATTTACCCACGGTTTCTCCATTCATACATAATGCACACAGTAAAAAACACACAGTAAAAAAGCACACAGTAAAAAACTTGACATATAATATTAACTAACAGTAATCACCAATTATGGTGACACGTTTGAAGGAATTTCCGGCGGAAATGAACCCCTGAGAAAAAAAAACAATAGGGGTGGCCATTTGGAAGACCGGCCACCAACAAATCTCAAATTTTACTGCACATAAAGCACAGGACAACCAACACGAAATTAGGATTGCGTTCTTCGAATGCGATTACATATATATTATCAATATATATTATTAATATTAAAGCTGACAATGAAAACCAACCTGTTGATTGCTCTTTCTGTTGCATGCATCTTTGTAAAGCATGTACGGTGTGCCAGTCTCCGTCTGAGCCTCCAGGATTGCAAACCACAGCTTCTGAGCTTTGACCTGTCTGCGAAACTTTCCTTGTTTCTCATAGCTGTTTTGCGACAAAAAAAATTGATTGAACGACTTTGCTTCTTTATTTTAGTGTCGTAGAAAATGAATTTCAACAGAGTACCAATATGTGCAGAGGAAAGTGGACAGTAGTTGGACATACATAAGCTTTCTTTTGGCTCGAATTAACAGAGTAGCTCAAATTAAGAGTTAAATATCTGCTGATGACCAACTACATGTATCATTACTGACCCTTCATAAAGCTTTTCAAAATCATCTCCCCAACAGTCTTGCAATCCAGGACACTCATTTGGACACATCAACGACCATATGCCATCAGCCTCGACACGCTTCATAAACAGGTCAGGGATCCAAAGAGCATAGAACAAATCTCGGGCTCTCTGCAAAGACGAACACGCAAATACAGTCAATCCTGGATTGGGTGGAAACATGACTAAGGTTGTTGAGTGTGTGGAATACCCAAGGTGAGCCGCTGTGAATGGTATGGTTTTCAAGCAGTTTAGACTGGGATAGAGGGTATAGAAATCAGAGGATTTTGGTCAGAATAGGATATCATTCACAAGAAAATGATCAGTAGTATACAGATAGACAGAGTTTCTGAACAATAGCGAGTCTGGGATAGGGTGGGGATATTTGGTGCCTAGCCTAGAATAGAATTGCAAAATGCATGTATAGCCAGGGTAAGGGTTTTAGAGTCCCAGTGGCACACCACAAGCCATTGCCCCCCCCCCCCCCCCCCCAGGACCTTGGTAGACAGGGTGTGAGGGGGGGACTGGCAGGGGGATCTGAAATGTTACATTCTGTGGGTGTTTAATCTGAACTTGTCAAGTATATTCACACCTCTGCTGCATATTTTCTGACGATGCTACCATGCAAAAGTACTACCCAAGAGGTTTCATTTGAATGGTCACACCATAGGATTTCATTGACAGACTCAAAAGTTAGAACAAATGGTACCACGTAAAAGTACTACCGAAGAGGTTTCATTTGTATGGTCACACCATAATCATCTCTGGGAGTGAAAGGGTTAAATATATTTTACATCATCTATGTACCTGCTCCTCTTTTCCTGTGTTTTTCTTTAAGTCTAAGAAATCAAAGATATCACTGTGCCAAGGTTCCAGATAAATCGCAAAGGCGCCTGGACGCTTGTTTCCTCCCTGGTCCACATATCTTGCAGTGGCGTTGTAAACACGCAGCATGGGAACAAGACCATTGGACACTCCATTGGTCTGTGTGAAAGACAAATACAGAACATTAATTTGATTAAAATTTGAAAATCGGGAATTGAAACTATAGTATTAACCACCATTACTTTTGGAATTAGCAGTCCTTGAATCGTATTGTCGTCAATTCACTTTGTTGATGTCGCTGTTTCACTTAACTTTTGGGATTTGATAGCAAGGCCTTAAAATTAATGTTATTTCTGGGTAGCTGATACTTTCAGAACTTTACAGTACTCAAGCAAAGCAACAAATAAATAATTTTATTATAAACTTAATTAATCTCACCCCTGCAATGTAGCTCCCAGCAGCTCTTATGTTGTGTACATTGACACCAATTCCACCAGCTGATTTGGAAATTTTGGCACAAGTGGTCAAAGTTTCATAAATGCCATCAATACTATCGTCAGTCATGGTCAACAAAAAGCAACTGGACAACTGTGGTTTGCATGTGCCAGAATTGAACAAAGTCGGAGATGCATGCGTAAACCATTTTTCCGACATCAAATTGTAGGTTTCAATGGCAGCCTCAATATCATTGTGGTGAATGCCAACTGCGACACGCATCAGCATGTGTTGTGGCCGCTCTGCAACTTTGCCATTGATCTTAAGCAGGTATGACCTCATCAAAGTCTGCAACAATGAAAAGCATCTTAAGTTAAGGTAGCTTCAATACAGTTGGAAATTTTGAATGCACTTACCTGCCAGGTGAGAAGAAACAAAAGAATAAAATCACTGACATCTATGCTAATTAAGATCATGTTTCCAAACCACCCTCACGCTTATGAATTTCTTTGTTCAAACTTTATGAACTATTAAATGCATTTGAGAAGACAATGAGGAGTATTTTGGGAAACTTAACTTTCCAGCCAGGCTAGTATTATTGAAATCCCTACTTCTTAGCACTCAAAGGTATCTTTACCTGTAAAATGCATTAATAATTCATAACGGGTATGACCAATAAATAGGCAGTATTTGTGTCACATGTATTCCTTTGTAAACCAACTGAGTTGATAAATTATTAAACAGTAGAATCAACTTTTGATACAACACCTGCTCAGCTAATATTAGTATTTGTTAACTTTTCATACAGATCTCCTGCTATTTTATCTACTACTTAAAGCTGGCCATCGGGCGGGCAGCTATTGAACTACAAGCTCCGGACTTTATAGTTATTCAGGGGGATTGGGAATCTTACATACCTTAAAACCAAAGTAGTTATAGTGGTAGTCTCGATCATAAATAATAGCAGAGTTAAGAGTCTGGAAAAAAGAAAAGAAAAAAGTATTTCAAATTGCTAACAGTAAAATGCAACAATCATTAATTAAAAAAATAGCTTAAGACTTATATTTGAAAGTCCTCCATCAGAGAAGACATGCAAAATATGTACAAGAAATTAAAGGAAATTTTTTCACTTACATCGGCATTCTCCATGATTATGTCAAAGATCTCCTTTGAGATCAAGGGAGAATGTCTGCCATTCTTTGGATTGGTGTAGTTATACAGATCTGTCATAACCTCTGAAAGTATACAAGGATTTGATATTTAGCAATACAAAGTGAGACGAGACAGGTAAAATGTTAGCAAAACAATTAAGGTGAGATGCCACTGGGAAAATGTAAGCAAAACAAGGTAAGACACAACTGGGAAAATGTAAGAAAAACAAGGTAAGACACAACTGGGAAAATGTAAGAAAAACAAGGTGAAACATGACTAGAAAAATGCAAAAGAACTCTTGGTTGTGAATTTTGGAAGGCCACGTTTTGGGTGATCAGCATCGATTTTCTCTTTTTGCTCGATATACATAATCAAACTGAGGTTATGAGAATTAAGGATATGATCACTTACATGTAAGATGAGTTCTCTTGATATTATAACAACTTCTTCCCACTACTCCCATATTAAATGTATGGAGTTATTAAAAAAGGCTTATTAGCCTCGAACCAAATTAATAGTTTGATCATTTCTGAGTTAACCCTTGGACGTACAAGGGATGCCACCCCCCTTAAGGTTTTTCTCCGATATTTTCAAGACTATTTATGATTAGCAGGTGCCGAATTTTGGTAACGAGATATGACGTCATAAGTAACATGAGGTCAACCCATTTTTGAATAAAAATGCGTGTTTTTCACCTTTGTTCAGTGGTTTGTACTGGGTAACTGCCAATTCACTAGGCTGCCTGCAGAATTTATAAACTACTTACCACTAAACACCTTCTTTGATTCCTTGTGAAGATTAGAAACTTCAATTCTGGCAGCAAGAATGGCATAATCAGGATGTTTGGTTGTCATGGAAGCTGCGGTCTCAGCTGCAAGAGTGTCCAGTTCGGTTGTTTGAACTCCAGGGTAGATTCCAGATATTACTTTCTTGGTAATTGCAAACTAAGAAAATTAAAACATTGCATTGTTGAATTTGAAGGATCTATCTCAACGAACACACAGGAAAATAGTCGACTGTGAATAGTCCACATATATAAAATATAAATATAAAATATAAATATAATATATAAATATAATATAATAAATATAATATATAAAACAACGAGTTGTTCACCACGATATTACATAACTGTAAGAACACATAAGCTTTGCAAAAGAATTGGTGTTTTATTTTAGCTTACGTGCACTTTTGTTGTTGTTCTGGAATGCAGACGGTTGGAATTTTCGCGCCACCTGGACAAAATAACTTTGCATATGCCACCGCCACCCAATGATATGTACCTTAATTTTTTGTTAATCTGGAAAATCTAGGAATATCCGTTTATATTAACTTAAAAGCGCACTTTCAGATGTAAAAAAGCGGGGATATCCTTTCGATTGAGGTTTCGCAAAGTGAGCTTAAGTTCCTTCCCCGCGAAATTCACAATGAGCATTTTATATAACTTTTTTAAAAGATAATTTACTGAACGAATCAAAATTTCTTTATTTTACCCTACTATATAGGAATCGAGGTGTTTGAAACGTGTGAATGTACACGGAATTGCGAAGATTGCAAAATTTGCGAAGGTAATGTCTGCCTCAATGTTTATCTGGTCTAGTTGGAATGCACGGCGCGAAATCGACAAATCGTTCGCCACGACGAAGAAAAGAAAAACATTACTAGTGATTTTGAGTTGAATATTGCACTAAAAAACGAAAGCTGTCGAAGAAATCCATACAAATCGTGTTAATTTATCAGAAGTTGGTTCGGTTCGTTAGAAGTACATTTGGCGCCAAAAGCAAGTACACGATTGAACAAAATGTCGTTTTCACTTCAAATTTACTTACCGGATCCACGAACTCTGATTTCAGGCCATAGCACTGCTTTACGATCCTAGAGGTGATTTTGTCCAAAAGAACAATTTGCTTCGTTTGATCTAAAAGAGAAGAAAGCAATTACATTTGAGTTAATACGAAACATGCGACAACATGGCGGCTCATCGATCGTGCTTGCTTCGAGGACAAAACTCAATACTTACTGCGTTTAATAACGTAAGTGCCCATGGTTTCGGCTTCATTGTCAAGATCTGCTTTGTTGGACATTTTAGACAGAGACTAAAAGAGTAAACTACGCAAAAAGAAGCGAAATTTTACCGATGAAATTCAAAGCTGACGTTGATCTGGAGACGAAGTGAGGAAAGTGAATCAATTTTGCCGCCGAACGAATTTTGAAGTGCTCTAGTTTCCCGCGTGTTATCATTTTCAACCAATCAGAGCGAGCTTTGAACAATGAGTGCCCAAATACGGATAACAATGATTTGCCCTCTTTGTTCTCGTATTCCTTTCCATTTTCACTTTTCTTTCATTCACAAAGCAACAGGGAAACCCATGCCGCCGCCGCCCCCCTCCCCCCTCCCCCACTGCGGGGACAAAAAAGCTGTGCAAATGTTCCGTGGTACGTAGAAATGGCTTATGCAAAAGTTTTTTTGAAGGCAAACTAAGTCAACAGAGAAGTGTTTACCCTCGATCAGCTTTTCTCTAGAGACCGATTGGAGCAAGTTTGCAGCAAATTTCTTGTCAGAAATGGGAACAGGATTCTTTGATGCCCGACCCCGGGATTCGACCGTGAGAGTAAATGCCCGTCTAATGCTGTTGGATGGTAGATGGGCACTGCTAGACTGATGCATAACCTCGGACTGCAAAACGTACAGTTCTGCCCCAAGAATTAATTACGCAGGATGCCTTTGGCACACCGCGTTGAAGTTTCGGTTGATTATTCTTCCTCGTCGTCACAAATCACCACGTTTTTTAAAGTCCCGTAACCCGCGGAACGTCTCGAGAGAATTCCCGCGTTCACATCACAATTCACTTCTGCTCATGTATTTGAATGGCCGAAAGTCTACAGTTTCCACCCATGTGGGAGGCTAGACAGCTTTAGCGCGATTGCGCATGTGCGTGCTTGGTACTGCTGGCGATCAAGCTGTGTACAACTTCTTGTTTGTAAAAACAGATTGTGACTGTGGGTAGCCATTCATTAAGCCATTGACCAAAACATCCCTCGTGAACGTTTCCAGGCGTCTTGTCTTGTTGACATACGCGAGAAATCCGACTTTGAGTGCCTGAAAAATGGGGAGTACCCTACCGGAATGGATAAGCACAAGGCAGAAATTAACACCAAATTCTGTTTAGTCCGGCCGTGAACTACGTCTCACAATGCACTCCGCTTTACGGCATCCTAGTTAAACCACAGGGAGCCCAGACAATCCGTTTGTGTATTTGTAGCAGTCAAATCCAAGAGCGCCCATCCCCCCACCCCCCTCCCCCCGGGCATACCCCGGGCATTTTACGAGAGGTTAGCTTCACATAGTGGGGCATTTGACGCGAAACGCGGCCCGACGGGGCGGGCATTTGACTGCGGTCGCAAGGTAAAGGATTTCGTAATCCATTCTTTTCCGGTAGTTTCCACGTGGTTTGCCTTTGTGTCTGTTGACTCGGTTGACCTCTTTCGTTACAAATATTCATTATTAATTCTGGAGTTCAGATGTCTTTGTTTAAAGTGTGGAGCGCGGACAAGGAAATCCAGAAAGGTGTTTTACCAGGAAACTATTCCGAGCTCGTATCGAAAGATAAAGTAATTTTTAGAATTCCGTCGCTATGAGTGGATGGCGTGACGGCATGATTCATTGAATTTGCTCGATTTATCTTTCATCGTGATTCCTATTAGCAGAGCTAATAAGGGCGAAAGTTACATGAACAACAAGCATACGTTGGCATTCAATTTCGTTTTGTTGTCAGTAGAGTTATCTTTTTCCTTAAAAAATAACGTACATGTTTTCTTTGTGGATTTGTTCCAATTGGTTTATAATCTGTTTAGAGCAGTTTTCAATTGAGTATCGAAAGTAATTACACAATTGCTTTGGTTTTGCATTGCTACGCTTTGTGATTGGCTAAAAAATCTCGCGCCACTTTCTCGACCAATCAGAAGTAAAACCAAAACCAATCGTGACTTGCTCGCACGCGTTTTCCCGCGCTTGGCGCCGCCGACATGTAATTGCTTCGAGCTCTGATTGGTTCATTGGATTGTTTACGACTGCTGTGATTGGTCAGAGTAATTACTTTGGTTTTGGTTTTACCACACTAAATTGAAAACTGCTCTATTGTATATATTTAGTTATATTATCTGTTTTGTTGGTGCATCTCTGCGTTTCTGAAAAGGTTTGTCCAATGTGGGCTTGCTGTATAAATAAAAGTTTGTATAAATTGTTACATTAAAAGGTGTGAAACGTTGTAAAAATTCCTTTAACAAGTTACTTTAATACCTCCTTGCCCGGACGGTGGGGCATTTGACCATATAAACTGCCCACATAGTGGGGCATTTGACCAATTTTTTTTTTTAAAAGTCAAATGTCCGGGGGTTTGCCAGGATCTTGGATTTGACTGGTACATTAACGTAACCGTTTGTAATTTTATAGGAAATGTATGGGATTTACCTAAATTGCATATTTTAGTGAAGTATTGCCAAATGTATGTACTGATTAACGCTAAAATAAACGTTAAATTACCTTATTTGTTGTGTGTTGTCGTCCTTTGCCATAAAAGTGATTTTTTTTAGCGATTTTAAAGGATTCTGAGTTCGCTAATGTGATTTGTAACACTGAAGATCAGATGAAGCTTTCAGGGTTTACGTAAAGTGGGTAATCAAATTCAGGTCTTACAGAGGCACAAAAATTTAATTGATGTCAATACTAAAATTAGATTGTATAATGCTTATCTTTTACCTCATTTGACTTATTGTTCTATTATCTGGCATTTTTGTGGTCGGCGCAATTCAGAGAAACTAGAAAAACTTAACCAGCGTGTCTTACGTTTTATTTATAATGATCGTGAAAGTACGTATGTTGTATTAATCACCCTACATTGTTTAATACATAATATTTTAATTATTATATATAAGGCTTTACAAGGTTTAAGTCCTGAATATATTTCTAAGCTATTCACTTTTCGAAATTGTAATAAGGATCTGCGGGCTATAGATATCCTAACCGTGCCAAGAGTTAACACCACCAGCTATGGGCTTCATTCTCTCTCTTATCATGGTTGCAAGCTATGGAATTCCCTTCCTAACAATATTAGAGCTATTCCAGAGTTAAAGGGAACCTCCATTGTCAGAACAAATTGACGTTAAGTGATGCTCCACATAAGAACTACCGTAAACTTCATTGTTCTGCCGCATTGGCTCTTTCCCACATAGAATATCTTTGATTTTAAGAATAGAGGAGGGGCTGATGGTTCATAATTATATTTCAGTATAAAAATAAACAAAATCCATTTGCGTCAAATAAATTTTGGGAAATGTTTGTGCTTAACCAATCTGAATAACAGAAGACAATAGCTAATAATTTTGCTTATTTGATGAAGTTCCCCAAATACAATATCTTTTAAAAATTGCATGTTGTGCGATTGGGTCTCAAATTACTTGAAACCTTAAAATAATTAGACAAAATGCACCTTGAACCTTAACTTTTTAGCGGTTTTCGAGTCTAGGCCAATCAGATCGCTAGTTGTAACAATGAAAAAAGTTGACATTCCATCGTGCATTGCGTTTCAGCACTTTCCTTCTTATGCGGATCATTACTTAAATTGTTGGAAATAAAGTCTAAATTAAAAATTTTTAAAAAACAGGTGCAAATATAATTTTAGTGTACAAAAAAATGGATACGATCATCGCCTATTTTCGCTTTTAAATTTCCCGCGCGCCGCCATTTTGAATATTTATGACGTGTTACGTTTGCTGCTATCGTTGAGAATTGAAGTTCTTTTGTATGCAACAATTGGACAACCGTAACGCGTCATAGATATTCAAAATGACGGCGCGCGGGAAATTGAAAAGCGAAAATAGGCGATAATCGTATCCATTTTTTTGTACACTAAAATTATATTTGCACCTGTGTTTTAAAAAAATTTAATTTAGACTTTATTTCCAACGATTTAACGTCAATTTGTTATAACAATGGAGGTTCCCTTTAACCCTATTCAGCCTGGGCTTTTTTTGAGTTCCTGAGCGTGGGGGGCTCATTGTGGGCGTCTAAGATCAAAGTCTGAAGCTGCTGTGTCTGGGGGGTCCGGACCCCCCCCCCCCCCCCCCCCTTTCAGACCTATGTCTCCCTTGTGGTTCATAAAAATAATAGAATGAAATTGTTTTATACGTAGTTGTTTCACCTCCACCAATTGACTGATTGTCAATTTTTTGACTTAACAAACGCTTTTCGAGTTTCAGGAGTGCTGGAAATGGCGTTTCAAAGGGTAAAATTGGAAAAATTTCCGGGCAGGCATGAACCCGGACCCCCCTTTCAGTAATCCCTGGATCCGCCTCTGTTTTAGCTCCTTGTTTTATATATAGTTCTGTTTCTGAGAAGTGTTTCTTGGAGCTTGATGAACCGTTGTTTCATCATGGCGTTATTGCATCCCGACATGGCTTGAACAGATATGGTGATTTGTATTGAAAATCTCACGGACGCTAGTGAATTCTTACGTTTTTCTTAAGCAAGACTCGAGTTTCGGTTCTTAGGTGAACCTCATCAGTTGCTCCCATAAGTAACTGTCTCGCGGAATAATATGAAATTATTCCGTTGTATATGAAATGTTTGCCGCTTTTGTACTCTTGGGAAGGATCGAATGTTCCGTTTTCTCATTGGCTCGTTTAATTCAACCAATAGCATTGGTGTAGTTTTGATCCGACGTTAAGTTGTGTTTCTTTCTGAGGCTTTATTCGTAATTTCATAGCATGTATGATATTTTCTGACACAAAGAACAGTTCTTTTAGTGTTGTAGAGAGGAGGTCTCGTGTATGTCTCAATGAATTCAAGATACACTGCATATTTTTTTCTACAGCAGGCGTGTAATTCTGGTGTCAAGTTGTGTTTGCTTCATGCGTTCCATAATAGGATATAGTCTTGTGCAACGTAGCAGACTATTCCTAATATATATTTTTCAAATATACGTAATGGTCAAAAATGGTTTTTAATTATTACACCTTTTTTTTAATTAGTAAATGAAAAACAAAGCAATATTTGTCTGAAAAAAAAAAATTCGTGCAGAGGGTTTCACCTGCAAAAAAAATCCTGCACAAGCGATGGGCGAAAAAAAAATGCAATTTTGAAGGCAAGGACCAACGTAACAAAACAGAAGCACCGGATCCAAATTGAGGATCTAATCAGCTATAAATAGTAGTAATAAACGAAAAAAAGCAAGGCTGATTCGACAGTGAAGGAATATAAAAATGTAATTAATCCAATATTTCAAAAGGCACGGCCTTTCTTCTTCAGGGTATTTGTAATACCCTGAAGAAGAAAGGCCGTGCCTTTTGAAATATTGGATTAATTACATTTTTATATTCCTTCACTGTCGAATCAGCCTTGAAAAAAAAAAAATTCGTGCAAGCTGAAAATCCCCCCCCCCCCCCCCCCATCACTTTTCTAATGGTCCGTCCCCTAACAAATTGTAAGGATTTCTCAGCAAAGAAGTCCGCTTGTTGAGTCATGTCGTCCGCTATATATGTGCGACGAAATTTTCGCCCCATAATTCCTTGCGCAGCTAGATTATCCCCACCCCCTACCCCCGGGACAAGACTACTTGCAAAATTCCCCACCCTGGGCCACAAGGGGTTGCCTCGGGGGCCGGGGGGGATGGTAACTGTAGGAAATGAACCATACGTAAGAGAGGGACACTTTCAGACGTACTGTCAACGGCGAACTCAGGTCAACTCAGAATCCTTCAAAATCGCTCAAAAAATCACTTTTACGGCAAAAAGACGACAACACACAACAAATAACGTAATTTAACGTTTATTTAGCGTTAATCAGTACATACATTTGGCAATACGTCGCTAAAATATGCAATTTAGGTAAATCCCATACATTTCCTATAAAATTACAAACGGTTATGTTACAGAAACGGATTGTGTGGGCTCCCTGTGATTAAAACTAGTGCACGAACCGTGTACAATAACTGATTTGTCGCGTTGGCACTTGTCACGCCACACTTTTTCAATATTTGAGCTCCTCAGGTATATTTAAGGCCTACGTCGCCATTTTTTGTGTTACTTTAAAAATCAAAATGATATACCTGCCAACTTTTTCCGAGCCGATAGGCGTGAGAATTTTTTGGTGGGAGTGCCAGGATTTCCGAAGGCGACCCGACCAAATCCGAAGACAACCCGATCTATTCCGAAGATGTTCCGAAGCCGATTCGGAAGATTCCATGGACCTCAGACCTCCGTTTAATAGCATCCAGCTTTAATTGTAATGTTCAGAACGATAAAAACCTACAAAAAGTGCTATATTTTTATGAACGTAACTATATTTTTAATTGGATCATACGATCAGTTAAGGCTGATAGCTCAAATCTGTAAGTTGCTCCGTAGGCGTGAGTAGGCGTGAGATCGGAGTTTTGGACTCGCAGGCGTGAGACTCACGCCTTAGACTTGGCAGGTATAAAATGAAACATTTATATCAGTGGAAACCCAGAAATAACGATCTAGTGTTTTGTTTAAACTTATTTTACTAGTGCACAAAGGATAAAAATAAGTCTAGGCGGCAGATGGCGGATGAAAATGGTTGCAACTTGAGAAAATTGGGCCAATTTTTTTAAAATTGTATAACCTTGTGTTTGAAAAACTCGCTAAAAGTCAGACTATCGTGGCTTACTCTCTCTTCGAAAATTCACTCGATATCTTCCTCTTTGTGTTCTGTATGCATTTAGTCAGTGTATGACAAAGGTATTTAGTTTTAATTTGGGGCAGATTTGACCTAAAAACGTCAAAATCCCCTTGACATAGCTCTTTTTAAAGTGAAGATAACAAAAGATTACAAGGTTTATGATAGGTAGCAATAGAGCAGTTTTCAATTGAGTGTCGTAAAACCAAAACCAAAGTAATTACTCTGACCAATCACAGCAGTCGTAAACAATCCAATGAGGCAATCAGAGCTCGAAGCAATTACATGTCGGCGGCGCCAAGCGTGGGAAAACGCGTGCGAGCAAGTCACGATTGGTTTTGGTTTTACTTCTGATTGGTCGAGAAAGTGGCGCGAGATTTTTTAGCCAATCACAAAGCGTAGCAATGAAAAACCAAAGCAATTGTGTAATTACTTTCGACACTAAATTGAAAACTGCTCTATGAAAGGAAGTTATAAAAGACTGATTTAAAGGACACTTTGTTATTGGGACACTATCCCGCCGAAATAGCAAAATTTCGCTTTCCTTTTTTCCACGCCAGTATATCGACTAATGCCACCATATCTACAACTTAGTTGGATAAAAAGATCTCTAAAAAGCAAAACAAAAGCAGTAGTTTGGAGATAAAGTGCAGGATTGAAAGGATTGAAGTGGATTACAGTTTATGAAATTTGATTTTAATATTGACAGGCGGTCAAGAAATCAAACTTGCCCGAGTTCTTGTAAAATTTTGCCTTTTCAAGCCGTTATTTTGTCTGTTTAGTTCATATTTTTTTGCTTCTGTCACTTTTGGCGATGGCTTCTTCTAATTTCAAGATAATAAAGTAAGCTTAATTAATGCAACTCCTGGCCATAATCATAAGGACACTATAATATTTCAGCCGAGACACTGACGTACCTAAATATTTAAGTTACATTCAAGTGGAGATTTCAACATGACAAGAGATTATGAAACTACAAAATGAAAATATTATAATAAATCTCATCACGTCTGTTTAGTCCTAAACCCACCGCTAGGAATAAACAGACTTGATAAGACTTAATTTTTAGTGCCGGCCCCCGGTCATGGACCCCCCGATCCCCCGGCCCCAGGGCCCAGGGCCCCCTACCCTAGCCGACAACGAGAGGGCCCATGAAATTTGGGATATTGACGATATCTTTGGTTTGGGTTTTGCGCAGTTTTCGGAGAGTAAAAATTTCAATTTAATTCAATTCGACTATTCGACCTGACCCATTGGAAATCGCTTCAGCTGTTATTATGAAATAAAGGTTGCATGACGCATTTATCTCCTTGCTGTTATCCACGAATTTCACACTGAGCCGCAAGCTAGATAAGGCATCCTTTGACTCAAAAATCAGCCATCAGGACGGGTGCCTGGCGTGTCGTCACTGTCTCGCAGAACAATTATTTGTGTCCGTTTTTGGCACCAACATATTATTGATTTCTCAGAACTGATAAATCACGAAATTTTTGTAAGCTCGTCCATATAATCAAAACGGTCATTTTCACGTCTTCGCTTCAGTGCCTTGCCCGCGCACAAAATTTCAAAATATCCAGGCGTCTCTGATCTACAAAAGCTAATATGGTCGTGTCTAGCAAGTACAGTGTTCCGTGTTTATACGATCAGGAAAGATTGTATCAAGCTATCTGAGCTTTATTGAATCTGACAGATGTGTCTTAACTGGACATTTCAGTATGCCGTGAACAAATCGCTTTTACAAAAAGAAACTTACAAAATCTAAAATGCACTCAAAAAATAAAAAATCCAATTCACAACGGGATGGAAAACACACAAAGTAAAGCTGTAATTTTTATGTAAACATTTTCTTCGATTAACATAATGCTAGCGTTTTTCGATCGTAATTAATGAATGCTCAATGAAAGATTGAGCGAGAAGAAGCCATGACAGGAAACTCTATATCCACAACATTGCGTTTTTTTTATATTGTTTTTGGCTGCACACAAAACAAACAGAAAGATAGAGATGGCTAAGTCAAAGTTAAAATTTGCAAATGTAATGGTATCAGTTCCTGAAAAAAAAATAAATAAAAATGCTGCACGCTGGAAGCGAAATGTTCGCCCTTTTAATAGCAAAATGAAAAATAAGATAGAAGTGATGCCGGCCTCAAGTGATTCTGAAAATGAATTAAATGCAGTATTTATAAGCAGTTTTTTTTTTCTTAAGCTAAAAATATCATCAAGTTCAATATTTTGTAGCAAGCGAGTCGATAAATTCGTAATTTTACGCACGCCCACGTATGCAAATTTTTGGCCAGTTTCGTATTTCTTTTTCCTTTGCAGTGGAATATCTAATTTGCTTTCAGTGGCGAATTAGCTTTGTGAACGGAGACAACAAGTAAACGCTAGACCAACGAAAAGAAGCAAATATTTGTCAAAGGCCGTTTAGTATTCTGATTCGAGATGATTAATTTTGCTGAATTTCTGAAATTTGCGGTAAAATAACTGAAAAAAGACTTCACAAATAATGATTTAAATTACAAAAGAACTTTTCACTTTTTGCTGCTATGTAAATTGCAATTAAGTCCTATAGTATATTTTTTCGTTTCTTTAAAAAATAATGACTTCAAGTTATATCGCTTAAAACAGAAAGGTTCTTTTACATATAAGTAGGGTTTCTATCGAGTGAAAAGAACAATATAACGCATGAAAGCAAAATAAAGAAATGAATTACATGGAAAACAGGTTGCAGCGTTGAATATATTGTGGTACTATACAAGCTGCCTGTCATAAAGCGCGAGCTTCTTTGCACCTGCTTAAACTAAAAGACCATTTCCTGTTTTAAGAGTGCAAGACCGACACTTTCGACAAAATTAAGCATATTCTTAGCTGCTATTCCTCTTCAAAAATAATTTTTAATTAAAACACACATGACCAACAAAATGTTTTAGTTGAACTTGATGAAATAAACAACTGCCCAGGGGCTAGATAGGTAGCTCGCGTACTCGCCACGCTTTGGTACTCGATGTAATGTCTAATCTCGTTTCAAGTTTTCAAAACGCTTACAGACATCTGTACTATTCCGTCACATTTCACGACATCGATTGCTTTTTTTCTTTTACGCGTACAAAAGAGATTTAATGGCGAAAAAAACTGCACTAAGTAATGCGAGCCGCATGTGGGCCTTCCGATTGGGTAGCCTCACTTTACATCTCATTTCAATTGGCCAAAGGAAAACATTGTGACTCGAAATAGGCTTTCTAGCTAATATATTCAATAGACGTTTAGTAAACGCCGTATATACGTCACGCGTTTATATTCGGTATACTTTGCCAAATTCGATGCTTGTCTCGCGCGTACGGTCGAAACGTAGACATAATTTCCTTCATCTGAAAGCTAAATCTTGGCTTTTGACCAAGCGACTGCTGCACCACACAAACTGACCTTGTCACTACGACGTCGTGCCGTGAGCTGAGTTTTGAAACATTGTTTACAAACTGAAACCTTTTTTCGCGCTTTAAATTGCTCTTGGAAGCATCTCAATGGCTTACGCATTTGGCGATTCAAGTTTCTTGAAACTACCGCCAATAACTGGTGAAAGTGCGGTCGAAATCGATGACGAAAATTCAAAACGAAGTTCTAGTGGTGTCGTTCGCGACAAACACGGACTAGTAAGATTACCTCCGATCGTTCGACTTGATTCACTTCGCTATACACCGTCAACTGGACAAGCTTTTCCAAAAACGCCAGCTGAAAGTGAATTTGAGATGTCAACACAAAGATCGAATTCGAAAATTTCGAACAAAATGGACGCTTTACGACAGGGAAGCTCGAAAAAGCTAAGAAAATACGCCGAGAAACGCGAAGATGAGAAGAAATTAATACAAACGCCAGCTACCAAGGAAACGGTCGAGGTTGAAACAAGCGTTCTTGACAGCGAAGACTGGTCACACGCGCATGAAAAAGCAAGGTGTCTTCGGTCGAAGGAAAGATCAGGAGCGCTGTCTTCAAGATACAAAGACTCGTTTGCAAGCCGCAGGGGAAGCGCCACATTTAAAACCACGTTGAAATTATCGAGATCACGTCGACTGGCGAAATCGTCGCCTGAATTAAGCTTATGTAACCGAAAAATCAATTTAAAACATCGTGCAGGTGGAAGTGTCAACGAAAACACTGTTACAACTCTCCCGGCTGGTCTGTCGCCTGAAAACTGTTCACGTATATCACATGCTCGGCTTTCTATTCATGACATTGATGGTTCGGTGCTTTCTCGCTTGCAAAACACCGCGAAAATTGACGAAAAACTGACAAAACGCGGTCGGTCTCAAAAGGTTGGCCAGTCTGCAATCTACCAACCACTAAGCACCCCTAATTCGCCTGTTTGCAGTGAATCTGCTAATAAGGAGCATAAGCAAAAGAGTCGAAAGTCATTGAATGACATCACAGAGACAGTTAAACAGTTTATAGATCGACGAAGGCCTTCTATTTCTCCACCTAAGAAGCAAAATTTAGTCGATGAAACCGTGGGGCTTAAAATTGAAGGAAAAAGCTGTCCACATGCTGAAAGTCGGGAACTTGTCGGTGAGCTTACATGTACACCCTCTGTTGCTAATGTTAACAGCTTGCATCCACCCCAGCATAACGAAAAGAGGCATTCGTTGTACGATTTACAACAAATTTTAAGCTTGCTTCAGAGAGAGGATTTGAAACGGCAATCTTCCTCGACATCCTCGCCGCCTCAAAGTTCAAGTGCTGGGTCGAATGGCAGTGTTGCAAGTAAACCTACAAATGCATCCGTTTACGATTTAAGAGAGTTCTTAAAGCTAGCAGCCGCAGTGGAAGCATCAAATGGCAAGCCAATGAAGAAGCCATTTACGGACAAACCGCAAGGGGAAGCTTCATCAGTGGGCCTTCTCTCCCCTAAACAAGAGCGACGAGAACATCATCGCGATGGCGCGAGAAAAGGCTCTGTCTACGATTTAATGGAATTTCTATCCCTTGGGAATACTGGGGACTCAGCCTCAGCTTCGACGAGTGAAAACTCGAGCAGATCAGCTTCACCACGAGTTTTATTCTCCCCGCGTAGCTCAAAAGAAATGCTTTTTGTTGGTGAGCCCACTGAAGCGCGTCGCTCGTCAATGTATGATCTTATGGAGTTTTTATCACTGCCCCGTTCGGGAGAAACCTCACGCCCTGAATCAAGACAGAGCAGTACGTCTTCGCAAGGTGACCAGCCCAGTTCTAAAATTCGAGAAAACGAAAACAGTGCCACTGATAGAAAAAGCAGAGAGGCTAGGAGCCTTTCGGTGTATGACCTCGCTGAATACCTAGCCATGACAACTGGGGTTCCACCACTTGTCCGAGTCACGACTTCAGACGAGGAACAAACAGAAAGCCATCCAATTGATTTAGATTCACCAAGAGAAGGTGAAAGAGGGAACGCATATAAAAGAGAATCGGTGTATGATTTAAGAGAAATGCTGAATGTTATGCAACAAGAAAACGAGACAAAACGCGAATCATTGTACAATTTGCCCGAAATTTTGTCTTATTTTCATCGCGAGGCTGATGCAAAAGAACAAGAGCGCGAAACTGCTACCCGATCTGCAAACTCCAGTGAAGAGAAAAAAGCCCCCTTGGCCACTCCTTCGTCTCCAACCAGTAGTGGATATTCTAGCGATTCAACATTGTCTGCAACAGACTCAAAAAGTTTGCAAGCCAACGATACCTCGGCCTCTCGCCAAATGTCTGTCTACGATCTTAGAGAGTTCCTGTCTCTATACGCCGCGCAAAAAAGTGCGCCAATCCCGCTTGCGTTTAAACGAAAAGCTTCTAATGTATCGCAAAGCGCGGTCAGTATTCATGTCACAGACGAATGGAATAGAAGTCTCGACCTCGAAGCGGACGATGTATTTCTTCCAGTGCCGAGGACAGACGAAAACGCACCGGAATTGCGCAAGAGAAGCTCTGTGTACGATCTGTGTGAGTTTTTGGACATGTTAAATGCGGACGACTCTCCGTTGAGAAGAAGATTGTCGAGTGTGTCATCCGCGTCGTCTAAATCTAGCGAAAGTGAGTCCGAGTCGAATCACCCCGGGGAAAAATCGGATACAAAATTAGCTGGCGCGAACGAAAGCGTTGCAACTTCGCGTCCGCAACTTTCACCACGTCAAGATTCTGGCGGAAGTGTTTCGCTCTATGACCTCGGCGAGTTTCTTTCGCTTCTTAACACAGACGAATCTCCATTAAGACGCCGACTTTCGAGTGCTAGTGACCTTGTGGCGCAAGACGATTCAAGAACGCCAAGGGACCATTCCGAAAAATCATCGCTTCACAGCCTGGAGGAAATTTTAACCGTTTTAAACGATTTAGAGCAGAAGAGAGTCAATGAAAACGTGTCTGGGGAATCTGAAATTGGATCTGGAGATGAAATTAGCATTCCTGTTCCGTTGTTGTCTACGAAAAACGAGAAAACAAACACGCAAACTTTCTCGGCTAGAAAACGTTTAACGTCGCAGAAACCGCTTACGAGCGTTTCCGAAAGATCTGAAGTAAAATCAAAACTTTCTCTGTAGCTATTATTACGATATGAAGAAACCGGCTCACAACTTATAAACAAACTAACTACCTTAATCATGTCGCGATCGATGAGCAATGCTTGTTTACCAGGTCACGCTGCTTGAAAGAAAATTGTTTTGTTTTATCAAATAAATATATTTTTTAGTTTATTAAATTTTGGTTGTGTTAAACAATGTCATTTCGCTGTGTGTGGCAATTGTCAAATAAGCTCAGCTTCATCGTAGCTTATTTTTTTTGTATAACATCATGTAGATATATTGTATAAAACGAAAAAATAAATAGTGGCTTTTAGTTCGATTATTGTAACCGTTGGATTATCTGCGGCGATTGAGCCATGGTAGATTCTAGACCGGGACATTTTCACCTGTCGAGTGCCAGCGAAAAAACTAGAGAATTTGCATAAAAACGATCACGTACTACTAAACCAACGAGATATTTGTTTAACTTAAATTATCAACTTGTTTTAGCAGAGAAAATTATGATATTGCTATGAGAAGTGGCCACACTGGACATCGCGCTGTTTTTTTAATATCCGGGAACTGCTGTTAGATCGTTTTCTTGTTTTGAGTCATTTCATTATATCTTCATACTGAAATAGACTTCAAAATCGATATACGTATTTGAGTAAGCCGACCCATAATGAAAATTGAAAATCAAATGAAGATTTTGCATTTCATTATTAACATGGCGTTTGTTTTCATCATAAATTCAAAGAGTACATGAAAACTATCCGGTGTATTATTCGGTGATTACAATGACGGAAATTATAAGCAGCAAAAGAAGCGAAAAATACAGCACGTTTTTCAGCGGAACGTGTTGTTTTGATTTTCACTTTAATACTTTTAATTTCGACACTATAAAAAGTATTAAAGTTAATAAATAGCAGGAAAATGGCTGGTCTGAAAGAAAAGATCGTGTTTTTGTGTAGAAGTATCGTTAACCGCTTTCTGCAATAGTTTTCCGATTTTTCCAATCACTTATTTATGCTTTGGGAAAAAAATTAAATGCAAAATGTAAAAATGTGATTTGCTGGTTTGCAAGTGATTTTTGTAGTTCGTAAATTGCAGCATTTCAGTATCGATTGTTGTTTCAATGGCAATCAGTAGACTTCAGTCAGATTTCAAACGCAATATATAACTGCTGTTTCAGAAATAAATTTGGATTTGATATATTGTACATACTGATTCAGTATAGCTTCGATAAATTTAACGTTAAAACATGCATAAAAAATTGTTCCCATCAACAGTCGTAAGCGGTCATAAAACGATTATGTTATACTCACATGCAGTTATTTTCTAAGTGTAAATACCCTATGACATTTCAGTCAGCCTTTTTCCGTTTTGCGGGAACCTTAAAGGTGATTTTTATACACGAAACGATTCGCAACGACGATTTTTAGCGCAACATGGGTGCACGGACAATTTTCTTCGCAGTTTTTTCGTTGCGAGTTTTTGATTCAGCTTCAAGAAACTTGCAACGCAAAAACACGAATTTTTCTCAAGTTGTTTCGTGTCAGTACCTGTCGTTAATTTTGTTGCGCTGAAAATCGTTGCTGCGAAAAATAAATTGAAGTGATATTACACAAGATAATTCATTTAACGCAACATTGTGTAAGAGCATTTTTTGGGGGGCAATATATTACACGAGATCAACAATGTTACGGCGAAAAATTGATCGTACAGTGTGAAAATGGAATTCAATTTGATTCAAGACTTTCCGCAGCGCAGCTACTCTCAAAACTACTCGGACACAGATGAAGTGCATGGCGATAACCGACTAATGATTCGGTCAATAATATTTTTACTTGCCTCTAGTTAACGTTATATATCACTGTAAACGCGTTTATTTTTGGCGTGCCTTTCAAATGTAAACCTGAAAATGAATGTTCCGTTTAATCTTTGAATATTCTTCAAGTACTGAAGTTTTTCAGCCTTCGGTCTATTGACCTTTTAAAGATTACATATTTACATCTGCTGACATTCGTTAGTTAATTTACGAATTGATCTCAGGTCGTTCACATCAGCTATATCTTGTTTTAACCAGTATTTATTCCTTAACTATAAGCATGGTCACTCTAAATTTTACCGTCATCGTTTCGTTTGTGTTGATGGGACAGCCTTTTTTTGTCGACATTAACACATTTCTGACATCTGTTGTTTTTAGTAACCTATATTTTGCACTTCCGTGCAAAAAAACGCCCCCATGTCTTAAACTTGAGCCCCTTTTTACTTCCTTTTTCTTTTTATCGCAAGAAAAGTAGACTAAGCAATTAGTTCTTAAGGTTATCTCAATATAGGAGACGAATTTAGTTTTAATCTGCGTGGGTTTATGCTTTATGAAAGCTTACTCGATATCAGTAATAGTTTTTAGTACAGCCGAATGACGCAGAGAGACTTAAGGTTCTTTATATCGGTTCTTTTAAAACTTCGGTAAATCTATTTGTTCAGCAATAATGAACTCAACGTACAACCAATAGAGTTTCTTTAAAGTAGTGACACTCTCAAGACAAAGTGAGTCGTCTAAATAAAGGAAATGAAAGCGGCTGATAAATGGCAAAAACACGGCTTAAGTATGCCATGTCGGAGTGATCCGATGAACAAGAAAAAAATACTCTAATCTTACAACAGCAAGTAGCACAAACCATGACAAATCCTAAACACAAATAATTTATGAAACTCCCATTAATTAAAGGTGAAAAAAAAATTGCTTTTATTTTCGCCTTGATCACGTATTCGACAGCTACAGTTAATTAACATAACCGATAAAATTTTCTCTGTGTGTTTAACTGCAAGCACCAGGCGCGGATGAAAATAATCGAGGCGAGGTTTAGAGTGCGCACATTTGTGCGCCTGTAAAATCGGCAACTGAGAATTTTAAAAGCAAACTAATTGGAATAACAGACAAACACAGTGACATGACGTTGAGAAAAACTTTATTTTTTTTTTCATATATTACAATGGAAAGAGCCACATGACGGCTAAATATATTACTGCTTTATCGGTGTGCACATTCATGACTTAACTCGGATTGGGACATTGCATGCGAGCAGAACAGCTGCTGGGAACCTTATACCTAAAGCAGTTTATAGAAAGTAAATTGAATGGAGTCGATCCATTATAAGATAAAGATAGTCTGTAAATAAATAAATTTAAGTTCTAAGAACTCGGCGCTCTTTCTTGATCAGTGGTATTAAGAACACATCAGAGGCGGTGCACGGAAGAATTATGAATTCAAACTGCTCCAAGTACTTCCGCGGATTCGCGGTTACGTAATCAGTTTTAAGTCCCAACTAAGGCCATAATGCTTGAATAGTTTGCAATGTTGCAGGTTGTTTACCATATTTTAGAATAACAAATTTGTATTTGGTCCATTTATCTTTCAGTCTCTTTATTCAGAAGTATACAATATATAAAATCCGACGTTTTTAAGCTCAAATCGCCAAAAAAATGTAAAGCCTTAAGTTAAAAATTAGACGATCTTATAACTTGAAAAACGAGTGTACTGTAACTCTAGAAGAGTTTGTACGGATCCGTGGAATTCGATCTAAAATAATCAGCTGAAATCTTAGTTTTTTCGAGCCGTAAAAGCTGTAATCTAAATGAATTTATAAACCTTTTTGAGGCAGTCCGTTGGGCCAACTGCCTATGTTGCTGCATTTGACCCGTACGTAGTTCATATGTATGATCTATTCATATATAACAGTTCTCCACACAATTTTATCTTACATATTCTTTCTTTTTCGTATTGATTTATCGTAGAAGCGCGCGACTGATAGACAAAAAAGTAAAGACTGTCCACAGCAACTAAAGAAGGTTTCAAAAATGATTTATATTTGGTATTACGATTCAAAATGCAAGGCTAGTATAACGGAAACTAAAGGCAGATTTAATGGCCAATTTTTCGACAAGTAAGACTGGCCTTGTACAGGGTGAGTGCATGTAGGAGTAAAAATTTGAATATAGATTACAAGTCAGGAGCCTCTCCTGACAAGTACGTGATTGGCTAATATTAAATGACAATATTGTTCAATACAGCTTAGTTGAAGGATTTTTCATACGCCATGAACGTGTCATACCATTATTCCGCCACTTAACATGGCTTTAATGGAAATATCTCGTTCACGTTATGGAGTGTTTTGTAAGTTTTTGGGTATTTTTTTGGGAGGAAATAATTTTTCTCACAGGATTTGTAAAATTTAGGGACATAAGAAATATTCAAATTTAATGAAGTTTTAAAATTAGAATTTGTAGTTAACAATTAATCAGATGAACACCAAAATAGTCCACTATCAATCTGGGGTGCTCTTGCGTGGGTATCAACTGTCTGTTGATGTTCCAAAAATCAATTTTTTTTCCTTCTATCCCTTCTTTAAACCTCTTAAAATGTCATGGAAATTCACGTTTACCCCCGCCTTAATATATATTAGCCAACGGGGCGGATATACTTGTAACATCTATATTCAAATTTTAAGAGCCGTTGACTTCAGTGTATATTTTTCACTCCTACACTGGGTTGGCCTTGTAGAAGACTAAATACATGTTCTACTAGTCGAAATATTGGCCATTAAATTTTCCTTTAATTTCGGCTTTTTTAATTTTTTGTACACTTTGAGTGACGTCTTATAAAAGCATCCCAGAAAGGAAGTTAACGCGAAATTTATCGTAGCAGCAGTATCCCCAATGCAATAATCCTTAAAGCTCAATTACTCGACAAAGGTCTAGAGTACCAAAGAAAGTTATCAGAGAGAACTCAAGAATCCAAATTCGGAAAATGTCGGCACTGTCTAGTTGTGAGTGACGGTGTGAGTAGAAAATCATTGCAAATAAAACTGTAATTGCGTCGACGAAGGAGACGCTTCCTAATCTTGTCGGCTACCAAATCGGCGCCATCTTGAAACGTCACAATAGTATCCAGCACTCCCAGCGCGTGGAAATCAGGCATCATCCTGGGGAACTGGGGTTCCGAAATGTCACATGTGAATAATCTATTTGTCTTGATTTAGTTTCGGATATTTTCCCGATTTTGGAATCGTACGGCTCAATATTTCAATGCCTACTAAAAGTACGCAGTGGAAAAATTGGACGAAGGTTCTTCTCCGGACCAAGTAAGTTGTTGGGTCTCTTTGGAAGTTACAGATTTTCCTCGCTACCGTTCTGGTATGTTTTGAATGTTCTATCTTGATTTTGCTGTGGTTCTCTGCCTGATTTGGGAAGCTTTCACCTAAATACCGACGTCGTTCTTCGCGATGTTCTACGGTACGGTGCAATTCGCTTATGTCTTGTAGCAATAATTCACTGACCGGCCGCGCCAGGCGAACGCAGATTAACTTTACAGTGCTCGAAATTGCGCCTGTTTCGGGCGCATTTGCGACTAAAGATTTCGCAATTTTGTGACTAAAATTTGTCTAGCTAATAAAGGAATTATATTCAACAGTCTTGTGTCTTACTTGCAACTGGTAGTTGTAATTTTATCCGAAAAATCCTGCGAAATTCACGTTGAATGTTGTGTGACTTAATCGTCGGTGTCCAAGAAGTTTATCACGGGAGCACTTTTTCAGGCTTTTCTCAGAAATTTCTCATTTCCGGTTCCGGTATTAGTACATGTACTAAGGAGTATGATTTCAGAATCGGAGAAATAACCGAAATGAAATCAAGACAAATATACCATTTATATGTCGTAAAAATCTGAGACCTTTCGGAGTACACAGCACGGCAGGATTTTGCCCGATCCCACGGCGATATTGTGAATTTGTTTGATGTCGGCCCGACGTTTATCTCGCGACAAATCCCTTTTAAACTGTGGCTGAATTAATTCATGAAACTAAGGTACTAGGTCAAGACGAGGTGCCACGGGATAAGGAGACGCACTATAATCTATGATTACTACTAGTAATAATATAAAAAAGGGAATTAAAGAAATACCAAATTCAGACGGTGTGTATCCACCGGACAAACGTTTTTGTACAGCGGTTTTCTCTATCGAACTGAAGGGCCTGGGTCCTCGTCGAATTCCAAA
This sequence comes from Dendrophyllia cribrosa, assembly GCA_024195265.1. Lineage (NCBI taxonomy): Eukaryota > Metazoa > Cnidaria > Anthozoa > Scleractinia > Dendrophylliidae > Dendrophyllia > Dendrophyllia cribrosa. Next base: position 39,207,285 of record JAJLRJ010000005.1, on the reverse strand, counting down.
ATGGCGGCCCTAAAGCATGGATCGAGGAAGTTTTATGAAATTCCCAGCGAAGAATTAGCGCATTTAAGGCACAGTTACACGCTTAAAAAAGGGCGAAAGATCGAAGAACTCCGCACGTATATTGAAGAAAGTTGCATAGGAAAAGATGTGACATTTTCTGGTCCATATGGGTTTCGCAAAGGTTATATCTGCTCGCCTAAGCTTTCATAACCTTAATTTTGTGGTCGTTGTATTGTCGAATTAAATTTATCGTTTTCTTTTTCATGTATGCAGTTACGTATTGTGACTACACGGCATCTGGGAGGTAGGATAGCCAATGATACATGTATATAAGATATGGTAGCATAGATCATGAAGGTTTTTGTACTTGTGCATGTGTGTATGAAATATAACTCTATAATAAGCTTACTAGGTTAATTTAATTTGCATCATATTTTACTTTAATGTACCTTTCAATGTTAGCCCCAGGGTGGGTGGGGGGAGGGGGAAAACCCAGGGGATCTTTACATTTTGCAGGAAGCCAGAGTCAAATTCTCTACCTCCGGGGTAACCCAATGAATGTCAAAGTCCTGTCCCTACGGTAACTGTTTCTGTGGCATAATTTCAAATAATTGCACTCAGATTTCCTCCCCAGGGGACATGTCAAAATCCCTATCCAGGTGACAGCCCTCCATGTCAAAATCCCCTGGGGAATTCCCCCCCCCCCCCCCCCCCCCCCCCCCCGGGCATTGATAGTGGTATAAGTGAAGATACATTTACATCACATTCTGCACAGTAATCATCCATCGCGTTACCCACCTACCTTGAAATTAAGCCTTATAAAATTCTTTAGTTATCTGTTTGTTTTTTTCCAACATTTATGTTTATATTTATTTACTCTGTAGGTCATTAACATTCATTGAGGATTACATCAGAGAGCAGGTCTTACCTCACTATGGTAACACACATACCACAACAACCGTGACCTCATTACAAACAACTTTGTATCGTCATGAAGCAAGGTAGTACATGCACTTTTGATAGCAGCAGACATTCCAACCCTAAATGCTGAAAATTAGGGAGACCTGGACTTAGTCCCAGACTCGCACTGGAAAATCCAAATTATTTTCGCTCCAGGACTTAACATGGTGCTGGTGGTACTGGAACTAGTCCAGTGAGCATACGGTGAATCACGATTTGAGTGATCTTGCCCTGGTTGGGAAATCGACATTTATACTGGGGGGGTCAGGGTCCGAAATTAACTTTTTTCTATTGGCGCCAACTGGCGACTAAACCAAAATTTTTGGTCGCCAGATGGAAAATTTGTAATCGATTTGGCTAAAAATCAAAGTTATTGTTTGTATAATTATCGTGGCCTGAAATAGTTAATCGCCCGCTGGCGACCACTTGTGAAATTCTGGTCGCCAGTGCAAAATTTTTAGTCGCATTGGCAATTTCGGATCCTGGCAGTCATCTATTGTAGTTTTACTAATGGTTTAACTGCTGACCTTTCCATTTATTGCTTGAAAAATGGATTTGCGATTTTCCGTAATATGTTTCTTTATGATTTTGTGAGAAATTGGGAGATCACACCTAAAATTGGGATGCTCCTGATTAAATTGGAAGAGTTGGAATGTCTGTAGTAGTATCAAATATGTGTTACGCAGATATTTTGTCCCTAGATGTAATATCATGCAGTTCAGGGTTTCTCAAACTCACTTTTACTTTTGTAAGATGTTACACTGTATGCAATTATTCCAAATTTTCCCATATTTCTTCCCTCTTCCACCATCTTGAGAATCCAGTTTAGCTTGCCACCCTCTTAGTCTATTTTGCCACCTCCTGGTTCCTGCCCCTAACCCCCATCCCCCCCCCCCCCTTATCCCACCCCAGACTGTCTGGCTGATTGATTGATTTCAAGATTGACATTTATTTTTGTATCAATTGAGTTGATTAAGTAACTTCGCCACCGTAAACAGATTGAAAACAACAGATTCGCGATTTTTTTTATAATTTGTTACACAATATTTAATCTCAACATTTGCTCTAAGAGCATCAAATGCCCATCAAGAGAGCTTGTGTTGTTTCAAATGCATAGAATAAAACGATCAGATACAGAAAAATATAAAAAGAAAAAAAAAAATTAGAAAGACTAGCCTGCAGTGCAGTCGGTTTTTTTTTTGGTGGACAAGTATTGAATTTAGTGTTTGATTGCCATTTTGGTTTTGCACAATGTCGGGGGCTAGGGGCCTAGCCTGACTCCCACACTCTTGGTTGCAGCGCAGCGCCCTTTAGCCCCCCTCCCCCCCAGGCTATAGAAAGACATTCCATACAAGCAAATCACACTTACAAAAACAAATTAAGAAAAACGGTTTGATTGGGAGATTATTAAAGGCTGAACAGATTTCAACAACTTTACAATAGTTTGTAAGTCTATTCAGAATCACAATATTATTAGAAAACTGTTTGTTGTTCTGTGTTCTATTTTAAGGGATACCATCAGAAATGCAGTGAATGCCAGTGAAAGTGACTCTGTGATATTTGTTGGCAATGGTGCAACAGGAGCTGTTCACAAGTTGATTCATGCACTGGACTTTAAACAACCCCCTGTAAGTACACAGATTGGGGCTATTAATAATAAATATTATTGAAAAATTAATATTTTTGCATCTTTCATCTTCGTGTATTCATCAAATGAAGTTGCCATGTTATAATCTGTTACAATAGGTAATCAGTAGTTGCCAATCAGTTATGTAATGTTTAAAACACAAACAGCAGTGTTTTATGAAGTTTATAGCAAAACTTTATTTTGAAGCTGAAATGTTGTTGTTCTCTGCAATCAGGCTGTGTTTGTAGGACCATTTGAGCATCATTCAAATCTTCTCCCTTGGAAAGAATTAGGAGCTGAGGTAGGAAAATAAATACCATGATTTAACTGATTACCATTAATACATTTCAGTCAATTCTTTAAGGATATACTGTATACAGTCATGTACATACATGTACATGTATAAATTGAGTACTTGTAAGCTTATAATTTTATACAGTGTCTAAGCCGGCCAGAACCAGCCAATAATTGATGTCCGTTTGTAAAATGTACTTTCATTATTCCACATACCTAAGTGCAAACGTCTTGTAGAAAAAAAAACCTGTACATTTTGCAACATAAAAATTCAGCTTGTTACTATAATTTAAAACTAAATGAATGTACTGTAGAGTTTCGAAAGTAGTAGACCCTTGAAAGTAACAGCTACCCTAAAGTAACGTTAATTTTCTGACTTTTCTAGTATTATTCCTGAAAGTAACAGCCCACTCGAAAGTAATGGGCTCCACAAAAGTAACAGCCCCCCAAAAGTAATGGTCCAATCGAAAATACTAATAGTGATGTCTCTATGCAGATGGAATAGCTAAGTGATTTACTGTTAGTACAAGAATGCCGATGAATCAATGGAAAAGGGAGAATTAAAGTGACATGCTTATTCTACAGTTGTGTTTAACATAATTTTTTTACTTCAATTACTCACATATTTTAGCTTCCCGAAAGTAACGGCTTCCTGGCAGTAATGGATACCCAAAAGTAATGGCCACCCGAAAGTTGTAGCCTCTTACACCTGCTAATTCTGAAAGGAACAGGAGGGGGTTACTTTCGGGACTCTACGATTCTTTGTTAAACAGTCATTTTCTTGTAAAAATATTTAATGTGTAGTTATGTTTAAATATATATTTGTTTTAATGTTCTAAACTAAGGTTATTTGGATCAAGCAAGACTCTCAAGGTTTAGTTGACCTCTCAGATTTGGAGTTAAAACTCACGGTATGCATACATGTATCCTGTAAAAAATTATCTTTAGTGAATCATTTCTTATATATAGATAAACAATACCTCTAGCATGATTGAGTATTGTCAAGTTAAAATTGTGTCAACACCAGCAGATACATGTAAGATGCACTCACAGATATATAAGCTGTACCTCAATTAAACTTAGTAAAAGTTTTTTGAAATGGCATTAAAAGTTGAGTCTTGAAAAAGGTCACTTACATCTGATCCTTGGCTTCAATGATATTGATTCTTCAAACTGGAGAAAACATAGTTAAATATTCCATAAAATTTGCCTGTGATAATCAATTAAGTCAAGTCTCCTTGGGCTATAGTAGCATGCCAAACTTCATGGTCCTCCATACAAGTCTTGATCTCTGTCACGGTACTAAGACCGATGTCCCACCGGAACAGATCTACTTATGTAAGGGCCTGTCCCCTGGGTCAGTTCCCAGAGGACCAAGTCACTAGCAACTAGCTCAGGGTATGTGTATAAAGTACGCAGTGTCCAGCCAGTCGGAGTCTCCTTCTTCTGATGTTTTCGCAGTTACGCTGCATTCTCAAATTGAAGTCAGAACTTTATGTTAAAAAGTGTGACTAATATTTGCCAGTGTTTTATATGGTAGCATAAAAAACATCCTCATGATCGTTCTTAATTTTTTTTCTGGCCATTGCTTATTAATTTATCTTTTAATAGGCTAACAGTTCAAAAGGCAAGCAGCTGATTGGCTGTTTCTCAGCAGCATCCAATGTGACAGGTATTCTAACAGACACCAATGCTGTGACTGCCTGTCTCCACAGACATGGTGCCTTGGCTTTCTGGGATTATGCTACTGCAGGTATTAAGTAAAATCTATACGGTATAATATGGCAATGTTGCATTGCATTGCCACACTCAGTTCAAAACAGACAGTAGCCTGAGATTGGGATCTATTTTCATTTTTAACTCCAAAGATTGCCAATAATAAAATATTCAAGAAAAATCCCAAATTAATTGTTTTGTAAAATATTGAAAAGCAAAATGGTAAGTACCATGCAAAAGAGGTTTCATTTGAATGGTTACACCATGATAGCATTTTATTAACAGACTCAAAAGTTAGAAGTGGGAGCGGAAAGGTAAAGTGAACATGCACCATGGCTGTGAATATTTTTTCAAAGTAGCCTGGAAAATGGAAAAAGTAAAAAAAACCAGTTCTTTTAGTAGCATTGCCTTGTTTGCATAATATGAAGGTAGCTTCAGAGTCTCAGTCCTTAATGACAAACCCTGATCCACTCATGTTAAAGTAAATAAGAGAGCTGCTAAAATTCTCAGCGTGATCATAAAATTAACAAGGCAGGCCTTTGACTCCTGATTAAGTAGTCAACTTGAGTTAAAAAAAATTCAAAATTCAATTTAAAAAAATGTACTTTCAGTGTATGGCAAATGTGATCTCTTTTTCTGTTCTTGTCTTGAACATTTCAGGTCCTTATGTGGAAATCAACATGAATCCTTTGGTAACCAGGTGATCTTACAGTGTACATCAATTATTGCTCTAAAACCAATTACATTTTAAAGGGGCACTGTCCTGCAAAAATATCAATATGTTGCTTGCCTTATTTCCATGTTTTAAAATTAAAATGCCACCAAATATACAACTTAGTTGGATAGTAAGATTCTGTGGGGCAAAATAAAAGCGGAAGTCAAGAAATCAAACTTGCCATTCTTGTGAAATTTTGACTTGTCCATTTAGTTCATATTTCTTTGTTTCTAATAATTATTGTTTTATACATTTATTATTACCTTGAATTTTTATTGTTGTGTATAAACTTTTAACATGTCAATAATTACATAATTCAGCTCACGGGCTGTGATGTGATTTTAAATTTAAACTATTTATCTTCTACACCACTTTTGGCAATGGTTTCTTCCAATTTCAAGATAATAAAGTAAGCTTAAAAAAATTTAAACCTGCAAAAAATTTGAACCACAAAATAACCATATAATGATAAATGATGTCTCAATTGGTAGTTCTTTATACGGAGTTGCACAATGTTCAAAAAAATATGCACACTACTTCATATGCATGCTTTTTTATTGAGTGCATGCAGCATACGGTATGTTACCAGTTTGAGAATGCACAAGTAAAAAATTAATGAGACATTTTATAAAGGAGATAATTAACTTTCTCATTGTGCATTGCTGAATTATACAAGCACTTGGGGAATGAGAATTTTTTAAAAACAGTCGAGAGGTGCCTAGGGAAAATTACTCACTTGCAAGTCATGCTTCTCATGTTTTTTTTTTTAATCTGCATGCTTATATACAGTAACTCAACAATGCACTCCGTCGCATTTACGATACTAATATTATTGCCATTAATAAAGCATGCATCCTACATCATCAGTATCAGAGTGCGCAAGTAAATGGGACACATGTTATAAAGGAAATAGTTAACTTTCTCCTTGTGGCAGTGTTGTTGAGTTATAAAAGCACTTAGGAACACTTCTAACATTGAGAAGTGGGAATTAAAATTACTCACCTGCATCTGGTGCTTATTTAAGCACATCTCTCATGTTTTTTTAAAATCCCCTCTTGCTTAAACATAACTCACCAATGTACTCAGTGGCATTTACTATTGCCTTAATATAATACAGAAGGACTACCCCACCTTTGCCATTGCAATTGGGGGGGGGGGGGGGGGGGGACCACTGGCCAGCTCCAATTGTCTTGCAGTTAACTTAACTTAAATGTCATGTAGCCGTAATGATTAACATCGAGTTTTATTTTGTTTGATGTAGTGGTGATCAGGGACATGTCTACAAAGATGCCATTTTTATTTCAACACATAAATTTGTGGGCGGAGTAGAGACACCAGGTACATGCACGGTACATCAAAATTTGTAAAGTACAAGGTCATGTACTTTTTTAAATTCATAGCAGAAAGCCACATCACCCTACTGTTGGTCTCACGCAGACCTGAAGAATTATTTATTGACATCCAGTTCAAATTGAAATAAAGGAAATGTTTTTTATGGAGTTCTCAGAGAAACAACTCTGCAAGGAAGGCAAGAACCAATGACTCAATCCACATATAAAGCTGAGTACAGGATTCAATTCTGAAACAGATTTATGTGGGAGGGGTGCTCATTCACCATGGTGCCATCCCGGTTTCTCCTACAAAATACCAAAAAATTAAACCTCGGCCATTTTATCACGAAGCCTTGTACAGGTGTATAATTATGTAAGTTGTGGTTCAAATTTCTCTTTGGTTTAAAATTTTCAGACCTGTTTAATAATAATAATATTGTTATTTTTCTTTGTCTCAAACTCATTATCATAATCTCAGACAAAGGAAAACACAAATGTAACTGGTTTGAAAAAAATTTCAAATTTCAAACCAAAGAAAAATTTGAACCACAACATATTAAAAACTATTTTCAATTGATATTTTTTTTTGTGTGTGCAGGAATCCTTGTAGCCAAGAAGAACTTATTTAGGAACCCTGTTCCATCTGGTTGTGGTGGAGGCTCAGTGTTTTATGTAAGTTTGAAACATTATTTTGTAAACAATACTATTCTAGATTTTACTGGTAGACAAGGTCTTTGTCCATTCCAAAGGATTGAACAAGGCATACAGTATGGTTCATCAGGGCCAGCACTTGGCTGTGGTTTCTGTAAAAAGGCTAATTAAAAGTGACTTAAAGAGCACACTTACTCCATGACGTGCTAGGCTATGTAGACTCCTGTAATTAAGTTAATAACATAATATTTTTCAATCGATATGATCGATAGTTTATGGGCAGCCAGTGAAGGCGATGAAAGTCTGGCTACAGCATTTTGGACTCTCTGAAGTCTGTTTTAAATATGTTATATTGTGTTTTGCCAGAAAATACTGATACCCACCCCATGGAATGTTTTTTGGTTTAATCTGTCATCCCCTTCCCCTCCCCCACCCCTTTGGAAATTCCAGTTCAGTTTCATGCTGCCCTTTAAAACGTTTGGCTTCAGAGAGCCCCCTCGGAATTTCCAATGACATTTTTGTTAATTTTAAAACTTTATTTAACATTGATTAAACAAAACTGATTACAATATGGCAAAAAAAAAGTAAATCACAAATTGACATAGAAGGAATGATATAGTAAGAAAGCAAAAAAGGGAAATAAAAGACACATAGGTTTATCAAGAATTGAAGAAAAACCAGATTAAATTCTCACTTTTTCACTGCATTGGTTACTTAGTTATAAATTGTCAGCAGATTGGACATTATTTTGCTGGTTTAAAAAGAGTATTGATACTTTTTCATGAGAAGAACAAAAAGATCTAGTTGGCAACATAAGTAATGGTGTAGTAATTAAAGGACAAAGGTGGGTAATCTTGGAATAGAAAATGCTTATTTGACAAATTTATTTGTGCTTTACATGTACAGTGCATTTAATTTGCTGAACCAATTTAAAAAAAATGCCTTTTTAGAGTGCCTTGCTAATACTGAATTTTGCCAAAAGATTTATAATGGAATTTCCACTGACATGCCGCTGTTTTGTATTTTTAGGTGACAGAGAATTCTCACAGATACCTAAAGGAGATTGAGATGAGAGAGGAATCTGGTACACCAGCTATTGTGGGGGCCATCAGAGCTGGACTGGTCTTTCAGCTTAAACAGGTTTGAAATTGATATGATAGCTTTCTTTATTATTTGTCTCATGATTTGGATTGCGATGTTTTGCCATATACGGTACTGTTAGGAGTAGACTAGTTTTGTAAGAGATCCCCTATTGACTGCATCTCCTGATGAAGAACAGCAGCAAGCAGTCAGAATGTCTTGATCCACATGAAAAATATAAATATCCTTTCAGTGCAGTGTAGTGTGGTGCAGTGCAGTGCAGTGCAGTGCAGGAAATCTGATTGGTCAGTGCTAATTGGGTTGAGATTTGCAATAGCTATTAATACAGTGCTTTGCACTGTCATAAATAATGTGGTAATTCTGGAAACAGCTTAACAATGTTGTAACACTGTTGTAAACTTGCCTAGTGGAACCACAGCCATTTTTAAATTATTTAAAAATTAAGTATGTGCACTTTACTGATTTTGTCACAGGAAGTTGGATCAGCTGCTATCATGGCTAGAGAGGAAGACTTATACAGGTCAGTTTGTCAACATACAAATTCTTGCTACTCTTTCGGAGAATATTTGTTATACAGGTAAATTCAGACATTTTGACAGAGTCGAAGTCAGATGTGGCATAACACATTGATGGGTCAGATGAAGATGATGACATGACATTGATTAACGAATAATAATATATAATTTGGCTTTGAATTCCAATACAAATCTTTGAATTTCCTGCCATCTTGCTCTGATTACCCATGATGCAACTTAGAGCGTGAATAATAAAAAATAAGAATAATCAAAGGCCCCTATGAGCTAACTCATCAATACAAAACTCTCTAAATAAAAGATTCTGCACACCTTTGGAGTGGCACCCTATATTCTCCTACGCATTTTGCTCCACCGACCCCCTATCCTCTGCGTCCAACTCTCCGCCCTCCAACACCATATCCATGGGTAAGACAGGTGACCAATACATATTGTAGGCTCAATGTTTACAGCCAATTGAGCGAGCGAGCAATCAAGTCAAGTTTCTACCCAAATGCTACATTGTACAACTCGTTCAATGCTGCGCAAGTTGACAAGTAAATAAAAATGAAAATTCTTTTCTGAACAGGAGAGCTCTGGCCACATGGAACAACAGCAAAAATCTTGTTCTTCTGGGGAACACAGCAGTCCTGCGACTTCCAATCTTCTCCTTTCTAATCAAGCACCCAATCTCTGGGGTGTTCTTACATCACAACTATGTGTGTGCCCTGCTAAATGATCTGTTTGGCATACAGGCCCGTGGAGGCTGTGCATGTGCCGGCCCCTATGCACAGGTACCCTACATTTTTGTTTCTTTTTTTAACCCAGTATAAGTTTGAGAAAAGTAATTTTAACTCTTCACTTCTAGAGCCAATTATGGAGACATGTAGTGTAGTTCTAACTTTTGAGTCTGTGGATGAAATCCTATGGTGTGACCATTCAAATGAAACCTCTTTGGCAGTACTTTGGCATGGTACCATTTGTTTTTCAAAATTTTGCAAAATATAGTTTGGGATTTTTCTCAAATTTTGCTGTTTGGCACTCTTGGGAGTTAAAGGATTTATACCACATGAGTATGACATTATAAAAATGTTCATACTTTAGGATAATGTAACATGCTCTCATTGTGGTTTAGTTTTGTCCATTCAAACATTTTGGAAGTAAAAATAATTATTAAATTTGGATCCACTCAGCTTATAGAGGTAAACCCATCTAGGTCCATGGTTAACGGTTGCTGGTAAAAGTTACCTTCGTTGTTGGTTTTTAGTGGTCAAATCCTTGTCCATTTTAAGCCTGGTTCACACATCACACATCACGACATGACAGCGAGGTTGCACAAATTCAAAACACAACTTATATCGATGTTTTATGTCACCAGTGTCAACAACACAACATAACGAGGTAATAACTAAACATAACGACAGGAAAAAAGGAAAAAAGGATGTTTTCTTCATCTCGTTATGTCCATGTTTTTATGTTGTTTCGTTGCGTGTAAATCAGGCCTTTTTCTTAAAGCTTCGCCTTCTGTTGTCCGTTGACGGCATAAAATCCCTTAATTTCTGACTAACATCATTGAAGTCTTAAATAGGAGAATTAGAAAATGGATCTCCTTTAATCTTTGCCGTAGAATCTTTTGGGAATAAACGAGCAACTGGCAAAAGAAATTGAAGACCTCCTATTGGAAGACAGGTGTGTTATTGTGTTAATTTAATTTCTTTTTCGAATGTCACTTCTTCTTTCATGTTCTACCATTGGTTATCCATGCAGCTGGACTTATTTTTTGCGGAGAGAGCTTATTTCCACGGCGATAAATTATTATCAAAGGAAACTTTGTATTTCAAAATGTTTTGGCTTGTGTAGTGAGTGGATATAATTTTGCATCTGAAATATAAGAACATTGAGCAGTACTTTCCTGTGTTACTGTTTATTATGCTGTACAAGGTGGTTCTAACTTTTGAGTCTGTGGATGAAATCCTAAAGTGTGACCATTTAAATGAAAGCTATTCAGCAGTACTTTCCTGTGGTACTGTTTATTACGCTGTACAGGATGATTCTAACTTTTGAGTCTGTGGATAAAATCCTAAAGTGTGACCATTCAAATGAAAGCTACTGAGCAGTACTTTCCTGTGATCCTGTTTATGATACTGTACAAGGTAATTCAAACTTTTGAGTCTGGGATGAGGTGTCGCCATTCAAATGAAAGTTTGTGAGCATTAGATGACTTGCTTTAGCAACCACGACGGCAAAAAGAATTTGCGCTGATTGAAATTGTTCCAAATTGTTTAATTTGTCTAATGTTACTGGAATTGTTCAAGAGCTGAATCGGTGGGGACGGCTTTCAAGTTCAAATAGAACATGGAAAATTAACCGTCGTGTGTTCACGTTCTCTTAGGGTCTGGCTAAACTAGGAAACTTTGCTGCGGAAACATTGTTGTGGAAGCAAATGTTTGCCGCGCGAGAAACGTTTGTTTCGGACGCAAATCTTGCTTCCCGAACGCAAGGAAATGTTATTGAATAAAGTCAAAATCATTCTTGCTTCCCGGAGGCAAATTTTGCTTCCAAAACAAATGTTCCCAGTTTAGCCACAATTTAAAAACAATGTTTGTGCAACAATGTTTAGAAGTTTTGCCAGGCCCTAAAAAACCTATAATTTGGTCATTTGACGTTGTTGTTTTGCAGGGAACGGCAAAGAAATATATCAAATGAAAAACGCAAGTGCAGAGGCATTGTTTTCGCTCATTAAACTTATTGTTTTGTGCCGCTCTCGCTGCCGTCGCTGTCGTGGCCACAACGGTGACGGCAGCGAGAACGGCACAAAACAATGCCTCTGCACGTGTTGCACGTGTTGCACGTGCTGCACGTGCGTTTTACATTTTAGTAAATTTCTTTGCCGTTCCCTGCAAAACAACAACGTCAAATGATCAAATTGTAGGTTTTATGGAGAACGTGAACACGCGACGGTTAATTTTCCTTTCTCCATTTGATCTGGTAAGCCATTCCTTCAAATTTAGCTCCTGGACAATCCAGACACATTAGACAAACTAAACAAATTGGAACAACTGCAAAGTAGTTTAAAAAAGCGCGAATCCTTTTTACAAGTGACGTTTTTCGTGGCGTTGCCGTCGTCGTTGCTTAAGCTCTCTAAACTATTTCGGCGCCACAGTTAGTTATATATCAACCAGTTAATCGTTTCTATTCTTTCAAAAACTGATTTTCATTTGCTCATCTCCTTTTTCTTTGTGAACAGCCGTCTGGACAGGGTTCATCTCCGACGCTATCATGAATATTCTGAACGAGAAATTTTACGGTGAGTTTCTCAAAACGATACTTTAGTGGCTGTACATATTTCTCGACTTTTCCGTGTAACCGTTCTCACCAGGCGTGCGTTTCTCGAAAGTCCCGAAAAGCTGTGTTACATGCAGAATATTTATCAAATTAAATTTCGGTTTTTGTTGATTTTGAAAGCTAAGCAATAAAATCTTTCGTCTACTACACAAGTTAAGCTACTTTGCGGGCTAAAAACTTCAAGACGTCATTCGTTAGCAACTACATTTAAAAAATAGGTTTCGTACCCGAAAAGTCTTCGGAAGTTTCGAGAAATACATACCAGTATCCTAAACTATTCAGAAATCTTGATAAATCTAAGTTTCTCAAATATTCTTCAGTTGCAAAATAACAATAAGTTCAAATTCAGTTATCTATTATGTTATTTGCAGACCCGGTTTTGTGCGGCTAAATTTACCTTACTTCATGTCCGACACTGCTGTTGAATTTGTTTTAAAAGCAGTGAAGATGGTTGCAGAACATGGCTGGAAACTTCTTCCACAGGTAAAAATGTACTTCAAAAGTTCGTGAAAAACGTTTTCACTATGTTTTTTTTTGTCGGCACACTGATTGGTTTTCTTGTTTAAATTATACTGTTGTTCCTACTTGTGTTACTGAATTGAAATTATTATTTTTCTTCAATAATCAAATTGTGTGTTTTTCTGTTGTGTTTAGTACATGTTCAACCCTGAGACTGGAGAATGGAAACACAGAAAACACCAGGTAACACAAGACAGTTAACTACGAGGTAGCGTAATTGTCCCTTTCCGATGAAGGAATGAAATAGGAGATATTTGCTAGCAGGCTATGAAAGGAATTGGCCCTTTGATTTGGTTTTGCGTTTCTAAGTTAAATAATTGATTAATTTCTACCTGAAAAAAGGTCCGTGCAATCTGTTCAAATGTTTCTAACCAATCAAATCAAACGTGTCACTTTTTGGGCCAATCAGGAGCTAGCATGAAGTTTCGTATTGGCGGCGTGCAATGAGATGCGTGCGCCTTCCACATATTTTCCTGCGCTTTTCACCTGGTTGTTTTATCATTGCCAATGATTTGAATAGGTCCGCAGCCATGCTGTTTTTCGCTTTTATCCTTCACTGTTGTGTCCGGCTATAGGTATTTCGTGACCGGAAGTGGCTTGGCTCAATCTCGTACTCAGAAGGTCACATGACTTACCCATCATCCCCTGCGATTGCTGAAGGAGCTCCAAGTTCTTACACGGTGAGAATCTATGAGTTTCTTTCATTTTAGTTCTGAGAATTTGTCGGTACATCAGTCCGCTCTTCTCGATCAATGCGGTTTCCGCTCGTTGATGATTTTTTTTTTTACTCTCATCTACTTGACAATGTACTGATCTTGCTTTGACACAAATGTTTTTTATTATCATTTAATTTAAGGAGTGCCTCGAAAAAGCGGAGGAAGTATTCTTGAAATCGTCTTCAAACAGGGTAATGATAAAGTGATTCATTTGCATATCTCAATATACAAATTGACCATTTTAGAACACTGGCCATTTACTCGGCTATCCTCGTAAATTTTTGTAAAATCCGCAAGCTGGCTCTGGGGTCGTGGCGAAAAATTTTGAAATTTGTAGCTAAAGCGACACTGGGACTAAAAAAAATTAAATTGAGAAAGCTGGCTAATGTGTCACTATTCGATTAAATGAATTAAAGTACTGAGCAGTACTTTCCTGTGGTGCTGTTTATTATTACAAGGTGGTTCTAACTTTTGAGTCTGTGGAAGGAATGCTAAAGTGTGACCATTGGAATGAAAGCTACTGAGCAGTTCTTTCCTGTGGTACTGTTTGTTATGCTGTACAAGGTGTTTTTTACATCTGAATCTCTGGATGAAATCCTAAAGTGTGACCATTTAACTGAATGAAATCTATATTGAGCAGTACTTTCCTTTGGTACTGTTTATTATGTTTTTAAGTTTTGGGTCTGCGGATAAAATCCACTGTGACCACTTTAAGGTGTTTCTCTCCAGTTTCCGTGTAGCCGCACTGAACATTTTTGAGCGGCCGTTTAACTAACTTTCCTTTATTGAATTAGTATGAAACTTGCACAAAATATTTTACTTAGTTTGAAGTTTATAAGAGTGTAACAATTTTGTAAATCCCAGTTTAAAATTGCGGAGATAAACGAGAAACATTGAAATCGCTTGAGTCTAAATTCCGAGTGATTGCGATGGCATCTAGAAAAGTCAAAACTATTACGATAGACTGTGACATCTGGCAAACAAAATATCTAAAATTTAGAAACTTTTGTCAAGCCGATTTTGAGTAAATCAGAAAAACATTTCGAACTTGTGATTTTGCATGTGTATGAGCACATCCATAAGTTCCTCAATTAAGCTTATAAAAGTTTATTTTCTCAATCTCAAATTTACGCCAAAATGCGTGTTTAGTATATGAGATGAAACTATGAAAGTTTGAAAGCGTTTCTCGTTTTAGTTTTGAAGATCATGTAGATTTTCTATAGGAAACCATATTTTTTTGACTGAGTCCTTGATATTGTAGTTTTAGCACTTTTCTACATATTTCAAAAATCGCGAGATATATATTTTTTTAACTTTTTTGGTCGTTTCTTTATAATATGAACAACATTGTCTCGAAGTTTCATCTTGATTGAAACATTGCAACATGGTCAAATAAAAATAAAAATGTTCTGTGCGGCTGCATGGAAACTGGAGGGAAACACCTTAATGACAAGTTAAGCAGCATTTTCCTGGCATGTTGATTTTTAGAGTCTTGATATTATGTAACAAGAAATTTGGCAATGAAAGAACTATTTTTTATTATTTCTTTCAGGCTATCAACATTGTTGGTGATCAAACATTATTGCTGGGCGAAGAAGGCGAAAAGCTGCGCTGGTTTTTACTCCCCAGCGAAGCGGCGCAGCTGCTAAGTGGAAAACAACTTGTGCGATTTCCTATGACAGCACCTTTTACGCCACTACAATGGAATAATGGCTTGTGTGTCTCAGAGAGAACTAATTTGCCAAGGGCTGACTGTTTGGAACCTTCTGAAAGGACGTCTTTTATTCCCCCAGAACAATTGTCTTTGAAATTTAGCGAAAAAAGTACCACCTCTGGAGAAAATTTGAAGGGAAGTAAATTTGTCAGCGACGTGGCAGACGGTAGTTGTGTTGCTAATGGTGAAATCAGCGAAAGAAACGATAGTCGTTCTTTTTGTAGTGGCGAGAAATGCGATGACTGTGCCGGAGGAAGAGATTTGTCTGCATCTAAGGATTTGAAGAAATCTCAAAATCCTGTGGCAAATTATGACGCTAAATCTTTCGAAGACGATAAGTGTAGTTCCGCGAGACTTGAAACTGAAAACATGGATTCAAAACGTGGAGATAAAGAGCTGTGCTTAGAGAGAAGGAACGATGGAATTAATGTTGCTTTAGACGAATTAGGGTCATTGCAGTTCTCTAAGGATGGAAGGACATTAAGAAATGTTACTGTAGATGAGGAATCGTCTAATGGACAAAATAACGGATTTAGTTCCCTTATTGATAACGAAAAAGAGAGAAAAGAATCAAATACTGTTGACCAGGCTTCAAGCACAAACACTTCTGAAGAAATGCTGGTTACTAAAACCAGTGATTCTGTTACGAACTCAGAGGTTGTTTGTCGCCGAAAACCGAGAAAGAAAAAGCAAGACGAAGTTATTCCTGGCAAACCACAGTTCCATCATCCACCCAAAAGTATTTTTAAACCAGCTGCGCAGGTAATAACAAGTTTTTCTTACAACTGCTTACGCAAGTATTCTTTACATGTAATCTCTGAGAATTTGTTCCATTCTCCATTTACATGCATTTTTTCCATACATTCCATTTATCCCATATTCCAAGTTGATCTATTTATTTTCTCTTTGCCCACCTCCGCTCCCTCCATAACCCACTACCCACTGACATTTTGAGTACATAAAGAGTGAAGGACAAACCGAGCAGTTGCATTGTGTCTAAAGGCGCCTTCACATGTAGTAGATAAAATATGAGCAGGAGATCTGTATGGGCGTTTACAATGACGAACATTTTCGGACGCGAATATTTTATCGTACTTATGAAATGAAACAATTAAATGAGTAGAGATCTGTATCAAAAGTTAATTCTACTGTTTAATAATTCATCAACTCAGTTGATTTGTATTGGGGTTTACAGAGGTGTACATGTGACTCAAATACCACCTATTGATTTGTCATAACTGTTATGAATTATTAATGAATTTTATAAGACAAAATAAAGTTTTCAAACTCGTGTTGGCAAACTTCAAAAAGTTAGTAATCTCGTGTTTTCATACGAAACACTTTCACACAACTCAACCTTGATCTCAGGGTAGAGAGAGGGCCTTGTGACACAAGGTTGCACATACTGAAGTTGCCGCAAACGTTAACACATCTAATTTAAGTTTGTCCACTCATAAAAGTTGGCGAAAACGTTGGCTAGAGAAGAAACAAGTCAGTTCTATTTGTCGCCAACAGTTTGCCAACATGTTCGCTAACTGTTGATGTCACTTTCACACACGCCACCTTCAGTTTACCAACACAAGTTTGCCAATTTTAAGTTTGTCGCGTGAAGGCAGAAAAACAAATGTAAATTAGAAAAAGACAGTACGCGAATGAATAAGTCATTCACTACAGTATTGAAAGTAGTCTGGAATTCGACTGTAACAAGCCATTTTCCCCGTTTTTAAAATTTTTAATGCAGGCCATGGAAGAATATGAAATGATTCGTGATGGTGATCGAGTGCTGGTATGTCTGTCAGGAGGCAAGGACTCGCTCTCACTGCTTCACACTTTGCATCAGTATCGGTTTTACAGCAAATCCAAGGTATGCTAGCACGCAACCTGTGATCAGCGGTCACCTCTACAAGTTTTTACTCCTAGAGTCAATTATATAGAGGCATGTAGTGTAGTTCTAACTTTTGAGTCCGTCAATGAAATCCTATGGTGTGACCATTCAAATGAAACCTCTTCAGCAGTACTTTTGCATGGTACCATTTGTTCTAACTTTTGAGTCTGTTGAGGAAATCCTATGGTGTGACCATTCAAATGAAACCTCTTCAGCAGTACTTTTGCATGGTACCATTTGTTCTAACTTTTGAGTCTGTTGATGAAATCCTATGGTGTAACCATTCAAATGAAACCTCTTCGTCAGTACTTTTGCATGGTACCATTTGTTTTTCAATATTTTACAAAATGACATTTGGGATTATTCTTGAATGTTGATTTTTGTCCACGTTCCCCTTGAGCAGCAGACGAGTCCGCGTTTCTCGAATATTGGTCAAGAAAAACGTGGCTTCTGGGACGAAATCGGCTAACACAATGTTTTTGTTTCATTTTGCACAGGCGAATCAAGCTGACGTACTGTTTACATTTTGCTTCATAAGCATACAAATATACGTAGGGAAGACACCGTGCAAAATACGAATTGACCGACTTCAAAAGTTGAAAGAGCTTGTTAAACTTAGTAATCAACGCATTTTCTAGCTCTTTGCATGTATCCGGCTTAAATTTCCAGAGAAAGCTAATAGAACTCTTTAGCTTGTATGTTTTTTTTTTTCCAATGTAGTTCATGTGAACGTTTTTTACCTCATAAGCATGTATTATCATACGATGAAACAGCTAGCTACAAATAATTGTACTCTTCATGGTCTCTTCCTCGTTGTTAGGGCGTTAATTTTGAACTTGGGGCTGTCACTGTGGACCCTCAGTCTCCCGGATATGACCCCAAACCTCTGGTCCAGTATTTAGCGGCCCTCGGTGTTCCTTACTTCTTTGAAGAACAAGGTAAGCCACTTTACAAACTATCTTTGAAAAGCTACTACTTTAACTTGTTATACTTCCCAATTCAAACATCTTGTGTAAATTATCTTTTCTTGTCCCCGTAGTTTCAGTTCCTAGTGGCTGAAGGCAACGTTTTTCCTTGGGGGTCTGGGAGTATACCCCTGGAAATGTTTTTAAATTAATGTGCGCCGAGATGCAATCTAGTGCATTTTAAGACAAAATGTTGAGATAATTTTACAATTCGATTCGATAAAGCACAATAACCAAGGCTGTCGTAAGGCCAGCAGTTTATAGTACCCCATGTTCCTTGCCATATAGTGTCTTCTGACAAGGATGCTTGCCTCATCTACGCTGACCTGGGTGATTTTTCTCACATATTTACTTATATACTGCAAGTGTAACCCTTGTTTCAACTTTTCCCTTAAAACAATCAACTTATTACTACAAGATATTATATTTACTTGAAATGCCAAATTTAGAAGGGAACGTTTCTAAGTTCTTGGCATTTCAATTCAGCACCGTGCCGACAGTGTGTTTGTAATGGAATTTTTCGTTCTATTTTTTCTCAACAGGAATCATACAACAGGCAGCCCAACTCACTGTTTGTGAGTCCATATGCAGTTTCTGTTCCCGTATGAAGCGAGGTCGGTTGTACGCTTGTGCAAGGCGTGAAGGGTACAACGTGCTCGCTATGGGACAACACCTGGATGACTTGGCCGAGAGGTGAGGCATGCGCAGTGTGAACACTTTTCAGTGTGTTTATATAGGGAATGGAGCGGGGGTAAGGTGTAAGAACTTTCCGTTTACCGCCAGCTACTTAGTTTGACGGAGCTCTAATCTACAGAAACGACCGCCGTTTCCGCCCACTTTCGCTCCGAAAATTAGAATTCCTCAAGTTTGAACAAAGAAAATTTTAAGCGTGACGGTGGTTTGGAAACCCGATCTTAATTAGTATGGATTTTGCCCGGGGGGGGGGGGGGGGGTACTCCCTATAATGGGCTATACGGGGATGCTCCGCCCGAAAGGGGAACCTTTTTTAGGCTGGAGGTATATGAAAGGGTCGGGATTTCATGAGTTGAAGTATATGAAAGGGTAGCGAAAACACGAGTTGAAGCATAAAAATGGTAGGGAAAACTGCCATTTAAGTATCTTAAAAAGCCGGCGCCTTTCAAAATATATCAAACAGACGCACGTAAAGGCTATATGAAAGGGGTACCATTTTCAATGAAAGGGGTACCATTTTTTGAGCTATTTTGAAAAAAATAGCTCATTAGCAGGCGCAAAGGTTGGTTTGTGATGTTAGTATGTTTGTTAGTTTGTTTGTTTGTTTGTTTGTATGTATGTCTTGGGTTATGTCACACCAATCAGATTGCCTCTAGTATGTACACCGTGTACTATGTCAGCCAATCAAATTTTCGCTTCTAAAATGGTATTACTGAAGGTCAAAGAAGGGCACTTGACATGAATTGAAAATCAGCCATCTTGAATCTCCGCGATTGTTGCCGCAAACACTAAAAGTGTAAAGTTTTGAAAATTTGTTGCTTGGGAACTGTTCTCTAATCCCGACTGGCTTGCTAACCTGGCAATATCAAGGACATTTATTCAGAAATACTGCCTATAATGTGCCCTATGCATGAATGGTAGAATGGTCTGCGGGGGATGAGACGTCCAAAAAATGTGGACTGCGGTTACGTTCATAGGTGAGCTTATACTGAAGTATGAGTATAGTTTTATTGCAAAAACGGCAAGCCGATTTCAAATAATATGATGCGGAACATGAATTGTATGTTTCAAGCCTGGGTTTCAAGAGATTACTATTTAAAATTGGATTTTTTTTGTCAGACACGCTGTCTGCACGTGAAAATGTTGAACTTTGTCCTTATAGAAACTTGTCCGTGATGCATGGAGTTCAACAGAGAACATGTAATGCAATTAATCTACAATTTACAGTATGTAAAACGTTTATCTTTCTTTGAATTAATGTGAGCTGATGTGTAGGTTATTAATTGTATGCCTCAAGCGATTACTATAAGCGAGAAGCGACTGTATTTTGTATGAGCAGTCACGTTGTGTGCACGTGCAAATATTGAACTTTGTCCTTATAGAAACTGGTACGTGATGAAATTCAACATGTTTTCGAGAAAACGTAATGTAATTAATTTATATGGTGCGTTAAAAAACGCCTGTTTAAAAAATATTAGTTGCAATTTACTAGGAAACAAGCAAAATTCATTTTGGATGCAAGTTTCTGCTGGTCGACATTACAGGAAAAGGAGTAGCACTTTTTGTCGCGGGTCGCGAGTCGCGACTAAAAGTCGTGGGTGTGGGTGCGGGTGATAAGTGCGGGTGCGGGTAACAGGTGCGGGTGCGGGTAAAAGGTGCGGGTGCGGGTAAAAGTCGCGGGTAACAAATTATCAAAAAATTAAAATAAAATACCAAAAATTAAAAAGAAAAAATTACCAAAAACTTACTTCTCCCAAAGCGGAGTTTCGAATTTTATCGTCCACTGATCATACTAGAAATTTGCAGTGGCATAGCCACAATTAGTGACTCTTCACTATTGTTAACAGATCGCCGGATTACATTGTAAAAATTTTGTTTTTGTTTCTTTTTGTGTGCGCGGAGAGAGGAAAATCGGAAACCCGGCGAAGCCTTTGCACAGCGGTATATATATTTTTTACCGTTTCGTCATGGTCAGTCGTAAGCCGTCGGTAACAAAAGCAATAATTATCAATTTAAAGTGAAAATTTCTGATAACGTCCAGGCATTTATGCTGAGCCGATTTCAAGGAATCTTCAAAGGAAATACGAGGCTTATTAATATGTACCGTTCAAATTAATAAAGACCTTACGAAACCACGACGGCGACACCAACGCAAACGTCACTAAAAAATCAATCCGCAGTTATAAAACTACTTCGCGATTATATAAATCGACAAGTTCAATTTGTATAATGTAGCCGAACTACCCGCGTGTTGAATTTGTAGAGAAGGCTTCTTTAAAGTTCAGATAGAGAAAGGAAAATTCACAGTCACGTGTTCGCGTTCTCTTAAAACCTTGAATTTGGTAATTTCACGTAGTTGTTTTGCAAAGTCCTTAACCTGATACTTCAACCACCATCTGTTTCGCATGGGTGATTTGGAACCATTAGTTAACAACATCCTCATAACTAGGCCCTGGCTTAGGCGAACTGTCGTGCTCCATGACAAAGAAGGATCGAACGAAATGAAACCAGAAAATGTTCTTCGTACTGTCAAGAGTTCTCTTGGTACTGTTTAATACTCCGTGAAATTCAAAAGTATAAATTAAAGTTTAGCACACGTGCACGCATACTGTTACCATGGCACCCTCTTTCTCTTTTGATCCCGGCGCTGATCAAGCCAGTACCGTGTGAAAAACTCGACGGGCCAAGGATAACAAATTCCTTCGTGCGACCGCGCCGACATTGACACGAACGACGAATGTCAGTCACTATCAAATCATAACTTCTTTTTAAGTACACCCGAAACTAGTGAAGTTTTGTGGAAGAAAAAATACAGTCAAACCTGTATTGTCGATCTCCCAAAATTTTGTTTCCGTATTAACCGTAAAAACTGCCTCTCTTAAAAACACCTCAATAAAGCGGATGCCGGCACTTACATTGAATAAATGGTCATTTCTCAACATCAAAACCTGACCTGTACTAAACGAACACTTTAATATAATAAAACTCTTGCCACTGAAAATAAAATCCAAGTTTCCTTTGTTCAATTTGACGTGTCTTATCCTTACTAGAGTGAAAAGCAAGGAAAAAGACGTTTTGCGGCGCTCATTGTAGCAATTCAATCAACGCGAAAAATGATAGCACGATTTAGCATGAAGGGGACAGTGATAATCTCGTTGTATTGAGCGGACGCCCTATTCGGACTGAAGAGCACAGAGGAACGAAAGAGAGAAAATGTCATACAGACTATATAGAGTGACAAATTAAAAAGCATTTAAATTAATGGCTGCCGTTAATTGCAGAGATAAAAAAATAACTAAAAAATAATTGCGGAGATAACGCATTTATCCCAACCAAAAACTATTTTTATATGTCTTGAGTTGCAGAAAAAGAAAATAATGTAGCATTACTTAAAATAAGTTGGCATAAGTAAAGACGATTTACACGCTGCGCTTTTTTGGTCCGAGGGGGTTTGCGGCTGTTCACAGTGGACAGATGGATTTTTTTCACTCTTATTTCAATGCACGTCGCTGTTACATAGAGATGAGCAAACCGGCAATTTCCTTGTAATATTGTAAGTTTATGTACCGATTAACCCTCGGGTGTACAAAGGGTGTATACGGGTGTACACCTCGCCATAAGGTTTTTCTTGAATTTTTCCAAGCAAGATGAATCATCATCTACACTTGCCGTGGGAGCGGGAGCACGGGCCTACTACCGCAACCGGAAATAATGTACCATTCAATTCCAAGA
Source organism: Dendrophyllia cribrosa (assembly GCA_024195265.1). Lineage (NCBI taxonomy): Eukaryota > Metazoa > Cnidaria > Anthozoa > Scleractinia > Dendrophylliidae > Dendrophyllia > Dendrophyllia cribrosa. The sequence continues at coordinate 39,184,809 of JAJLRJ010000005.1, read as the reverse complement.
CCGCCCATCCCCCTCCCCCCCGGGCAAACCCCCGGGCATTTGACTTTTTAAAAAAAAAATTGTCAAATGCCCCACCATGTGGGCAGTTTATACGGTCAAATGCCCCACCGGGCAGGGCTTCACAGAGCGTCAAATGCCCCACCGTCAGGGCAAGGAGGGATTAAAAGATAAATGAATAATAAATGAAAGATAAGTCGAGCAAATTCAATGAATCATGCCGCCACTCATGGCGATGGAATATTATAAAATATGAATTTTTAATACTTTACCTTTCGACACTAGCTCGGAATAATTTTCCGCTGAAACGCCTTTTGGATGTCCTTGTTTTCACTCCACACTTTAAAAAAAGGCATCTCAGGAACTCCAGAATATAAATGAATATTTATATTTTACGACAAAGGTCAACCGAGTCAACAGACACGTTGAACCGGAAAGAATGGATTACGAAATCTTTTACCTTGCGACCGCTGACCAACGTTTTTGTTGAAGTCAAATGCCCGCCCCGTCGGGCCTCGTTTCACGTCAAATGCCCCACTATGTGGAGCTAACCTCTCGTCAAATGCCCGGGGTATGCCCGGGGGGGATGGGCGGTCTTGGAATTGACTGGTACATAAGAAGCGAAGAACTTTTGAGAAAGTGTATACTGTATACGTTTTGGCACAATTCTCTGACGTTCTCTGCAAAACAACTACGTGAAATTACCAAATTCGAGGTTTTGAAGAAAACGCGAACACGTGACTGTGAATTTTCCTTTCTCTATCTGAACTTTAAAGAATCCTTCTCTGCAAATTCAACACGCGGGTAGTTCGGCTACATTATACAAATTGAACTTGTCGATTTATATAATCGCGAAGTAGTTTTATAACTGCGGATTGAGCCTCGTATTTCCTTTGAAGTTTCCTTGAAATCGGCTCAGCATAAATGCCTGGACGTTATCAGGAATTTTCACTTTAAATTGTTGATTATTGCTTTTGTTACCGACGAACATGACGAAACGGTAAAAAATATATATACCGCTGTGCAAAGGCTTCGCCGGGTTTCCGATTTTCCTCTCTCCGCGCACACAAAAAGAAACAAAAACAAAATTTTTACATTGTAATTCGATCTGTTAACAATAGTGAAGAGTCACTAATTGTGGCTATGCCACTGCAAATTTCTAGTATGATCAGTGGACGATAAAATTCGAAACTCCGCTTTGGAAGAAGTAAGTTTTTGATAATTTTTTCTTTTTAATTTTTGGTATTTTATTTTAATTTTTTGATAATTTGTTACCCGCGACTTTTACCCGCACCCGCACCTTTTACCCGCACCCGCACCTGTTACCCGCACCCGCACTTATCACCCGCACCCACACCCACGACTTTCAGTCGCGACTCGCGACCCGCGACAAAAAGTGCTACTCCAGGAAAAGGTGTTTGGTTCCAAATGTTAACCTCAACAATGTTCGTGTAAGTAATTCAATTAGCTTGAGGTTTTAAGTCGAAAACAATTTAATCTAATTAGTTCTGTTTCTATTTGCACGACTTTTTTGTGGAGAATAAAAACAGTTGTTTAAATAATATTAGTTCCAATTTACTAGGAGACTACTTATATTCATTTTTCATGCGTTTAGTTTCTGTGAAAGACTTTTCTGGTTGACATTACAGAAACAGGTGGTTCAAAGAATTTTCGTGTCACTAATTTAATTAGCTTGTGGTTTGGTGTTGAAAACAATTTAATTTAATTAGTTTGCTTCTTCCAGGCCAAAGGAACCTTTTCCACGTGTCTTTTGTGAATAATAAAAGAAACCTTTAAAAAAAGACTAGATACAAATTTCCAGGAAATAATAAGCCTTCAATTTGGATGCATCAAATTTATGTGCAGGACTTTTCTGGTTGACATTTAATTTAATACACTCATTACTGAAACAAGTTGCTCATTTCACTGGGACCGTAGTTTCGTCAAAAAATAACTCTGGAAATCCCGTGAAAAAAAGCTAGCTGAGAAACGAGAAACGGGACCCAGTTGGTTATCTCGGTATTTTTTTTGGTAGTGGGCGGGCCGGAGGATTTTAAAAACGTATATCTGCAAGCGGTTATTTGTGCGAGTTAACTTCCGCTGTTTTGTTACTTTCACCATTTCATATCATTTAGGTAATTTTCAAAATAGCTCATGCACGCAATGCGTGCCTATGTTCAATGAAAGGTATATGAAAGGGGTACCTTTTGTGTCAAAAAAGGGTATATGAAAGGGCAAGGGTTTGGACTTTGGGGCGGAGCATCCCCGTACAAAACTTTGTTGATTACCCCTCCCTGGGAGGGGATTTTGTCGATTTATATCTCGTTTATGCTAGCTATTCACCTACCGTTGGACACTACAATACTAATTTCGTGTTGCTTCCTTCTCAGTTTTTTGATGTCAGCATTCCACAATGGACTGTTGCGAACAATGAAGGCGAACTACACTGTCTTGTGAGTCATATCTGTAGAAACTATACCCTTGAGCATGATAATGTAGATCGTTTTCATTTACTTAAGCAGTTTGTTTTTCTAGCTTTGAGGGCAACACCTGAAATAAGATGTTGCAGAGAAGGACAAATGAAAACGATTTGGCAAAATTTTGAAGCCCGACGATCCTTAATAACCGAGTTATGAGAAAAAGAATACAGTGTTTAGAAAATTAGACAACTTTGTATGCGTCCGCCATTTTGGTGTACCATTTATAACTGTTTCTGTCTAGTTCAAAGATTGAAAAGATCTCTGATTTGTCCTCGCTTTAGTGAAGTGTACAAACTGAGTGAAAAAAATGTTCTTGTTTCGCACATGGCGACGCTCAGACACACCACCAAAAACTTTAAATTGCTCCAAAGTATTGTTGTGTATTGACATGACACTTGGCACGACGATTGAAACTGTTAAAAGAAGGGCTTTGTTGAAAAAACTGTTTAGATTTCAAAAATTTGGTTGACAGACGAAAACGAAGAAATCTTATCCAGGGTAGTGCCAAGGCCTCGCGCAACCTGAAGCGGAAGCGAGGTTCATTCGGTGACGTCAAAGTAGGGTCCAGGCTTAAAGGAGTCGCGGGAATGCCTTGAGCTTGGTTGTTTTTTATCTTATCATCATATTACTGTGCCTTCATGAACTCCTACTAAATATTTTAATTCATTTGTTTCATGTTTTTCCTGGAATATTGTTTATGTTATGAATTTTGGCGGTAATGGCACCTCATACTTCCGTGACCTTCCGTACACCGGTCGGATGCTCTAACCACTGAGCTACGAGAGACCAGTGGCAAGCGGGGAGAAGGGAACTGGGGAGAGAGGGAAAGGACGCCTGCAATAAAGACCCCCATTTGTTCATTTCTGCGGACGCTGGCGGCCGCAAAATTCTGATTGCCTAGTTCGCGCTGGGCGGTAAACATAGTAAATCCCCGCGTGAAGTCATCCATCGTAAAAGCGCGTGCCAGTTTCTGATTGGTGAACGTAGTTGACGTAATTCGATTACAAGGAAATCGGTGGGCGTAATGTGAATAGCCCGGTTCTTATAGCAGGCGTTCCTTCCCTTTCTCCCCTATCCTTTTTCGTGCTCAGCTTGATTAGCTTTTTAGTTATTCTGGGTAATATGACCTATTTTTGTTTATAATTCTATATTGTAAAAATGTTTTTGGTAAAGTATTGTAATAAAGTGTGTGTTCTCTCCCCACCCCGATTACACCGCTGCCACGCAGGCTAAAAAAAAAATAGAGACCTAAAAAAAATAGAGACCTCCCCTGCCCCCATTTCAATGATGGAAAAACTGGCGCGTTTTGGTTTTCGCGCGTCTTCATCATTGAATCGGGGAGAGGGGAGGTCTCATTCTCTTTTTATTCCGTCCGAAATTGTTGTCCATTCACTAGGTTCATATATGACACGCGTCCTGTATACTTCTAGGACAACCAATGTAGATAACGGCATGTGTGGTGATAAATAATGTTTCTGTTTCTGTTTTTATATAGGGAAGGTGACTTGCGTGTTATCAGACCTTTGGTCTATGTCCGCGAGAAGGAACTGAGAAGCTTTGCTGAAAAGGTACTGGCTAGTGTACGCAGTAAAACAATGACTTCTTTTTCTGGACAAATAAACTTGTCATAGACCCGGGTACGAGCGTAAACGTTTTCGCGGGCCGCCGTTGACGTGACATTTCTAGTTTATAATGTCATTAGATATTTCTTTCACTGAAATTTCACTCTGGTCGAGAAAGGTTTATTGTTGCAAAACGAAAGTTTCCAGATGTTGAGAAACACTGTTAAATAGATCACTTGGGGTGTATTTTTTGTGTATTTTTTCCTTTAATGTAAAAATTAGATCGCTTCTTTGACTACCCTAAAATCCCGGTTATAACCCCCCCCCCCCCCCCCCCCCCCCCCCCGCTCGCTTATAAGCTCCCCCGGTTGTACCGCCTCCAATTTTAACGCACCGCAGTTACTAAACAGCAATTATTACAAACATTTACACCAAATTAACTGAAACAGCGCTTCTTTATCATCATATTTTTTACCGGCCAGCCAAAAAAACCTTACGAAGTCGTATAAGCCCAGGGCCTATAACCGGTATTTTACGGTATGCCAGGACAGAATGACCAGGAAATGTCCCAAACAGAACACGTGCCCTTACTTTTCTCACAGCATTCCAAATTTTCGCTGTATTATTTCAGGTCAAACTGCCCGTGATTGCAGAGAATTGCCCCGCTTGCTTTGAAGCTCCCAAGGTAAGTACATTTACAGCTTTTGCGGGATAAGGGTAAACAAAGCTACAATATTTTGTTGGTTTTCGGTTTGGAATTCAACAGTCCTTTTTTTTTCTTTTCAGGAGCGCCATCGAACAAAACAGTTACTTGCAGCTCAGGAAATATTGTTCCCAGACCTCTATCACAGTCTGCTCACGGCCATGAAGCCTCTGATGGCTCGCGATCGAGTGGGCCTGGAGTCCAGCAAGATGAAAGAGGGAAACTACGAGGACTTCCTCTGACCAGCAGAATGCAAAAAAGAAAGAAATAGGGGATGTCCTCGCGTCGAAAAGCTTCGAACTGTACGTTTCCCACTACGACACGTGAGAACTCTCTAACATTGGAAAAGACCATCTGGCCTCTTTTGACATGTGACGCGAAATGTCTTCTGTTCTTCCACTTTCGCACGCGCTCGTTGCCTCTTGTATTACTTTGGGGGTGTATCCAGCCTTTTGCAAGGGGGGGAGGGGGGGGGGAGGGGGTGGGTCTATATCGTTCGAAAGCAGTCGCTTAAGACAGTACAGTTACACAGACATTCAAAACGCATTTGCTTGTCACATTCAGGAAGGGGAAGGAAAAAGTTCTTGAAGTATAGTGTCAACCACGTAAAATAGTACCAACTTTCCGTTTCTCGTTTCAACATTGAAATAGTCTGCTCCCTCCTCGATGTTTTTGTAAGAATTCTGTTCTCAATTGTCAATTAACCTGCCGAGAGAAGGGGGGTTCCGGAACCCCTAGAACCCTCCCCTGGTATGCCCTTGTTACTATCTTGGAAGGACAGGGAAAGAGTTTTTAGCCCGTCTTTATTTCAAAGAATGAATCCAAAATCACTTTTATTTACAGTTTATAATAAATGAATCGAAATTTGTCAGCTATATTATTTATCTAACTGCTGTTACTATATAAAGCATTGCGTGTTCGCACACAAAAATAGCAAAAATATAAAAAAGTTGTGTTTTGCTTAGCTCCTTTTATCTCTTTTATTCCTAAGCTTTCGTTATTCTTTTCCTCAATAGAAACGCACTTGTATGCGACTTTTGCGATTTACTCAGAATTAAACAGTCCAATAAACTATTATCGTAGGACAAAAAAGCGAAAACGCTTCGTTTTTGCTTGTTTATCCCTTTATCAGGAGAAACGTCCTTCGCCATGTTGAAATACAAACTATTGTATTTCCCCACCACGAACTATTGTTTGTTTTTTGTTTTCTTGCCTCCTTTTCGTTCGACAGATCAACGTGGCTACCTCAGTATTGTTAGGTTCCATTGGATGGGGTGCTGTGCAATTTATGTACAAAGCACCAACAAACGCAGTTAATACATTACTGAAATCGTTCAGGACTTGAAGCAGAAACTTACAACTGTAACAAGCGCGAAAAAACGGCGAAGAAGAAAAAGATTCAGCGATTGCATCATTTTACATCTCGCGCTGTTTGGTAAGCGCACATTGCGCGGGTTCCCAAGTTTCCTTCCATTTTTTGCTACTTATATTTGTTAAAAAATTTTGCCCTTTTAGTATATGCAACTCATTTTTTAATCGAGCTACAAAAAAAAACAAACCTGAATATCGAAAGGGCATAACACAATAAGCTTTCACTGGAAATTTCAGCCCGATCTACTAAATACTCTTTGTGCGATGCTGTTTTTAAAACTCGAAATTTTACAAATAACGTATGGTGCATTAGCGCTTTTGCCACCCAGCAATTTTGCAGTTTCGGTTAGCTCATATTTTCTTAAATATTTCATGCAAAGAGCTTAAAATTGAGTAGATTACTGACTTTAGCAAGGTCTTAAACCTTTTTAAGTCAATTCATATTTAGCGCGGTGCCTTCTCTGCGTAAATTCCTATGCTAATGAGATAAAATGTAAACAATGACGCCAGCAGATATTCGCCAATATATCTACCATCTGTCGCGGTTTCCAAAGTATTGGGGCATTGTTTGCAAATGCCAAGGTGTTTTTTTTTCTTTCGAGGCAGTGAAAACAAATTCAAATGGCATTTTTTTTGTGTGTAAACTGGCGAATCGATCAATACTTCTTGCCAAGCGTTACTGTTTCTTTTTCAAAGTCGTACACATACTCCCAATTAGGGTGGTTATGAGGATGCGGTGCCCCTTCGGGATCCCCGGCGTTTAACTTCAATTTTTCTTGCAAAGCGAGTTGGACCTCTTCTACCGGGGGCTCAGGGAAGCAGTCTTCGTAACGGTCCGGGTCCCTTACAGTACAACATGTCCGGCACGTGGAACATTCTGAGGCCTTGGGAACGCTTCCTCGGTACTTTTGGTCATGAATGTGGGCGTAATTTGCTGTTAGTACAAACATCATATGGAACTGGGGATAAACAAGACTTGAGTAAAAAATAATGCATCAGTCGTAAAACTAACTTACTTGAAGTAATTACTCTGGCCAACGCAGACAATTCAATGAACCAATGAGAACTCGAAGCAAACACATGTAGCCGGCGCCAAGCGCGGGAAAACGCGTGCGAGCAAGTCACGATTGGTTTTGGTTTTACTTCTGATTGGATAAGAGAGCGGCGCGAGATTTTTTTAGCCAATCACAAAGCGTAGCATTCAGACCCAAAGCGATCGCCAAATTACTCTCGATACTAAATTGAAAACCGCTGTATTCTAAGCAGTACCCTGCGAGCAGTGGATTCTCGTGCATTCTTCCACGTGACTGCTGCGTTTAAGCGAGCCCGCTATGTAACAATCAAAATGGCGTCCAAGTTGACGAAGACATTTTTGCCACGAAACAACGCCACGTGCTACAATTTTCCCGCGAAACAACGTCAAATGCATCACTTGGGGCGTCACGTGGCTGCGCATGCTCGATGGAAAAGCAAACGGATGTTCGCACTGGTTTCTCTCGTTCGGCGTAGCTCGGCGTAGGAGAATCCACTGCTCGCAAGGTATCTTATTGGAAAAAATATTTTTGCATTCCACTGCCACTTACCATTCCCACAACAATGAAAAGCCCACCAACAAATGCAGCGGCGAAATATGGGGTGGCACCCGTCATCTAATATGCAAACAAAAAAACAAACAAACAATATTTTAGGTTGTATTCCTTTTAACCAATCCAGATCCAGATTGTGAGATCGAAAATTAAATTTACCGTTCCATTTAGGGACAAACTAATCTCAGATTGCAATCGGAACGATTCACATCCGAAGGGGGATCGTGCGGATTAATATTTGAATCTGGTTTCAGATTGTGCGTTCCATTTGTCGCGCGAACTGGTTTCAGATCAACAGCACGTGGTCGTTCAGAACCCGCAAGCAAACAGACAAACAAACAAACACAAAACAATACAAGCAAACAGACAGACAGACAAACAAACACAAAACAATACAAGCAAACAGACGGACAGACAAACAAAACAAACAGACAAACACAACAAACAGACAAACAAACAAACAAACAGACAAACAAAACAAACAGACAAACAAAAATACAAACAAACAGCAAACAAAACAATACAAACAAACAGACAAACAAACACAAAACAAACAAACAGACAGACAAACGAAACAAACAGACAAACACAACAAACAGACAAACAAACAAACAGACAAACAAAACAAACAGACAAACAAAAATACAAACAAACAGCAAACAAAACAAAATAAACAAACATACAAAAAAACAAGCAGAGGCCCTTCGCAGAGGGGCCTACGGATGATGAACGGAATGAATCGATCTTTTTTGGATTTTGTTCCAGCTAACATGGAAATCCAAACAATCTGGATTATCTAAATCTAAAACTGGATTGTTTAAATCAAAGAAACGCCACCTTAAATAGCAGGCTAGACTAGACTAGGTATAACGTTTTGAGGCCACTTTCATTGTGTAGTCGTAACCCGCCCGGGAGAGGCGGAGGGGGGGGGGGGGGGGGGGGGGGGGGGTGTTAGGTTAGGGGGTTAACGTGAGTAGAAGCGACAAAGTTGGCACATGACAGAACATGGTGTCAGGCGCTGGTCTCGGACCTGTATCTTCCTCTTGAGATCGAGGGCGAATTGCGCATAGGAACTAGGAACGAATTGTGCATTGCTTTGTGTTATTTTGGTGACGTCATGAACTGGGGCCAAAATATTAGTGGCGGTAAGGAAATGGTGTTCTCACTAGCCTGCAATAACATAGTTAGTGCGAGTGCTGCTAGTAGGACTCGTTACAACGAGCGCGGAGTGCTCCACTTTCGCTGTTGTAGCTGTATCTTACCGCTTTGCAGAATAACGTCAAATCGTCGCCGCAAACTTCTTCTGTACTGACAAGGTCTCCGATACCTACAAACAATCGATCAAACAGCTTATTTTGTACCCGGAAACTTCAACTTCAAAAGCCTAAAGAGGACTTAGTTTAACGGGGAAGAGACTTTAAGTAATGGTCCTAGTAACGGAAGTAGGCAACCTAACGGCAAGGAATGCAGAAAGGTGTTAATTGTGATATTGTTGAAACCGTCCACCTCATTGGTTAAAACGTGAAAATCTACCATAACTTAACCAGGTAGTGCATTTATTTCTCTTTAGTTTACTAATTGATTCCCTTTTAGTGAAAACTATTCTGAGTTTTAATGCAACCAAAATTCTATGTGCGAAACATGTAAAATTAGGAGCCTTTCTTGGCCATTGTTTTGGAGTTTCACGATTGGATGAAATCTTGTAGCACAAAAGAAACATCGCTTTAAAGTAAAGTTCCAGTACATTTTATTTTAAAAACATGTTGTCCATAGGTTGATGCATTCTCAGTAAAAAAAAACCTAAACGATCTTATGTGGGGAAGGCGAAGGCGAAATGCCGCGGAACAATGGAGCATTGCCTACTTCTTACACGCATTGTTACTTAATATTTGAGAGACGCTTGACGATTATCATGACACAGCCCGGTTGACCAGGTTGAGCCGGTTACCGAGATCTCGGTTTGTCCAACCGGGATCCAGGTAACCGGGTGGGAAATTTTCCCACATAAACAGGCCAGCCCAATTGCCGAGATGAAAAATTTTCAAACAAACACATGTCTCTGTCAAAGAAGGACAAGATAAGCATCATTTTGACATATTTTTTTAGACTTTTTTGATCAAAAAACGATTTTTCAATGCTGAATGAGTAAAGATATCAAAATTTTCAGAATAACAGGAAAGAAAGTCATCGTTTAATATCTTCGTGCACGCTTTATTAATATCACGTACACAATTTTATCCCGATAACCGGGTTGAAATTTTCCATATGAACCTAAGAAATAATTCGTACCGCTAACCGGGCCAGCCCGGATACCGCGGGTTCATACGAGGAGGCCATAAGACACTGGCTTAACGCTGCGTTTTATTTTTATCCTACGTATCGTTTACAGCATTATCGTTTGCGGTCCTTTGCAGATTTTAGTTCTTTTATTTATAGACTTTTTATTCTCTTTTTCGTATTCTTTCTTTTGCTCTCAAAAGTCAAAAGCAGCTTTAGTATGTAATTAGTTGTAATTTTAGTTTAACCCTATTCAGCCTGGGCTTTTTTTGAGTTTCTGAGCCTGGGGATGTGCCCCCCCCCGTACATAGTACGTCCAAAACTGTCTCATTTGCGGTCCGCACAATGGAGCGATGACGTCATATGACGTAGTTATTAGGTAATTAGTTATAAGGCCGCCATCTTGGATCCGCCATCTTGGATTTCTGAAATTTTTTAAAACCTCTTAAAAACCGTTCAAATTCACTCAAAATTAATCAAAACCAACAAATAAACGCTAAATGACGTAAAAATATAAAAGTTATACCAATAAACATTGTTTTTCTTCATTCAAAGGTATAAATATGCAAATTTTGAAAAACATGGCTGTCAAAATCTTGTTGCCATGGAAACATCAAGTCACGTGATCAAAAAATTGTCATATCTAATTGTTGCCAGATAAATTATAGGAAAAGTCACAAAGTTTGATGGTGTTTGAATACATATTAAAGAAGTCATGATGATGAAAGTTAGCGCGGGCACTTTGTGCCCCCCCCCCCCCCCCCCCCCCCCCAGGCCGAATAGGGTTAATGTTAATTACAGTTTAATTACTTAGGTATAATATATCTTCATTTTATCTTTTTAAATAACTATATGCTGAAGGAATCGAATTTTTACCGTGTCCAAATAAAGTTATCATTCATTCATTCATTCATTCATTCATTCATTCATTCATTCATTCATTCAATTCATTCATTCATTTACAATTAGTGACGACAAATAGTGCATTGCATTGGCTAAGCTCTGTTTACTGGGTACTAAATAATCCACATGATAGCAACTCTGTTGGCAGTGATTTTGCCACACTTTTGGATGGCCGTTTATTTTATAAAATAAACGAATCAGTTCCCAGCAAAGGTGAGGGATAAACTAGACAACAGGCAGTCCGTCTTTCTCAGCTTAGTCCGTCGAGCGAGAAACGAAAAAACATGGGCAAGCTGAAAATGGCCGCGTGAATACTGAGGGCGAGACACGCGCCCGTCTTGCCCCCAGTTTTCGCGCGGCCATTTTCCACTCGCCAATATTTTTTCATTTCTCGCTCGACGGACTTAGCTGGGAAAGAGGGACTGCTCGTGGTCCAGGGATAAACCGCCCAATGATATTTAGAGTTCTGTGACGTTGATTCCGCTGGTGGGTCAGGAGTGAGAAGGAGGGTGAATAAATGTGTCCTCTGGTGGAGTGAATTTATGAGGTTGTTCTCTCGAGTGCGCTTCGAGCAAAAGAGGACTTTGACAATACTTCAAGCATTTAAATATGAGTAAATCTGGTGTCCCAGATAACCGGAAATCCCTCGGTCGGGAACTGGGATTCAGTTATCATCAAGCAGTATGAAATAGTCATTTTGCAATACTGAAATTTTCTGTACGTACCGTAATCCTCAAATCTAATACAGGTCTTGCCGAGTTGTTTGACGACTTTTACCTGGCACACTCCAAAGAAGATGCCCATGAATATTAGAGGAATAATCAAAATTGGGGCAAGAAACATCCAAAGGAAAAGCATGAGGTAATGCCAACCAAACAGCTGTGAAAATACATAAACATCGCCATTATTATGGTCTGCCCTAACTTTAAGGGGAAATGCCACGGGGCCGAATGTTTCTCAGTTTTGGTCGAGGGGGGGGGGGGGGGGGTGTACTTAACAAAGTTTTGTACGGGGAGGCTCCGCCCCGAAGTCTAAATCCTTATCCTTTTAAGTATATACCGTTTTTGACAGAAGGTAACCCTTTCATATAGTAGTTGACTTACATCCCTGACTTACATTCCTGATACATGTTGTGTATTGACAAAGGAAAAACGAAAGAAGCGTTTTTGGCTAACTATTGAACAACGTTTACCCCGCGTTTCTATACTTCAACCCGTGAAATCCCTACCCTTTTATTTTTGTCCAGCCTCAAAAAGGAACCCCTTTTGGGCGGAGCATCCCCGTATAGCAATGATTCGCCTTTGCAAAATGGAGAGAGATGTGAAAAAATTAACATAATTTCTATTTTTAAAGGTGATTATTAGGGATCTTCGATCAGATAAGTCTGTCCTTTGCAGTCTTAACTGCCCTATCTATTATTTACATTACAAGGGCTCTTTGGCGAGCGATCTTAGATTGTATTGTTGTCCTTTGGAGTGAATTATTGCGGGCGCTCCCTGAAATCTTTCTGCAGTCAATTGTCCCATTTTGTTTCTTACAGAGATTCAATTTACGTTTGGGGTCGTCACTATTGGGGGATCGTCAGTTTGGGGAGGGGGGAGGGGAAGGGTTCGCTACTGACTTTCGGGAACCACTAACAACTCTCTCTTTATCTCCACTTTTGAAACTTAACGATAATATTTACTACTACTTACAAAACCAATGCAGCACCGTCCGAGCAAGCGGCATTTCCAGCCTTTGTATATCGTGAACCTTGTGCGGCCCGTGGCTGCGACTCCATGCAAAAACGCAAGACCCGAAAAAGATCCCAAAAATGCACCTAACAACAAAAGTCCCAGAGAGGCCAGGTCACTGAAAATAAGAATTCAACATGCAGTTAACTCTCAATCTTATCATTTTGCCGTGCGTCTTTTCAGTTATATATAGATCACAGATGTTTCATTCAATAACAGGAAAGACAAGTTAGCCTGGTCACTGAGCTGAGAGCACTCGACTGTGATCACGACTGTTCGAAGTCATTTTCTTCGTCAACAATTAACAAAACTACTCTTCGTTTCGGTTTCGCTTTTCAGATTAATTGCCAATAGCTTCTGCTAAATATTTTTTCAATGACCTTTACTTGCCCTTTCCGGAATCAGTCTGCAGAGTCTTGTCAACATTTTGAAAACTGCCCGTAAAAACAATTCTCTAGGACTTCAGCCTGCGTCTGTACTGTAATAGATTATAGGTAATGACCAATCAAAATGCGCGTAGAATTCAGTATATTGCATAAATATTTCTTCATGCTCCCTGAACTACATTTTTATCGTTAGACTGCGATGAGTCCTTCTTTTCTCGTTAAAAGCACTCGCTCATTAGAAGGTACCGGATCGCACGCAGAAATTCTTTGCAAGCGCGCTCTAAAGGAAGCACGCAACACGCTTCGGAATTCCTGGTGGTGAATTTTGTTTGCGCGTGCACCTGTTTTTCTACCGCTGGACGAGTTAGATCAACCAGGGTCTCGCTCGTAAATCAGCAAGTCCCTGCAACCATTTCCTTTATTCTTGTCGAATTATCACTTGATAGTGTTCTTTTCTATTATACTGAGTTTACACATCATCATCATCATCATCATCATCATCATCATCATCATCATCATCTTTATTGAGTCAGTAAAAGCCCATACGACATCACACTAACTGTAAAACTATATGTTTAATACAGTAAAAACCCACGCATAAGAACCTAGATTTTTCTAACTTAGCCTTAATAGGTTCTTATAGAAATGGTATTTAGTGGGATTTTAGGCTACTTAGGTTCTTAAATAGGTTCTTAATTTGATAGGGGCCTACTACAGGGCATATGTGATATGGAAAGCCATTGATGCATGACATAGATATAAGGAAGTTTCAATGTGCTCCAAACACTGTGACTTCGAAAATGAGAGAGACACATGGAACTGTATTCTTAATACAATTGCATTGTGTAATCCAGTATTGGCGCAGTCATGATATGGTTTTCATTTTAGTTCATTCTTTGAATCTTACTGACTTAAACCTAGACTAAAATTTTTTCTGTATTTTCATCTGCAAAACGACATTACATTCCTTCGAAAACAAAGGCGTTTAATTTTCCGATGTTACGAAATTTTGAGACGGGATGTCACTATAACGATCCTGAAATCTCATGGTCTATACCGCTGACCAAGCGAAGAGACTGGTGACACATTATTGGTACTTACATGATGTCCATCTTCAGCCATACATTAAGGTTTTTCACCCCAAAACTGAGTCCGAGACCAAAACCAACGAAACCGATCGCCAAAACAAAGCCAGCAATCATCGAGGCAACAGGAACTCGCGACAAGCAAATACAACAACATCTGTTACAGGACCCACAACATGCTGCGATGTAAGAAACAAATCATGAATTATAGTATATAGATTGGTGCTGCAAGCTCTGACTGGTTTAAAATCGTGTGATTTATTAGAAGATAAATAAGGAAACTGTGAACTATAACTCGGGTGCTATAATGATAATAATAATAACACACGGTTTAACATCGCTCAAAAATTCAGTCGCTCAACAAACGATGTCGTTATATAGCTGAAGTTTTTGTCAATGCAACGCGCGCGTCAATTGGTTGATTCATGGTCACATGACATCTAACAAACAAACTGTTTCCCGCCAATTGTGCTAAGCGGGCAACATTTGCGAAAGCGGGCAACAATTTTGACGTCAGAGGGTAAATGATGCGATTGATGTTTACCTCGAGTGCTTGGCGCGTTTTTCAAACTGTGTTGTGTTTTTGTGTTGCTTTATAACAAATCACTTAAAGTGCCCATAACGTTTATTTTTTTATTTTCCCATCTGAATGTAAACACCACACAAGGAACCCTTTGCGAAACAATTTCGCGCTTTGCACAAAACGCGAATTTTTTATGAATATTTCAAATCTTTAAAATCCTATTTTTTTTGCGGTATACCCGTCCCGCTGTTAAGAAGACCGACGGGCTCACATGTTCCTTAATCTACGTCACAGTTCCTTTGTTTGAAGTCACAAGTTCCTTTGTTTGAAGTTATGTGTTCCTTAATCTACGTCACGGATCCCTTGTTAACCGAGAGGGACCGAGAGGAGACTAATGCGAATGGTGGACCAAAATGGCGCGGCAAATTTCGAAAATTTTAAAAAAGTATAAAAAATTCACGTTTTGCTGAAATCAAAAATACATTTTCACAGATGTTCATTACGTGACGTGTAGATTTAGATACGAAAATAAAATAAAAAAGGTTATGGGCACTTTAATGACTGATCCCTCAAGACACTGTGAATTTTGTTTCCCTCGAATATCGATGTTTAATTCACTTTGTAATATGTTGAATGACTAGAAAACGCATTCAGCAATTTATAACGATCGGCTGACGTTGTAAAACAACGGTTTCAACTTGCTGAACGGAATAGACGCTGTCTCTATTTCAGTTTAACAACTTTCAAAAAACCGTTTAAAATTTCAAAATTCCGGCAACGGTGTTAGTGTAACTTGTCGAATGAGTAGAAAACACTATCAACATTTGTAAACGATTGGTTGTAATTTATAGCACGGAACAGAGCCTGTTTCTATTTTTCTCAACAACGTTCAACATGTTGAATGGCCTATTTCAACATTCGAAAAGGCATGCGCATGATACACTGTTCAACATTTGTCGCAACATCTGTTTATCAACATATTTCGAACCTTGTATCATCGGCTCCATTGAACAATCGCGACGAAATGTTGATTCAACGAGTTGCAAAATCGGTTCAACTTTTTCGATTGATTTGTCTCATTCGCTTTGTGCCGTTTTTACAGTCAGATTATATTTTCATTCGAACAAACTGTCTTGCATTTTTTCATCGGGCAAAAGTTAAATTACTCATTGTAACACTACTGATATCTGGTAATATTTTGTTGCTGAAAAATGCCATACGCTGTAAAGAAATTTCTGCAATACTGCCACAGTTATTATTTAACGCGAGTTAAGTTAAACGGTTTTAACCTCCACGATAGACTAAACTGAAAGCTGTCTGAACAGGTAATTTCGACCACTGACTGCGCCGCTCGTCAATTGTGTAAGTTGGTAGGGACAAGTGCACGAAAAATTAGTTGCTACGATCAGGCGTGTCCACAGTTGCTGTTTCTTTTTTTAGGTAAGTCTTCACAAGCCTCAGTAATGGCTCATAACTGCCGGAGCTTAACCCGGTTTAATTTCTGAGAGTATTACTACTCCCCCCTGGATGGGATGCTAGTCCATCGCAAGGTCACCCCTCAGCATTATGTCGCCGGTGCCCATTTATACGCCTGGGTGGAGAGAGACGACGTGGAGCAAAGTCTATTTAAGTCTATTTAGATTACATAATATATCCACAAAGAAGACCGGACTGACGGATTAATTTTGAAGTTGTCCTCGACACATTTCAAGTCCGTCAATGGAAGATTTACAAGAAAACAGTCTTGCTGCTGGCAAAAAGACTGCTATTTCGTAACTAATATAATAAATTTGATGCCATGAATGAAATGTTTCAAACTGGTACTAATTAAAATGGTTGTCAACATGTACAGCGAATGCACTTTTCAACAACCACGAGAAACATTTACTCTCAGAAACAGCTCGGTCTTCGAGATTTTGCATTTTATGTTTATCAATACAATCGCATGTGGAATAAAATGACGCTTTAATTTAAGATAGGGCAACAACCAAAATAGATAATGTTTGTAACTATAACTATGCCAGTGGATTAAAGAAAGTAATAAAAAAGGGATAATAATTCTGTTGCGGAAACGAAATATGAGGTAACGTATAACGCGAAAACGGTTTCTCTTAGTTAATCCAGGCGTTAGCACGCTTATACAAATCTAGCAGGTTGTAAAATAAACTTAACAGGTGTTTTAACTAGGAAGACGCTCTTGTTGGCCATTTGTACAAGAATAAAAATGTTACTGAGCTTACTCAGTCTGAAAAGAATTTATGCGATTCAATTAGCTAGGTAAACACCATGCGACAGCAAAACTCATCCTTTGTCGCAAACCAGGCCTTTTTACATGGAATAACTTAACATGAAAAAGCATTTCTTACCGTTGCATTTACGGCAGCATAGCAAATGTTGCTTCTGCATCCCCGCACGGGTCACCAAACAGCTTACAATGAGCTTCTTAAAAGCTAACCAAACGCCTCTACAACACCTCACCATGTTGCTTCCAGAGAATTGAAAGTTAAAGAGAATCTGCTGAAAACTGAATTATCAGTCTTCGCCAGAACGAGGAAAATAGATTGTTTCGCCCCTCGTTTGGCGAGCGAAAACTGGATGCCACCTGCAACTGCGCTTGATTGTTACCTGCCAATCAATCAAGGGTGCGTGACGTCATAGATGTTTATAGGTATCAAAGAGCTCACACTGCTTTATTCCTTACGATTTTGGACGCGAATCGACAGCGAATCGACTGTCATTCAATATATCATAACGCACTTCAGGCAAGAAAACAGATCAATATATAAAATAAGTGAAATCCATTGCAATATTTGCGAAGAAGCAAATGTTATTGCGGCTAGCGCACGCAAAGAAAAACAGTTACTGTATTTAATTTGAGAGGGCTTTATAACTTTAAAATCGCCTAATTATTCTTGTATCAGTTGGTTTGTACATTTAAGAGTCCTTAGTGTTTTGGATTGTTATGGGGAAAGGGGGAGGGGAGGAAGGTTAGTTCAACATCGAGGTTTTAGGCTTTACAAATAGGATAAAAAAGTTTTTCTGGAATAAAATAATTGTTATCAGATTTTCTTGCCACCGGGAAAAAATTAAATAAATGAATGTTTATTCCATTTCACCATGTTCTTATTCATCCGTGTAATTCATACCGAAGATTTTAATTTATGCTAAAGAGCCGAAAAAACGCTGTGAATAATTTATGACAAATGGCTCAAAAATGCAGTTATATTAAAAAGCTGGTTCAAAATCTGTCTGAAAGACGCAATTTACTCTACTCTAAAATTGCATCAAGCTCTTGCTCAGTAATTAAACTTTTGCTTTAAAATGATACTACATGGATCCGTATTAAAAAACTTGTATGTGAAGAATCTGATTGAAAGCATTTCTCGCAAAGTGCATTATTACGCTTGACTTGAGAAGCAAAAGTTTATAAAATTTTCACCCATTAAGATTTTATTGCTGCCCTGTTTCCTTAACTCTAACCCTAATCTTGAAACTTGCACAACGTATCTTCGATCTCCGTAAACCGCTGATAACAGGATAAAGAAACGCTTAAATATTACAAATTGGCCATCTTTGGCAAGTAATTCCCATATGGTCTAGCGGTTAGGATTTCTGGTTTTCACCCAGACGGCCCGGGTTCGACTCCCGGTATGGGAAACACTGTTTTTATTCTTTTTTTTAAACTCATTTTGTTGCTATTTTTTTTAAACATTTTACATTAACCCACCAGCTATCCATTTTTATTTGCGTTAAAGAAAAACAAATCACTTAATTATCCCTTGTATTTGTATGTAGCTTTCGCAGCTTCCCGCGGTCACAGCCAGATTGGTAAAGTGTTTTTTTGCCAGAATTTTTTTTTATTAGTACCAGTAAAGTTTTTCAAAAACTTTGTAATTATATGAATTGCCAGATCCATGTGTACAGTGTAAAGCTATTTTTTTCTTTTTGGACAATCGTGAAGTACCGACAACACGGTGCAAATTTGCGGCGATCAACCTCCGAAATTTAAGTACAGAGTACCTTCAGATCGACCATTTTCTCGAAACTAGTTGTTTTTTTTTAAGGTCAAAATAAAGGTTTCAGAATGATCTTTCATTCAAAAAAATTATCGAAAATTGACAGAGATGACGGTATGACGTTTTGATCGGAACTTTTTTTATGACGCGTGATATTTTTTTAAACCCTGTTTTCTCAAAGTGAATGTGTAGCCAACACTTCAAAGAGCTACTACAGTCAACTCTCTCTTAACGACCACTCTATTAAGCGACCACCTCCCTTAAGCGACCACTTTGTAAATACAGTCAACTCTCTCTTAAGCGACCACCCTTGGTGCAGGAAAAAGTGGTCGCTTAATGGAGGTGGTCGCTTAATAGAAAAATCAAGACAATAAGCCAAAAACTGCATGGATCCACTAATTATTACTATTTATTGCCTTATCAGTTTAAATGTAGCAAATATACAAAGCTCCTTTGAGAAAAGTTATTCTAAATCAGACAATATACTACAACTACAATACGCTACTCGCTTATTCATTCTTGGTTTTTGAAACATGTACGTTTGAACTTCGAAATGTGTTCCGGAAATTCCTTGTTGTAAATCACTTAAAATCAGTTTACTTAAACTTCCAATTATAATACTATGCATCTGTTTTCCTCGTGGCATTTTATAGCTTCTCCATGAAACCTAGATTTTCATGAAGGAATTCGCAAGGATTTCGTAACAATCTTGGGGGTGGTCGCTTAACGGAAACACAAAACAAAAGAATTGGTCAAATTTTTGGCCTCGAAAGTGGTCGCGGTCGCTTAAGAAATTTGAGAAGTGGTCGCTTAAGAGAGAGTTTTCTAAACAGTATTTGACTGAGAAACAAAACGGTTATTTACAAAGTGGTCGCTTAAGGGAGGTGGTCGCTTAATAGAGTGGTCGTTAAGAGAGAGTTGACTGTAACCGTTTTGTTTCTCAGTCAAATACTGTTTAGAAAACTCTCTCTTAAGCGACCACTTCTCAAATTTCTTAAGCGACCGCGACCACTTTCGAGGCCAAAAATTTGACCAATTCTTTTGTTTTGTGTTTCCGTTAAGCGACCACCCCCAAGATTGTTACGAAATCCTTGCAAATTCCTTCATGAAAATCTAGGTTTCATGGAGAAGCTATAAAATGCCACGAGGAAAACGGATGCATAGTATTATAATTGGAAGTTTAAGTAAACTGATTTTAAGTGATTTACAACAAGGAATTTCCGGAACACATTTCGAAGTTCAAACGTGCATGTTTCAAAAACCAAGAATGAATAAGCGAGTAGCGTATTGTAGTTGTAGTATATTGTCTGATTTAGAATAACTTTTCTCAAAGGAGCTTTGTATATTTGCTACATTTAAACTGATAAGGCAATAAATAGTAATAATTAGTGGATCCATGCAGTTTTTGGCTTATTGTCTTGATTTTTCTATTAAGCGACCACCTCCATTAAGCGACCACTTTTTCCTGCACCAAGGGTGGTCGCTTAAGAGAGAGTTGACTGTACTCAAAGGAAATTTGCCTAATTTTCGTCAAATTTGGACAGTAGGTAGGTTAGGTGATAATAAAAAAGAACTTTTCTGAGAATTTTGAATTTCTGAAAACGTTTTTGTTTTGAACCATTTTCGCGCGATTACACCAGTTCAATTTTTGACCCCATTTCGAAAAAGTGTTCTGTAACTTTTCGCTGAAGTTGAATAATTATATCGGGTCCGGAAACCCGAGAACAATTCAAATTAGCAAAATAGTAATCGATTTTAGTTGTAGCTTTCGAAAGCTCATTCAGATGCTCACATTTAGAAGTCGTAAAAAAATTTGACAATTCATTATATTAGAAAATGAAAAATATATTTAGATAGCCAACTCTATAGACTTTAATTTGATATAGAGGTTAAGAGTAATATATCTCGAGACGCTAGAGCTGTTAGGTACACTGGAGACCGTGACCCCCGATAGTATACTGACCTTAATACACGCGAAGAAGTTTATTTAAGAAAACGTAGAATTGTGTTAATGAATAGCAAATAGTAAATGTGGAGTTCGGTCAAGAAAGTGAATCACTGTATTCATTATGAGTTGTTGGGCGCAAAGTTGCAAACAACCCAGTTTTAGGGTGGACCGGAAAATGTGAAAAAAATAATTAAAAAAAAAACAGGCGAGAAGCGAAGAAGGGAGAGAACGAGAGACGGACTTGGGGGGAGTCTGAGGTAAATATGCATAACGGTTATTAAGGGATGCTATTATGCTGTTAATATGCTGTTCACAGTAATCTCTCTCCCCCCCCCCCCCCCCCCCCCCTCTACCCCCTACCCCACAGAACCACCACAACCACCACGAAATCAGATAAGGAAATATAAAAAATCCTTGGCTTTTTTTCTTTGAACCACTCTTTATTCAAAAGAAAATATGTTTGATGTGTCCCAAAGAAATATTAATAAACTAATAAGTCAACATTTCCATAAATAAATTTCAGATTTCACATTTGTCCTTTACGACCACATTGGTCATTCGCATTGGTCAAACTGATATCAAAATAAAATTTCCTTAATTACATCATGATATATAACTTGATATACACTGGTGATAAAGAGAAATAATGGAATTGTTTCATTATATTTGGCCTTATTACTTCACTAATGCAATTAGCACTATATCTAACGTTATTTATCCCTAAGTCTAACAGTAACAATTTAGTCAAAGAGAGTCACTCTAATCTATACATCATAGTATTGTTATTCCTAAAAACTTTTAAGTTCTACCTTAAAAGACCATTGTGTCAGTTTTCCTTGTTACTTCATTATTTCTGTCCATCCGGCCAGGAAAATCCAGAAAAGGATTAAAAGAAAACACTTACTCTTTTGCAAAAATATTTCACCAAGTTTCAGCACTTACATACACCATTATATATATGACCCGAGTATCACTCCTTCCTTAGGGGAGGTATTCAAGTTACCAAATATATGAAATTGAATTGGCTTTAAATTAGTTATAATGACTAGAATTACTTTTTTGCCTAACTGCTTGAAAGTCGGTCCGAGTCCCCTTAACCCCATGTAACCTTTCACTAACAAAGTTAACCCTTGAATCTTACCAAAACTAGTCGGTTTTAACGTTTCTGATTGGTCAATAGTAATTGACTATTAACAGTGGATAGCGTTGTTGGCGCGCTCTGTTTGTCTACTGAAACTCGGAATAGCAATGCTGTTCACCTCCAAGCAATTTGCGCGCGAAAACTGTAATCGTTGACAGGAACTGAAATGAGTTAAAAATCATCATTTTCGTGCTATATTATCTCACTGTTTTAGTATCTACTAAAACAACTGCGGAGTTCACCTCAGTGTCGGTGGCCAGTGGTGAATATCCACCACTAGCCACCTCTACTTCGGTGAATAGTTGTTAATTATACCGGTATTCGTAAACCATTATACAAAAGCAATAGACCAATGATGTTGGAATAACACTCGAAAAGCTTGTAAATCATTCTCTTTCGGCTCGTGACTAACAATCTCTTCTTGTGATCTTCCAACATCCCGCGTGGTTTGTTGAGCCGATAAACCATGGGAATAGTAATAGTAATAGAAATGTGTGGTCTTTTGCTTAAGTACAAGGTAGTTCTAACTTGCCTAGGGTATATTTTCCCTCTCTGAATATCTCCCCAAAATGTCTCAGAAAGCATCCTGATGTCCAATTTCAAAATCCAAAATTTCGGGTCAGTATCTTAAATCGTTCAGAAGATATGGACATTCAAAATTGGGAACTTGAGTTGCATTATTGTAAGCAAAATTTACCGAGAAAAATGTTGATTTATTTTTTAAACCAAATTTTCCAATAACTTTACATACATTAATGCAACTCAAGTTCCCAACCACGCGATTGTGCCAATTGGCTGTTAAAACGCATTGCTGAAAACAGAATCGAAAAATATTAAAATCCGAATGAGAAAAACGCGTTTTTGTGATTTCCTTATTTGGCAATTCCCTATGATTGACAGCTGTCAAACTCCCTCAACTGTTGACTTGACAGATCAAAATTATATTAAAAGAATGATTTCAATCCTCAAAATCAGTTTCTTTTCATTTGAATTTGCTAGCACAACTCAGTTCTGCTACAGAAACACTTGAAAAAACTATATTTTGAATGTCCCGCCAAAGGGTCATGTGACCTAATTCAACCAATCAGGGTGCTCAAAGTGGTCAAAAGGCCAAATTTTGAATGTCCATATCTTTTAAACGATTTATGATATTGACCCGAAATTTTGGAGTTTGAAATTGGACATCAGGATGCTTACTGAGACATGATTGGGAGATATTCAGAGAGGGCAAATATACCCTGGGCAAGTACCTTAAGTCTCAAGATGAATTCCTAAAGTGTGACCATTTAAATGAAAGCTACTTAGCAGTACTATCTTGTGGTATGGTATGTTTTTAAGTATTTTACCAGATTAATTTGTATTCGGTTCGTCCTTGGAGCTGGAGTGAAAAGGTTTAATTTGTTTAATTATCAGTCACTGTCCGTAGTATTATCATCAACACCTGATACAGGTATAGTGGAATATTTAAGGGCATCACTACTCTGCCCACTGCACCTTGGTATACATTGGATATTCAGTGAAAGCTTCTGAAATTCTTTAAAGAACGACAAAGCAAACAGACCAAAACACCACGCAGCCAGCCATTCAGCCAAGTTTCCCACGACTGACACTGACGATTCAAGCTTAATGGAATCATGGTATGTCAGCCCTCCACAGATCAAGAATAGCAGGGTACTTAGTGTAAGACCACTTGAAATGACCAGGCGACCGATGAAGACAGGTTTGCTGTTGCTATTGAATTTGGTCAGCTGATAGGTGACGAAGGTCTGGGCCCAACAATACGCAGCACCGCTGGTAAACAGGAGCACGGCTCCGAGCACGTGGACAATGTCAACTGCATTGTCAGCCTGAAAAATAATAAAAAATGTTTAATAAATGCTCTTCTGTGAACTGATTTCAAATTAATTTGAGATAATTTTGCAATATATCATATAAACTTGTACTGAGTAATTAAACAGAAATATAACCTTACAGCAAAGAAAAGATAAAGGCAACGAGAACAAAATTAATATTTTATTTTATTTTGTTCCCGTTGTCTGTGTCTTTTCTCTGCCATAAGGGTTAAACTGCTGTGTCATTTTCATTCAGTTCAAGTTTTTTTCTACTGTTTTAGATATTTGTCATAGATCCGGCGCCTGCCATTGGTTTGTAGTCATGGTTATTAGTGTACAGTGTAGCCAAAAGTTCAAGATTCAGGCTCGTCTTGCGTTTACTTATTAAAGAGCTCCAGAAACGCTCAGAAACGCGGGCGAAGTTAATCCTTTCACTCACGACCAGAGTCAATCATGGAGCCTTGTAGTGTGGTTCTAACCGAGTAGACGGAATCCTATGGTGTGACCATTCAAATAAAACCTCTTTGGCAGTACGTTTGCATGAGAACATTAGTTTTTCTATAGTTTACAATATGAAATTTTAGGTCTTTCTTGAACTTTGAATTGTGGCATCTTTGGGAGTTAAAGGGTTAATTTTGAAATGGAACAATCTTGCGTGGGAGGTCTTTCTCTTGCATATATCTGCTTTCGAGTTCAGATAGAACTCTAGATGAAGACATCCGGGCAGGCTATTTTCTCGATTAGTTTAACTATTACATGCTGATTTTATCGAGGCTTCCTAAAAAGTAAAAAAATAATAGTTCCTCGCACACTGGGTGTTGCCGGCACGCTGTGTGTATAATGTTTCTTTCACGATTCAAACCATGTTAAACATTTGGCTTGCCAAACAAATCAGTCTGAAACTGTGGGGGAAGGAAGTTTTAAAAATTATGTCTGAGTTATCAATTTGTTTTGGTTCAGAATTATGCTAATCTTTCATGATGAGTTATTAATAGATGCGCTTGCCAATACGACGACGTGCATAAACAAATTCACCGGTACAATGAGGATCTACAATCTTGTCCTGAAGACATCAATTATGTCATTGACATAAATTGCAGCAATAAAGTAAAGCTTTGTCATTTATTTTAGTTATTACTTTCCAAAAAAGACATATTTACGTCAACGTAAACCACAGTTAAACCCAAAACAAAAAATGATAAACACAAAAATGTCCAGTTAAATGTTTAAAAATGTTCTACGGGTGCACTGAAACTGTAAATAAAGGGCCTTTTGTGATGAATGACCAGGATTGAAATGGATTGCAACTTGCAAAAAAATTGACCAATTTTGTCAAGTTATTCCTTCGTGTCCTGCTACAACTGATAATTCAATGACTTCGTTTGAAAGTTTCATTTTGACACGTAGGAAAATAAGTGAACGTTGATCATCTGTTTCTTTCAATCTAACGGATGAAGCCGGTAGATAGGCTAATCGATCTATAAGACAAAAGATCCAAAAAGGTAATACAACAAAGACTGCAAAGAGAATCGCGGGTGCTTGTCAAGCACTCGAAAGGGTCAACCAATGTCCGTTAAAAAGCTTAATGCACCGGTGGAAATAGGTGAAACGTTATAACGAAGATCCTAGATCAACCAATCAACTTTATTCATGTTTCAGAAACTTTCTAGCTGTTTCCTTCAATCTAACGGAAGGAAACTGTAGAGAGGCTCGATCTACAAGACAAAAGATCCGAAAAGCGGTAATCACAACAAAGAGAAACACTGCTGGTGCTTGTGATGACGCACGCATTTATGTACCGGTTGATTAATAGAGCTCGACAGCAGTGCAATTACTAAGAGCAAAATATAATAGACTTTGCATAAGCAAGGCAAAATCCTCCTTAAAGGGGCTATGTCACCATTTTTAGCGTTACTTTAAAAAGCCAAAATACATCTTTATATCAGTGAAAACCCAAAACTAAGAATCCAGTTTTGTTTAAAATTATTCTACTAGTGCTCTAAAAGTAAAAATAAGTGTCTTGGGCTGCAGATGGCCAGGATGGAAATGGATTGTATCTTGAAAAAATTGGGCCAATTTTTTCAAGTTTATCGCTTGTGTCTTAGAAAATTCGTTAAAACTCCGATTATGGTTTATTTTCTTTGCTAAAATTCACTTAATATCTTCCTGTTAGTGTTCTTTAAACATTTCGTGTACGACAAAGATACTTAGTTTTAATTTGGGACGGTTTTGACCCGAAAACCTCAAAATCACCATGACATAGCTCCTTTAACATAACCAAGACCCAACCAATGGTTATATCAGTCTCGTTATAACAGTTGCTCAGCTCTTATCGGCCACATATATCTGAAGGACGAATAAGATACATAAAAGATACACATTTTCGGTTATTACTTCTTAGTACATGCAAAAATAAGAACTTTTAAAAATGTTAAACGCATTTGAAAAGTTTTAGAGCGGTTCAATCGTACGTTTTCAAAACTGTGTCGACAATAGATCACCTAAGTGAAGTGTGTTTCGTAAGACTCGATCAACAAATTATTCACTGAGTTTCAGGAAAACGGTGGCCACTGACTCAGGGGTACCCGACATGCCAAGTTCACCAAAGGCTTTAATCAATCAATCAATCAATCAATCAATCAATCAATCAATCAATCAATCAATCAATCAACCAATCAAACTTTTTTTAAGCCCTAATATCAAAATTTAAATTCTCTTTTTTAGTCCTATACATTCCCTTTAGAAGTAGTGGGGAGAAATTGTTTGGATATCAAGAGAACTCATCTTGTGTGATCATTTCCTTAATTCTCATTACCTTTTTGATTGATAAGGCATTGATATTACAAGGAGAAATTTGATGCTGATCACTGCATATTAATGCATTTTTTGCTGGACTTTCTGAGAACCAAAATAACATGTTTTTTATCCTCTCGAAACATCAGGCGTAGTTTTTACAGGTCCGAAAACGTTAGTAAATTTAATTGTATTCCTAAAATATCGAGGGCGATATCTGAGCATCCCCAACAACTGATTTGGCAGAACAATTTGTCGAGTGCCCGCTGAAGACTGAACGCGAGAGCAAGCAACCATTCTACAATCTTAAAAGATTATTAGATGATGTTTAACATTTAAAATGCTGTAAAAGGCCGAGAGTGTTACAGAACTGTTATCACAAGCATGTAAAGGGACGCGTGTGGCAGCTTAACCCTTTAACGCCCAAGAATGCCAAAAATCAAAATTCAAGGAAAACCCCAAATTTCATTTTGTAAAATATTGAAAAACAAATGGTCTCATGCAAAAGTACTGCCAAAGAGGTTTTATTTGAATGGTCACACCATAGTATTTCGTCCACAGACTCAACAGTTAGAACTACACTACATGTCTCTATAATTGACTCTGGGAATCTTCTGGGATTGAAACTGGGTGAGTATGTATCAGACATATTTCTTATTCAAAGACTATCTAGGTCATCTAGCTACTGAAGCATGACGACGTAAACACGAGAAGAGGAAAGCCTATTAATATGAAAAGAAAACATCGCATTCGGGTTGAAACTAAAAATTCAAATAAGCCGGATTAGGAAACAATTTTTTAGACAACAAACCGTGTCTAGGAAACGAGAGAAAAAGAGAAATTTCCGATAAAATAAACAATTCCTGTAGCTTGACCTTTTTTAATGTTCTTAGTCCATGAATCCTATTTATGTCCTGCAAACAATACTCGTTTCCTCGTTACTGACTCAAGTCCGAAATCAGCCGTCAATGGGCAAGGAACAATTTAAACCGCTAAGATTACGACCAAATGCATATTTTCTCTCTTTCACGAAAATGTGAATGGTTTTCAGTGAAGCAAGCTAGCATTCATTAATTTAACCAAATTGAATAGAACTTGAATATTCATGCAAAAATAATCACCAATTTTGTCAAAAATAGAATCGTGAAATGGTGTTCAAGCCTGAAATTCAATATGACAACATTCATTAAATTTCGGTTGTTCCTTCGGGCTGCCATCTCGTACGCGTGCGGAAACCAACCCAACAAAAACACGAGGACTGAAAAGCTTGTTACAGCGCGTCATGTCGTAGAAAACAAATAACAATTTTATCAATCAAGACCAAAAGGTGCATTCGATGCTGAAAGCAAAAAAAAATATTAATTTCTTGAAGGCTTTCTGCGGTGGAAACAAAATTGAAGAAATATGATTAGATAGATCAACCATACTCACAATACTGACTATATAAATTTTACTTTTCGCGACTTGTTCCCGCGTTTTAAACCGCATAAATTTTATGCTATACTTATTTTACGGATAAATTTACCGCCAACTGATTTCGAGATCCTTAAAACCACGAAAACAGCTCAGATTTTTTTTAAAAGGCCTTTCATTTAGTGAAATGAATCGATAAATTAATGAAACAATCCTAATAAAGCTTACCTCTAGAGACCTAAAATTTGCTACCATCGAAGCACCTAACGCACTTCCAACGCCGAAAACAATGCTCAGTGAGTTGACTTGAGATAACTGCGATGATTCCCCGCCATCCACCTGTCTATTTATCATCCTTACTTGGAAATAACGAATGGCCATCATTACCAAGGTAAGAAGCGCTGTCGTATTGAACAACTGGGCAAAAATCGCTCCTTCGGGATTCTTCGAAGTTGTGTCACTGATAGCGGGAACAAAGGGCGAAACATGTCCGGTCGAGCGAGCAATGGAATACGACAAAATCAGAGAAATTGTGGCTATGAAGACCCACACAATCACCCAACACCCAAGGCCAGGTTTGCAACATGTCCCTTTCTCGTCCATATCACCCGATCAGTCGGTAAACTCCACTAGTTTACCGCTATGTCATGGCGACCGCTCAAGGTTGCTGAGGATTCTCCGGTGTAATCGCAGTGTCTAAGTTTGCATTTATAAATAAGCTTCGGTTAAGTGAGGTGGTATGCTAATTCTTTTGAAAATCAATCAACGTTGAAAAGCAAGCAAATGAAATGTCAAATAAGAACGCCCGCGTGGCGTGAACCAATCACTTTGCGACAAAAGTAATTATTTGAAAACACTACTATAGACTTAACCGGCCGAAAGAGCCTTCATAAATGCATTCATGTCTCTTTACGATAAATTGACAAAACTACCAAATGTTTTGTCTCATCTAAACAAAAGCAAAACGCAGAACACTCGCTGTGAATGTTTGCTTGTGAGTTTCAAAAACATGGGTCAAGGAGGATAATGCTTCAATTACAACTACTCCAGCCCAAGGCATACATTGTATGTGCATATTTAGTTTCGGTGTGGATGCAAGGAATACGTATAATCGCCCACACAGTTCCGAAGTGAAATTTTATTACGAAACCAAAGTGTTGAAAAGCTTTGAAACACACAGTGGTGGGAAACAAGAAAAAAAAACCTAAAATTTGAAACAAAATTCCACATACGATTCTAACTCTTTCTGAAGTCGCTGTTTCTGCCTAGTAAAAAACCTGTTACTGATTTTTTTTTAGAAATATAATTTTAAATGGATTTTAGCGAAATACTTCAGTGTACAGTTTTGCATACACTTTGCTTTATGCGGGATTCGAAATACAGTGATTTTGAAATTGATTCTTTTTAACAGGAAAATAAATAACAAATTGACTGTCAGAAAAAGAATATAATTTTTTCGGTCAAAAGCATTAGCAAGCTTGATCAATCAAACCGCCTTTGTTGCCATTTGTTTTGACAGCACCATTCAAAATGTACATTTTGTGGACGTGGACAGCACTCAGTGATTGCTCTCGGCAAAACCACTGTTCAAACAGTCAATACACACCATTTTTCATCTCCATGGTTTCGTCAACCACAAATTATGTGGTGGGCATGGCTTCTCGAGGTCACTCTACATTGAAATAGATATCAGACAGTAATTGCGTTTTGAGATTATTTTATTGAATTTTCTATGATAAAAATTGTATTTTAAGGTTACAGTGTACCTTCGGGGGTGTCTCCAGTATAACAGCTCCAGCGTCTTAAGATTACACTTAATATACTTAAACCCAGATATCAAATTAAAGCTTATAGAGCTGGCTATCTAAATATGGAAACCATTTGGTAATAAAATGAATTGTCGAATTTGTTACGCCGTCTAAATTCGAACGTCCGAATCAGCTTTAAAACGCTATAACTCAAAGCGATTATTGTATTTTGCTAATTTGATTTGTTCTCGGGTTTCCGGACACGAAGCGCTAAAAAAACTTGTCGGCGATTTCCCATATTCAATGGCAGTGAAAAGTTACAGAATACTTTCGAAAAAGGGAGAAAAAAAATTGGAGTGATCGCACGGAAATGGCTCTTGACGAAAAAGTTTTCGGAAATAAGAAATTCGCCGACACGTTTTGGATGATTATATGTTAGCCTAGCTTGTGTCCAAATTTGAGGAAAATCGAACAAATTCCCTACAAGTGTCCCCTACAAGCGAAAAATTAACTTTGAGAAAACAGCGCTTAGAAAAACTTATCGCTTCATAAACAAACTCCGCCCACAAAAGTTATACCGTCATTTCTCCGTCAATTTTCACTATTTTTCGATAATTTTTTTTGGATGAAAGTTCATTCTGTAAACTTTATTTTGACGCCAAAAAAAAATTCAATAAATTTTCGATCTGAAGGTACACTGTAACCTTAAGACCACAAAATATACTGCGAATAAGCTCTATTTGTTTTTTTCAAAAGTAGCTTATCATGTTAAAAAAGAAAAAATAGATTCACAAAGATGAACGTCGATCGTCGTCTAAAAATTGACGTATCTGATCTCTCAGTATTTGCTACCTTTCCTGACAAGCCTGCTACACTGGTGACTGTTCACCGAGTGGTTGTATGCGGCTGGGGCCTGGGGCCTGAGTAGCTGTCGGGGCGGCAGGGGAAAATGGCTCCGTTGTTATTTCGGACGCACTCGTCTATGACAAACGTTGGGTCATAACTTTTGCTATGGCTATAAAACTTTGCGAAAAGTTACAACTATTTGCGTTCGACGTGAGGAGAACGCAACCTAAACTCAACCCACAAAAGGCCTGGGCACGAACATTTAGCGGAGGGAAACTCTATTTTGTGGTTGGGTCAAGTACCGGAAATACGTCATAGACTCGTCCAGTTACGTGTGCGCGCACGTTTTTCTCCTTACGTCATAGACTCGTCCAGCAAGGTGCGCGCGCACGCTTTTCCCCCATTTGCAAAGAAGTGGTCTTTCTTCATGTCTTTGTGCCTTCGGGTGCTGTGTGTTTAGCATTTTTTTCTCACCTATGCTCTATTCGGTAAGTTTAATCTCAATCATTTTTGCAGGTAACTGCAATATTTTTACAACGAAGCTTCATCAGGAACTTGTTTACTGGTTCTGAAAGGTACAGAAAGTCCTTTATTCCAGCTACAAAGAAGAATCCGTACGAGCTTGTCAGATCTAATGTCATGCAATCATGTTGCAAGTCGCAAAGACAGTAATTACCGGAGCCGCAAGACAATCGTAATTGGCTAATCGGTCAAGAATTCGATTCTACAGCAGACAAAAATAATTCACACAGAGCCTTCAAATTCAACCGAAGTCGCCAAGTGAAAACGAAAAAAAAAAAATGCTTGGCAGGCTGCCTCCTCAAGGTCAAATGTGGCAAACCTCAATACTCATAACCAACATTCGAACGCACTTAATAATCCCTGATTACTGCTAGTATTTGAACAAAATCGCACCCAGTGCCGTTATTTTAGCTTGTGTTGAATTTTTCAGAATCAGCTTACATTGACTTAATACATACCCTTACCAAGTTTCGGCAAAATCATTTGGGGGGGGGGGGGGAGGGCAGATGTGAGAAGTATTAGGCCATCATTCCGTATTCATAACTGAACAATACTGCTTGTCAGCTTCGCCTGAGCTCAGATGCGGAGTAGCTTATAATCACAACAACTATTTCTCCAATTGAAAGCCCTTCCTAGCAGAAAAAAAAATCGATGCAAAAATATTGCAATACCTTGAAATTCATGTGGAAGGAGTTTGACACCAGGATTCTGTATAATTTTCGAAAAAATATTGGAAAACACAGCATTGGAGAGCAGGTTTTGGAGCATTTTATGATGTTTACAAAATTAGTGAATTCATACTTTTTAACGGTTCGCGTGATTTGCAATCAGCTTAGAATTCAGATTTCGAAAGCATTGGTACGACTTCTCTCAGAAATTCGGGTTCATAGATTGTTTTGTCAAAAAGCATCAAGTATTTAAATTTTCAAGAGAATTTAAGGGCTAAATTTTGATGGCCTAATACTTCCGTGCTAAAACTTGGTAATTAAGTCAATGTAAGCTGATTCCAGAAACTTCAGATGCAAATAGAACGGCAAAATTTTTCATTGGGTGCGATTTTGTTCAAGATGTGGGGCTCACTTAAGCCCCATTTACACTGCAGAAAAAATCGGCAAGGCAAGGATGAAAATCGGCAATGGTAATTTTCATTTTCGGCAAGGCCAGGGTAAAATGTGGAGTTTACACACATCCGTTTTTACCCTTGCTCGTTTTATTTTAGGCAAGGATATTTTAGTCCAGGCAACGCTACTAAATTGAAAGTGAGCATGCGCATATTGCTAATTCAACATGGCGTCCACGGTTTGCTTGAGTTATTTGCACATGTTGCAAACAAAACTAAAGGAAACAAGGCGGGAGAAACGTCAACAGCATGAACGAAATGCAAAATCAAGCATGCTAATTAGGTGCATGTCAAGTACTTAAGCGTGAAGAAGGAAACAACTGTTGCCAATCATGTTGTCGATAATAACATTGATAAACCCTTCAAGAGATAAAATTTGCTGGATGAAACCTAATTCTGATGACTGGTTTATAGTGGCTGACAGTACGTCTAACCGTGAGCAATGGTATGAGAACTTTCGTGTTCGTGGCGGCCGCCATTTCGAAAAGTACTGATCAATTGCACGCATGTGCCGTAGCTTTGTGACATGCGCGATATGGTCACAAAACGTCTTCAAGGCAAGGATAAACGTTTACACACCTCATGAAACCAGCAAGGTGCCGGTTTTCATCCTTACCTCGCCTATTTTTTCAAAAACGGGACAACTTCTGAACGTGGTCCCAAAACCGAAAAATAAATTGGCAAGGCACGACACATTTTACCCTTGCCTTGCCGAAAATGAAAATTACTCTTGCCGATTTTCATCCTTGCCTTGACGATTTTTTCTGTAGTGTAAATGGGGTTTTAAGCTCGATTATCACTAAAAATATTATCTCCCAGTTAAATAAAATTCTATTATTAATATTATATTATTGCTTCATTGTGTAAAAGATAGCTGTAAGTTTTCGCAACGTTTTATAGCTATCGCTTTAAGGTGATGTATAAAACGTTTAAATGCAGAGGACCACTCAACACTACGATAAATAGTGGTAACTTTCTTTCCGGATCTCCTTTATGAAGGGATGCGAGTACTAGACGTCACCCAAAGTGTAGATCAGGAACAGTTTAAAATGCAAGGCTAGTACAACGGAAATTAATGGCAGGTTTAATGGCCAATATTTCGACTAGTAGAACTAGTCTTCTACAGGACCGGCGTTGGAGTCGAAAATAATATACAACGGCTCTTAAATTTGAATATAGATAACAAGTACATGATTGGCTAATATGACTAATATAAGAATACATGAAAAATACCTAAGTTGTAACAAGATATAATGACATTTATAATATAGGTACAAAACAATGGCTAGTAAATCTGATAACTTCTAAAATAAAACATATCATAGTTATTGTAAATATCATCTACTTCAATGTTCATCACGTCTGTTTAAGCCATTAGGTGTTAGTGTTTTGCCTTTTTGAATGAGATAGGCTTCTCTTGCTTTGCGCGGGAGGTACTCATGTACTTGTTATCTATATTCAAATTTAAGAGCCGTTGTATATTATTTTCACTCCAACGCCGGCCCTGTAGAAGACTAGTCCTACTAGTCGAAATATTGGCCATTAAACCTGCCATTAATTTCCGTTGTACTAGCCTTGCATTTTAAACTGTTTAAGGTGATGTTACACGGGATGATTCGCAACGACGATTTTTAGCGCAACATGGGTGCGCGGACGATTTTCTTTGCAATTTTTGCTAGTTTACAGAAAGTTTACTCAAGTTGTTTCGTGTTACATACCTGTCGTTAATTCTGTTGCGCTAAAAAATCGTCGTTGCGAATCGTCCCGAGTAACATCACCTTTAGGGGCTAAAAAGTTATGACACAAAGTTTGTCATAGACGAGTGTGCCCAAAATAACAACGGAGTCAACTTAAACAGGTTACAAGTAAAAAAAAACTAGTAATAATCATAGATCAGCTAAAGTGCGTCTTCTTTACTTATCCACCTCGTCTTAATACGGTACCCTAGTTTCAGCCATTTCCCCGTTTTCCCGCCAGGTCGTTCCCCTTCCAACACTTGACTTGTTTTCTATTTCCTTTGGCTTCCAACTATAATTAAAACTTGACAATAAATATTTGTTTAATATCAATCAGAACTGTTTCTTATAAACAAAAATTATTATCAATAAGGACTGCTAGTTTGATAAAGTCATGATAAAGTCAAATGTATATTATATAAACTCTTGTTCTTAGGCCATTATCGTAACTTGATAAGAAATAAAACACAAACAGCGGTGATAAACATCAGATGGTAAACCAACGAATTTTTATAATAAACTTGACGTTTCGTATGCTAAGCGACATACATTTTCAAAAGTAACCGTTACAGTGTTTGTGATCTACACAAATCTCGTTTTAATAACCAGGGATACATTAGTCTGTCGAGTGTGATCTTTCGGGTTAGTGTAGTTCTGAAAACAACTGTTGTTATTGACATTAACCAGGAGCCCATCAATCAATGGGCTCCTGCATTAACCCTATTCGGCCTGGGGGGGGGGGGGGGGGGCACATAGTGCCCGCGCTAACTTTCAACATTCATAACTTATTTAATATTCATTCAAACGCCACCAAACTTTGTGACTTTTCCTAAAATTTATCTGGCAACAATTTTATGTGACAATTTTTGGATCACGTGACTTGATGTTTCTATGGCAACAAGATTTTGACAGCCATGTTTTTGAAATTTGCATATTTATACCTTTGAATGAAGAAAAAACAATGGTTATTGCTATAACTTTTATATTTTTACGGCATTTAGCGTTTATTTATTGGTTTTGATTAATTTTGAGTGAATTTGGACGGTTTTTAAGAGGTTTTAAAAAAATTCAGAAATCCAAGATGGCGGATCCAAGATGGCGGCCGTATAACTAATTACCTAATAATTACGTCAAATGATGTCATCGTTCCATTGTGAGGATCGCAAAGGAGACTGTACCAACTTGAAGACTGTTCTGCAATTCGTTTTTTCCGTCAAATGTAAACGTTTCCCATTTTTCTTCTCTTGGCTACCACCAAGGTACACTGTCGGTGATGAGGCATTTTCAACCCTCATTGAATTCTAGAACGTTTAACCATGTCACAGACACTCACAGAGTCATCAATGATGAAGACATGTAATGTAGATCTAATGTTTGAGTCTGTGAACGAAATCCTATGATGATATGTGACCATTCAAATGAAACCTCTTCAGTAGTACTTTTGCATGGTGCCATTTTGTTTTCAATATTTTACAAAATGAAATTTGGGATTTTCTTAAAGTTAAAGG
The DNA here is from genome assembly GCA_024195265.1 of Dendrophyllia cribrosa. Classification (NCBI taxonomy): domain Eukaryota; kingdom Metazoa; phylum Cnidaria; class Anthozoa; order Scleractinia; family Dendrophylliidae; genus Dendrophyllia; species Dendrophyllia cribrosa. Next base: position 39,149,580 of record JAJLRJ010000005.1, on the reverse strand, counting down.
TTTAAAAACAGCGGAAAAAATTCCCAGTAAGGTGGCTCCTAACAGTTTCCAGCACTTCCCGAGACTTAGATCTTGATGGGTCATTATGACCACTCTTTATCAGTTGATGCTAGAATGATGATATCAAACGAATGCCCAGTGATTGGTGAACACGTTGTTATCATTTTTGTGACACAATTTGTTACTATAGCAACAGTATAACGTGCTGAAAACACCCTTAATTTTAGCTTTAAGTGTTAATAACTCAAAAATGACTCGTTGAACCCCATTTTTTATTGTCGAATTTTGCTCAGCAGGATAAGATGCAACTTTTAGCAAAGTTTAAAAAAATTCTGTACATGGGGTTCAGAGCCATCTTAAATTTTCGAAAATTTAAGGTGGCTCTGAACTAAAATCTAAGTCTTGGACTGAAGCGCTGGAAACTGTTGGGAGCCGCCTTAAGCTGATTATCCTACTACCATTTAAAACGCAATGCTGCGGCGAGAACATCAAGATGGATAACAGGCCATCGTTCGGCCGTTAGTATATACGATAAACGGTGCTTACGTTGGCGCATTGTTCCACGGCCTGTGGGAAAAATGCAGGGTGAAATATTTTCCAAATTACAAGCGAAGGTCACAAGCCTTGGAAGTCACACGTTTGAATAAATCTTAATTATTTTTCACACATTCCTTTTCACACCCAATAATCCCCATCTGTCAAAAATCATCGTTTCCAGTCGGCAAAAACAGACCTATAAAAACCTATTAATAAGTATTGTAGTTAATATTCAACAAAAAGTTATTTGATCTCTTTGCGGCAGACTAGACATAAATTTCGAAACCATGGGAAATAATATTTTGCTGCGTATCTTTCGCGCTGTTTAGCAATGGATTTTCCGATGTTTATCGCGTTTTATCGCCATGCTTGGGTTCTAATTGACTTGATTAGCATTTATTGGTCACTTGTGCGTCGATCTATCCAGTGAAAGTTTATTTGAATGATGTTTCACAAAGAATTGAAATGTGTAACACGTGTAATGGTTAGCGATCCAAACGAGGAAAACGGCGGCCGTAGCGGTAAGTGACTGACAAAGAAATAGAACCGAGGCTTCAAAGGAAGGTATGTAGATGATGTTTTATTTTTGATGGTCGGCATTTTGAGCAGATTTAAGGAGAAACCTCTGCCGCAGGGAATTTTACCTGATCAGGCACAATTAATCCTGCCATGCAGGCGGACGACGGATAAACATTAGGTCGGAATACTTGTAAGCTTTTTAGGAATTCGCACAAACATCATTTTACAAAATGCTTCAAGTCCGCGAATAACTGAAGCGAAATCCTGTAAGTCCTTAGCATTCGATTTTCGATTTTATAAGAATCATTTGAAATTACAAAAAATACGACAGACGACAGATCCTTTATACTGAGTCAAATACAAGCCCGCCAAAAATCTGTGAATTCCCGCCAAAATGTATCACGCTCATGACGTCATTTATGCAGATTAGTATTCTCAAGTTTGATTCCTGGTTGCGTTTCTCAAAACTCCCGAAGACATTTCGGGCCCGAAAGCTATTTATTAAATTCAGTTTCTAACGGATGGTGTTGAAGTTGTTAGCCAGCAAACCAACCCAACCTGTGCAGTTAACGTGAGATTTTATTGTTTAGCTTCCAAAAGCAACAAATATTGGATATTTGTCGGTAAACATTTTGCACATAACATCGCTTTTCGGGCCCGAAACGTTTTCTGTAGCTTTGAGAAACGCACGCCCTGGATAGACTTAAGCCTTACGCAGTTGCTTTTTATTCGACAAAATCTGATCAAATCATTCCGTCTGTATGGCTATAGAACAAAAGCGGAGATCCCAAAATTGAAATACTCATTTAGCTCTTAATCGGCGTGCTTCAGCTTCTGGCGTGTTGAGGAGATAAAAAACCATTCATGGCAGTAGACTGTAACTTAGTTTGTAGACAAGGATCTCTACTAACTTATATAAGCGACGCGTTCAAGCTTCTAACGTGATGAGATCCATTTGAGACAGGAATGTAACTTTGTTTGTCGTCTAGGGAAATTTGTATAAATTAGGGGGTGTTTGCATGACACCGGGGCGACTTTCGCGCCGGGGCGAGTTCACTCCGGTTCCCTCTTATGGCTCTACATTTGTTTACATGATACCACCACAAAATGTCATGCCGGTGCGAGTCGCCCCGGCGTGAGTTCACCCCGGTTGTCGCACCGGGGCGAGAATTTCACTCCGGTACGAGATTTCGCAACGGTATCATGTCGCGAAACGACCACTCGTTTCGGTGTGAAATCGGATTGCAGGTACTAGAAATATGACTTTGCCGATATTTTGGGTTTATTTGAAAACTTTCCTCAGAAGTCTGCATTTCCATAGACGATACTAGCTCACGCAAGATGGCTTCGTCAGCTTCAACACGTTGGACGTGGGATGATGAAAAAACTGACGCGTTGCTTCTAGCAGTACGAAATTATAAACGTCAAAAACTTGGCGAAGGTATAGAATGGGATTCTGACGAAGTTCTTTTGTGGGAGCACATCCGGAAGTCTCTTGGAGAAAAATGGGAAACTGATTTTGGAAAGGTCGAACCATCGAGTTCAATGAAACCGCTTGATTCAGTTTTCATGTAAACATGGTATGAAATGACCCAGTCATCATGTAAACACGATACGAAATCACGAAGTCATCCCGGTATGAAACTCGCGCCGGTGCGAGTTTTCCCATGTGAACACCCCCTTAGTGTTTTTAACATAGGGGCTCCGCTTCCTCATGTAAGCTTACAGGCGGCACGGCACGCCCAAGGTTCTAAGGTGATGAGATCCATTCGAGACAGCAGTAAATTTAACATTAACTGTAACTTTGTTTGCCGACAAGGGAAATTTTTATAAATTAGGGTTTTAAACATAAGGGTCTCCGCTCCCTAATGTAAGCTTACAGGCGGCACGCCCAAGCTTCTAAAGTGACGGAATTCACTGATTCGAGACAGCAGTAAATTTAACATTAACTGTAACTTTGTTGGTCGTCTAGGGAAATTTTTATAAATTAGTGTTTTAAACATAGGGGTCTCCTCTCCCTCATGTAAGCTTACATGCGGCACGCCCAAGATTCTGAGGTGATGAGATCCATTCGAGACAGCAGTAAATTTAACATTAACTGTAACTTTGTTTGCCGACAAGGGAAATTTTTATAAATTAGGGTTTTAAACATAAGGGTCTCCGCTCCCTCATGTAAGCTTACAGGCGGCACGCCCAAGCTTCTAAAGTGACGGAATTCACTGATTCGAGACAGCAGTAAATTTAACATTAACTGTAACTTTGTTTGCCGACAAGGGAAATTTTTATAAATTAGGGTTTAAACATAGGGGTCTCCGCTCCCTCATGTAAGCTTACAGGCGGCACGTACAAGCTTCTAAAGTGACGGAATTCACTGATTCGAGACAGCATTAACTGTAACTTTGTTGGTCGTCTAGGGAAATTTTTATAAATTAGTGTTTTAAACATAGGGGTCTCCTCTCCCTCATGTAAGCTTACATGCGGCACGCCCAAGATTCTGAGGTGATGAGATCCATTCGAGACAGCAGTAAATTTAACATTAACTGTAACTTTGTTTGCCGACTAGGGAAATTTTTATAAATTAGGGTTTTAAACATAAGGGTCTCCGCTCTCTCATGTAAGCTTACAGGCGGCACGCCCAAGCTTCTAAAGTGACGGAATTCACTGATTCGAGACAGCAGTAAATTAACATTAACTGTAACTTTGTTTGCCGACCAGGGAAATTTTTATAAATTAGGGTTTTAAACATAGGGGTCTCCGCTCCCTCATGTAAGCTTAAGGCGGCACGCCCAAGCTTCTGAGGTGATGGGATTCACTGATTCGAGACAGCAGTAAATTTAACATTAACTGTAACTTTATTTGTCGACTGCGGAAATTTGTATCAATTAATGATTTGAACATAGGGATCTCCGCTCCCTCATGTTAGCTTGCAGGCGGCACGCCCAAGCTTCTGAGGTGATGGGATTCACTGATTCAATTCGAGACAGCTGTAAATTAATATTAACTGTACTACTTTTTTTACCGACTAGGGAAATTTGTAGAAATTTAAATGATGAGATAATGAGATGAGTTGTTGAAATCCTTTTGATACAATAGACTAATGTTAAATGCATCTTTGTTTGTAAAGTAGGGAAATGTTTGTATATTGACCGAAGCTTGTTTTTTGTCGCGGTCTTGGATGGACTTATGAGATATCAGGAAACGCGATTTCATGCTTTCTGGCCTAGCGACATCCCATAGAATTCAAAAACAGTACGAAAAAGAAAACCAGTCTCCTAAATCAGATTTTTTAACTTTGCGGAAACATTGTTTGACATCAAATCGGGTTTTCCCTGTGGTGCATAGAAGTCACACTCGCGAAATCGATGGAAGCTTTTTCAAAACGTCCCTGATCGCACCACGTACCGTAGCTAGGCTTTTAAGTTGACCAACCGGTTTCGTAAATTTCTGAGCAATTTATTCGGTCTTTTTAACGGCAAGAAATGTAGCAGTGGTTCCATAGTATAGTGAAGTGTATAGATCCACGTACATGTGTATAGTTTTTTTTTTTATTGTTTTGCAACAATTTCACGGAGAAGTTTCTTCCACTTTTTAAGTCGCCATTTGGTTCTTCAGCACTATGCTGTGGAAAGCCGTAGTGTAACTTTCTCCATGGCTGTGATCACTGGTATGAACCGGATTGGGTTCGATTGCGTTCGATTTTGTTCTAATATGGGTTCGATGTTGTTCAATTCAATTGCGCTAGATTTTGTTCGATTGGTTCGACAATCGAACTCGCACAAATTAGTTGTTCGATTGCCGAACGCAATCAAACACCAATCGTTCGATTCAGGGTACGATTGTGTTCGATTAGATACCCCGGGATTAAAGATCACCGCTAAGAAAACGCCAGGAACTGAAAGACAGAACTGATAGAAGTTTGATTTGTGAAAGTAAGGAAAGTTTAGCGTGAAAATAGTTTTGTTTTTAGAATCATCGAACTGAAGTGCCGTAAAATTTGACTTGTACCAGATTTGTACATTTATTTTTAATTTAACGTGAATCGGGTTTTGTCAATGATGACATAATGTAATTAAAAACTACAATGTTGACAGCTACAATGCACGTTTAATATGCCTTAATGTGAGTATCCTGGCGAGTTTTAAGGTGGCTCGACTGGGTTTTTGAGTGACGATACCGTTTAGCTTACCACCACAAACGATACAACGGAAAATCGATTGCCACAGCTGTACTAGAGAAAGATTAAAGTTTCAGGTGAGGTTAGTTTTATGGAAATCGGAGCTGCCATAGCAACGTTATGACGTCACTCCCTATTTTACATAATACCGAATTACTTGTCATCAAGAGATAATTTTGGAAAACGCTCTCTGGAACTTCGACCTGACGTACTCGTCCTAAGGTCTACAAAATTTTACAAATTTCTGTGGAAGCGTTTTCAAGAAAATTTCCAGTGAACTTTTAAGGTGTTAAAATACAACAAAAACAAAACAATTTTGAAATGTTATTAAAACTTATGTCTACAAGACTTGATGAAATAATATTTTGGTCTTAAATGAATTTTATACTATCCAAATACCTTAAGTGATAATCTCAAGGAAATCGCTCCGTTTGAATTTCAGAAATATTGGCTTGAATATGAACTGGCCTGGAGTGTTATTTCGCTTTTATATCAAAAATTGACCCTACACTTATTAAAATTGTCACGAATTAAAAAGCGATCGATGAATTTTTTTAAAACTTGGTCCTCATGAAGATTAATTAAGTAATGATCCGCATAAGGAGGAAAGTGCTGAAACGCAATGCACGATGGAATGTCAACTTTTTTCATTGTTACAACTAGTGATCTGATTGGCCTAGACTCGAAAACCGCTAAAAAGTTAAGGTTCAAGGTGCATTTTGTCTAATTATTTTAAGGTTTCGAGTAATTTGAGACCCAATCCAACAACATGCAATTTTTAAAAGATATTGTATTTGAGGAACTTCATCAAATAAGCAAAATTATTAGCTATTGTCTTCTGCTATTCTGATTGGTTAAGCACAAACATTTCCCAAAATTTATTTGACGCAAATGGATTTTCTTTATTTTTATACTTAAATATAATTATAAACCATCAGCCCCTCCTCTATTCTTAAAATCAAAGATATTCTATGTGGGAAAGAGCCAGTGCGGCAGAACAATGAAGTTTACGGTAGTTCTTATGTGGAGCATCACTTAATGTTTAATACAATCTCCAAATTCATTGAATCATTCTAAGGATGTCAATTTTTAGCGCCAACTCAGGAAAATATTGAGCTGATTTTCGCGCTTGTGGCTTGTTTCATTATGCATCTCCATTGTATCAAATCGCCGTGGAATTGTAGCTTTCAGTACATCATGAATTCATGTAACACTTAAAACAAAGCAATGAAGTGTTTATGAATTAAGACATGGAGACGCATAATGAGAGCAACAAACCACTTTCGTGAAAATCAGCTCAATATTTTCCTACGTTGAGGCTATAAATTGACAAGGTCAAACGTGTGTTCTTGGGAAACGCAGTTTGAGAATTTCACAGTGTATTTTTAAAAGGAATGGAGACGTTTTACTTTTGCTCCTGTCACTCTTGTTCAACCAGTGAATATCACAAGAGCTTGCACTGAAATTTGTGTTTTTCATGCTGTCCTCATAATTCGTATAATGTATTCTATATTGTCAGGAAGCCTATAGTTCATAAGCCCCCGGCTTCTATATAGGCTTCCTTGTCACTACCACCTTAAACATTTTGTAGTCTATCGTCTTTTAAGTTATTATAAATTCCTAGTGTATTGTATTATTATTATTATATATATTTTTAATGTGGTTAATGACAAAATAAATAAATGAAATGAATGAAAAAGGAGTAATTAGTAAGTTGAATTTATTAATTGAATGGCTTTGAGTTCTTATGGTATTAGTTATCATTTGATGAACTTTTGATCTTAAATTACCGATCACGCGAACGACTTTGCCTTTTGCTCTATTTTGGAATAGTGAATCATTGCCATTATTAAATTTAGGTACATGGTAGAATGTATTGACGGTGATAAAAATTGCGCTTTGATTATGCAAAAGTATGCAAAGGACCTCGTGATTTTGGCTGATTTAGTCAAACTATATTATTTTGTGTAAATGTAGAAGTTTTTGTTTGCTGCAATCCTCTCTACAGTTATATTCGTGTACAAGTAAAATTTTGTTGTTCTGAATTGAATGACAAAGCAAGCATTTTAACAACCATTTTATAAGCGATTTGAGCATTTCGATTCAAGACAGTCATCGGGCACTATTACGGACTTAATTATCTTTCACACAATCGGCACGGCGGTTTATCGCCCAAATGGACATACCATTTTCTCGAAAAAAATCCAGCACACCGTAGTATAGGAGTACAATATTCTTAGTTAAAACGGTTTAGGCTTTTTCAGTTGAAATACAAAAGAGAGTAAACAATTGTTTTTCGGTGGTACTTATATATCTAATTAGAGAAACAATTTTAGAGAAATTGGTCAAGAATCGCACGAAAAAGTGGTCTTCAAACCCCATAAAAAATGTCTGTGTTGGATAGAAAAAATATAACTGAATAAAGTGAAAGCTTGATTCTTTTAACTAGGTACGGATTTATTACTATCTTCCGAGAAGAGAACGCTCAAAAAAATTAAATGTGATGAATATCGTAAGCTGATTGATAATGACTATAACATGTCGTACGTACAATCTGACGCTTTACTCTTTCACGCAATCGGTACGGCGTTTCAGTATCGCCCAAATAGACATACGATTTTCTCGAAGCACACCGAGGCAACACTACAGTTATCCTTAGTACGACAGACAAAATTCAAGAGGTCCAGGTCCAACTTAACAACAGAGACCATTATCAACCTCTTGAAAAGCCCATGGTAACTGATACATTACATAGAGTTAATGACATAATCACCCAACTCCACCAAGACAAACATATAGATGACATGACAAAAAATAGTTTTCACAAACCCCTAACCAGCCAAGAATACCAATTTTCTACACTCTAACAAAAATCCACAAACCAAAACCGGTCAGCACAACCTATTATTTCGGGCTGCGAAGGACCTGCTGAGACAATATCGTCCTTTGTGGACAGTTTGCACACACACTATACCTCTTGTAGGAGGGGTGTCCTGTTTACCCGGTCCAGAGCCAATATTTTTTGTATAAGTGTGCCCATAGCAGACGCGATCGACAAAATGACCACGTGATCACCATTTTCCCGCCATTTTTCACGTCAAAATAATTATCGATTATATTTTTTTATTTTAGTATTTTATTTTTTAACTCGATGTCCAACTCGACGTTTCGGGATTCCCTATTAATCGACATTTCGAAACGCTTTGTTTATATTATAGCGGAAGAGGTGAAAACATTGAAGAGAAAGCTTGATGAAGCATTTAAAGAAAATGCTCCACTTCATGAAACGATAACTCTAAAACACACAATTTGTCTGATAAATTATAATATATATTTGACTCAACTATCACAAACAAAACACGGGCGAACACATACACGTCAAACCCATTCTAAAGTGATGCTACTTCTCCCGCCAAAAAATACACCTTCACATATTACCTATAACATCTTTACTATATTCACTATCAATTCTTCTGCTGTTTTTTATTAACCTTACGTTCTCTCGCATTAACGAGCGAGATGGCTTTAAGAGCCCTTTGATTAAGTTTACAGTTGTTGAAGCACCTTCATATCCCACATTGGGGGGGGGGGGGGGGGGGGGGGACACCCTTTGGGATTTTTTCTGTGTTTCGGTGTTTTTGAAATAGGTAGAAAAGGCTCCTGGTAGAAATAAGTAGCCCATTGTGTACTTTACATGATAAATTGGACATGCGTCGATGATGACGTCATATGATGTCATTAATCTTCAGAGATCTTGAATCCGCCATCTTTGATATTTGAGAAGTTCAAGCAAGTAACCGTGAAGGACAATCCTGCTGGTGTACGTTGGATCAAACTAGTGATCTGATCGGTTTCACAAGTGAAATATACTATAGAAGCAAGGACCGATACAACGTAGGTACAATTTTTAAAGGTGTACTATATTTCGGCTGGCCAAACCAGCCTTCTTCACTGAGGTAGAATTAACATTGGCTTTCTATATATACTTGACATGTATACGTAACAACGGAAATACGTAGGGCTACGCCTAGAAAAAATAACATTGATAGACAGAAATAAAACTAGCTGATAATGAAAAATATACAGAAAACAATGAAAGGAAACTAATACAAAAGTGAATAATTAGTATGTTTCTTCGCGAATGTTGAGGCCGCGAGGAATAAGTAAGTGCTCTGCCTTTTGAAATTAAAAAAAACTTCTTTGGTCTTACGTATTGAGTCTCGGTTAGAGAAAATTTTTTCAATGGGGATTAGTTGCATGACAATGTTAGGAGAGGAGAGAAAATGTTCGGCGGCTTAGTAGGTTTAGACTTGTTGTTAAGATTAACTATAGTACGCTCCATATATGAGCTATATAGGTATGTGCCGCTGTGAAGGGTATGGTTTTCAGGCAGTTTAGTTTGGGATAGGGTATAGTAATCAGAGGTTTTTGGTCTAGAAAAGGGTATTATTTTCCGCGAAACTGACTAGTTGCGTGAAGAATTTTGTCTAGACTAGGTTTTACTGGCAAATGGCATTTATAAATCGGTACGGCGGGCCGTTTACGGCATTTTTACTGACCCCTGGCATCTTAGACTATGATTGTGAACGAGTTTCTGGAAAATAGCGAGCCTGGAATAGGTCTAGGATAGGGTAGGGTTTAGGTTCGTTTTAGGTAGGTTCGGTGTTTAGTCTAGAATAGGGTTGCCAAATTCAGCTAAAATGGTCTAGTATAGGTTAAGGGTCTCAGAGTCCCAGCGGCACATCCCCGCCCAAAAATTTGCCGAGTACCCCCTCCCCCCCTGGGGGGGGGGGGGGGGGGGTGTTCATTAAATCTGCCTTTTAAGCGTCGTTTAGCCTCTCCAATATATTGTAAATTACAGCGGTTACATTGAAATATATATCAAACATTTGCAGAGTATTCCCCCCCCCCCTCCCGGAGGTTAGGGAAGCATCTGAAGGCTACAAGAGGCAAATGTTTAAAAGCTTTTTTACAACGTTCAGAAGAGAGTAGCAAATTATAATGTTTTTTAATGATGTTAGAGATGCGAGGAAGTAAAGGATTAAAGGTCGTAATAAAAGGTATTCACTTTTGAGTTTGTTGGTGTCTTTGGCTTGTAAAGTAAGTCTGCGGGGAATGTCAGCAGCGCGCTGTATTTGTCTGGTAAGGAAATTGATATTTGAGTCCAGATAATCAGCTCTATTGATCCAAAATGAAATTTTCAATCAATAGACTGGAAAAGTGCAGATACCAAAGAAACTAACCGGAAGAAATTATGTTAATAGCAAGGAAAACTCGACATTTTAGACGACACGCCCATTAAAAATTGGTTGTCAAGGCGATGGCCACATCACGTGCCGTACGAAAAAAATGCATCAAAATGTGTCCGAAGAAAGAGCCCTAAACTCCCAGAATAAAATTCACTGAAAACTGATTTAAAAAGATTAAGAGGGGGTGGCATCCACCCTCATCGCTTTACGCCCTTGGGTTAATGAATATTCCGTCCCTCCCGTCGGGTTACAAAATGAAACGTGCTAGTTAATTTAACAAAATGCGCACTGCCGTCCAAAATGCAAAAAGTTTAAGTAATGATCCGCATAAGAAGGATAGCGCTGAACGGCAATGAAATGTCAAACACGATGGAATGTCAAGATTTTTCATTGTTACAACTAGTGATCTCATTGGCCTAGACTCAAAAACCGCTAAAAAGTTAAGGTTCAAGGTGCATTTTGTCTAATGTTTTTAAGGTTTCAAGTAATTTGAGACCCAATCGCACAACATACAATTTATAAAAGAAATTGTATTTGGGGAACTTCATCAAAGAAGCAAAATTATTAGCTATTGTCTTCTGCTATTCTGATTGGTTAAGCACGAACATTTCCTTAAATTTATTTGACGCAAATGGATTTTCTTTATTTTTATAATGAAATATAATTATTAACCATCAGCTCCTCCTCCAATCTTGAAATCAAAGATATTCTATGTGGAAAAGAGCTAATGCCGCGGAACAATGAAGTTTGCTATCGTTCTTATGTGGAACAATACTTAATATGTTCTTCTCTCTCACTACTGTATTGAAGCAGCTTAAAAAATTGTGTCTGGTTTTCCTTTGCTTGGCACATCCTTCAGATGTTGAATGCAAACTTTGTTATCAAGTGTTTTTCTTTTCTTTCTTTATTTTAGCTTTCATGACTAAAAGCGTGCAAACGTTGTTAACCTTTGACGTATTTGTCAGCGATTGGCTAAAGTCTCTTATCAATATTCATGAAAAAATCACAGCGCTCGCCGCAAATCAAGCAGGTCGTGCTCCTGTGAAGATGTATCGCAAGTTTGAAAACGTTTTGGGTTTCAAGAGGCAACTTTGAAGACTTCGGGAAGACGTACCGCCAAGGAAAAAGTCGCCCCACAACTCCAACCGAAGGTAAGAACCGCTTCGCAAAAAAGTTACATTAATTTTGTTCAGTAAAAGAGTATAAAAGTTTGCTCGGTGTAGTGAACACGTGCGTTGAGCTTGTCTTCGTCTTACAACGCGTTTTATCGTTTTATTATTTCGTTCATCGCGCAATGAGCGAAGAAGTTGGCCTAGCTGGTTAACTTTGTCCATGCTGCATCTACTTTGAAAATAAAAAACTGTTTAGTTCAACCAGGAGCTAATGCTGAAACAAGATCTTAAAGTTTTGTTTAGAAACAATTTATTCTATTCTTTCATTGTTGACAGTTAACTTATCGGATGGAAATCACATCCAATGCATCTAAAATTCAAACCTTAGTTGTCTGTAAAATAAAAATTGAACATTTATCTTATCAATCATTCATTTGTTTTTTCAGGAACTTCAACCTTTAACCTTCAAAGAACATAAAAATCAGGAAAATGGAGGGCTGAAAAACAAGACAAGAGGACAAACTGGAATGGACAAAGCAAGAAGGATCTCTTCAAAGATAAGAACCTTGTTATCTCGTATATATTTTTTGTACAAATGGTGGCTGAACATGGGCAAATACTTTTGTTTGTATTAGTATCCAATGGTATGATTTCGTGGAAGAGCGAATTCGGATCTGACTGCAATTGACTTAATCTACTCATGAAATTGATATGAAGAACCGGGGGAGGGGGGGAGGGGAGGGGAGGGGAGGGGAGGGGAGGGGAGGGGAGGGGAGGGGAGGGGAGGGGAGGGGAGGGGAGGGGGTATTGAAATTAATTCATTTTGCTGGATCGCGTACTGGCTGCTAATTGTCTGAACAAACCGGCAAATCAGCATAGGTTTTGCAATGGGAGGAAGGTCTTAGGTAAAATAACTTCTGAGAAGTTTAATCGCAGCCACCATTTGGGCGTTGAGCGATCGTTTGATTTATACAGTTGACGATTCAGTTTACAGCTTGTTTTTATTTTGTTTCGTGAACATATTTTTATGCAAAAGGAATGTCAAAATGTAATATAATTGCTTACGAAACTTCACTAACAAAGAAAATAGGATTTTGTTTGGTCGATCGCTCAGCGTGTAGGTATAAACGTTTTCAGTTGATAAAGTGGGTTTTTGTATTTTTAAGGTGGCACTGACAGGTATCAACATCAAATTATTTGTTTCCATGGTCATATTGGCTGTTCCAAATATTGTTTCATAGTTTTTCCTTGATAATTTTATACTTTGAAATTGTACGATTTGGTATAAACTAGATGCTCAGAATGAAATATTTCCATTATCTTCAAGTTTGCATTTTGACCACAAATTCGTGAGTTTGCAAAAACAAGATGAAAAACATTTCAGTCAATTTAGAAGGGAAAATTTTTATTCAATCATTTTTCAAGTTAACAAAAGTCTGGCAGCGTGTTAAAGATGGAGCCAAGCAGTTGTATGTTGAAAACTCTAAATTGTTTCCTTTGCTCCAAACTTGGGCTCGTGCACAATTCGATCTATCGCTAGAATGAAAATGGACACGTCAATTTTTTTTTCTATGGTGAAATTGGCTGTTATAAAATAACTTTTATTTCAAAATTGTTTTAGTTAAGGTGGCTCGACTGGATATTTTTGAGGGCGATACTCCCCAAGTTTGAGCATTAACTACGACACTATTAACAATGCTACGGAAATTGAAAAACGGTCACCACAGCTGTATTAGATAAAGATGAAAATTTGTTAAGACCAGTGTTATATTAACATCGGAGTTGCCTAGCAACGCAATGACGCCATAACGTGTTTTACTTGCCGTCCTGTTTCTCGGCAACAGGAGGTGTTTTTGGTAATCGCTTAAGGGAACTTGTACCTCCCATAGCCGCCTCGATTATGGCAAAGATTGAACAAATTCCAAAAGAGCGTTTTAGAAATTTTTTGGGATGAAGTTTTGGGGATTATAAATACAGCGAAAAACATACTATCGACATAATTGGCTCATATCTAAAGAAAACGATGCGCTTTGGGTATGAAGTTTCATCTCATAGTACTTTGATTTCATCTGAGATCGTGTGTTAACAAATGAGGGGGGTTGCTTTGGCCGATTGCAAGGAAAAAAGGATTTGATTGGCGTGCGTTCAGATGCTCTTGTTGACATTTTGGTATGTAATTTGGTCTACGCCTACAAATGTGATGATAATTTGGAAACCGCTTGATAAATTGTTATTAAAATTTGATAATCTGGAGTTAATCATCAATTTATGTGGCCTGCAAGTTTCAAGGACATTGAAATTATGTAAGGGCCGAATAAAATAGGGCCTGCAATGAACCAATTTTTAGGGCCTCCAATGTACCAATTTTTTCCCGCAGATTTTGTGTTTACAAGTGAGCGTCCTCATTATTCACGGGTATTGTTTTCAAGTTCTATATGCACGTGCACAACGCTCGATTGCTTTCCGAAGAATTTTCCGAAATATGCTAATAACTGGCTTGAGAATTGTAACAACATTACGCACTCGATGTCACGCTATTAAGCTGTAATGCAGCCTTGCCCAGGGTCTCTATACTGTCCAGAAAACAAAAAAGGATTATTCCACAGAACAACAGAGCAGGATAAAAGTCTAGACCTACGTAATAGCGTGACATCGAGTGCGTAATGTTATTGCAATTCTCAAGCCAGTTATTAGCATGTTTCGGAAAATTCTTCGGAAAGCATTCGAGCGTTCTGTTCGATGCAAACGAGTTTTTTTGCTAAAGTTGTGCACGTGTATATGAAACTTGATGGTACAAGCTCCCTTAAGCGATTACCGAAAACACCTCCTGGTGCCGAGAAATAAGACGGCAAGTAAAACACGTCATGGCGTCATTACGTTGCTATGGCAACTCCGATGTTAATACAACACCGGTCTTAACAAATTTTCATCTTTATCTAATACAGCTGTGGTGACCGTTTTTCCATAGCATTGTTAATGGCGTCGTAGTTGATGCTCAAACTTGGGGGGTATTGCCCCAAAAATATCCAGTCGAGCCACCTTAATTGAGAAGGCGACTTTTATTGAATTATTTTTCAATTTAACCAAAGTTTGGTGTTGTGTTAAAAATGGAGCCAAACAATTGTATGTTGAAAACTCTAAATCATTTTACTTGCTCCAAGATTGGGCTCGTGCACAATTCGATCTTTCGCTAGAAAGAAAATGGACACGTCAAAAATGATTTTTTTTAATGGTGAAATTGGCTGTTAAAAAATAAATTCCATTTTCAAAATTATTTCATTTAATTTAGAAGCAAATTTTCTTGAATAATTTTTTAATTTAATTAAAGCTTGGAATCGGTTAAACATGGAATCAATTGGGAGTACAATATGTATTTAAAGACACTTGTAGCCTATCAGTGCCTCCTAGTTACAATTATTCACAAGTTCCCTACATCGACTGATTGACAAGAGAACAAAGGCTTTTACATGTTGCGCGTTTTCTTTTTCACTTTTTTTTCTTTAATCCACGGAAAATTATTCATGCTTAATCGCAAATGCTAAAAGAATATTAGGTTTTAAATGGCAAGCTTTTTCCTGAGATTGAGTGCCTGTGTTCTCTTGTCGATCATACGTATATTTAGGAGCTTAGTTTATAAAGCCCTGATGTCTGGTTTTGAGGAAAGCCGATATTTTCGATTGTGAATAGTGTTTAATCGTCGAGTGTAATCGTCCGGGTTAGTGTAGTTCTGAAAAAACAACAACAGTTGTTGTTGTTGACAATAACTGAAATTTTTATAACTTGAGCGGAAGACATCTTCAGAGTCGTGTAAAGTACTACTTTACGCAGACAAACCAAGAGACCGATATTAAAGGAGCAGTATACAAGGTCACACGCTGCGACTTCCAGGAATTTGAACATACGACTGACTGACTGAACACAAACAAGCGACGAAAAAATGGTGATGTCAACAATCACACAATTTACTGGGACTCTGCTGAATGCGTTACCTGCAGTACGGACTGCTACAAACGACTCACTCTAGAACAAACCAACCGATGCCAACAGAAACACCGACCAAAATTACACGGATGGAAACGCACCAATCACTGACTTGAGTCTAAACAGTCAGACGTTAATACTACCAACTGACAGTTTACAATTCACATGACGCTGAGATGACTTCTGCTCGGGTTGTCGAAGCGTCAGTCATTGTCAACAACCGCGCAGTTGTTTTTAGAACTACACTAACCTGTACTGCAAAATAGACCTGTTATACAGACCAAAAAAAAACAAAAACAAAAGCTGTCCTTTGAGGAAGAACAACAGATAATGTTTCGAAGTCAACTGCATGAACTCTTCAAACAAATCATTTACAGTTTAGTTAGCCTTTTTTCACCAAAGTTTTTTGTTTGGTTGCTCGATTTAAACTCTCAAACCATTAGGAATCTAAAAAATCAGCAACTATGTCACAGGGTTACCATCCTCTTTAAGAGAGGTGCTTTTGCAATGATGTTTTGGATCTATAAAACTGGAGAAAATAAATTGAAAACTCTCATACTACTGGCATATTGGTTTCCTTTGTTTTTCTCGTGATTGTAAAACATTCGGTAAAAACGTCAACTCCTGCATTGTTTGTTTGAACAAGTTGCACACCAAACAAAATATAATTAATTCAGTCGCACAGTTTTTTTTACAAAGAATAATGTGGCGTTAACTTAGGAGATAAAAGAGCAACTTTGGTTATTATTATCATGGTCTGTATAACCTTGATTTGATTTAGGCCATTTATGTTTTTTTTGTAATAAATTGCAACTGACAAAAAGAAATATTTTTAGGGTAATGCTTAAAACCAGACATTGGGTATTATAAATGGGCTCTATTATATTTAGTAGGTGGGTAAGTAAGTAGTAAGTGGAGGAAAAGACCTTTTTCTGTTGGCATTCGATGTAGCACAGGATGAAATATATTTTAGTTTGGTTTTGATAAATTGGTCAAGTGTACAACAAGA
This sequence comes from Dendrophyllia cribrosa, assembly GCA_024195265.1. Taxonomy (NCBI): domain Eukaryota; kingdom Metazoa; phylum Cnidaria; class Anthozoa; order Scleractinia; family Dendrophylliidae; genus Dendrophyllia; species Dendrophyllia cribrosa. Next base: position 39,132,999 of record JAJLRJ010000005.1, on the reverse strand, counting down.
TCTCTTGAAAGAAAATGGAGCCAAGCAATTGTCTATTGAATGTGCCAAATTATTTCACTTGCTCCAATATTAGCAAACGTTCATTCTTTTAAAAAATTGGTCGCCAACACAGCTCACTGATTTCTACAAAGAAAATGGAGCCAAGCAATTGTCTGTTGAATGCGCCAAATTATTTCACTTGCTCCAATATTAGCAAACGTTCATTCTTTTAAAAAAATTGGGGCCAAGCAATTGTCTGTTGAATGTGCCAAATTATTTCACTTGCTCCAATTTTAGCAAACTTTAATTTTTTTAAAGAATTGGGCGCCAACTCAGCTCCCTGATTTCTACAAAGCATATGGAGCCAAACAATTGTCTGTTAAATGTTCTAAATTATTTCAATTGCTCCGAACTGAATTTAGCAAACGTTATTCTTTTTGATAAACTGAGCTCATGCAATATTCGATTTCCTGAAAAGAAAATGGAGCCAAGCAATTGTTTGTTGAATGTTCTAAATTAATTCACTTGCTCCAGTCTTAGCAAAAGATAATTTTGGTGTTTAGTCTAGGTAATTTCAGTCAATTGTTTTTGTGCTACAAAGAAAACTAGCCAACAGTTAAAAGGTCTTGTTATTAAAAGCAACATGGCAAGCTATGAAACATCTCAAAATGTCTAGTATCGAATAAAATCAGAAGCAAACATTACTTAATAGATAAACTACGAGCTTTCGACAGTTAAAAATGTGTGATGAAATGATATGTAATTTTTTTTTTTAATATAGTGGGTAATTCGCATGAATAAGAATGTTCGGAAGAGCTAAACTTGATGTTATATTGTCTCGGGAGCGGGCATGAGTTGTTGTCAGCCTCAACAGTTTTGGCCGTGTGCCATGATTCCTGAGTGTCTTTCTGGTACGATTATTTTCTTTAGAAATGTCAGATCATTGACAAAGGAAACTATCGTACCAGAAAGACACTGGAATCATGGCACACGGCCAAAACTGTTGAGGCTGACAACAACTCATGCCCGCATCCGAGAAAATATAACCTTCCGAACATTCTTTTTACATGCGAATTACCCACTATATTCAAAACATTTTTTACGTTTCATTTTGTCTGTCGAAGACTCATAATTTCCAATAATTTGTTTACCAGAGAACGCATTTTACTATGAGAGAACTTAAGCGTTAATTTTCACGAGCTTGCCATGTTTCTTGTAATATCTTCCATGTATACAGTGTTTCGTGCACGAATTTTGAAGATTTAAGGCTGGTTTTCACTGGCGACAGAAATATTAGTACAAACATATGAAGAATGAACACACTAGTTGTTCTTATTTTGTCTTCGAAAGAATTGACACGGTATAAGCATAGGCACAAGGAAAAAACTTGGTCATTTTTCTTGTGATTATGTTTATGTCGCATTAATTCGTATCGAGGATGATATAAGAAGAAAGAGTATGTTCGTTTTTCTTATATTTGTGCTTATACTTCTGTTGCTTGTGAAAACCAGCGTTAAATTTGAGGCTTTTTGCACGAGATATTGCATACTTTTTTATTTAAAAATTTTCAAAGAGTGCCCCTCGATTATTTTTGGTTTAAATTGTTGTCAGGGGAAACGCTGTGCAAATTTTCATAAATTTTCCCGCCAAAAGACTTAGTATATTTTTGAAGAAAAATTTTGTCACACCTTTAATTAGTTAAATGATTTTTACTTATCTAATTAAGATATTGAAAAAGCATTGTAAAATATAAATAAGAGAATAAAGATATCAATAAAACTGAAACAACTGTTTTAAGCTTTTATTGTTGACTTGTAGTTATTTATTAAATACAACATTATTGAATATTAAGAAGTAGCTTTGAAAAATTATAAAAAAAACCGGCGCATGCGTATTTTGGGCGCCCGGTATTTTTCTAAGTCTTTTGGCGGGAAAATTGCAGAAATTTGAACAGCGTTTACCACGTCATCAACATTGTACATGCAAAAAAGATTTGAACAAGTTGAGTGTAAAGCTTTTTAATAAGCAATTGACAATTAAAAATCAGTTTTTCAGAAATCGCTGAAAGAATTGTACTGAATAGTTACAGATTTTTTTTTCAAAAGCAAAAAGGTCTAGTTGTTTTGTTCTTGAAAACCCTGTCCACGGCACAACTTGCTTTTGACTGCTACAAACAACATTAGAATTTTTCGTGGATTTGGAAACTTTGATTTTAAACAATCGTAAATCGATCAGAAATACCTACGATTTTGGCTCTTTGATTTATAATAAAACAATCATCAAGTCTGTTGTCAGCAAACTTGTACCGTGGAAATTGCCTTTAAGTACTGAGACAGTGCAACACAGATATAACAAATGTGCTTGAACGCAAAATGTAGAACGTTTCATCTGCAGACTAAGTCAATGAAAACTATTGCTGATTGAAATGACAAGTACAAGTGAAATCTGATAAATCGTCAAACATGAGACAAAAGATACGACCCTGGCAGCATATTCTTTGACAATCCTTATCTGCAAACCGTAATAACGGCCTACACTGACAAATCTAGTTAAATCAATCAATCAAACTTTATTTAAAAACAGGGTATCCCATTCAGCCCTGTATAATAAATAAATCTATACAAATGTTTACGGACAGTTAAAACTCGAAACAAAATTTAGAGCCATGCAGATCGCAACCTTATGAGTGAAATTGATTATACTCGGCGCAATTTAGCAATATTCAGGCTTGTACTTGACACTTTTATAGGCGAATCTTTGCCGACGTCATTGTTTGCATAAGCATACGAATCTATACGGAGAAGTCACCGTCCTAAATATGAATTGATTTCAAACGTTGAAAGAGCTTGTTAAACTTAGCTAAGTAATCTACGCAGAGAAGGCACCGTGCTAAATTAAATATGATTAATTGATTTCAAACGTTGAAAGACCTTGTTATTCTTAGGTTAGTAATCTATGCAGAGAAGGCACCGTGCTAAATATGAATTGCTTTCAAACGTTGAAAGAGCTTGTTAAACTTAGGTTAGTAATCTATGCAGAGAAGGAACCGTGCTAAATATGAATTGATTTCAAACGTTGGAAGAGCTTGTTAAACTTAGCTAAGTAATCTACGCAGAGAAGGCACCGTGCTAAATTAAGTATGATGAATTGATTTCAAACGTTGAAAGAGCTTGTTATTCTTGGGTTAGTAATCTATGCAGAGAACAAACCGTGCTAAATATGAATTGATTTCAAACGTTGGAAGAGCTTGTTATTCTTAGGTTAGTAATCTATGCAGAGAAGGAACCGTGCTAAATATGAATTGATTTCAAACGTTGAAAGAGCTTGTTAAACTTAGGTTAGTAATCTATGCAGAGAAGGCACCGTGCTAAATATGAATTGATTTCAAACGTTGAAAGAGCTTGTTAAACTTAGGTTAGTAATCTATGCAGAGAAGGCACCGTGCTAAATATGAATTGATTTCAAACGTTAGTTTTTTTTTCATGTAATGTTTAGGAAACATCAGCTGTCAAAAACTGCAAAGTTGTGGGTGGCAAAAGCACTAAATGAGCCATACATTCTTTGTAAACTTTTGAGTTCTTAAAACAGCATTGCACGAAGACTATTTAGTATATCGCGCTTAAATTTTCTGAGAAAGCTTATTGTGCTATGCCCTTTCAATATTCGGAGTTGATTTTTTGGTAGCTTGATGAGAGAATGAACATCACATGTTAATGAAGCAATAATTGTAAACAAAGATTCTCCTGTTGATTACAGATAGGGAAAACAACAAATTGCTCACAGTTCATTGTGGTTATTCTCATTGATTTTTACCACATAAACGAATTCATTTAAAATCCTTGTTTTTGAAACTGACTAAATGAACTACTATTTCCACTGAAGTAATCTATTCGCAGCCTTAAACATCTCACTGAAAGCTTGACAATTAAACAGGCAGAATGAAGGTGGAAAGAAAACAGAGAAAATGCTAAATTTCACATTGCAGACTGACAAGCAAAATCTCTTTAAGAAATGATCCGCATAAGAAGGAAAGTGCTGAACAGCAATGCACGATGGAATGTCAACTTGTTTCAACTAGTGATCTCATTGGTCAAGACTCAAGACTCAAGACTCAAGACTCAAAAATCGCTAAAAAGTTAAGGTTCAAAGTGCATTTTGTCTAATTTTTTTAAGGTTTCAAGTAATTTGAGATCCAATCACACAACATGTAATTTTTAAAAGATATTGTATTTGGGGAATTTCATCAAAGAAGCAAAATTATTAGCTATTGCCTTCTGCTATTCTGATTGGTTAAGCACGAATATTTCCTAAAATTTATTTCATGCAAATGGATTTTCTTAATTTTTATACTGAAATATAATTATGAAATATAATTTTGAACCATCAGCCCCTCCTCTATTCTTGAAATCAAAGATATTCTTTGTGGGAAAGAGCCAATGCCGCAGAACAATGAAGTTTACGGTAGTTCTTATGTGGAGCATTGGATAAAACAGACAAAAATATAATATGAACGAAACATTTACACCAAGAAATTGCCTTTTAATTTAAAAATCCTAACTCTCGAACATAAAAAATTGCCTTAGTTAGTTATTGATAACTGGAAATGGAACTTGATCATGATTGTTATCATCTATGATTGATTTTCACTACAAATTTATAAAAATTTTTTGTTGAAAGTTGACAAAAACCCTTTCACCTTTCCCTCCCAGAGTCAGTTATGGAGACATGTTCTAACTTTTGAGTCTGTTGATGAAATCCTATGGTGTGACCATTCAAATGAAACCTCTTCAGCAGTACGTTACTTTGCATGGTACCATTTGTTCTAACTTTTGAGTCTGTGGACGAAATCCTATTGTGTGACCATTCAAATGAAACCTCTTCAGCAGTACTTTTGCATGGTACCATTTGTTTTAACTTTTGAGTCTGTTGATGAACTCCTATGGTGTGACCATTCAAATGAAACCTCTTGAGCAGTACTTTTGCATGGTACCATTTGTTCTAACTTTTGAGTCTGTTGATGAAATCCTATGGTGTGACCATTCAAATGAAACCTCTTCAGCAGTACGTTACTTTGCATGGTACCATTTGTTCTAACTTTTGAGTCTGTGGACGAAATCCTATTGTGTGACCATTCAAATGAAACCTCTTCAGCAGTACTTTTGCATGGTACCATTTGTTTTAACTTTTGAGTCTGTTGATGAACTCCTATGGTGTGACCATTCAAATGAAACCTCTTGAGCAGTCCTTTTTCATGGTACCATTTGTTCTAACTTTTGAGTCTGTTGATGAAATCCTATGGTGTGACCATTCAAATGAAACCTCTTCAGCAGTACGTTACTTTGCATGGTACCATTTGTTCTAACTTTTGAGTCTGTGGACGAAATCCTATTGTGTGACCATTCAAATGAAACCTCTTCAGCAGTACTTTTGCATGGTACCATTTGTTTTAACTTTTGAGTCTGTTGATGAACTCCTATGGTGTGACCATTCAAATGAAACCTCTTCAGCAGTACTTTTGCATGGTACCATTTGTTCTAACTTTGGAGTCTGTCCATGAAATCCTATGGTGTGACCATTCAAATGAAACCTCTTCAGCAGTACTTTTGCATGGTACCATTTGTTCTAACTTTTGAGTCTGTGGACGAAATCCTATGTTGTGACCATTCAAATCGGAAACCTCTTCAGCAGTACTTTTGCATAGTACCATTTGTTCTAACTTTTGTGTCTGTTGATGAAATCCTATGGTGTGACCATGCATTCTAATGAAACCTCTTCAGCAATACTTTTGCATGGTACCATTTGTTCTAACTTTTGAGTCTGTGGACGAAATCCTATGGTGTGACCATTCAAATGAAACCTCTTCAGCAGTACTTTTGCATGGTACCATTTGTTTTTCAATATTTCACAAGATGACATTTGGAAATTTTCTTGAATTTTGATGTTTGGCACTCTTGGGAGTTAAAGAGATAATAAAAAAATCAAACAAAACTGACAAAATGAACTACATGTACTATACAATTTCCAATAATCCATTGATTCGTTGCCTTAACCCCTTGCTGAAAATTAAAGTTGATAATTGAACGGGCAAAATCAAGGTAAAAACAAGGTAAAAACAACGCAATTGGAACCAAAATATTTTAAAACAATAACATTTTTAAGCTAGTTTTAGCAGGATGGTTCAACAGTTCGTGGTTTAAGTTCTCGCCATTTTCCCCTCCTTCCTTCCACTTTTTAAAGGAAGGGAGACACGGAAAGAAGGAAACAATTTATTTGAGCTGCATTTAAAAACTTTAAGCCTGATTGACAACATGTTGAAAGTTGGCAATAAGAAGCAAAAAACGATTCTGACTAAATGAACTACAATTTCCAAAAGTACTGAAAACTTCGCCAACAGCCAGAATCAATCTTAAAAAGAAAACTTTGAAAATGCCTAACAAAAGCAGTGACCTTATACTAATTTCAAACTGACAAACAAAATGAAATAAAATCTTGCAAAAATAGAGCAAAAACTATGAGCAAAAACGGTACACAGACAAAATGGCGTTTCGTGACCTTAAAAGCTTTTGGATTAACCCTATATCTTGCCTGGGCTTTTTTTAAGTTCCTCAGCCTGGAATGTGATGGCGTTTGAATGCCTATTAAAGAAGTTATGAATGTTGAAAGTCAGCGGTCAGCTTTGTGCAAAATAGAGTTAAGGAAAACAAATTGAAGGAAAAAATAAAATAAAATATAACTGACAGTTAAATCACCTGTCTGCAATAAAGGGTAAATTCAAAACAGGCAAAATGGCGGTCTTTAATTTTCACTGAGAAGTCCTTTCTCAATCTCAAAAACTTACTGAAAATTGACGTTTCACTGTGATATATCTTGAATGAATTGTTATTATTTGAATAAATTATTTCGCAATAAAGAATAGTATTTCTTTCAACGTAAAACCCCTTACTCAAAACTCATATTGAGTAGACAAAATGCAAATAGTTATAACTGCAAAATAAGTGAGAGACAAGATAGTTCGTGAAAGCTACTGAATTCATATAATTATTTCCTAGTAACTGCGATTTTATCTATGAATTTAGCTTAACTCTTTTAGCTTAACCTCCATCGTTTGGGACCGGTTCGGGACCGGTTTGGTTCTCTGTATGAGTTTTATAATAAAGCAATTTATCGAAGTCTCCCGACCTAGCCTTACCTAAATTGACCTGTACAGTGTAATTCAAATAAAAGACAATATCCCCACTAGTAAAGATGCATGTGTTAAAGAAGCATGTGTAAAAGAAGTCAGACATTTTGTCTTTGAACGTTAACATTACGTTGATATCAGTCAAGCGTTTATTCCACCATCCGTTTAGATGTTGATACAGCCAAGTGGCCTTCAATTTTTATTACGTAAATGTTGTCGTAACATTATTTACAAAATTAAGGTATAAAAATGGCCAACATTGTTCACTGAGAAATTGTTTTGTTTCCTGAGCAACCTTCATTAATTTTGTATCGAGAACATGACCTAATGTAGTTTTACTGAAAAATAGCTGCAAGCTACAAAAGCCCTACTATTTTCACAGCTGAATTGCTCTGTAACAAACAGAGAGTCAAAATGTGAAGCTAAACACAATCGATCTGAAAACGCGTAATGTGTCAGCGTCAAAATCTTGCAAAATAGACGAATGACTGTTAAGTTTTACAACTGTTGACTTGGAAGCCGTCAACCTTAAAAGCCTAGCTGATTGAAAAATAACATATAAATAAATTTTGAGTGGGCTGAAAACTAATTATGTTCTGTCTTAACCTTAGACTTTTTCTTTTTCTATCTATCTATCTTTGAATGCCTTAAATGAGGAAAATGTCTGTAATGACCTGAAATTGTTTTTACACTGTCAAGCTACAAAGTTACTAAATGTACGGGTGATGTTCAAATACCAAGTCTGTTGTGGTGTTCTTTCGTCAAGTCTATCGTGTTGTTGTTTACACCAAGTCTATTCTTGCTTTGCATATGATGCCTTAAAAATTAAAAAATCCTTAACTATACATCCTACAATATTTTCTAACATGGTATGTGAATACCTAACCAGTATTACCATATTCTTGGTTTGTACATGACTTCATAAAAAATCAAAATTTGAACTATTACAAAGCTGTTTCTAACATGGAATGTGGATACCAGTGTTACAATCTTTTACAAATGTTTTAGATTTTGACGATGTTTTGCTTCCGATTTGAAAGGTTTGAAATGTGTCACGCTTTTCGTCACGCTATTTGAGATAAGCCGGCGTGAAAATGAACAAAAATGAACCAGTTGAAACTTATTTTTGCATTATCGATGGTTAATTATATAAGCTGATTTAATAGAACTTATGGTGAATCCAATATTTTGTGATAAGATTTTTGGTGTACTGAAGTGGTACACCAAGATGGCCGCTCCATACATTTTTTACTAAACATGTCACAAATACTCGTTTGCTTATAACTCTTCAATGAAAAGCTCTAGCGCTTCAAAATTTGGCCCAGATGTGTAGTTTTAATTTCTTTACAATTTCATAGACATTTTGGACTCGAAATCTGTTTTATTCCGAATGTTGATATGACGTAAGTGCAAACCACTACGCAGGCTCGTCCTGGCATTTGTACTCAGTGAAAAATTATTATCCTTGGTCAAAATTAAATTCACAACAGAAAAGTCGCTTTCATTTCTTTGCAATATTGTGTAAAGGTGACCTTAGAAATCTTGGTTAGTGGGAACGGACAGACAACTGAATTTTAAACTGAAAACAAACAAAATGACGTTCCATTTTTACCGTCAAATGTTAAAAACAAGAGACAAAAATTCAAATTAAAAACAAACTGTAAAACTCTTCAGTATGAAAACTAACGAATGACTTCCCTGTTAAATGGTACAAGTGCATCTCGACTTCATCATTCACTGGAAACTGACAAGCAGCCAAAAATTACAGCAAAACAGACAAATGGCTTTGTAGTTTAACTAAGTGGGAAATCGACTTCTCAAATAATTTTTTTAATAATTAATTAAAATTACTAACTAAAAATGATACATTTTTTTCCAAACTTTACTCTCACTTTCAATGTCCTTGTTGATATGCTATATCTTACTGCAGTCAAATGGCCAAACAATGAAACATTTTGACAATAAATGGAATGCTTTAACTGTAACATCATATCCTGAAAGGCCAGACAATTAATTTACCTTATATTCAGGCAATTAATATTTCAAAGCAACATCTCTTCAAACATCTGAAAATTGCAGCAAGTATAAGTTTCTAATATCAGAGGAACTAATTAAAATGAAAAAGTTATAACAGTGGCTCTCTCTATTCGTCGCTTGTTAAATCTGACGAAAACCCTAAGCAGGCAAAATTTGATAGAAAAGGACGAAAAAATTAACACAATTGATACTAACACACACAATAAAACCTACTCTTAAATTTTTACCAAAAATTCGTTTTGATTACTGTAACTTGTAATCCCCAACGTGACAAATAAATCGAAAAGAATGGCCTACTACTTCATGACTGCAGAGACATTTTTACTAAGACACAAAATGGTTCATGATATTCACTGACTCGAGATATCCCTTATTGAAAAAAATGAACCCCTTCTTCGTGAATTCCCTGTGAGAAATCGTTTTGTAACCTTAAAACCCATTACTCTGAAAAAATTGACAAACCATGCTGAATTGCATAAATTATCCCATTAAACGTCCATTACTGACCAATCGTTTTAGACCATTGAAATCTAGTCTTTATTGAAAATTGACATAGCAAAAATAGCCAACGTAGCTTATAATTTTTACAGAAAAACTTATAATAACATGGAGTACGATATTCATGAGTAAATTGTTCCATAAATACTTTCCTTATTGACTATTTACTTTTGGTATTGTTAGAGTAAACAGAACATTACATTCATAAAATGAAAATATTGAATTTGGGATGGGTTCTAACCAAGGAATGAGCCATGCCTGAACATAAGAGTACACAGAAAAAATGGCCTGCAGGATATGTTCACTTGGAAAATGAGTCTTGCTTATAGCGGAGCTCCATACTCGTAGAACCTATGCCCGTCATTTTTCATGGTCATGCGGCAAGCGGAAATGTTTCGCTCGCGGGCGCGTCCGTCCGTTCATAGCGCAGAGCTAACTCGCGGGCGCGTATGACTTCACGCAACATACGCGTTCGACGTCGCGCAACATCCGGGATCTTAGCAATTTTGAAACCAAAGCAAGGCTTTTGTTTTTCGCGCGCTTCACGCGGCTACACGATCAGCTACAGTAAACACCTTCGTTGTGTTTAGCGGAGAAAACGGTTTGCAAAATCGTTTTTCCCTGCATTTTTTCCCACCGCATTTGAGGCTGCTTAACTCTGCAAGTCGAGCGTTTTTTGGAGGAATATAGAGCTAAGTGCTTATTTTTAAACCAGATTTCGTCCTAGGAGAATTGAAGCTAGTAGACTTTATGTGTTTGTTCATTCATTACATAGGTTGAAAAGCGATTTTATGTAAACTAAACAAGATTTGGATTTTATACTTCTAACTTCACTCGCGTCGCCTTATGCCTTATTATTTCAAATCAGTTTCTCGGGCAATTTTTGATACGCAACAGGTGTATTTTATTCGGAAATAAGTCATACTAGCTATTCTAGACCGAGAAAAAGTTGTTTTTGTGAACTTTTGTACGGTCTTAATGTACTGTGCAGACGGTCGCGTAATACTGTTGTATAATAGGGTCGTCAATTTTAATTCTTGTGCTTCCGACCTTTCACCTTAGTTAAGCTTATTATTGGCTTTCTGTTAAGAGAGCTTCGCTGTTAGGCTCAGCCTATCTATATATATATATTAAATCAGATGTCGTCCTAGGACAATTGAAGCTAGTAGATCGTCGAAGCATTTGTTTAGAGCTAAACTCCTTTAACCCATTGACACGGTGCCGGCCAAAACCCGCCGTGATTTTGCAATATTTCACATTTAAAATATTCAAAATAGAAATAGAAAACTTTAAAGAATACTCAGAAAAAGAAGAGCTTTAAGTCATGAAATCTTGCTTCGAAGAACTTCAGAACCCGCGAAGAAGCGGAGTTTTAAAGAATTTTCAAGCAGCCGAGGGACTTAACGGTAAAATAAATTACATTTTTCTATGGAAATTTATGTTGTTATAAATTTGTGATTGACTTTTTGTTTGTGTTCTCATTAGTCGGTTTTGGAAAAATGTTTTTAAAACGTGCTCAAATTCAGTCGGATTGACATCTTGAATTTCGCAATGTGCTCAGCCAGACAGCTCCTTGATGCGCTAATCTAAACATAAACTAAAGGATATTTGAATAAAATTTTTCAAAAGAAGATTTTGTTGTCCATTTTTATGTGTTTGTTCATTCATTACATAGGTTGAAAATCGATTTTATTTAAACAAAAAAAAAAAAGAGTTGGATTTTATAGTTCTTACTTCACTCGCGTCGCCTTGCGCAAAGATGTCTGAAACTTTTGATTCGCAACAGGTGTATTTTATCCGGTAAATTAGTTACACTAGTTATTCTAGACCGAGAAAAAAGTTGTTTTTGTGAGCTTTTGTGCAGTCTAAATCAAAGTACTGTGCAGACGGTCGCGCGTAAGACTGTTTTTGAGAATTGCTAACATTGAAAAATAGTCCGGTCGTCAATCTTAATGCTAATTTTTCTTTCTTCCGACCTTTTACTTAAGTTAAACTTATCTTTTACCTACGTTAAACTTATCATCATAAGTTAAACTTAACCTAAGTTAAACTTATCATCATCATTTCATCATTTCTCAGAGAGCTTCGCTGTTAGGCTAAGCCTATCTATATATATTACGCCTACTTAAATGTTTACTAAAATAACTTTCAGTACCAACTCGCCTCGATTTTAGTGATTAACGACCTCGGTACTGACAACGTTCAAATGTTCAAACATTGAGAATTTAGGACTCTACATTTAATCCTTATAGTTGAAATTGCCGAAAACTTGCCCTGAATATTTACATGCGCGCATGGCATTGCTATTCTGTTAACTGCTGTATGGATGAACAATGCAGTTATTTGATTTCGAGCTTTCATTCTTTTCGTTCTATCCGGCTTTTATCAGATGGTACTAGATTTTGCTCGTTATACACCGCGGCGAAGTTTGTTATATCTGTGTTGCACCTTGTCTCGACTGAAATAAGAAAATTCTGCTCGAATTTGGCGGCGATGTAAACAAAATTGCTGCGCTTAAAGTAAAACTAAGTTTCTCTACCTCTTCCTTGTTTAAGTTGGTTGTCTTTCGTTCTTCCTTGCTTGATTCCAGCATTAAGTTTCCTTGTATTCTGCATAGAAATAAAACAAACATATATTGATCAATGAAGGCCATATTACGTTTTGACTATCAAAAAGGTAGATACGAAAATGGGGTTTTCTTGATCAAAAGTTTCGAGCCCTGCGTCAGAGTGAATCACAAAGGTTGGCGCTTCACGAATGGAATGGCATGGAAATGAAAGCGCCGAATCACGAAGGTTGGAGGGTTTCGTCAGAGCGAATAACGCAGCCGCTAGCGCTCGAAAGGGTCAGCTTTTGAATCTCCTTCCGGTGGCCAATTTACCTTAATAACGCAGTTAATAAAAGTTAAAACACATTTTCGTTTTTCACACCCCCATAGCAACACCACAATTTCTTTAGAAAACAACCCTTTTTATATAAATGATAGAGTGGGTACATTTTTAAGTATTCCCGTGAAACGAAAAACAAGTTACAGCTGACACGAAACTCCTTTATTTCTATGTGCCTTCGCGAAAAATTGACTCTGGACGGTGAAATGGTTAACATGGTTACCTGGGGGGTACTCCCTATAATGGGCGATACGGGGATGCTCCGCCCGAAAGGGGTACCTTTTTGAGGCCGGAGGTATTTGAAAGGGTAGGGATTTCACGAGTTGAAGTATATAAAAGGGTAGGGATTTCACGAAGTATAGGAAAGCCGTAAGGAAAACACGAGTTGATGTATAAAAATGGTAGGGAAAACTGCCATTTAAGTATTATAAAAAGGGTCTTTCAAAATATAACAAACAGACGCACATAAAGGCTATATGAAAGGGGTACCATTTTCAATGAAAGGTTTATGAAAGGGGTACCATTTTCAATGAAAGGTATATAAAAGGGGTACCTTTTCTGTCAAAAATGGTATATGAAAGGGCAAGGGTTTCGACCTCGGGGCGGAGAATCCCTGTACAAAAATATGTTGAGTACCCCCCCCCCCCCCCCCCCCCCCCCCGGGCATGGTTAAGACAGCACATTTTGTATTTACTGTGTTCTACTTTCAGCCCGAGAACGTTTTTGTTCCTTAACAAAACTAAAAAAGGAAAAACTGAATTAACGGAAGGTATCTTTTAAAGCTTATAAATTAACTCACCTCTTTAAACATTATCATGTCAAAGTCGATGGAAGCTCTGCTATGATTTCTCATTTCTGTGTTCAACCTAACAAAATAAAACTATCATCTAAGTATACCTATTCGCTGAGTTATGTGTCTAGTATTTTACTATCATGGAATCGTAGGGCGAAAGGTAAACGGGACTGAAGCCTCCACCCACACCACACCCGGTTCCAAATTTCTTTCGAGGGAGATTTCATAACACTGATATTTACTGGGACAAAATAAATGATTGGGCTTTTTACGCATTTATTAGGCTACGATTACAGTCTCTTACAGTCGACTCGCGATAACTCGAAGCCTCGATAACTCGAACCAAAATCGATTATACATTTACCGGTAATTTTACCCTCGGTAACTCGAAGCCTCGATAACTCGAACCTCCCGCTAACTCGAAGCAATTTTCGTCTCCCTTCAGGTCATTTTCTATATAATTCTACCCTCGATAACTTGAACCACGTTTGTCAAGACGTGATAAGTCAAAAAATATGGTATTGTAGTCTAAAACATTGAATTTATTTTGAAGCATCCGTGTATTCTGTCTTTTTTCGCATTACAAAAAATGTCAGTTCAGTTCAGTATCTACTCTTTTCCTACTGCTTTGCTTTGTTTTATTGCACGTAACGTTACGTTCTGATTGTATAATATCCAGAAATATTGTTCCATTCCATGCAGTAATAAAATTTGGTTAAAATGTACACCGTATGAACAGAAATACACAGTACACACCTTATTTCCGGTCATTTGTTCTCAACCGCCCGGTAACTCGAATCTTTTTTCTATTCCCCTTGAAGGTTCGAGTTATCGGGAGACTGTATTTCTTTAATCTTTAATCTTATTTAGTGTAATTGCCTACAGCTAGCTAATCCGGCAATGGTGGTCAGCACGAGTGCTCAGATGCCCAGGGATAGTCGCTAGAGTGAAACACGCGCGTGAGTCGCATCCTCTCGTCGGAGGCGATTTTAGGCGGAGAGTGTTGTGGTCAACTTTTTTACCCATCGAAGGTCGCGCGAGAGAAACATGCGCGTGAGTCGCGTCTCTTCAGGACAGGCGATTTTTTCCGTGCTGTCGCGTGTTTTGCTCGCTCGACTATCCCTGTGAGTCATATGAAACTATTCGTTGTCTTTTTCAGACAGTATGATGAGGTCTACATCTATAGTTTTTCCAAATCTCACCTCCTAAAACAATTCATGATGACGTTGATGGTGTCTGCCACATTCTTCCATGGCCATTCCGCGTCTGACATTTACCTGGAGATCGAAGAAGAGAGATGAATAATTGTTATTATGATGATGTCGCTGATTATGCTGTTAGGTCATTTTCGAGTTACACTGAGATCTACGCGACAAATTTTACGGCGCTTATAATTAAATATCGCTAGTGGGTACCAAGCTCCTGCTCCTTCCTTGTCTATGTCATACATGTAGGCGCACAAGAACAGCTTGTCAATATCGCGAAGAAGAAAATAAAAAAGAAAAGCGGTTATTCTTATAATAAATACGTACCTCATGAAACGTGTGCTTGAAGAATCACCAGGTGAAATACCGTAGGGTCTTGTTGTTCAGAACTCATTCTTCCTGAATCAAACTTGCGCGGGTATGCTACCTAAAGGAACAATACAAAAGGAAATAGGTATTAATTAAACTATTAAACTATTTTGGGATTTTTAACATGTTATTTTCAACTTGCAAATTTGTTTCAATATTTCAGTAGCGTGCCTGTGAATTAGCTGGATAGCTAAGTGCTCGTCCACTATAAACAACCTTTATTATTTATTATTATTATTTACAACAACAACAACGCTCGTGCTGACCCAGTGGGCTAAAGCCACACAAAAATGACTTAAAATTTAAAGCTGTTTGTTAGAAGTAAAATCATCAATAACAAACTGCGATTTAATTTGCCTTTTCTTTTACCGTAGCAACAGATCAGATACTGTGTAACAAAATTGCTGTATATCACGTCGGCCCGGTTTGTGTGTATCTTAAACCATATACAATGGTTATTTGATGTACACGAGTCGATTAAGAGGCAATTGATAAAAAATGGCGGCTGAAATTTTATTTGCAGACTAATTTCTAAGTAGCATGTTATTAGCGTCCAGATCGAGTGAATTGACCAGAATAAAATCGTTGTATATCGCGTCAGTCTATGTGTATCTCAAACCAATACAACGGTTATAATTTATGCACAGTTATGGCGGCTGAAATTTTGGTTGTAGACTAACGAAGTAGATTCTTGTTAGCGTCGAGTGTAAATTGAACCATCCGGCCGTTTATATATTAAGCCGTTGCTTCATATAACAACCCTTAATAAATGCTGCGAGAAAACTATATAATATTTTTCTTACCTAAAGAACGTCCTTGTAGAATTCGTTTCAAAGTTATAGTCGTCATTCATCCACGTGTTGACAAATACTCGCTTCAGAAACAATGTTTTGGTCTGTATGTTGAGGCAGATAACTTTGTTCCTCATCTCGAACATCATTAAAGTTATTAAAGTTTCGTTTGCAGTCCAGAGTTATCTGTCAGGATGATTATAACTCCTTCAGTCTCCTTCGCTTTCTTCGTGGCGAAGGTGCGAAGAAAAAAAATTAATAATGAATTGTTTATTAATCCAGCTATTTGCAATTCAAATAGCATTTATTTTTAAAAAATATTCTACAGTTCTACGTGGAAGCTATTATACAGAAAAACATGTTTCCATATACAAAATATTTAGGAAAAAACGTACACAGTCAGTTTAATAGTTCGTGTTTTTGTTCTCGCCATATTTTCTTCTTTTTTTCCATTTTTTAAAGCAAGGGGAAAATGAAAAGATGATTTCAAAAGATATTCAAAGGCCGTAAGCGTAGATACCCTTGGCTGATAAAGACTTACTCAACTTAACATGGTCTTAATTTCAAGACTTGCTTTAAATAGCCTAGTATCTATAAATGTACGAATACAGCCGCATTTCTTCGCTCCCAGCCTCGTTTTACTGCAGAAGAGGGGGGGGGGGGGGGGGGGGGGTTGGGGGGGGGGGGGGGGGGAGGATCGGGAGAGCTGCTATCTTTTATGAATTGTCTCCGTGAAACCTGAAGCTTCCGCGCCCCAGCCACCTCAGTCCCTTTCCTTCCAAATCTACTGAGAAATAGCTCTTCCCTTTTTAATTAATTGCTATTACTGAGTATATGTTGTTTTGTTTCTTTAAAGGAAGCAATCATGTCAGCTCATATCCTTTGGACAGAACAAAATGGATGATTGTCTGGCCACGTGTTGGGATGTCTGTGCGCGTGCAATGCGTCATAATTCAGGAAACTGGCCGTCCATTCTCACAAAAGTATTTAATTTCATCTGCGCTGTGTACAGACAGGAGAAAGACTTGGATCAGGCCAACGAATACATAATAAAAATCCTCCAAGGTATTTTACTCTTATATGCACTTCACAATAAGGTTTTCATTTCTAAAATCCAGCAACTTTACCGCTTAGGGTGCTGAGGTAGTTTCAATCCGTACTCAGAATAAACTTGTTTTGATCATGACTCGCGCAATGCGCCGCCTGATGTGAACACCTTTTACAGTAAAAGATGTTTCATTCGTGATCAGACTGAACATGTCTAATTTTTCCCTAGTGTGAACACAGCATAAGTCTGCTATTGAATAAGCGCCCCTACACCGACCAATAAGCGTCCTTGTCCTGGAATGTTTGCTTTTGATGAAGAAGACAAGTTATTGACATAGAATAGATTTTTTTTAAATTACGTTTTACATCCGTATTCTTACTCTTACTTATCCTGCAGTATAATTATTTTTAATGCTGAAGTTTTTTTTACACGCAAAGATGTTTATGTCAAAACCGAAATATGTTCCCTCTTGAGCTCACAAAATAAATAATGTCCCGCGCCCAAAACCAAATCATTACGGTATCATGAATTTTATTCGTCATCCACTTCTCTGCTTTGTATTAACTTCGAGTAATCTGCTTTCTTCAGTTCTCTCTTTCAATTTATCATTTTCAGCGTAACAAACTTCAGTAATAATGGATAATTTTTGAAACTCTTTGTAAAACGATGCCGCGTAAATCGCCAAACACAAGCATGCGATCCATTCACCAGCGCAGTTGACCACATGAAGAGTATAACCACCGTTCTTTGGTTGCCAATATGCCACTTTGATGGAACTGTTACTTCCCCTGAACAGTGTGTAGGAGTACCATTTAAAGAAGGGGTACCCCACCCCAGCGAAGGTCAAAATACAGGACACAGCTAACCGGAAGTAAAACGTGCATTTGGTATTGAGGCCAACTTTGACCGCGTGATAACTGATAAGGGTCTGGAGCCAGTAGTAAAGAACTCCGCTGGCAATAAGTAACACGGTCCCTGCATCATGCACCTTGCCTATGGCGCTGTCTTCCTGGAGAAAAAAAGATCAATGCCAAACGAATATTAGTAAAAGCTCACGTATAAGAACTAGTGGATTAAGAGATCTGTGGGCTATCATATTGGCATTAAATAACCATTGAATATTAAGACTGTTGAGACTAAAAGGTGAAACAGGTTCTTATTTGGAAAATCAGAAAAAATATAAAATCAGGGGACCTAGTTGTTTGACCTGCAGCAGCACCTTTTTCTCTTCAGAAAAATGAACCTAAATAGCCTAAATTCTCAGCAGACAACAAAAAAAAAGCTAATATATGGGAACCTTTTTAGGCTATCTTGAAAAATCTTGGTTCTTATACGCGTATTTTTCTGCATCATGAGTGTGTAGCTTTAAATGTACTCTTACAGCAAAGCTTCTTAAACAACAAACATTTATTTATCAGTTATTTATTCACCACCACACCTCATACGTAGCATTGCAGATTGAGATACATTATGATTCTATAATTACAATATACTGAATATAGCACGTCATATACGTTATATAATTAAAAGGATCAAAATAGTGAGTGGTGAAGAGACCACAAGAAGCCAAAGGCTTGTAGAAATGAAGTCCCTCATGATTTTGTTATTGATTGAAATAATGGGGGTACAATTTCCTAAAATCAGTCTTGAAGGTTTGTGCTTGAGATCAAAGTGGAGGAGTTTGAGACAGACACTGGAAGAAAATTCCAATTTTTTGGACCCAAGTATACTTAGTAAACTGTTTAGTGTTTGTACGACAGAAGTGTGATCTGTAATTTATTGCAGATCTGGTGGCATGTGTGTGCACCTGGCCATCAGTTATAAATAAATTTTAAAAAGCAAAGCATAAATTTAGCGATTTGAAACGAAGTAACACTGAATATATCTACAATTTTGAGTTTGGCAAATAACGAGGCAGAGTGAACACGATACTCAGAGTTAGCTAAGGCACGGACAACGCGTTTATGTAAAAGATAAATTCTGTTCAAATGAGTAACATACGTAGGTGACCAAACTATGTTACAGTACCTTAGATAAGTGATAGATACAATATGAGCGGGAGATCTGTATGGGTATTTACAATGGCGAGCCGAAGGCGAGCCATTGTAAATCCCATACAGATCGGACGCGAATATTGTATCTGACTTGTGAAATGAATGTCATACAAAGTGTGAAGAATGTTGTTTACATTCAATTTGATTGGTTGTTATATGAATGAAGTTAATCCGATGAACGCAAAGGGATTAGCATAACATTTATTTTATTTTAGAAGAGCGAAATGGCGTCCACGCGCTTTCGTCCTCCGAAAAGTTTATCGGAAAAAAATTCTCTGCTCAAGGATGTGACTCCCCAAAACACTAAAAACAGCACGAAGTGGGCCGTTAAAATATTTGAACAGTGGCAGCAGGCAAGGGCTAACAAAAATCCCGAAAATGAAACTGTAGCCTTGGAGGCGAGAAACTGCAGGGTGGAAAACGTTCAAGAATTAAGCTGCAAGCTGGAGGTTATGACAGCGGAAACAGTAAACTTCTGGCTTAGTAAATTTATTGGCGAAGTAACAAATCAATGCGGCGGTCGATATCCCCCGAAAACGCTCTATTTACTGGCCTGTGGCATAAATCGTTATTTAGTTATTTAGTGAAAAGTAAATAAATGGAAGGGGGCTCTTGTTGGTTGCTTTCCAAAGAAGCTAGTGGCTGAGTTACATGTACATAATTAGTATTCTGTATCAGTTACAGAATACTAATTAGCTTCATTAGTATTCTGTATCTAGATACAGAATACTAATGAAGCTAATTAATATTCTGTATTCATTCATCAACCCCAACATTTCCCTGCTACCTATTCAAACCCTCCCCGTGCTTTCAGACAGTTTATATATGTATTGGGATTTACAAAGGTATACATGTGACTTGAATACTGTTGTTGGATTGGTCATCACCCTCATGAATTATTAATGAATTTTACAAGGATATATAAGGGTATAATATAAGGATAATTTAGTGCTGGTAGACAAGAGCAAAGGGGCGAAGTGAACACGATACTCAGAGTTACCTAAGGCACGGACAACGCGTTTATGTAAGTGATAAATTCTGTTCAAATGAGTAACATAAGTAGGTGACCAAACTATGTTACAGTACCTTAGATAAGGATATATAAGGTATAATATAAGGATAACTTAGGGCTGGTAGACAAGAGATAACGCGACCGTATAAATTATTCCGACAGATTTTGCTATTTTATTATTGGTAAAATTTATGTGTGATTTCCAACAAAGATTTTCAGGAATATATACACCTAAGAATTTAGTTTCCTGTTTTTGCTCAAGTTGCTCACTATCAAAGAAGAGAGATATATTACTCGATAGTTTCGTTTGTCGAAGTTTGAATATTATATAATTGGTCTTATAATTCAACACATTGATACACTGCCCAAATATGGTCAAAAAGTTATCGATATTCGTTATGTCTACATGACGTATAACCAGCGATGGCGGTAAATTTCGCATTTTGAAGGAAAGTGAAAATGACTGCTGCCTGCAATTTCGTGTTTTTGGGCGAAAAAGTGAGTGAACGGGGAAAGAAAGAAAAAAAAGAGAAGAAAAGAAAAGAGAAAAATATTGTTCACATGATTGGTCAGGACAAAAAAGGCGCGAAATTTTCGCGTTGTCGCGGTCGCAGTGTTGTTTCTTGGCGTAGCTGAATGAAAACTGGTTCAAAGTTTAACCGCTCGACAAGGAGTGAATGAAGGAGCACAATTTTCGTAAAATTCCTTTGGTAATCACCTCTGGAATATGGTATGGACTTGATACTTCCTCAGAAAAGTTTCTTATCTCGTCATTACGGCTGTAGGAGCTAAAAAAGGAAAAAAGGAGCAAGCTTGTAAAAAACATTGATCGACTCAGATCGTACTTCGATGTTTGAAAATTTGGTGCTGATGGAAGGGAATAAAAAGCCAAATCAACTGCAGGTACGATGTTTTAAACGTTTCTTGTATCGTTTAGCTGTGAATTTTTGTAAGACATAAGCTTACTGTCCACACTGCAGTTCTTTCCGACTTTTCGCCGCTATGTCAGTTTAGGTTCGTATCCGTGTGTTTGTTCAATTTGTTTTGATTCTGAATTGACCTTTTTAAACTTTTTAAGATACGAAACACTTGTAACTAAGACATTCTATGCCATTTTACTGTGTTTTAATTCTTGCAGTCACTACTCTGTCCCGTTCTTTGAGTAGACGAAAGCTCTTCGTAGAATTAAGCTTAAGCTTAACTCTCAACTGATTGTGTACGCTAAATTAGCTTAATTTTTATAGCTTGGCAAAAGTTTCGGAATTCGCTGCGTGTTGTTTAAGAAATGGTGCGAGGTAAAATATTGTTGTTAGCCTTTTTACTTAATGAAAGGTTGTATATCTCAATGAATTTTTTCTCGAAACTGTGATTTGTTATCAATGTGTTGAATTAAAAACAGTTGTAGTGTTCAAGCTTGCACAATATTGACAAAGGCGCCACTTTCATTCATGATATGTGATATTGCAAGTTTCGCGCGGTAAAACATATGTAAACTTTTTTATTTAACTTCTTTTTTTATTATTTTTTTTATTATATTTTTTCTTCAAACAGTGCTTTGTTATCAATATGTTGAATTATAAAACTATTATAGCGCTCAAGCTTGCGTGATATCGCCTAATTTTAGCCGACTCGGCCTACGGCCTCGTCGGCTAAGTATTAGGCGATATCACGCGCGCTTTCGCGCTATAATAGTTAATTATTAATATTGACTGAAAGTTTATTTGCGGCCTTCATCCAAGCAGCGATGTTACGTTACTGAGCTCCTTATTCATAACTAACTGTTCCTGGTTTATATCTGAGTGTAAAAAACGAATGCTTTGTCATCTGCAAAACGTAATGCTTCCGTTTGCGTGCAAACGTTTGAAATATCATGAATATAGAGAATAAAAAAGGGGGCCTAAAATAGAGCCTTGTGGAACACCACATTTGATCTGCTGTGTCGAGGAGCAAATTTCTTGAAATTAAAACTGATTCACGTTTCGAAAAGTAGTTCCTGATCCATTCAAGGGCTAAGTCGCGAATACCATAATGTTCTAATTTAGAAAATAGAATATCATGATCCATGGTATCGAACGCTTTTGACAGATCTAGGAAGACACCGGCACTTATTTGGCCCTGATCAATGGCCGAAGCAATCTTGAGTGATAAGGTGAATCAGTGATGTAGAATGCTTAGCTCTAAATCCAAACTAGAATTTATACAACATCCCGAGACGTTCTGCGTGGGAAGATATTCGATTGTGCATGACCTTTTCAAAGATTCATTCAAAGTCATATGACTTAACTTTGAAGGGAGGGTTTCGCGGTTCGGCGCATGTGCAAGCTATGACGTAATCCATTTAATTTCATTGTTTATACCAATTGGAAGCGAGTAGATAACTCTGGCGGGAAATTTGCCCGTGAAAATGTCGCGGTCAGTCCGCTGATTGAATGGATGATTATACATACCCATGAAAGCCATGAAAGCCACCAGAGCGTAGAATAAATCCTTCGGGTCAAAGGTTTTATTCAGTGTTGACTTTGTCGGTGTAATCCGTTGAAACTTTCTGTGAATTTTGGTCATCTTTCGCTTTTTTGTGTTAATTATAGTATGTGATTATTGAAGTAAATGTGAGTGTTTTGTAACCGATAAAATTGATAAGAAAGCGAATACAGCATATTAATCTGTGCACATGCGCCGAACCGTGAAACCATCCCTTTAAGAACAAGCCGCCTTGGCGGAGAAAATACGGTAGTTTCCCGTACTGAAGAAACGCATGCGCACAACCATATCATCAAAAGCTTTGCAAATTTTGAAATGCTAACACTATCTTTCACATATTCTTTAAAAAAAAAACTATGACATTGCATGATATACTAGAAAAAGTGTGTGAAGGACCCTATGTTTTTTTCTTCCAAAATGTTGGTCTTAACCACAGCCATTTAAAATTCTTGCACAATATTTGCCATTCTTTCATTGCATATAAAACAATAAATATATTGACATTCTTAGGTTTAATCTCTTTAATTTGTATGATTGCGGTTAAATGGATTTTCACGTGGTCGAGTAACGTCCTGCGAATTTTCTTTCGTTGGAATATCTTGAGTTAATATTTTTTATTGCGGTTTGTTGGAAAGAATTATTTCATGTCCGACTAACGCCTTTCAACACGTTTTCCTTCGGTGGGCTCAACTTCGTCCCCAAGGGTCTCTCTTCTTCTCGTCCCCTGGAGCGAGAGAAATGGGGAAGAAAAGAGATCCTGGGAACAAGGTTACGTTGGGATGCAGTCGGTTAATGATTGTGCCTTGACTACAGAAAGAAAGCGTGCGCTGGAGAGCGATGAATAGAGAGAGATTCATCAGTTTGCCATTAACTGGTCACGTCACGTTATATCCGGGGAGGGGGGTTATAACAACAACCTTCCTGAAAGCGGTTTACGGTACTTTGGGTGTTTCAATGAGGAAGGAACTGTCATTTACGTAGTTCTGATATTGTAAATTAAGACGATAAACTACGTAATGAATAATGAAAAACATAACACAACATAACGCATAAAACAAGAACGCAACATATTCCACTAAAGAAGGGCTAAGCCCGAAACGTCTGGGATATTTTTCAATTTTTGGCACTTTTTAAAATTAACTTTTTCATTATTCATTGTATCACAAGTACCACGCAGCTTTAATTTTGAACCTTTTTGTTCAAATATTATGATAATTAGTATATATATATATATATATATATATATATATATACATATATATATATATATATATATAAAGTGATGTGATAAAGGTGCCAAACAAAAACATCCTCTCAGTTGAAGAATTTAGTTCATCCGCTGTAAACTGCTTTGTTCCAAATCAGATAACTGATAACGATATGAAGATCACCGCATATAAATTCATTTATGTTTAAATTTTCACCAATTATGAAGTAATATGCAAGTAAAATGCCATCGAAAGCGAAAACACTGACGGACGGTCGGGACAAAGGCAGATATACTAAAATGCGTAAAGAAATAAACAAGACCTGTTTAGATGTCGATCGATTATCGATCGAAACATAATTGCTGTTCAATTTTTACTTACGTATACCTTATCTAGAGGAGAACGAAAATTCGCCACCATCACAACTCCTAGGATGCATACAAAACCAAACGGTAAAGCAAGCTTGTTAAACCACTTAATCTTGTGTAAAGTATCCTTCTCAAAGTCGCTTTGAAATCCCTCGAGTTGGAAATAACGACATGAAACCATAACCAGACCGAAGAACGCCACAAAGGTCATCAGAAAACCAAAGATGGATCCTTCTGGTTCAAACGCTGCCGTTTTACTTATGCTTGGTAAAAACGGGTACACCTGGTCTAACGATACAGCTATAATATACGGAGTCAAGATTGTAACGCAGATCAAAAGAGGCCACAGCAATGGCAAGAGATGAACTGAGATAGAAAATGTCGCCATGGCTGTTGAAACGTGTTGTGATTCAAATACTTCAGCATGCCTGCAGTCACCGCTTGGTGTAAAATGTTTAGTCATTATCTCATTCAATGGACATTGTCAATATATCAGGAAATACACGTACATTGATCACCGTGGTCATGATCACACCTCACACTGTTCGTTCGAGTCGGCTCGTTTAAAAACAAAACCCAATATTTATCAATTTAAAGTCGCTAGTGATACATTGCCATGAATAAATTCATAAGGAATGAAAACTGTTGATAGCTTTACACCTGGAGTATTTGGAAGCGATCCGCCAATATTGACAATATTAGAGAATCATAGAAGTGCACTGGATTAAATTATTTACCCATCCACTGGCAACTGACGGGCACATTAATTTATTTATTTCCCTTTGAAATAAAATCAGCATGTAAAAGATAAACGATAAAATCGAACGACGCACGGTTTCGGTGTCGTCATGGCGTTCAAAATGATTAGAATAAAATGTAAAATACATTTGAAATACATTTCATTCTTTCGAGTATATATAATTTGACAACAGAACACAAACTGTGAACGGGTGCTCAAGTAGAAACAGTTTCTTTCCTTCGAACGAAAGCTTTTAGATTTTTTGAACATCGACAAATACCCCACCCATACACTACGGTGTCTCTGAAGTTTAGCCGGAATTTCCAATTTTTTTTTTTTTTCAAATTTGCGAAACACCGGTCGCATTAGGAAACTTGATGTAATGACATATTTTTATCTTAAACAAAGACAAATTTGATCAAAATTTCCCTAGTGCGACCAGGCCCTTATATAGAAGCACTTGGGAGTTTTTAAGAACACTTGAGAAGTGCGAGAAGCACTCGCCTTCAGCGCGTGCTTCTCTGCACTTCTCTCGTGTTTTTAAAAATTACCGCGTGCTTATATAACTCAACAATGCACTCGGCGCGTTTTTTATTTCTTTGGTGCATGTTTCTTTATTGGTAGTTCTTAACAACGGTTAACAAGCAGGGCCCGGTTGTTCAAAACCCCGATTAAACTAATCGCCGATTTAGCCTAATCGTCGATTAATTTCCTAAGCGTGAGTTAGCTAATCGCGGATCAAAAGCAGATAAGTCAAAGGCAGATAAGTCGGCCGATTAACTAATCCGCGATTAAGCGTAAAATGAATAATATTAATTAATTGTAATTTATTTTGCGCCGGTTTAAGTTATAAAATTGCGGGAAATCTCTATTTTAAAATGGCCTCCCCAGCGAAAAACGTGCGCAAAGCAACTTTTCTCCTTCAGAATTTCCGTTTTAACGGAAAAATTTGAAGAACACATGGACATTCTACAAAGCAAATTTACAACCTGTGTAACGAATGCCAAGAAGAGCAAGATCTGGGAAGAGATAACGGAGGCCGTAAACGCCGTCGGCCGGCTGAAGTTGTCAAAGCCACCTGTAAAAAAAACTACGGAGGTAAGCGAAAAGCCCCAAAAGAGGAAGATAACTCACGACAAGGTGCTGGAAGAACAGTATAAGGCGTTGCTATTAAAGCAGAATAATTTAAAGCTTAAAAGGAAAAAACTTAAATTAGAGATTGCTATGTTGGAGCTAAAGGCAAAGGAAACGGAAAGCTGTGAAAATTTGATGACCACAATTAATTTAAACCCTATAGTAGCCGGCCGATCTTTCCTGTCGTAAGTTTATATTTCATAAAACGAACTTGGTGTTTAAAATTTACCGTATTCGGCGTTTTTGTTTTTTGGTTAAATTGTAATATTTTAAATTCGCTTTGGCCTTTTTTTATTTAATCAGTATAACTGGTCGATCTGTATTTCCGTCACAGTTAGCGAGTTAAAACTTAAGGTTACCGTGTACCTTTGGGGGTGTCTCCAGTATAACAGCACTAGCGTCTTAAGATTACGCTTAATATACCTAAACCCAGATATCAAATTAAAGCTTATAGAGCTGGCTATCTAAATATGGAAACCATTTGGTAATAAAATGAATTGTCGAATTTTTTTACGACGTCTAAATTCAAATGTCCGAATCAGCTTTAAAACGCTACAACTCAAGGGAATTTGTTCGATTTTCCTCAAATTTGGACAGAAGCTAGGCTAACATATAAATCAACAAAAAAAAAAACTTGTCGGCGAATTTCTTATTTCCGAAAACTTTTTCGTCAAGAGCCATTTCTGTGCGATCACTCCAATTTTATTTCTCTCTTTTTCGAAAATATTCTGTAACTTTTCACTGCAATTGAATATGGGAAATCGCCGACACGTTTTTTTAGCGCTTCGTGTCCGGAAACCTGAGAACAAATCAAATTAGCAAAATACAATAATCGCTTTGAGTTATAGCGTTTTAAAGCTGATTCGGACGTTCGAATTTAGACGTCGTAAAAAATTCGACAATTCATTTTATTACCAAATGGTTTCCATATTTAGATAGCCAGCTCTAATTTCTAAAAGCTTTAATTTGATATCTGGGTTTAGGTATATTAGGCGTAATCTTAGACGCTGGAGCTGTTATACTGGAGACACCCCCGAAGGTACACTGTAACCTTAATACAGCTGTTTTTTTTTTCGGTTGGTTTTACGACAAAAATTATCTGCCAAAAGGTCGGTGATATACAGTATAGATTCCTTTCCAAAGCGATACCTTGCCCTTAATTCTTCATCTCTATATCCATCAATTGTAAACCCGATGTTCCTAAACTCTCTTCGCTTTCTTCTTTTTTCGCCCATCAACGTCAACACAACCATACATTTTGCTATGATTTTTATTTTCTTTAATCGGCCGATTAAGAAATAATCCACCTAGCGAGCTAGGAGGGTTAGATTTAACCCTTCGTTTAATCGTTGGTTAGGGATAATCGGGCTTTGAACAACAGAAACTAATCGCCGATTAAAATTTAATCGGCGATTAGCGTATTTAATCGTGGATTAGCACTAATCGGGGTTTTGAACAACCGGGCCCAGGTCGCCATATCGTTCAAAGTAAGATATCTTAAAATAGCTTTCATTACAATTTTGCCGCACAATGAATATCAAAGTGTATATGGAAAAACAGATGGTTAAAAATATTATAAGCGCGACGTTTCGGTGTCGTACTGACACCAATGAATATCAAAGCAATATTTTCCCGAGCAGAATTCCGTTGTCAAAGCAGAATTTTTGAGCAGGAAACGCGATTTTTACGAGCATTGCCGGCCGGCAGAATACGCCAATTTACGAGCAGAATCCAAGCTTTTAAAACTCATGGCATGATGTCAACGAATAAAGCAACACATTTACGAAACAATTATTTACGCGGCTACAATATTTGAATGATTTATTACTCAGAACGAAGCTCGTTTAAATAATAAAACCTTAAGAATGCAACCAATGGCGTTCACTAATGATTACATTCAAGTTTAAGTTATCTACATATATTATACATTTGCTGGGAGCTGTGATAAGGAACTGAGTCTGCAAGCGACAGTTGTTAAAGGACCTTTTTTACCTCGCTGTTGTTATATTTAGTTTTGTCGTGTTGGTTAAAACTTAAAATCTCCCGGGGGAAACTTGCTACTTACGCCGAAGACTCCCTCGGAAATTAAAAATTTCTCTCGTTGTTAAAGCCATTGTTTCTTGGTTGATCGTTTTTGCCCTGCTGACATGGACAAAAATCGATAAGAATATAATACCTACTGTTGTCGAAAAGTTGAGCCGCTTCGGGCGCGACGCAAGCGGGCGGAAAACGAGTTTACGCGCTCTCTCGCATGATTGCCTGCAAAACTATCCCTGAGAGCCTACTCGTATTTGTACAGTAGCAGTGAACAACTTATTCTTCTTTCCATTCTGAGATGCTCTAAAATGGACAAGTTATATGTAATATACCAAATACTAGGCTATGAGTTCTTGATCACGCTTGATTGCATATTAAACACCTATCCAATAGTGACGAAATTCGATGTGCTTAAACTGAACTAATTTCAACGAGGAGTTATGGATTCAAAAAACATTCAAAAACCGATTCAAAAATTTCGTATCAAAACAATTAAACAGTTTGGTATAATTTATTTTGTTTTTGGCTCAGTTGAGATTATTATTCCTGACAGCTATGTAAGGAGACACTTCACTCTAACATCAGAGGGTAGAATACTTAAAATCTGGTTGGCTGGCTGCAGTAAACTGTAAATGATATTTTAATGCCATCGATGTTTTAAAGGAACCCTCCATTGTTATAACAGATTGACGTTAAGTAATGCTTCACATAAGAACTATAGTAAACTTCATATTGTTCTGCGGCAATGGCTCATTCCCACATGGAATATCTTTGATTTTAAGAATAGAGGAGGGGCTGATGGTTCGTAATTATATTTCATTATAAAAATACAAAAAATCCATTTGCGTCAAATATATTTTAGGAAATGTTCGTGCTTAACCAATCAGAATAGCAGAAGACAATAGCTACTAATGTTGCTTCTTTGATGAAGTTCCCCAAATACAATATCTTTTAAAAATTGCATGTTGTGCGATTGGGTCTCAAAATACTTGAAACCTTAAAAAAATTAGACTTTATGCACCTTGAACCTTAACTTTTTAGCGGTTTTTGAGTCTAGGCCAATGAGATCACTAGTTGTAACAATGAAAATAGTTGACATTTCATCGTGCATTGCCGTTGAGCACTATCCTTCTTATGCGGATCATTACTTAAATTGTTGGAAATAAAGTCTAATTAAGAAATTTTTAAAAAACAGTTGCAAATACAATTTTAGTATACAAAAAAATGGATATGAATATCACCTATTTTCGCTTTTAAATTTCCCGCGCGCCGCCATTTTAAATATATTTATGACGTGTTACGGTTGTCCAATTGTTGCATACAAAAGAACTTCGATTCTTAACTATAGCGGCAAGCGTAACACGTCATAAATATTCAAATTGGCGGCGCGCGGGAAATTTAAATGCGAAACTAGGCGATATTTATATCCATTTTATTTGTACACTAAGATTATATTTTACATTTTAAATTTCGACTTTATTTCCAACAATTTAACGTCAATTTGTTCTGACAATGGAGGTTCCCTTTAAGTTTCTCGCTGAATCACAAAGAAGTCGAATGGGTGTGTTTTGTCGCTGCTAAACAAGCTAAAACGATAGTCTCTGTTTCATGTTCAAGTGAACCAGTAGTAGAAAGACTAGTGTAGAAGCAGGGTTTGTGATCCGTCCCAGAATCCATGAAGAACGAGAACATGAAGTGAAATACAAATTAACAAATTGACGTCAGTTTTTTATGCGTCTGTCCTCTTATTGATGATTAATTTCGTCATAACATTCTCAAATAATCCGTTGAAACACGGTTCAGTTCACCTCCGATAAAGTTTATTTCAGCGACAGCACTATAATCCTACCCACCGCCAATTTTCAGGTCTGGATTCTCAACAAACATCTTCATCTTTCCGCTTTAAGGTTGTGTTTTAGCTTCTTGGGTTCATCTCATCTATTCTGGACGATTTTCTCATGGAATAATTCTGGATTTGTGAAAGAATTCTCGCCACGAAAAACGCAGCGCTAAAAAGTTTGGAAAAACTTTCGCTGATGGCGTCAGTTTTATTGTTTTATCCGTTTGTACTCTTATTGATAATAAAAATTAGCCAATCAGCGCGCGAGAATTCCATGTAAAATTCCATGTTGAAGGAGGACGTTTAACGAATTGCGAGAAAGAAGATGGAGATTTCCAGGTGAAGTTTACACCTATAGTTCCAGGCAACTTCAACATCACAGTAAAGATTAACGACAAGAAACTTGCAACCAGTCCTTACACTGTCCAGGTGAAGGAATGGCTCATGCATTCAGGTTGTGGGAGAGTTGGAGTTAAAAGGAGAAACGCTTCAAAAACCATTTGGGATTGCTGTGAACAGAAAGGGACTCATCGCTGTAGCAGACAATGAAAAACACTGTCCTGATTCTGATATTTGACAAGGAAGGAAAGTTTGTAAGAAAACTGGGTTGCTGTGGAAACAATGCTGGACTTCATGTCATATACCTAAATGACGATAACATTCTGGTGGTGGATCAATTAAATCATCGCAATAAACAATTAACGTGCACACTGGGAACTCTGTGAAGAGATTTGGAAAGGAAGCTAAGGGACAAGAGATGGTAAGTTTCAGAATCCAGCCAGTCTTTGTGTGGATGGTGAAGGACGTGTTATTGTAGCTGATTACAATAATAGTAAGGTGCAGGTGTTATCTGAGGATGGTAAACCTGTGTTTAAATTTGAAGACAGTGGCCCAGGGGAACTTGACCGTCCCACTGCATGTATTCACTATCATGCACGACAAGTTCATTGCAACTGACTGGGATAATGATTGCTTGAAAGTTTTTGACAATTTAGGAAAGTTTTCATACGAGATAGGAGAATCAGGCAAAGGTGACGGACACTGAGTTGGACTGTCCTTGGGGATTATGCCTCCAGAAATTTGGCAATCATTAATAATATTCTTGTGTCCAATAAGGACAATGATCGTGTTGATCAGTTCACAGTGGAAGGTTGTTTCACTGGAAAAACTGTTAACAAGTTACAAGAACCGTAAGAATAACTACAACACCAGATGGGCGTATCTTAGTTTCTGATATTGAAGTCAAAATATTTTACATCCTAAAATTAGCAGCAAAATGAAAAGAGAAGCTGATGAAACTTATAAAGTGAATAGCAGTAAGCAAGTAGATAGAAGACGCACAAATCGTCAGGACGGACAAGTCGTCTGACGATTTATTCTTCTAATATGAACGACTCATCTTGACGGACAAACAGACTTCTTCCATTGAACTTGTCTCCTTCACTTTTGAAGATTTTCGCAAGCGCTTCTTCTTCCATTAAACTTGCCTAAAACGATTGTGAACGCAAGAAGTCTGGCACTAACTCTAGCTTGGTAACCTTGCTTGTGAAAAAACATAAGGCAAATTTGCGTATAATGTATGTGCTTTCGTTATTCGGCCCAATTTTAATTAGTCCCAAAGGTGTGATTGTGTTTCGGCTTTTGTTTGAGTTTTTTTTGAGGCGTTCGAGATGACTTTCTCATCCTAAAACGTTATCCGTCTTCTTGTGTGAAAACGGCCAACATAACATATTCTGCTTTAATTGAAGGTTTTAGAAGGTCAGAGCTTTCATTAATATCTATCTTCTGAATTGTACCCTCAATGTTACGGCGAAATCAAAACGCTATCAAGGACGACGAGTACCACTGCCGGCAGTCCCACCGGCATTTGACTTGGATAAAAAATAATTGGTTTCATACACACTCAGTACTCAACTTAGTTTCACTTATTAAGCTTTTAGTGATTTAACTTTCAACATCATTTAGAATATTCATTAGCATTAAACAAATTTAAAGGGAACCTCCATTGTCAGAACAAATTGACGTTAAATTGTTGGAAATAAAGTCGAAATTAAAATTTTTAAAAGAACAGGTGCAAATATAATTTTAGTGTACAAATAAGATGGATATAAATATCGCCTATTTTCGCTGTTAAATTTCCCGCGCGCCGCCATTTTGAATTATTATGACGTGTTACGGTTGCCGCTATTGTAAGAATCGAAGTTATTTTGTATACAACAATTAGACAACCGTAACACGTCATAAATATTTAAAATAGTGGCGCGCGGGAAATTTAAAAGCGAAAATAGGCGATATTCATATCCATTTTTTGTACACTAAAATTATATTTGCACCTGGTTTTTAAAATTTTTTAATTTAGACTTTATTTCCAACAATTTAACGTCAATTTGTTATAACAATGGAGGCTAAGCGAATGCGCCAATAAGTAATTTCATTAAGGCCCTCAATTTCTTGCTAATAACGTTATTGGCTATCTTTACTTATAAACATTATTCCTCCACTAACATCTATAGCTGGGTTTAGATTATATCGATATTACAACATACACGGTGATATAAAAATATGATTCGGTGACACGCAAATACGGTGTTAATAATTACTGTTGGCAAATCATACCTCATCCAAAGGGACTCGAAAGCTAAGTTTGCAACCACAACAACACAAACCCCTGAACTACCGGGTATACAAACGTTACTGACGGCAAAGAAACGTTTTTTAACCGCTTCGCCTTCTGTGAAATATTTTGCTCAAATTCCATCCAGTTGAAGATAACGAATGAAAAAGGTTAGTCCAAAGAACGCCACCAAGGTCACCAGAAAACCAAAGATGGATCCTTCAGGTTGAAAGGCTGCTGTTTAAGTAATTGCCGGTAAAAACGGGTATACATGCTCCAAAGAAACTGCTATGATGTGTGGAGTGACAGGGCGGATCCAGGATTTTTCTTAGGAGGGGGTGCACCTCTAAGGAATGACGTAACTGAAGGGTGACGTAAACAAATTTTAAAAGCGAACAACGCAGACTAGGTCATCTCAGGGGGGGGGGGGGGGTGCGCACCCCCTGCACCCTCCCCCTAGATCCGCCCCTGAGTGAAGACTGCAATGCAAATCAGAAAAAGCCCCAGAAATTTGAGAACGTGAATAATACACGCGAAAATTTCATTGTGGCGGGAACGTTTGTGATAGTAAACGTTTTTCGAAATACATTTCAATTTCATATTTTAAATTGCCCAAGGTGATAAGGGAGGAACCATTTTATTACCAAGATTTTTGGGGAAGGGAAAGGTTGGACGATTATTTTCGGCGCGAGTTTCGTTTTCACGGCTACTAAATAATATTATTTCTTTACTTCGTTTAACTTTGCACAACTCTCTTCAACAGCTTTAACGGATTTTATAATTGTTTTTTTCCCAAATCCCCCTTAAAACGTAAAATGGTCCATTACCAAGCGTTGTTTTTGCACGTGAAGAATGTGTTTTGTTCCTAGCCATAACCCAAGCGTCACAACTGAACTTATATACTATGAAAAATTGCGCACTTAACACACACCATGTTGGTCACAGAAAATTAAACTTGGAAACTTTGCCCCACCTTGGAATTTTAGACCACCACTTTTTTTAAAATTTGAACTAAGCCTTTTAAGCTTTAAGCATGACTGGTTGAAAAAAAAAACCGATCCTACTGTCCCGCTGACTCACAAACGTGTTTGAGTAGAAGTAATTATAGGCAAATGTTTGTTATAATTATTGCCTCATTAGCACATACGTCCATTGTCTGATCGAGCTACAATAGGCCTTTATCACGCTGACTCCCTGAAGAATAAAATGTTTTGTTTTTGCCCGCCCAGCCTCGCAGTGAAAAAGTTGAAAACGAGGTTTTGCGGGCAAAAATCTTTTGCTTTTATACAAAATAGCGGGACGTGATAAAGGCCTATGGTCTATCACTAAGCGTTGCTTTTGCACGTGAAGAATGTGTTTTGCTCCTTGCCATAACCCAAGCGTCACAAACTTACTACCGGTGAAAAAAATGCGCACTTACCAAGTTGGTCACAGATGATTAAACTCTTGTAAACTTCGCCCATGCACTTTGTAATTTAAGACCACCACTTTTTAAAAAAAAAACTTTGAAGGTTCAAGTTAAGCGTTTTGCACGGATGTTGAAAAAGAAACCGATCCGCTCTCACAAACGCGTTTGAGTAGGTAGATTTAGGCAAATCTTTGTCTATTTTTATTGCCTCATTAGCATACACGCCTCATTGTCTAGTCGAGTTACAAAAGAGCTACAAATGATTGTTCAAATTAAGGTTATAGCAGAACTATCTTTCTTGGAGATGGTAGATTGAAATTGGTTTAGAACGCAGTTTTGTGAAACAACGCCTAAACTTCGTTTAAATAACCAACCAAGATATTACATGTTTTGGTCACTTGACTTACCAAATATGGTTGTGAATGTAAAAAGTGAAAAAACCTTCAGGGAGCACATTCGGATATCATTAGAATTGGGGTTTTCCGTATAGAAGAGAAGTGCTAAATTTGCGCTATCAAACAACTTAAAATAGGAAGGTAAGCGAGTCCAGGAAAAGATTATCGAAGAAGATCAATTTCGGTTGTTTCTGTGTGTACCGGAGCACAGATGACGTAAAACAAAAGGAACAAAGAACGACAATAATACAAATGCAAAACAAGACCAAAAATACAATACCTCACAAACAATAGAAGACAATGAGTACCGCTACACGCAGAAAGACCCTCAATTTCGAGATGGTTAGTAAAACTCATAGAAAACAGGACCATTGTTAGGTATGGATCCCATTTAATAATTAATAATAATAATAATAATATAATAATAATAATAATAATATTATTATTATTATTATTATTATTATTATTTTATTGATATATTTTTCATATACATGTAGGTATACATACATTTTAAAGGCTTTGTAAAGGAATTTATTGTAAACTTATAAATTGTGTTTTATAATTAAAGTTCTCTTTTATTAAAAAAAAATAATTATTATTGATATTCTTCTCAGGCGGGTCCTCTCCATCAAGTAGAAATCCTCTTTGCATCCCAAAGTCTATGGTTTGGACTCGGAGGTTGAGAGAGAAAAATCATTCGCAATTACAGTTTATAGTTATTGAAAATTATAATTATTGCTATTTTTAATAAAGTTTTTTCGCAATTACAGTACTGTACCATAATAATAATAAAAATAATAATAATAATAATAATAATAACATAATATTTATACAGGATAACCCCGTCAGTGTAAAAACACTGATATCAAAGGGGGTCCTGTTAATTACAAAAATATTGGGTGGGATTAATGATTAAAGAAAAATACTTGTTTTGTTATAATCAGCGCGTATGTATACCAAGACCCTGTGTAAAAGGAAACCGTCTTTTTACAACAAGTTGAATAACAAATGAAAGTGTTTTAAATAAATATTTCCTTCAATGTGAACCTTGTTATCTTCTTACACTATTTGATCATTTCGTACATCAATTTGTGTACACACAAAATAATTTATTCAGTTCATTATGAAGTAACAATATTTGATGATCATTAGCGTTAGATATAACACCTTGCAAACAGGGCAAGCCCGCGATAAATTACATTAACATTTTTTTCACCGTTTAACAAAAACCATCATGGGTTAATCAACACCGTGCTACATGTTGATCTTGAGCAAGCGCATTAGAACTCCCACTTATCCCGCCGGCATGATGAAATTTTCGTACGCAGTTCATCTTTTGCCAGTTCTCTATCCCCTTTTGATCTGTGTTACAATCTTGACTCCGTATATTATAGCCGTGTCGTTGGGCCATGTGTACCCGTTTTTACCAAGCATTAGCAAAACGGCGGCCTTTCAACCAGAAGGATCCATCTTTGGTTTTTTAATGACCTTCGTGGCGTTCTTTGGACTGTTAGCGATCTTGTGTCGTTATCTCAAACTCAACGAAGCTGAAGGCGACATCGAGCAAAATACTCGGCAAACATACAAGAAGATGAAGTGGTTTAACAAGGTTTCTTTGCCATTTGGTGTCTCGTGTATCGTGGGAGTTGTGGTGGTGTTGAATTTTCGATCTCCTTTGGGCCAGGTAAGCTTGCTTAACATTCACTAGTTATGGATGTACAATTGAACTGCGCTGTACAGTTTTAGTTTCGGTCCCGACGGAAGGCATAATTATGCATTTTCTCTTCATCAACATGCGGACAGAGCACCAACTGGACAAAACAATGTTTATCAGTAAATTAAAACTATAAAACTTTTAGTAACTAAATCTAAGGAGACCTGTAACAGGGAATTTTGGGGAGTTTAGCTCCATGGCTGTGCGAGAGGTGCCCCGTGATACTAACAGAGATCGATTACATCAAGTGGATCAGGACTTCGTTCAGGAGGAACATATCGTTTTATTTGCGATGTTGACTCATACGGTTACAGGCAGAACTCAAAGCTCTTACTGAAAGACTAATTGTGGGTCCTCTACACGAAGTAAGAGCCCTAATTGTCATATACGAGTTGTAGACAATAGTATTTCCCTAACGACATACTGACTTTCCCTAAAGACATAACTTTTCACGCCTTCACAATCTAAAGCTCATTTCATATTCCAAAGGCTTTGTTCCACTACAACAGGTGAAAAATACCTGTAAGACTTGCTTTACGATCACAACGGCTAGTAATGATATTTTCCAGGAGGAGAAAAATCCCTAAATGTTTACTGGAAAATGTGCCGTAACATAAGTTCTAAAATTAACCCGTTTAATACGGACACCCGTTAACTGAATATTGACCGGGTACTTTTTCTTTTTTATTATTACTAGTGTTATTTTTCGTCCAGATTGAAACAATCTCATACAAAATTAATCTTCTTGATTCGGATAATTTGGCGAACGTCAGACCGTATTTACAATTTTTTGTGCCTTGCGTAAATACATTTTTTTTTTGCGATTGGGAAACACCGGTTTATCTTGCTGAGAAATAATTTTGCATTCAATTGGAATTACAACATTTTCGTTTTTTATTTGAGTACATGCAATCGAAATACAGATGAATCAACATGCAGATGTAAAACACGTTAATCTGTGCCACTCTGTTACAATATTACATCTGAACAAAGGGACGTTTTAAGTAAATGGCACCAATTAACACGATTTTACATTACCTTTAATAAGGTGATTTTTGCATAAAATTTCGATAGTGGAGTAAATTTTGCGGAAACTATTTTTGCGGGAATATTTTTCTTGGGACATTGTGAAAAAAAAAACGCAGAAACGGTGGGTTTTTTTCACGATCCGCAGAAAAAGAATAGAAATTCCTGCAAAAAATGTTCTCCGCAAAAATTTGCTCCATTGTCACCAAACGCTTCGGTGCTCATTTGCTTAAAACGTCTCTTTCGTTCAGAAACAAAACGATAAAATTACAGTCGGTACACTACAAGTATCTACATGTAGCTGCTGAAAGCCTTTGCAGAAAAGGATCGTCTAAAAGCTAAGTACTCCATAATTGTAAGAGTGACACTAATTAACGTGTTTTACATCTGCAAGTTGTTTCACCTGTATTTCTATTGCATGTACTCAAATAAAAACGAAAATGTTGTAATTCCAATTGAACGCGACTTCCTTCAAATCGCAAAAATTCATTCCCAGCAAGAAAGACCAATCCCGTTCAAGCCTGAATTTTTTCAGGTTGCTTTTTCGACTGCTTTTAAATATGATTTTCACATATACATATTCATACAATATCGTTATTGATAATAACGATAAGTTCGAAGTCAGTAAGCCTGACCACCGTGAACTAGACATGGAAAACGGATTTTAGTCTCAGCTTATTTGTTATCAGCTCATTCCGAAACGTTTTTTTATGCCGCTTTTAAGTCCCCCACGGATATAAGTCCCCTCTCCAGCTCTCGCTCCGCTTATTCTTGCCCGCTAAAAATCCCTCACAAAATTGTATCAACCCAGGGCTTACAACCAGCATTTAACGGTAAACTGTAAAAGACAAAGATGCATTTCCATTACTAATAATTATTTACTGTTGTTTCCTTCCAGCAAAACAGCATCATACCAATAGGCAAAGTTCATGATGCCGGGACCGCATTACTGTTTGTCAGCGGAATACTCTACTACTGGTTCCAGACCGTTATCAGTTATCACGCGATCAAAGTTGGCCTCAATACCAAATGCACGTTTTACTTCCGGTTAGCTGTGTCCTGTATTTTGACCTTCACTGGGGTGGCGTTTCCATTCTTTAAATGGTTTTCCTACACACTGTTCAATGGCAGAGTGGAACATTGGAAACCAAAAGACGGTGGTTATGCTCTGCATGTGGCCAATTGTACCGGAGAATGGATCACGTGCTTGTGTTTGGCGATTTACACTGCATCGTATTACAAAGAGTTCCAAAACTTCTCCCTCGAAGTTTGCTGTGTTGAAAATGCCGAAATGAAAACAAACGAGCTCAGAGAGTACTCGCAAATAAAACAACACAGTGACGAGGATGAGGGATAGGACAGTCAGTGGCATGTTCTCTTACCAGGGACATTTTCTTTCGGGATGTAACCATTCATAAACTCCCAAGAGTGCCAAAAGTAAAATAAAAAAATTAAAGAAAAATCCCGAATTTAATTTTGCAATATATTGTAAAACAAATGGTACCATGCAAAAGTACTGTACTGAGAGGTTCCATTTGGAATGGTCGCGCCACCGGACCCCGCAGACTCAAAAGTTAGAACTACACTACATGTCTGGAACCATATAACTAGGCCACTTTGCTAAATATTTTATAACATTTTTGATCTTTGGACATTTGTATGTCGTCACAAAGTATGTATCTCTTTTAATAATTTAGGTGATCCACATCTTCATACGCATTTCCAAGGACTGTTTTGCAGTCCCGGCCAACAGCTACAACATGTACAGTGTGGGACTGGCGTTTAAAGGAGTGCACGAACACGCCTCGGCAGTAAAGGACACCTGAAAATGGCTTTCAGATCGTACATGGGTCCGACAGCTATGCCATGCTGATGAGTCCTAACAAGGATGAAACAGCTGTCCATGGCTGCCATTGCCGGGGTGATATGGCTGTGTACCACAGCAATAAGCGGCGAGAACAATATCAATTGCGATCGGTCCTTTCCATCCATGAACGACATGAGTTGTCTTGAAAACTTGTACGCTGTAATTCTTGGTTGTTTCTGTGTGTACCGGAGGACAGATGACGTAAAACAAAAGGAACAAAGAACGACTATAATACAAATGCAAAACAAGACCAAAAATACGACACCTCACAAACATTGGAAGACATTGAGTACCAGTACACGCAGAAAGACCCTAACTCTTCCTTCTGCTTCTCAAGTCAACACCGCTCGGAAAGATTTTTCCGCCATCTTGAAATTAAGAGCGAGATCACGAGGTCGTGTGTCAGCCAATCAGACCAGTGAAACTAAAATATATGCATAAATCAGTTTGCATGCCCTAATGTGACACGAAAAACAAAACTCAGAGCCAAATCTACAACCCGTCGGCTGCGCCACGAGTAATTAGGAGAGATAAAGGAGCAATGTCACAGGGCTTTGGTGTCATTTGAGAAGCCAAAAAATGGTTTTGTATTAACAGAAACCAAAAAATAACGGTGATCAATTACCACCCAAAACTAGTTATGAATGAATGAATGAATGAATGAATGAATGAATGAATGAATGAATGAATGAATAGACCATTTTACAGTTTCTACTTAGTAACCTGGTCTTTGTGTGGAAATGTGGCTGAAGTTGACCTTGTTTTGATAGAAACCTTTCTTCTTTTCCGACGTAAATCATGTTGTTCTTATGCTAACTAACATGATTTACATATGAAAAGCAGGAAGGTTTGTATCTAAACAAAGTCAACTCCAGCTTCACTTTCACACAAAGGCCAGGGTACTAAGCACGCAACTGTAAAATGGTCTAACTTTTTTCAAGTTCTCACATTTTCGTTTCCAAAATGGGCTGGAACAGGACATGATTTGTTGTTGTTGTTTCAAGAACTAATTGATTTATTTCTCTTGGTGTTGTAGTATTATTTTGTAAATAAGGATAGGTATAGTCAGGAGCCATAATCAATTATGGCTCCTGGTAAAGTAGCATGATTTTGAACACGAAAGGTCACAATTCCTGTGACACCTACACTCTTCAGATGCAATAGAGTGTTTCCACTCACGTGACCGGCAGCCATATTGGAGTTCTAAAACATAGGAAATGTTTGAATAAGGATAGAGCTAAAGTTCCATAGGATTCGTTTAGGACACCAATATGGCCGCCATTTCATTGTTTTGGGATAACAATATGGCCGCCATTTCATTGTTTTGGGATACCAATGTGTCCGCCGTGACGTCACGTGCAAACGCTCTATTCTCTGACTATTTGTTAAGGATATTTCACTACAGTATGGTGATTTGGTAGAAATTGCCAAAGCCCTTCAAATAGGCTGGCGTCACCAGCTGAAATGCACCACCAAGCCTCGTTTGTACGAAATTCCTTGCAAACCTTTGACAAGTTCACGTTGTTTTTGATTGGGTATTCTTTTCAAATTTGCTCCTTTGAGAATACATTGATGAGATTAGTACGGGGTTTACACTTCAAAAGCGAGGCTTGGGTGTGAAATTAGCTAGGCTGACGAAAATGGCATAAGGGCTATTCAGTTTGCGATTTAGAAAGATAATAGAATGATTAATATTTTTCGCAGGGGTCAGTTATATCTGAAGTTTTTTCGATTAATAAGTCGAACAAACAAACATACTTTATTCAGCGAAAAGTTGTGTAATATGGCTGGGTATTTAAAAAAATAAAGGCGAGAAAAAATAACGACGGACGAGTATTATGCAACGTTCAACTGAAGAAATTGTTTATTTCTACCGTCATCTTCCCTTGAAAGTGTTTTTTTCTTTCAGTAAAGCTGGTCAGAAAGAGTATAATAACGTGTCATATTTGCACTCGTTTTCGTATCCAAAAGAAAAATTGTGGGATGCGGAAATTTTAATAAGGATACAATAAAAATTATACGGACTGTATAAAGTTATTAACACGATAGAAAACTATATGGTGAATTATTACGGGAAACCGTTGACCAAAAATTATCATTTTACTTCTGGATACCATTCTATGTTTTTCTCAGCTGGTAATCAAAGAAGTGTGTTGAAGCACGTGTGAACTGTAGTCGTTTTTCAAACCGGGAAAATTACGCCCGAAATTATATATCATACAGGGCCGCCATAAGTGAACAAGATCGACTCTTTTTCCCGGGTAATGCCTGAAAAATTGTGCCTTTTTTTGCAATAGCATAATTATAAGACAACAAACAACAAGGATGCACTTTTTGAACATACTTTGTTATTGTGCTTTCGCAAAGCCAACGTGCCTTTAAAATTTTAGAATTCGTTGCTTGATTAGACTGCGAAAGTTTCACAAGGACAAATACTTTACACTATAATGAGCCAATCAGAACAAACGCTAACGCTTTCCTGCCGGAAAATAACTGTTAAATATTCTGAATCTTTTTCATAAACAGATCCCTTTTGTGTTGCGCTTTAATTATGTGAAGATTTAACACTTAATGAGCCAATCAGAGTTTCATAATAAGATCTCTTTGATGTATACGCTTCACGAAGAGTCCTACTATCGTTTGTGAACTCTGAATGAAAAAGGAGAAAGCATTTACTTTGCTCACGGCAAAGGTTATTCCAGCCATGACGACGTTTTTGCGCGTAATTCACGTTCTCCCATTGCTGTGGCCTCTCTTAGTTTCCGTTGCAGCCTTCACTCCATATATCATAGCAGTTTCGTTGGAGCATGTGTACCCGTTTTTACCAACCATCAGTAAAACGGCAGCCTTTCAACTAGAGGGATCCATCTTTGGTTTTCTGATGACCTTTGTGGCGTTCTTCGGACTGTTGACAATTTGTTCCCGTTATCTTCAACTGGATGGAATTCAAGGTGGTTTTCAGCAAAATATTTCACAGAAGATGAAGCGGTCCAACAAAGTTTCTTTGTCGTTTGGTGTTTCGTGTATAGCTTGTGTTGTTGTGGTATCAAACTTTAGAATCCCTCTGCATGAGGTAAGTTAATTTTTTGATGAATTTGAACATCACATATTACTAGACAAGTGAAATATGTTTGTTCGCTTAATCAGTTTACATTAAGGTCTCGACTACACTCCTCGACTAACGCAAGCTAACGACCGCCAATATTCAACGGTCATGTTTGTTTTTATATAGATAGTTTAGTGAATTTATCGCTGTGATGGAAAAACGCTATTATACCATACCATATTGTACTATACCATACTAACATACCATATTATACCACACTGCGTCACCTAAACTGTTTTCTAACATGAAGTGGGTTCTTTAACGTCCCCTAAATTTAGTATGAGACGTTAGGACACAAGCCGTCAACGGTGATATTTCGCGAGTTCGTAACTGACGGTCGTTACAGATCTGTTGCCATATGTAGTAATCCACCGTAGGAAAAAAGATGGCGGCTGTTCATTTTACCACAATACCTTGCGGACCTAACACAGCACATAAGGCACAAAGAAAGCCAAATTTTTACAATATTTGTCCCAGTACTAAGGACAATGTGTAGACTAGGTTTGAAGATTTTATAACTTTTCTTTACATTTTTATGAACGTTGTTAAGGTTTTTGTGCGCTAAGAATTATGGGTTAATGTACCAGTCGCCATCTTTTTTCCTACCGAGGATTGAATTGACAAATAATCATGGTGAATATTTTAAAAGAAAAAGTCGACATAAAAATACATTAAGCCTTTAGTAGATAATTGCTTTAAAGTGTATATGACAGATTTTTTTTCATTTGCTTGTTGGAATCAACATGGCGTTCCGAATAAGAAAGTCGAAAAACGTTTTTCTATATCGATTTTTCTTGTCCGTGATTTAGCCGTTTAAAAACGTGAAATTTCACTTTCGGTGTGTTACAAAACCGCGCAAGAAGAAAGACTGGAAATAGTCCGCTGTGACGTCAATACAAGAATGCCAGTGTCGCGGTTTCTCAGTTCCTCCGTTTTTTGGTGCGTGTTGCTACAACCATAGACAACACACCTCAATAGAACCATGTTTCTTCCTCAGGGCGCACCAAAAAATGTCAGGAACAGAGAAATGTATTGACGTCACAGCGGACTATTTCCAGTCTTTCTTTCTTGCGCGGTTTTGTAACACACCGGAAGTGAAATTTCGATTTTTTTATAAGAACACCATGTAGATTCCATTAAGCAAATAAAAAAAACTGTCATATACACTTTAATAATGCTCTCGATAGCAGCAAACTTGCTATAATTTTAAGAAAAAAACCCGACATATTTGATTTTTCTCAGCTACAAAACATGTTTCGTCTTCTTCAATAGTATTGGGAAAAACAATTTGCAAGTAAATTTATATAGCTCTATACACAAAAACGTTAATTGCTAAAGAAAACAAAAGAAACCTGACAAAAGTGACAAATTTTACAATAAATGGAAACGAAAAGAGCAGCAAAAAAGCTAAATTTACATTACAGAGCTGTTTATATTTAAAATGGGTTTATTTCAGTGAAAATAATAATTGTAAAATCCTTTAATTAAAAACGTCGGCAGCTGACAGGAATCCACCAGCAAGAAGTCTGTAAATGAATAAGCGTTTTTACCGGATTAACGCAAAATAGCAGCTTTAAATATTTCCGTGTTCGAGATGAAGCAAATATCTAAGGAAATCATTTCATTTTTCAGAGAAAAGTTTTGATATAATTACAGTAAATAACTGAGTAAATTGGTGTCAAAATATCATCTTATTTCGATGAGAGACTAACGCCAGAAATAATAGCGTTTTATTCTTCTTTGATCTCAGGAAAACGATGCTGTTGTAGCCGTTCGCATTGTTCACAATGCCGGTACCGGGTTACTGTTGGTCAGCGGAGCACTTTACTACTGGTTCCAGACCCTTATTAGCT
Source organism: Dendrophyllia cribrosa (assembly GCA_024195265.1). Classification (NCBI taxonomy): domain Eukaryota; kingdom Metazoa; phylum Cnidaria; class Anthozoa; order Scleractinia; family Dendrophylliidae; genus Dendrophyllia; species Dendrophyllia cribrosa. The sequence continues at coordinate 39,089,355 of JAJLRJ010000005.1, read as the reverse complement.
ACTACACGGTCAAAGTTGGCCTTATTACCAAATGCAAGTTCATCTTCCGATTCGCCGTGTCCTGTATTATGACTATAACTGGGATAGCGTACCCCCTTCTTAAACATGTTTCATACCAGATGTTCAAACGCTATTTTAGTTCCATAAATCTTGCAAACTGGAAGCCAGGGGACGGTGGGTATGCTGTGCACGTAGCGGACTGTGCAGGGGAATGGATCGCTTGCTTAAGTTTGGCGATTTACGCTGCATCATTCTACAAAGAGTTTCAAAAACTTTTCCATAGAAGTTTACTATGTAGAAGGGAAAACGAATGAAGAGTATTCAAAGATAAAACAAAGCGAGAATGACGAATAAGATATTAGGAACCTGAGAGGCCATGGGCGCTTTCCATTCGAACAAAAATTCCGGTTTCAAATTCCGGGCATTCCGTGTGGCGAATGGAACAGTATTTTCCGGTTGGTTGTTCCAGACCATCACGTTTCAAGTTTCGCACGAAAATACAAAATAAACCAAAGCAAAACAGTCAAAACAAATCTGACAAATGGCGGACTCGTTGCCTCTTTTACTTGCTTTGGAGTTGTTCGACGACCCTGAAGTTAAAACGAACGATATTTTAAGCGAGAACGATGATATTATTTTTTTTCAGTGCAGCTAGCTGTTAATCATGCGATGGAATATTTTTAAAAATCAAGTCGGCGACTACTTTCTCGTGACTTATTACATTCGTTTAATACATAAGCTTATAAGCATTTCTGTGCTACTTACCAGTCCTAGTTGTGGCCATATTTTCTGCTGTTGTACTAGCTATGTTGCGTGAGCAATCATGCTCGAGTAAGAGCTGTAAGCTTTCGGTGAAAAACAAACACGCCGTGCACTGATATTGAGACGCCATCTTGATTCCGGCTCGGAGAAACTGGGCCGAGAGGAATGGTCGAATGGAACGGTATTTTCCGGTTGTTCCGATTTTCCGGAATTTTAGGACAACCTCGCGAGGTTGTCCTAAAATTCCGGAATTTTATTCCGGGAAATTTACATTCCATTCGCTTCCCAACCCGGAATTTCCGGAATTTTTGGTTGAATGGAAAACGCCCATAAAATGCTGCATCCATATGTGCATAGCTATTTCTAATGATTGTTTCCTTTTGCCGTACTGCCGGCTTTACATTCAGTCAGTTTGTGGAATCCTCGGGTAATAAGGTCAATAAGGGTCATAAGGGGAGGGAGGCCCAGCGGATAATCTCAGAGACTGAAAAACTTACTCGGTCCTTTGGGCCTTATTTTTTGGCGAGATAATGGGGGGGGGGGGGGGGGGGGGGGGGACTCGTAAAACTATAGATGGAGACTGGACACAATAGTTTGAGTACACATGCACGACACACGACCCAGGAGTATCAGTGGTCAGTCGTCTGTACTATGATCCATAGCTCGGGTTAGTGTCGCTCTAAAAATAAATGTTATTATTATAAACATTGACTAACGTTCTTAAGATTAGACGTTCTATAGATTGTAACTACGATTTACAATCCAGTTATTACAAGAATACAACTGTGCCATTTACAATACAGTAATTACTAGATTGCAACTGTATCCTTTACAATTAATCCAGTAATTTCTAGATTACAATTAACTATCGGGCAACTATTCCATTTACAATTCAGTTATTTCTAAATTATAACTGTATCATTTACAATCCAATAATTTCTAGATTACAACTGTTTTGTTTACAATCTAGTAATTACTAGATAACAACTGTACCATTGTCAATCCAGTAATTACTAAATTTTTATGACTGTGCCATTTACAATCCAGTAATTTCTAGATTACAACTGTTTAAAATACCCTTTACAACCAAGTAATTACTTTTAATAAATACCGGAGAAGGGTTCCATCCTCCCTTCCGCTCACCTTTCCAGTCCCTCCGACCCCTCGCAGGCTATACTTAAAGACGGAAGGCTGTAAACTTAGATAACCGCAGAAAGAAGAGAGCTTGAATGTGTAATATTGATGTCATGGCGGGGGGACACACCAGGGAAATATGAGCTCCTGTAATCGGAATTCCACAAATTGATAACATTGCCATGGAAAACCCTTACTACATTCCCCTCTCTAACTGATAAAGCTTGCTTGAGAGACCTGCTCAGCTGCAAAGGCTTTATTGAATTAGCTGCAGAGTCAATTCAGAAGTTCTTAAAATTCGAAAACAAATCAAAGTAGCTGTGAGTCACTAAACCCAGAAAATGAATTATGAAAGGATCAGAATATCGAGGCTACTGAACTGAAGCCCCGTTTACACGGGTCCGGACAAATTTTTTCACGGACAAAAACTTGCACGGTTCCACCTTGCGTTTACACGGGACCGGCGGAACTGGACGAATGTTTGAACGGCTAGGTGTGCAAGTTTCCGTGTAAACGCCACTGCAATCTGTAACAGAATTTGCACGGATCCATGTAAACACGTGGTCTAGGAACAAAATTAGTCCGTGCAAAAATTTGTCCGGACCCGTGTAAACGGGGCCTGAGTTTGTATTTATCCATGGGTCATGGGGTCTGTTAACTGCCGGGTTAATAGGTGCAATGTCCTTTTTCACCTTTTCTTTTCATCAACGGAAGTAGATATTTTTACAGTTTATAGAAAGTTGTATCCCTGAGACAATTATGTTTTTGTAAACATGTTTCGATACTTTTTGAAAAGTGAACGACCGTCAAACGCAAAGAAAAAAATACAGCACTCTCACAATGTCAGGATCCTGATAATGTCCAGATCGAAAAAAGAGAAAAAAATATCGAACCCGGCTTCTTTGGTACTGGAGCTCAACACTTAGATTACATCACCATCTAGGATTAAGTACCTTATAAAGATTAAATTTTATTATTTTATTATTTTAACGCATATCTCTATGAAAAATCTATTTGCATCGCCGGATTTTAATGTTCTATCAAAGGACTCTAAAATGCAACCTCGTTTCCAGGGCTTTTTTTCGAAGGGAAAAGCCCTGGGAATGAGGTTGTCTAAAATGCAAAGCATCAGAGCAGCGCTTCCATAATCATGTAAGGCGTATGTTTATTGAAGGAGGAAATATTAAAATGTAACACGGCTTCTCGCAGAATATTATATATGCGCAAGCGTTATACACTAGTCATCGGATTTACAAAATGTTTAACAGGAATTGAAGGAGTGGAATTAGCGTCATACCTACAACTCGGAAATGGCTTTGATATTTTCCGAGTTAAAAAGGAATAATAAAAGCTCCTATGAATACGAAACGATCGGACCCATTCCCCGCAAAATTCCCTCTTACGTCAGTACTATTATTATTACTATATATATTTATATATACCTGGATTTTTGAAAAGGGTATCGCCCCAAGTAACCGTCCGTGAGTGTGCTTGGTCTTGTATTTTTGTCGTTCAAAAATTATCTCTAAAACCCCCCAATATAAAAACTAAAGACTGTTGCTAGTCTTTGTTTTTCTTTCGCCCTCGCTCCCTTTCCCTCTTCTCTCTCTTCTTTGTGATTTTCGGGTTGATCGGGGTCAGAAAAACCCTTGTTTGGGCTAGTTGTAGTGAAATTGCTGTAGTTTTTGTTGACCACCTTTTCAACGATTCAGCTATATATATATGTATATTTCTAATGTATTTTTGGATGGTATATGTTAAGCTTAGCAACTTGAAATGAGAAAGATGAAATATTCAGACTCTCAGATTCTTTTCTTTGTTGGACGCTCGTGTCATGATGAAAAATACATTTTTGTCACAAAATAAATTGTTCGCAAAGGTTCTTCACTCTGTTTTTAATTAGAAAACAAAACTGGTTATCGAAATATAAAACTTAAAATTCATCAAGTAGAACCTATTGTAAACAGCCCCTGGCAATGCAAATAGGTCAGATATACACAGAGACAAAAGTAAACAAAGAATATTCAAAATTTTCGTCCTTAAAAATTCATATCTTTCTTTACGACAGGTTTGCAAACAAAATAACAGCTGAAATATCTAATATCAACAAAAGGCAATTTTTCACTCGCACAGGAAGACCTTAATAGTTCCTTACTCAAACACATTTTTGAGAGATAGGATCGGTTTCTACAGCCTGGACATCATGCCGGGGGAGCGTGGGATGGGATATATATATGAGCGAGTTTTGGTCCAGAATAGGGTATCATTTGTTTAAAAACTGATCACTGGTGTGAAGAAGTCTAGCATAAGAAATGGACTGCTCGGAAGAGAAAGAGCCTTCCCTAAACGGAAATAAAATCATCGCGGCAATACTGTTGACAAATGGCTTGCCGTTAAAAACACTAATAGTGATACAGTTCTAATGGTATTTCATGGTATTTTAATGACCATTAAAATAGTCGGATACAATTCTAAAAACAGCAAGTCTGGGATAGGGTAAGGATTTTCGGTGTTTAGTCTAGTATAGGGTTGCAAAATCAGCTGAAGATGGTCTGGTATAGGGTAAGGGTTTCAGAGTTCCAGCAGCATACCCCCACCCAAAAATATACAGAGTACCCCCTCCCCCCTCCCCCGGGACATCATGCCAAACTCTCGAACCTTCAAAAGGGTTTTTTTGAAAATAATATAAAAATTTAAATTGCTAAAAATTAATAAAATACTTACAAGTTACATAAGTTATGACAGAAGGCATCTTCAAACAATGGAAAACGCATGCGCATTATGTCAATTGTCTGCCGCTTGACCTTGGAAATTTCAACTTGAAAATTATCCCGAAAAGTGTTCACTCCCACAAGGTTTTTGCCACGATGAAGTTTTCGCGCGTAATTCATATTCTCCCATTGCTGTGGCCTCTCTTAATTTGCGTTGCAGCCTTCACTCCATATATCATAGCAGTTTCTTTGGAGCATGTGTACCCGTTTTTACCAACCATTAGTAAAACGGCAGCGTTTCAACCAGAGGGGTCCATCTTTGGTTTTCTGATGACCTTGGTGGCGTTCTTCGGACTGTTGACAGTTTGCTGCCGTTATCTTCAACTGGATGGACTTCAAGGTGGTTTTGCCGAGCTAAATATTCCACAGAAAATAAAGTGGTTCAACAAAGTTTCTTTGCCGTTTGGTGTTTCGTGTATATTTTGTGTTGTTGTGGTAGCAAACTTTAGAATCCCTTTGCATGAGGTAAGTTTATTTCCTGATGAATTTGAAATTTATATGCGGTAGCAACTTTGTTTTAGTTAATCGATCGGTGCACTTATTTCTAGACGAGTGAAATATGTGTCTCCGCTCTAAGGGCCCGTTTACATGAAAGCCGAGATGTTTTTCGTCCCGGAAGAAGTGTCGTCCCTATACCGATCATACCGCGATCCCGGGACGAAAGTCATTTCGCCCGAGACGAAGTGAGTGTTGATCTCAGCCGAGCGTAAACGACACAAAACATTTTTTTCCCCAATAAATTGAACTTTTAATTGTACACAATGTATGAAATAAGTTCTACAGAAGTTCTGAAGAAGTTTTAAACTCACGTAAAGCATTGATGTTCAGGTCTTCATCAACTGGTGAGATCGAGTTCATCGTCATATTACACTGTGACGTTAATAGTTGTACAAACTGCTGCTGGAATATAGAGAACAAGAGAGCTGACAAGAGACGTCGCTAGAGGTTGACAATATTATGTGGCGAGCGGCCTCAAACATACGAGATATTAGAAATCTTCGATTACAGAGGGTGTAACAAAGCTTTATTTTGCTCCAGAGGAAAATAGGCCGGCGAAATACAAGAAATTTGTGCGCCGACATCGGAAAGAGTACGTGAAGGGATGCTGTTTTCAATGAAAGCGCTTATTGTTTTAATATTATTTTACAAAAAAAAAAACATTCCGGCCGGTGAGGCCGTTTAATCAAGTATAATTTTCCAATCCATATCCTGTTTAGAAGTTCCTTCAAGCCTCAGCTCGACTGGAGAGCGTCGAAGTCAGTGAGGCCTACAAAAATATACCGACTCGATCGGCACTGACTGGCGAGTAGTGTAGATGTTTATACGGTATTCCGAATTATAAAATTCAAAGTGGAGCGACGCAAGTGTTCACTAGCAGGCTTCTATTCTACGGAACATCTATCAAAACTATATATATATATATATATGTATGTACAAATGCGTAAGACTATTCGTAACAAAATACATCGCTGAATCTTTGCGTGTTCGGCGATCAGATCAATTTTTATACAATGAAATGTAAATCAGACATATAAATGTAAATACTTTGAACTCACTTAAGTGGTTAAAATTTCCAGAAACGTTCAATCGCTGGCAAGACACTGAACTAAGAAGCTAAATTATTACGTTTTTACTTGAGTTCAAACATTTTGAATAAATAAATAAATAAATAAATACGCTATGAAGGCGCCTTGCCAGTAAAAATACACCATTCACATTCAATTCAGCAAGCCGCCTGAAAAACACCACCTCGATCGGATATGCATAACATATCAGTATAACTTAGAAACTTTCAACTAGCAAGCCGCCAAGAAGCTGAGACATATCCTTCGCATTGAAAAAAGCTAATAACCTCATAACCTCCACGCGCGATCAATGAACTTCAGAGAAGACCAAGTCGCTAATGCGCTAATATCATGTAATATACATTGTTTGTACTCCCGGCGTAGTCAATCGAACGAATCCGAACCAAAAACCAATCGAACCCAATCGAACCCAATCGTTTGATTGGAGTTCGATTGGTTCGGCAATCGAACATAATCGAACTGGAACTTTTCGGTGAGTTCGATTAAGTTCGATTACCGAACACAATCGAACTCAATCGACGCGATTGGTTCGATTTTGTTCGGTGGAAAAACAAAACGGTAATCAAAAATTGATAAGCATTCAGTCTCAGTAGAATTGGAAGGATTTCACTCTTTAACTGATTTTTTACTAGAGTAGCAATTGTGAGAGATATTAACACATTTCAATTAACTAAAATCTTTATTGTTACGGTGATTCGAAATTGATTAATTCACAATATAACATGAACAGCTCAGTACTTTATATCGCTCGGAATAACACCGAACGGGGATATTATTAAAATATTCATACCGTCGTCGCTAAAGTTTCGGATAGATAACTAAAAAACGACCACTGCAGCTGGATCTGGACGCACGCAACAGTGTACAGTGTGTACAAAATAGTTACCACTAACGCTAAAAGTGTTCTCATTACCTTAAAGTATATTTCTATTAACTAAAGTGCAAGTGGTGTTTATCGTTCGCGTTCGATAAACGCTAGTCAACGAGCCACTAAAAAGAAATAACAATTTTACGTTGGAAAGAAAATAAAAAAAACCTTTTTTTGGAAAAAAAAGTCTCTGAGTTCAATAAGCTTACAACTCAAATGGCGAACCACTGAGACGCTGTGCTACTGAAATGTATAGCCTTCACGTTCAATAATCTAAATCAAAGTCCGTCTTCTTCATGTTCACTTCCTTCGCTCATGCGGCACAGTCGGTTCGCCTCGCTACGGCAAAACTACAGTGGACACGACCATTTCATTTGATCACGAGTGATCCGAAACTGATCCTCTTCACCTTCAGAGGACTGTAAAGAAACACATTAGGCGCTGTCTGACATTTGTACAGCCAAAAACGTTGGCAAAATGACCATCACGCTACAGGATTCCAAGGGAATTATAGCGTAAACAAACCAATGTGTCATACTATTTACGTAATTTACGTCATCACTCACTCCCACTCGCCCCAGGCTCTCCAAAAATTGGAGCCACTTTTCAACCGAAGCGACGCATCTTCGAGGGGATAAAAAAACCGATTTTCTTTCTTTTCCTCGGGAAATGATTATTGTTTTCGTTCTTTGGACATAATAAACTAATGAAAAACGAAGAAAACAATACATTTCATAGGCACTTTAAAGATAGCAAGATTGTCCAGAAGAGTGCAATTTGCCCTAAATCGGAGAATTGCATATGATTAGCGCTAAATCGGAGAATAGTATATACCGATTAAGGGGTAATATTCCTATTTCCTATTCCTATTTAGGGTAGGGTTAGGGTTTAGGAAGCGGCAGTACGCAGCTCTTACAAGGTCTTCTCTTAATCGCTAAGAAAACAATAGAACAAACAACACAACAATGGATCCAAGCACTGAAAACAAAAGAGCTGGGTGATACTCAGGTCCAATGAAATTAGAGGTTGTTAAGAGCTGCGTGGTATCTGTTTAGGAATATGAATATCACACCACTACAAAATACCAAGTCAAGATAAAAAAATCCCTGCATATTCACTGGGATAAACCTATTTTAAGTAATGATCCGCATAAGAAGGATAGCGCTGAACGGCAATGGAATGTCAAACACGATGGAATGTCAAGGTTTTTCATTGTTACAACTAGTGATCTCATTGGCCTAGACTCAAAAACCGCTAAAAAGTTAAGGTTCAAGGTGCATTTTGTCTAATTTTTTTAAGGTTTCAAGTAATTTGAGACCCAATCGCACAACATACAATTTTTAAAAGAAATTGTATTTGGGGAACTTCACCAAAGAAACAAAATTATTAGCTATTGTCTTCTGCTATTCTGATTCTTTATTTTTATAATGAAATATAATTATTAACCATCAGCTCCTCCTCTATTCTTGAAATCAAAGATATTCTATGTGGGAAAGAGCTAATGCCGCAGAACAATGAAGTTTGCTATCGTTCTTATGTGGAACAATACTTAAACAAAAAGCTCTGTTATGTAAATTTAACTCTTTCGCTTTAATTTGTGCTCTTTTCGTTTCCACAATTATTTTTCAAATTTGATTACTCTTGCCATGTTTCTTTTGTTTTATTGTGCGCGGGCAATTAATGTTATTTTTATAATTCCTGTCATACCGCAAACTTCCGAAAGTAACGACTCTCTGAAAGTATAGAATATAAATTGAATCTCTGTAAGAAACAAAATGGACAACTGCAGAAAGATCTCAGGAAGCGCCCGCAATGATTCAGCCCCAAGGACCACAATACAATTTAACCCTATTCGGCCTGGGCTTTTTTTGAGTTCCTGAGCCTGGGGGGGGGGGGCACATTGCACATTCAAGAACATTAAGGCTATGACAATGAAACCAAGAGGGTACGTAGTACGTCCAAAACTGTCTCCTTTGCGGTCCGCACAATGGAACGATGACGTCATATGACGTAGTTATGAGGAAATTAGTTATACGGCCGCCATCTTGGATTTCTGAATTTTTTTAAAACCTCTTAAAAACCGTCCAAATTGACGCACAATTAATCAAAACCAATAAATGCTAAATGACGTAAAAATACAAAAGTTATACCAATAAACATTGCTTTTCTTCATTCAAAGGTATAAATATGCAAATTTCAAAAAACATGGCTGTTAAAATCTTGTTGCCATGGAAATATCAAGTCACGTGATCAAAAAATTGTCATATGAAATTGTTGCCAGATAAATTTTAGGAAAAGTCACAAAGTTTGATGGCGTTTGAATACATATTAAAGAAGTTATGAATGTTGAAAGTTAGCGCGGGCACTTTGTGCCCCCCCCCCCCCCCCCCCCCCCCCCAGGCGAAAGGACCCTTTACAGTAAATGATATGTAGTGTAGAAAAGGCTGTAAAGAAAACACTTTTTTGCTCAAAAATCATACAATTACCTTTTAAATACAAATTTTGATTCTATTTTTACATGAACGTGTGACGAGAAATGAATCGGCCCATATGTGTTACACTAAGTTTTCTACCTGAAAGTAGCGACCCTTAGAAAGCAGCGCGGCCTCCCCAAAATTAGCGACAGTAAAAGGCTGCTGAATCCGAAAGTAACGAAACAAGAATCTGTACACAGCTTGGACTCGTGACATCTTTAATCACTGTTTAATCCATTGCAGTGTCGATTCCCGAGTGTTTTGAGTGCTTTTAGGGAGGGACATGAGCTTAAAATTATGTCTAAAAAGTAAGACTATACTACATTCAGTAGCCGACACTTGAAACAACCATCGCTAAGAAAATTGTAAGTTATATAAAACACAAAACTTGCCGGAACAAAAATAGACAATATCAAACAGTCCTATCCATCCACGAACGCCTTGCATTGTCTTGACAACTTGTACGCTGCAATTGTTCATCCTGCTTCTGAAGTCAACACACGGAGAGATTTGCAGTATGTACTTCATGGCTGAAAGCCACATAGTCGTCGGCCTAACTCTTTCAATGCTGAACTTTTTTTAAAAAAAGGCTATTTTTTACCGTTAAATCGTTTTTTTTGGGAGCAACATGGCCAAAGGTCAATAAACATTGCTACAAAAGCAATTTGCTACACTCGCGCTACAGTATGAACTAGATTCCATCTTGAAAAGTGTAATATTTAGGTTTAACGCATGCGCATAAGCCAAAAAAAAAGACTCTGTTACCTTTCTATCGGCCGGAAAATGTTTGACATAAGCGTTAAAAACGCTGGAAATGAAACATTGTTCAATTGCAGGGGTATTGACCTAATTTACCACCTAATTTTGCACCAATATTTGAACATGTTTTCTTCGAATAGCTCTGCTAGAATTTGGTCCATATTCAAAGTGGAGGCACGTGTGCATGGATCTATCCCCGCTTTATCAGTTGAGCATCAAAATTATCTGACAACGTACAAATTGATGACGTCACAAGTGGTGCAATGTCTGCTGCTCCAAATGTCGACAAAAGTCGACTTTGGCAGCGAAAGGGTTAAACTAAAATATGCGTGTAGTGGAAAAATCAAATGCGCTGTCTTTTTTCTCAAAATTATAGACAGTCTCAAGATCATCCAGGAAAATCATTTAATTTTCCAGAATAAAGTTTTGATTTCGACAAGCGAAATAACGCCAGATCTCAGGAAAACGATGCTAATGTAAAAATAAATTGCAAATGAGAGGACCACTCGACAAATTCGAAATACTGGATCCCTGGGAAGGATCTGATCAGCGAAATTAATTAGAAACAAATGAAATGAAAGGCTGATCGTACAGTAAAGGAATATATTTTTTTAACCAATTAATTTCGAACGGTTATACCCTGATAAAGAACGGCCGTGCTGTTCGAAATTAATCGGTTAAAATATATATTCTTTTACTGTACGATCAGCCTTCATTTCATTTGATGCTCAATTGTAGCCGTTCGCATTGTTCATAATGCTCGTACCGGGTTACTGTTGGTCAGCGGAGCACTTTACTACTCCAGAATAAGTTTTGATTTCTCGATAAGCGAAATAACGCCAAAAATAATAGTGTTTTATTCTTCTTTGATCTCAGGAAAACGATGCTGTTGTAGCCGTTCGCATTGTTCACAATGCCGGTACCGGGTTACTGTTGGTCAGCGGAGCACTTTACTACTGGTTCCAGACCCTTATTAGCTACTACACGGTCAAAGTTGGTCTAATTACCAAATGCAAGTTCATCTTCCGCTTCGCCGTGTCCTGTATTATGACTATAACTGGGATAGCGTACCCTATCCTTAAACCCGTTTCATACCAGATGTTCAAACGCCATTTTAGTTCCATAAATCTTGCAAACTGGAAGCCAGGGGACGGTGGGTATGCTGTGCACATAACGGACTGTGTAGGAGAATGGATCGCTTGCTTAAGTTTGGCGATTTACGGTGCAACGTTTTACAAAGAGTTTCAAAACTTTTCCATTGAAGCTTGCTATGTTGAAGGAAAAAAGAATGGAGATTATTCAAAGATAAAACAAAGCGAAAATGACGAATAAGAGTTAAGCCGAACTTGTGTTGGAAATTTTAAATTGCGTACATTCTTTCGTGTTTATCAATTTTGTTTGAAATAGTTTTCGTGACGGAAAATAGATCGAAAGTTTTGAATGGATTAGCCAAATCGGAAATTGCTTGTTGAACCTGTGTTGTAAATTTTATATTTAAGTGTATCCTTTGCATTGATAGTGTTTATATCAATTTTGTTTGAAACAGTTTTCGTGCTGGACAATAGTTCAATAGTTTTAAATCGATTAGCCAAATCGGAAATTGTTTCTTTGAAGTATTCATTGATAATTCTTACTTTGAAATAAGAGTGTAACCGCAAAAACGTTTAGCCGATCGATATTCAAATCAGAACAATGTAGACTATATATATTTCGCCATTGTTCGCTTTCAGTAGAAAGTAGGATATGTGTGCGTGCGTGCGTGCTTTGGACATGTAATCAGATGTAATCATAAAAGGGAGCATGAAGGAGGATTAAAGCAGGGATTGAAATTGTTGAGTAACCCCCCCCCCCCCCCCCCCCCCCCCCCCCCTCTCGGGTCTAGCACTTGGCATATACAGTGGAACTTTCCGTAAGCGACTACCCACAATACAAAGCCCAGGTGGTCGCTTACAGGAGGTCAGAGGTCAGACCACAGGGGGGGGGGGGTAACTTTGAGTCAAATGGAATCGCCGCAAAAAGTTATATTGTACTGAACATGTAAAGAGGTTAGAATTAAAATATGGTCGCTTAACAGAGGTTAAAAACAACAGAAAATTCAAATTACCAGCGTTAAAATAGGTCGCAGTCACTTACGAAAGGTTTTGATTATAAATATTTGACTGGAAAATTTTGGCATTTTGGGAAAAAAGTCGCTTAGGAGAGGTGGTCGCTTGGGAGAGGCGGTCGCTTAGGAGAGGCGGTCGCTTAGGTGAGGTGGACGCTAAGGAGAGATGGTCGCTTAGGAGACGTGGTCGCTTAGGACAGGTGGTCGCTTAGGAGAGGTGTTCGCTTAGGAGAGGCGGTCGCTTAGGAGAGGTGGTCACTTGGGAAAGGTGGTCGCTTAGGAGAGGCGGTCGCTTAGGAGAGGTGGTCACTTGGGAAAGGTGGTCGCTTAGGAGAGATGTTCACTTAAGGGAGGTGGGCGATAGGCGATATTCATAAGACTTTATTATTTGATATTTTAGGAACCGAAAAACAGCTGAAGGTAATGATTTTATATCCCAGTGGAAACATCGTTGTACGCGATTCCTTTGACAATGCAACGAAATCGCTTATTTCAAACTTAGCATTGCGAAATTGTGAAAATTGGAAGGCTGCCGTATCCGGTGGGCAAAACTGCTAGCACATCCCTGCCATCGAGAAGAGATCGTACAGCCGATTCTTGTTCAGGTTTTAAGCTCAAATTGTAGCTACCAGCGAGATTTAAATCGGCCAAAGTTTTCACCAAAACGTCTCCGTCCGCCGCCATCGTGAATGTGATGTGTTTACATGTTAGAATAAATTACTCATTGTGCGTTAGCCAATCGGATTTTGCGGCCGCCAGCGACCGCTGAAATGAACAAAAGGGGGTCTTTATTGCAGGCGTCCTTTCCCCTTCTCTTCCCAGTTCTCCCCTCCCCGACGCCTGCTACGCAGGCTACTTGTCTCGTGGCTAATGCGACTTCGCCAGTTGCACATTCTGCCCTGGTACCGAAAAGAAAAGCAGTTGGTCCAGGCCTCTTTGGACTCGCAACCTACCATCTTGGTCAGAAGTGCTGAGACACTTAACCTTTTTCCCAGCGAATTGTCTTTGTCGTCACCCCTTCCCCACCCCCAATACAATATTGATTATTATGCATACACTCAGGCAAACAAACTTGCACTCGGGTAACGCAAAATCCTTTTATATTCCTTTACAGAACGTTTTCCATACACAAAATAAATTCCTAATTAATACCCTAGAACCGTACTCAAAACCTGTGTATACTATGAATTAAAGAGCCTTTGATTCGTGTCAAATGTGTTTTACAATAACAATGGAAATTAATTATTAACTTTTTAAAACAATGGAAATTAATTTGTAAGATTTCTGTTAACCGTAATATGAAAAGAAATAAACCGTTCTCAGAAAAAAAGTCAAAAATTTAACCGTTAATCGTAAAAGCCACCACCCCTGCATTGAGACCCTCTTAGGGACGGACCATTATTTTTCTGGAAGGGGCGGAGAAAGTTTCCTCTGCAAACATTTGTTTCAATTTATGCGCCTCTGTAATATTTTTTTTCCAAAAGCACCTTCCTGCAAACATTTTTTATTTTGTGCATTTTTTTTACAGTGCTATCTTCTCTGGTGCAAAAATATAAGCTTAAGCTATTTTTCGCAAAAAAAAATCAACAGTGCTGTAGCTAATTATTTTGGCCACTAGTAACTACTACCACTACTACTAGTAACACTACCACTACTACTAGTACTAGTACTAGTACTAGTACTACTACTAGTACTACCACTACTACTAGTACTACCACTACTACTAGTACTACCACTACTACCACTACTACTACTACCACTACTACTACTACTACTACTACTACTACTACTACTACTACTACTAGTACTACCACTACTACTAGTACTACCACTACTACTAGTACTACCACTACTACTAGTACTACCACTGCCACTACTACTACCACTACCACTACTACTAGTACTACCACTAGTACTACTACTAGTACTACCACTACTACTACTACTACCACTACTACTACTACTACTACTACTACTACTACTACTACTACTACTACTACTAGTACTACCACTACTACTAGTACTACCACTACTACTAGTACTACCACTACTACTAGTACTACCACTGCCACTACTACTACCACTACCACTACTACTAGTACTACCACTAGTACTACTACTAGTACTACCACTACTACTAGTACTACCACTACTACTACCACTACTACTAGTACTACCACTACTACTAGTACTACCACTACCACTACTACTAGTACTACTACCACTACTACTAGTACTACCACTACTACTACTACTACTACTACTACTACTACTACCACTACCACTACTACTAGTGCTACCACTAGTACTACTACTAGTACTACCACTACTACTAGACAAGTACTACCACTACCACTACTACTACCACTACTACTAGTACTACCACTGCCACTACTACTACTACTACCACTACTACTAGTACTACCACTAGTACTACTACTAGTACTACCACTACTACTAGACAAGTACTACCACTACCACTACTACTACTACTACCACTACTACTAGTACTACCACTAGTACTACTACTAGTACTACCACTACTACTAGACAAGTACTACCACTGCCACTACTACTACTACTACCACTACTACTAGTACTACCACTAGTACTACTACTAGTACTACCACTACTACTAGACAAGTACTACCACTACCACTACTACTACCACTACTACTAGTACTACCACTACCACTACCACTACCACTACTACTAGTACTACCACTACCACTACTACTACCACTACCACTAGTACTACCACTAGTAACACAAATAAAGGGCATGCGAAAGGAAATATGCAAAGGGGTAGCAGGCTTTTTCGCGATTCCACAGTACCGAAGTCCTGATCCTCTTTGCCGATGTTCTTACAGGCCATCATACTCGTACCACCCGGCCTGTGGTACCAGCGGTGAAGGCAGGCACATTGCTGATTTAAAATGATTCCCATCGCCATAGGTTACTTCAAATAACTTGTAAACAGTTAGTGACCCATTAGCTTTGATGGTGATATCGTCAGGAAGATGACAGACTTCTGAAAATCGCCCATTTCTTGACAGAATGTCAACGTTAAATGGCAAGGCAAGCAGAGGCATTCCTTGAATAAAAACCAGTTGAGATTCTGACCTTAAGACCTGGCACAACGAAGATCTTTTTGGCTGCTTTTTGCGAAGGCAAGGTAAAGGAGTTGTCTTATGCAGACAAATGGAAAGAAACAGGATCTTGAAGCTATTTTCAGCTTTCGAACTAATATTTTTGAATGGTTTATCTGACTTCTCTGCAAACATTTTTTATGCATATCATGTTTGCAAACAATTTATTACTACAATCATTTTTTTTTTTCAATATTTCTCATCCCCCCCTCTCCAGAAAAATAATGGTCCGTCCCTTAATAAACTATAATGATAAAACTTAATAAACACATCGAATGTCTCGTGTTAGTGGAGTTGGACTGTACTCTGGTCACGTGATTAGTATCCATTCTCCTTCGAAAAACATCTGAAACTGAGTGACATTTTCTGGAATTCCTTGAAAAACGTTGATGCGAAAACAGCAAACAGGAAAAATGTCAGCCACTCGCCGACGTTGCTGACAACATGTTCAGAATAATAGTCCTGTGTATTGTTATACTGGCGCCACGGGGCCTGGGCAAGAGGATTCCCGTCGTGTGAAAGATGATCGGTTGCCCAGACTTTCAGGATCACGTGAACAATACCGCTGACCGTCAAGGTGCATGTTATTAGGATTCGTATGGCAAACAGCGTCAAGGAGCTGAGTGCCAGTTTACTGAGTTGATAAGTGATGGCGGATTCCAGAAAACAATACACTATTCCACCCAGGCCTAGGATTAAACTTCCCGTGTAATGAACGACTCCCAGTTGTTCATCTACCTAAGTAAGAGAAAATAAAAAATTATTTGGCGGACGCTTGTTTTGTTCAAACTGAAGCAGGCTCCTGTCTGATGTAACGGCGGGTTTGAGTCCCCCTGGGGGATTTGGACCAGCGGATATTATGGACTTAGCTGGTGCATTTGGATCCGCCAATACAGTTTTGTGTTGCATTTTGTCGCGTTCTTACACTTTAAACAATTTAGACATTTATAGTATGGCATTTTGCCAATACCGACATAACGCCAGAAGATCAAGGAATGTTCTATTATATATGTTTGCGGACGCGGCAGCGCGGCACGCTAATAAAATGAGGAAGGTTCGTGCATTTTTCCCTATATGTTCATATGCTATTTTTAAAGGGATCCCCCATTGTTATAACACGTTGACGTTAAATTGTTGCAAATAAAGTCTAAATTTCAATTCTTTTAATAACAATTAGAAAGCCAACTTTAGTATACAAAAAAGTTGGATATGGATATCATTTATTTTCTTTTGAACTACCGCGCGCCGCCATTTTGAAATGTTATGACGTCATTTGGTTGCTGTTATTGTTAAGAATCGACGTTCTTTTATATGTAACATCAATAGGCCATTTGCACGATGGCGTCATTTGACTACAACTACCAGAATTCATTTCGTTTTTCATTTTTTATTTAAATTTTGTAATCCCAGTGCGGTTTAAATAACAATAGCCCTAATTTGCACTACAAAACAAAAAACTGAAGGATTCTGGTAGTTGTAGTCATATGACGTCATCGTGCAAATGGCCTATTGAGCAACCATATGACGTCAAAAATATTCAATATGGCGGCACGCGGGGAATTTTGTACACGATTTTCAGTTGAAAAAATTTGGGAACATGCATTTTTCCCAGACAAAAATGCGGTAACTCACACAGAGGCATGCTTTCAATGTGTTCCATTCCATTTTAGTGTCATCACAACCGCCCTTGTGTCGCGTTGCATATAAAACCTTGAAAACATGCAAAAGTGCTTTAAAACAAAATAAAAATCAATAAAATCAATTTTAAAAATATGAGCTTCATTGAAAGCATGCCACTGTGTGAGTTAGCTAATTTTTGTCTGGGGACTGCATGTCACCAAACATTCCTCGTTGAATACTCAACTGAAAATCATGAGAAAAAAAGTTGCAGCAATTTTTCTCTGACCATTTAGTTTCGATTTTAACCGGCTTTAATATAGTATAATACTGAGATGCGATCAAAATTGCAGCATTTTCATTGCCTGCAGCTGGGAGGTTGCCGAAAAGATTCATAAATATCCAAGCCCTAGAGCACCGGCGTCTGAAACTAAACAAG
Source organism: Dendrophyllia cribrosa (assembly GCA_024195265.1). Lineage (NCBI taxonomy): Eukaryota > Metazoa > Cnidaria > Anthozoa > Scleractinia > Dendrophylliidae > Dendrophyllia > Dendrophyllia cribrosa. The sequence continues at coordinate 39,071,692 of JAJLRJ010000005.1, read as the reverse complement.
ACCACCTCTTTTGGCGCGTCGAGCTAAAGGATCAGCTAACATTATTAATTCTCCTGTAGTTAGATGAACGCTCATCATCGTTACTGCGTGATTTTTCTGGTTTGAAACGATTTTTTTCAGCAGGATTGTTGTAAATGTAAATGTTGTTTATAGTGGACGTACGAGCACTTAGCTATCCAGCTAATTCACAGGCACGCCACTCAAATATGGAAACAAATATTGCAAATTGAACATAACATGTTAAAAATCCCAACTGGCAGCAGGCAGACCAGTTGGCTACTTAAAAACGTGACCGAGTTGAAGGCACAGGGACAAAAAGATACTGACGGACGTCAAACTTACAACTTGTTATCTGTTTAGCCTCTGGTGCTTTGCGCTTGGCTCAAAATTAAAAAAGAACGCACTTTTCACCAGCGTAAATACGAGTTCTCACTCACTTTCAACTTTGACCACCCCCTCCCCCTCCCCAAACGTTTTCACCCTGTAGCGAAAGACTGGGACGGAGTCCGCTGTCACAGTGACATGTGTTTCCCTGAACACATATCACTGGTGATTTTTTCTGGTTTGAAACGATTTTTTCAGCAGGGAAGTTGAAGCCGGCAGGGGAACAAAAAGATACCGACGGACGTCAAGCTTACAACTTGTTATTTCTTTATCCTCTGGTGCTTTGCGCTTAACTTAAAATTAAAACGGCCTAAGTAAGAATTGTAAAGGGAGTTATGAATATGTTCCGTGACTAGCGACCCGTTTAGTTTTGGCAGAGGATATGTTGACTTGGAAGTCGAGTACCGTGAACATTCCTATTTTTTTCATCTTTAACTGATTTCTCCAATAAAATTCTATATACTGATTTTTTAAACAATTGCTAATTAACTTTACAGCTATTGAAACTAAGGGCCTGGTCGCACTACAGTCAAAATGAAAATTAGCCCGTGCAAAAATCGAGGAAAATAAAAGAAACCGCTCCGGTGGGACACACTTTTTGTGGAATGTTTTTGTTTTTATGTCATTTTGCACGGGCTAATTTTTGTTTTTGACTGTAGTGCGACCCCGTACCAGGCCCTTAGTTTCAATAGATAATGATAGAGTGATTTCACTTAGACCGTGAAACAGTATCTAGCAATTATTCAAAATTAGCCAAAATTAGTTAAAACTAAACAAAAGAAAACAATGGAAATAGTGTTTAATAGTGTCTTCTAGTTCCTACTAGCTTAGTAACTATTTCACTCTATGTATTTATTACTAAAACCTCCGGTGCTTTGTCCTTGGCTTAAAATTAAAACGGCCTAAAGGCGCTGTTACACTAGGCAATGTTTCGTGCAACTTGTCTCGCAATTTTGTTGCGACACAAGTTGCATGAAAAATTGCCCAGTGTAACATACCCCGCAACAAACATTTCTCGCGATTTTTTTGTTGCCGCAATCGTTGCGAGAAGAAGAAGTCGGTTCTACTTTTCGCAACGATTCTCGCCACGCCGCAACGAATTTTTCAAGCGTTGCGTAGTGTAACATGTTTCCTGCAACTTGTGTCGCAATGTTGTTTTGTGACTTTAGCCAATGAAATTGCTCCTTTCACCGTCGAGCGAAACATTGCCCAGTGTAACACCCTCCAGGCAACTTGTTTCGCAGCATCGCAACGCACAGTTTTTAGTTGTTGCGAGACAAGTTGCACGAAATATTGCCTAGTGTAACAGCGCCTTAAGTAAGAAAGTCAGTTTATTCAGTATTCGAAACTGCTCACTTGTAAAGTGAATTATGAATATGTTCAAGGAATCAGAGAATTAACTCTGTGCGTAAATTATAGTGCTCAGGTCAACCCATAAATTTCCCTGTACTGAGCGTTAGCCCTAGTAAGGAAATGGGTTGACCTTAGCACTATAATTTACACACAGAGTTAATTCTCTGATTCCTTGTTTGTATCACCAGTGCTCCGTGGCTCAACATTTATGAATATTTTCCGCGACCCGCGAAACGCGAACGGAAAATTGATCGATGAATTGCTTTCGTTTTGGCCGAGGATAAGTTGACTCGGAAGTCAAGTACCGTGAACATACTTATTATTTTTTTTTTTTCATCTTTAACTGATTTCTCCGATAAAATTCAATATTTTTTTAAACAATTGCTAACTTTACAGCTACGTAATAAAAAAACCCGAAACTAAGAGCCTAAAATTAATGATATATATTTGTTATATTTATCAACGCCACCCAACCAAATATCGAGCGTTTGATCAGCTGTCTTGATCGAGTGTTTGATATAGAGTTGCTCCGATAGTTTCATCGCTGTATTTTTTCATCGTTAATTCCGTGTCGTACCGGCGTACAAATAAATAGCAAAGGTGACAAGAAAAGCATTATCTTTGTCCATTTGCTTTCTTACCTCATTTCGTGGAAAGCGAAAATTGCCAGCTAAGGTTACTCCGACCATAGTGGCGATTCCAAAAGAAAGAGAAACGACCCTTAAACGATATATTAATCCAGTGCTGTACTCCTTTACGCTTGCGGTCAGCATTTCAACTTGCAGGAAGCGAAGAAACACGTTAACGAGTCCAACGAACGCTATCGTGACAAGAAACTGGCCGAAAATCGAACCCTGGGGTTGAAACGCGGCCGTTTTGCTGACGCTTGGAAGAAATGGCTCGACATCGTGTTCAGTCAATGAGATGACGTAGGATAAAATGATGGCCAAGACCAGAAGAATTGACATGGAAATTGGAACCAAGCCAAGACCTCGTGTAACTCTGGCCATTATACCGAGGATATCTTTTACCGCACCCTTGAATAACAAGTGAACTCAATCCGAAATTCAAACAAGTTACACTGCTGTCAATCAAAATTATGGTGACAAACATTGTACTCATGAGAACAGACACTGACGGGCAAAATGGAAGAAAATCCACCAATCACAGACGTCCGCTATGGTAATTAAGGCAATGAAAGGCGCATGTAGGAATGCCAGAAATTTCACTGTAAATGGTGTCAATTTACTTGACAGAGTTGTTCTTTGCGGTGATAAATGTGGGAGGCCCTGTCCCTGTTTTTGTTTGTTTTGTTTTGTTTTTTCTTCTCCACAGTTATTGTATTGTTTCCTTTCACAACTAATGTTGTACTATAATTCCTTTAAATCTTTTACTTAAAGGGCTGGGTGGAAAAACTACGTATTAAAGTATACCATTTTGCTTCTTTTTGTTTTAATTTTTCTTGACTTTTTTTCTTTGTTTTCTACCTTTGTTGTCTTACACTCTATTGTTTCAGTACCTTTTGTTTTCTTTGTTTTACGTCACTCGTAAGTTGACAGGTTTTTACACCGAGGATGACCCGTTTTATAAGCATTTCTCCAAAACTAACGAGAACACAAAGAAAAAGTCAATCACAAATTGATGTCAACATAAATCCCCATCGAAAAATGTAATTTATTTTACGGTAAAGTCCAAATGTTAGTGGCTTGACTCGGCTATTTAAAAACAAGAAGGTGATTACGGGCACGCCGAAATCACGAGGTCGCGTGTCAACCAATCAGGCCAGTGAAAGTCGTCCCGCGGGCAATTTGTGACTGCGAAAAGAAATTCGACCGAAACCTAGACTCATGCCGCTGCGCGCGCATGACTGAATAACTTAGAATCTTAAAATTGTGCGAAACGGAATGGTTTGAAACACACAAACTTCTTAGTTTGGACCGGAATTCGCCAGGCTATTCCTCTTGATCTCAAACTTCGGGAGGTTAATGCTAATGTATTGAGGACATTAGAATTTCACCATGAATGAAAACTATTTAACCCTCTAACAAGTAGAACCAAACAATTTTATGAATTGCTTGTCTAGAAAAAAATTAAGGTCTCAAGAGGTTTTTCAAAGTGGAAAGAGAAATTTCGCCGGCACGATACAACTGTTTCCAAAGCTTTCCTAAATGTGAGATCCACTTCGTCTGAAACCATTGTAAGGAGCTTCCTATTTAAGATTTTGAGTGATGTTACTTTTACTAACTATCGCTTAACAAAAATAGGATATGTCCAAATGCATGATCTTTGTACATTTTGTGGAATTGAATCGGAAACTGTATGTCACCTAGTTTATTAGTGCCCTTTCACAAGCAGAATCTGGAATGAATTTGCTTCCTTCTGGTTTTGGATTTCTGGCAAACGGGAAAAACTCGCATTACAAGATGTGCTAATAGGTAAATTAGATACAGGAACAGAACTGCTAGGTTATTTTATTACTCTTATTAAATTACATATTTGGATAAGTAGGAAACATGGTAACACCCAATTTTAAAGTGGACCTAACTCTAATTTTTTTTTTTGCTTAATCAACTCTATGTACGTTGAAAAGTTGAATAGTTAAATATTTCTTGTTTTTAACGTCGCGTTAGTGAGTTATAGAGATTTGAATTTACAAAATGCTAATTAGATGACGTAAAATACCGAATTTACTTCATCTAATTAGCATTTTGTAAATTCAAATCTCTATATCTCACTAACACGACGTTAAAAACAAGAAATATTTAACTATTTAACTTTTCAACGTACATAGAGTTGATTAAGCAAAAACAAAATTGGGGGGTTAGGTGCACTTTAATGTGTTTAAGGAAATCGTCAAGGTCAAATTCAGAACTGAGAAATATTTAGCATTAAAAAATAACACAGAATGTAAATTTCGGGCTAGATGGCAACAGTAGATTAGAAACTTAAATTTATTTAAGCTTTAGGCATTCATTTCATTATCAATAATGATAGGTGTAAGTTATTAATAATACGATGTAACAAAGTTGAGCTTCATAATTTGAAATAAAAAGCGGAAAAAAAAGTTGACTTGGAAGTCGAGTACCGTGAACATTTTTTTTTTCATGTCAAACTGATTTCTCCGATAAAATTCTATATATTTTTAAACAATTGCTAACTTTACAGCTATGGAAACAAAGAGCCTAAAATCCATGCCGTATGTATTTATTACTAACGCCTCTTGTGCTTTGCCCTTGGCTTAAGACAGTATTTATTATTCTAAAATGCTTACTTGTAAAGGGAATTATGAATATTTTCCGCTACCCGCGAAACGCGAACGGAAAATTGAATTGTTTTCGTTTTGGCCGAGGATTAGTTTACTCGGAAGTCAAGTACCGTAAACATACCGATTTTTTTTTCATCTTTAACTGATTTCTCCGATAAAATTCAATAATTTTTTAAACAATTGCTAACTTTACAGATACCGAAACTAAGAGCCTAAAATTAATGATATATATTTCTTATATTTATCAACGCCACCCAACCAAATATCGAGCGTTTGATCAGCTGTCTTGATCGAGTGTTTGATATAGAGTTGCTCCGATAGTTTCACCGCTGTATTTTTCATCTTTAATTCCGTGTCGTACCGGCGTACAAATAAATAGCAAAGGCGACAAGAAAAGCATTATCTTTGTCCATTTGCTTTCTTACCTCATTTCGTGGAAAGCGAAAATTGCCAGCTAAGGTTACTCCGACCATAGTGGCGATTCCAAAAGAAAGAGAAACGACCCTTAAACGATATATTAATCCAGTGCTGTACTCCTTTACGCTTGCGGTCAGCATTTCAACTTGCAGGAAGCGAAGAAACACGTTAACGAGTCCAACGAACGCTATCGTGACAAGAAACTGGCCGAAAATCGAACCCTGGGGTTGAAACGCGGCCGTTTTGCTGACGCTTGGAAGAAATGGCTCGACATCGTGTTCAGTCAATGAGATAACGTAGGATAAAATGATGGCCAAGACCAGAAGAATTGACATGGAAATTGGAACCAAGCCAAGACCTCGTGTAACTGTGGCCATTATACCGAGGAAATCTTTTACTGCACCCTTGAATAACAAGTGAACTCAATCCGAAATTCAAACAAGTTACACTGCTGTCAATCAAAATTATGGTGACAAACATTGCACTCATGAGAACAGACACTGACGGGCAAAATGGAAGAAAATCCACCAATCACAGACGTCCGCTATGGTAATTAAGGCAATGAAAGGCGCATCAGTGTAGTAATGCCAGAAATTTCACTGTAAATGGTATCAATTTACTTGACAGAGTTGTTCTTTGCGGTGATAAATGTGGGAGGCCCTGTCCCTGTCCCTGTTTTTGTTCGTTTTGTTTTGTTTTTTCTTCTTCGCAGTTATTGTATTAATTTTTAAAGCAACGACAACTGACTTGATTTTAAAAGACATGTTTCGACAATCCTTTGTCATCTTCAGTTTGAAGTTTGAAGTTTAAAAGTTGAATTTATACTAAATGAAAATGCTAATGAGAGAAAACACCTTTGACAAATAAATGAAAGAATGTGTGACAATACGTGATTAAAAAGAAAGTTTTCAATTAACATGATGCAACTGTTGGTTCAAAGAAGGTTGTTTCCATTTGATATGTAAAGCTTCCTTTATCTTAAGCTGAAAATTGGTGGAAGCATGATCTAAGATATTAAAACAAATAGGTGAACATAAACTGTGGCATTCTTTAGAGTCTTCCAGTTGTTTGAATACGTGAGAGGCCCTAACAGTGAATAAGTGCTCACGAACGCGTGTGGAAAAATGTTGGGTGGTTTCCCCGACGTAGCATTTTGCTTTTTTTGTTTTGTTTTAATTTTTCATTGTGCTGCAAAATTGCCGTTTTTCGGACTTGATTTTAGTGTGGTAAACATTACCCGGTATGTTTTGCGGTCGGCTAATAAAACTCAAACAAACACTGCAGCGCTTAGTCTTTGTGTACTAGATTCCCCTTGAGATTAGGGACCGTTCATAATAGCCCCCCCCCCCCCCCCCCCCCCCTCTCTCTCTGATGATGTAAGATATTTTTTCTGCCCCCCTACCCCCCTCATGAGAGCTTGCAGGCAAAGGTAAAATACCATAATATAAAATATCAGCAAGACCACAGCGACAAACCGTTGAGAGGTGCCGGATCTCCCAGTTGTAGACCTGGATCAGTACAATAATTACTTGTAGAAAATCAGAAAACGGCAAATTTGTTTGAATATATATATTTAATTTTGTTTTATTCTTTTGTTAACTCCTTCATCGCCTTGCCGTATGGCCTGCAAGTTTTAAGGACATTGAAGACATGCAAGGCAATAAAATAGGGCCTCCAATGTACCAATTTTTTCCCACAGATTTTGTGTTTACAAGTGAGCGTCCTCATTATTCACGAGTATTGTTTTCAAGTTTCATATGCACGTGCAAAACTTTAGCAAAAAATGTATTTGCATCGAACAGAACGCTCGATTGCTTTCCGAAGAATTTTCCGAAACTCGAGATTGTCAAATTTAAAAAAAAAATTATTTCGCGGTTTCCAAATTATCATCACAGTTGTAGGCGTAGACCAAATTACATACAAAAATGGCAACAAGAGCAGCTGAATGGACGCTAATCAAATCATTTTTTCTCGCAATCGGCCAAAGCAACCCCCTCACTTTTTGCACACACCACTTCAAATAGAATCAAACTACTATGAGATGAAACTGCATTTCCATCGCGCATTGTTTTGTTTAGATATTAGTCAATTATGTCGATAGTGTGTTTTTCACTGTATTTATAATCCCCAAAACTTCATCCCTAAAAATTTAAAAAAACGCTCTCAAACATTTCTTTTAAACTTTGTCCAGTTGAAGCCCATGGTCTAATCAATTAGTCAACTAGCGGGTTTTACAAAAAATTCCCTTGATCTAGAGAAACTCCGCAACTTGTGAATTTCGGAGGATCATCATTCCGTTGCCATGGAAGCACCGATGTAAACAAATCCTATACTCCCATAAAGTTCAATGTATTCATTGGCTTGACTTTTTATGCGCTACAACAAAAGATATGGCCCATTAAAATTGAAAGGGTGTGGACTTGAGAAATGGGTACGAGCCTCCCTAAGTTTTAAAGCTTTACAAATGAATCAAAGTATATTATTTGCATGGCACATCATAGCTACCTTGTTATTCTAAACCTAAAAATTCAGAATGGCAAAGGTAATATAAAAATACTAGTAAAACAAAAGGATACATCTACTTCATAGAGCAATTACAGTTAAATCATGAAATGAAATTAAGTAAATGCTAAAATTAGTAGCTATTTGGGGACTTATTGCAATTTAATATTCAACCAGAACAAATAAGTCAAATAAAGTTTCATTGTATAGTGGTCAGGGAGAGGCAGAGCGTACCAACTCAGCTGTCGGTGATGCCGTTATTTATTGACGGGGGAAGCATCAAATCGGAGCACTTTTCGCGCTTCTACAATCTTAGTGATCATGAGATACAAAACTTGACAATACAAGACTATGAGGGACATGAAGACAATCGAATGGAAAGAAATGCTTGGAAGGTCGCTGAGGATATTGCATCACGAATAGATGATGCCCCAGTTCTGTCTACCTACATAAAATCTGTAGTCACAACGAGAGAGAACGAGATGTTTTTTTTTTCTGGATTGGTCCTAAAATGGACGACCGCCTTCCGCGCCCATTTCCAAATAAGTCAACATTTAAATACAAGCCAGTCTTTGAGTCGCCTCCATTAACCGATGGTGTACGGAGACCTGTTGATGACTTTATGCCCAGAGCACAGATAAAAAAGCAATTCAGTGAAGGAAAACTACAAAACAAGGATCAAATATCGGATTTCTCAAAAAAGTACATTGTTTCAGTGGAACTGGTAACAAAATACATTGAGCATCTGAAACACTAACAATTCACAAAACAATTGAGAAGCAAATCGACCAAGAGCGAACGCGAACGCAGGACGGCCAAAAACGTTTGAGGACTACAACTGGGCGCAACTTGTTCTAACAGGTGGTTTGAATACATTATATGTCTTCGAACTTGACAAATATCTACAAAAATATAACCTTCCATGGAAAAGAAGTTGAAGTCAGAGAAAATTGCCACGATGTATAGGAAATAAAAGGAGACGCCCTTTGTGATGTAGTAGTCACAGGGAAGGAACTTTTACGTCAAGCAGACGAACCTCATGAGTCAGAAGAGTCCGATGAAAGTAAAGAAGAAATATACCAAGAAACGTTGAGTGATTCTGACTCATCAGGTTCTGAATCTGACTCGGAATCTGATGACAGTGGGTACAATTGGCCGCTCATTACAACAAATACTAGAAGTGGTCGAAGAGCCACGAGCTTCCTCCTATCACCACATGTGTCAGAGTCTTCCGGGTTGAATAGAAGGTGTTTTCACGTATTAACGTAAATGTATTAGCCAGACTTTGTGATGTTATGTAATAAATAAAATTCTTTATTCAAGATGTGAGCGTTATCACAAACAAATTCGGACCAAACACGGCACGCCTTTGCATGGGTATCCATGGTAACATGTTATTTTCACATGTGAAGATATCACTTTTTCGCGCGGGAGATCACCTGATATTTCATTGGAGTTTATATAATAAACATCGATCTCCTATTTCAGTCTCGTAATTTTATTCTGTTAAATGTTGAAAAGCGCTCGGATTTCACTTGGAATTCATCGATATCTTCTTTAAGTGGACCTAAAGTTTATTTGTTAAAATACTTCTCTAAACCGGACCGATTATTAAAGTAAGTTTTTAAAGTACGTTTCTGCCCGCAGGCTACAGTCAGTCCTATCTTGAAAGCTTTGGAACTGTACTCGTTAAAAAATTCCTCCTCGATTTTCGTAAGTTATTGAAAAGTCCATCAGTGCCGCTTCTGCAGAAGTCCAGCGCATGGTTCACAGATATACGGCGTCGTAGAGTGTACAGCAAACTCTAGTGAAAGGTTTTCTTCATCAACTTTCAATTCACCTTGAACAAGATTTCTGTCGCTATACGTCAAGATAGGCGAGAAACACAGCACACAATCACCCATATTTATAGTCGACATATTTAGATCTGTCATGGAAAAACCCGCACGAACTTTTTTGCAGCATAAATTATTTCGGCATTTCGTGGTGATAGCCAATCAGAGCTGTTTCTATCAATGCCTTCCGTCAAGCGTCCAATCATAGCGCGGTCCACGGATCCTTGAGAAACAGCAGGATACGAGAACACGATTCGAAACAGCGTTTCGCAGACGTCCGTTTTCCGCGGGGAGCAAGGAAATCGGATACGTCTGCGCGCAGGCTACTCAAGTTGTTCCGTTCATCAATAAAACTCAAACAAACACTGCAGCGTACTAGATGTGTACTAGATGCCCCTTGGGATTACTGTTTTGAATACTGGTTAGGTTAGACTTTTGAAGGGCTGGGTGCACAACCGCCTTGTGTCGAATTTTAGTCCTTTCTTATTGTTTCTCGCTCAAATGTACCTTATTTTAGGCGTGCGAACTACAAATTAATTGCAAAACATTGTTCAGAATTTTTTCTGTTGGTTTTACCGTCGTTTTCGAGAAATAACGAATGCAAAACAAATACTAACTCCGTATCTCCCGCTGAATCCCGCTCGAGAAAATGAATCCCAAAGCTCACCCGAATTTTTCGATTTTATTCTGATTTTTCACTTTAGATGGCCAGGTTTGGGGCCGTGCCGCTAAATCCCGCTCAAGAAAAAAAAAACAATCCCGAAGTTCATTCCCTCAAAATCGCTTCATTTTATCGCCAATAGTCAGCAACTTAGTTTCGCGCTATCTCCCTTACGGACCTCCCAGGAAGCACTCCTGGTCCTCCGCTGCCGGCTCATAGCCTTTGCCCGCCTTGCCCAATTTCGGCCGGCTACGAAGAACTCACTTGAGCTGCCCAAAGCTGTATTTCTAGCGCCCGACCACGCATAGCGGACCTATCTGCCACTGTCGCAAAACATGTCGGGAAATTCAATGGAAAAAAACAAAACAAAACGGAGGTTCCCGCCCAAATTTTGTAGGAAAATAGTGTAAGTCTGGAAGCACTTCGGATATCAGGCATTTCGACCACGCCACAGGATGGCAAATGGCCCACAACTTACAACGCTGCCACTTTCCCGCCGGCTCGTCTTGCCCACCACGGCACTATGGGCGCGAGGCGCGGCAAGGACACATCTCAGTTCTTCGAGAGGTGCCAGAGACTTAACGATTTCCGGAGTTCATGATGTCCTTCCATCACCGGGCGGGCCTTAAACATCGCTTGTTCTGTCGCACTTTGTAATATAGTCGGGCACTTTGTAATACCAACCGCGCTTTTGTGTAAAGAGGAAATTAGTATACAAAAAAAAAAACAAGTACATCACTGTGATCTTTATAATATCAATCATCAAACACAAGAATTACAGTGAAAATACTCAGCGCGTTCCGCTTATTATTCGAGAATAACTTTCATTAATCGTGAACGGATTACATTATTGAAATCAAACTTCCAATTTTAAATTGAATATTGCAATAATCCAACGGAAGCTTCGTGTGAAATAACGAATGAATACTGAATACCGTGTCGAGCGATCCGAAGTATATAGTCAGATGCAAATAGCGCCAAGCGACCGACACTACTTCGCACGTGAACACGGCATGAAGACTTCATCTCAGTCAGAATTTAATCAATTTCAAATGAGGCAACCGTTTGGTGATGACAATATTCGATTTAAAATTGGAAGTTTGATTCCAATAATGTAATCCGTTCGCGAAACGGAAAGTTGCTCTCGAATAATAAGCGGAACGCGCTGAGTATTTTGACTGTAAGCTTAAAGGAGTTTAGCTCTAAACAAATGTTTCGACGATCCACTAGCTTGAATTGTCCTAAGATGAAATCAGGTTTAAAAAAATCCAAATCTTGTTTTGTTTACATTAAATTGGTTTTCAACCTATGAAATGAATGAATAACCACATAAAAATGGATAACAAAACCTTCTTTTGGAAACGCGTACCATTAGCGCATCGAGGAGCTGTCCACGATGAAATTCAAGATATCAATACGACTGAATTTGAGCACGTTTTATGAACATTTCTCTAAAACTAACGAGAACACAAAGAAAAAGTCAATCACAAATTGATATCAACATAAATCCCATCGGAAAATGGACTTTCTTTTACCTTTAAGTCCCTCGGCTGCTTGGAAATTCTTTAAAACTCCGCTTCTTCGTTTCTGACTTCCGAAGAAGAAATATCACCCCGCATTGATAAAAATGTATGAAGTTCCTCGAAGCAAGATTTTATTCCTTTAAGCTCTTCTTTTTCCACTGTAGCGGCTTCTGAGTATTCTTTAAAGCTTTCTCTTTCCCTTTTTTTTTGTTGAATGTGTGTTATCACGTAGGGGCCAAACCACCCCCTACATGTTTCATTAGTGCTTGGGTATTTTGCATTAGTTAGGTACTTTAAAAGTATTGAACATTTTTTCTCAAAATTTGGCAAGTAAACAGAGGCCAATTGGCAAATCACTTTGATATGAAAAATAACAGGTAATGTCAAGGTTATGACGTCATAACGATGATGTCAAATTGTACCCTTGATTTAAAGTTCTAATTATGCATATTATTGCTAGTGTATTTGAAAGAACACATCAATTGGAGTTAGAAGCTGAAAACATTTCCTCGATATCACTAACGATAGATAAACTACCTTATTATAGGAAATTACCGCTCCTGTAAATAAAGGTCTTTGAAATTAACGCAACTTAAATTAACGCGAATTGGAGGGAAAATTTCTTTCGTATAAAGGAAATTAACGCGAGAGAGAGGGGGCAAATTTTCAAAATGAAGAAAATTAACGCGATTATTGATGTCACTAAGGGACGGACCATTAGAAAAGTGATGGGGGGGGGGGGGGGGGTGGGGGATTTTCAGCTTGCGCGAATTTTTTTTTTCGCCCATTGCTTGTGCAGGATTTTTTTTTTTGCAGGTGAAACCCTCTGCACGAATTTTTTTTTCAGACAAATATTGCTTTGTTTTTCATTTACTACTTAAAAAAAAGGTGTAATACTTAAAAACCATTTTTGACCATTACGTATATTTGAAAAATATATATTAGGAATAGTCCGCTACATACGTTGCACAAGACTATATCCTATTATGGAACGCATGAAGCAAACACAACTTGACACCAGAATTACACGCCTGTTGTAGAAAAAATATGCAGTGTATCTTGATTTCATTGAGACATACACGAGACCTCCTCTCTACAACACGAAAAGAACTGTTCTTTGTGTCAGAAAATATCATACATGCTATGAAATTAAGAATAAAGCCTCAGAAAGAAACACAACTTAACGTCGGATCGAAAGTACACCAATCCTATTGGTTCAATTAAACGAGCCAATGAGAAAACGGAACATTCGATCCTTCCCAAGGAACAAATATCTCGTAGACCTTCTTGGGAAAGCATTTCTAAAGGCTTCTTTATACATTTTGCGACTAGCGGGAGTCGTGTTTGGCCTGTCACCTTTATAATACTATTTATAAATAATAGTATAGGAAGGCCCCAAGAATGTTTTGAATTTTTGAAACGCCAAGAGCGCTATTTTCAATAGGCACTTTGGCAGCTTTTATATATTAAATAACAACAATATAACAATAATAACAACAATAATAACAACAATAATAACAATATATTAAATAACAACTACAATAGGACTTCTCCTTCTGCATGAATTTTTTTTTTCTTTGCCTTGAACTGTGCACGAATTTTTTTTCCTGGCATTTTCCCTTGCACGAATTTTTTTTTGTTTTTTTCCCCACCCCCCCATTACTTTTCTAATGGTCCGTCCCTAAAGATATTTTGGCTGACTGTGTAGTACAAAAAAAAAACGGATGTCGAAAACCGCTCTTCTAAAAGCAAGAAGGAATTGGAAATATTGCAGATGATCATATATCTTTAAGGCTCTTACATTGTAAAAGATTGAAAAATAGCGTGCAGAAAAGAGAAGGTTATATGTGTTCGGACGGTATCCAGAATTTGGGGTGAAATTGAGGTCGCGGAAATTAACGCGACTTAATTTCATGGAGCGTTAATTTCCTATAATAAGGTATGACATTTTGAATATTGAAAAATTCCGGTGCAAAAAGTGCCCCCCCCCCCCCCCCCCCCCCCCCCCCTTTGTGGAAAATCTTCAAATTTGTGACGTCATAATCTGACATTTTGTGACAATCTTTAAATTAAAATGAACTGGACAACAACCCAAGCTCATCTGCCAAGTTTGGTGTAGAAATATTCAAAAGAAGCAAAGTTAGTCTAGATGCAACATTTCGGGGGAGCTGAGGTTTTGTATTACTCCGATAAGACGAAACTACGGTTTTGAGCGCGACGTCGTACGCGCATGTTGGGCGACGTTGTACGCACCCGCAAGCTAGCCATCGTACATCGACATCGTACCGCGAAACATTCCACTAGCCATGACCATGAAAAATGACGGGCCCTGTTCTATGACTATAAAGCTCCGCGAGAGCTCCGCTATAAATATCACGGCGATGATGAAAAATCGTTTTCATTAAAAATTTACCGATATTTGCATTGCTTGGACATTTACTCCCGCCTTGCCCCCCGATAGAACTGATATCAAATCCCTCTCACGGCTTTCAGAATGACGCCGGTAGATTACCAGGTTTTAAGGTTCATGCACGTGACTGATTTGCCTCGAGTGATAGGCTGATACGCTAACGAATTATTAATGAGATTTTAAAAACTGACTTCACAACATTGCACGAGAGGCTGTAACTTCTACTTTCGCGGATTTTCCGCTAAATCTGAAAGCCCTAATATGGTTCTACTTGTCAACAGTTTTAAATGATATGGAAAAGGTTGGACTAAACTTACCCAATCACGTACGATGAAGAACTTGTCACCTTTAGTTTATTATGTTGTGTAACGAATTTCAAATAGATCAGAATTTTTACCTTCAACTTCTCTGAAAATGAGTGAACCTTGCGATAGTTCTCAACCTTGTAATTTTTATATTTCTCTTGTAGTTTTGTCTTGGCTGAGAAATTTCGAAAAGTTTGTAACTGCTTTTAATAACTTTCGAGCAATGGAAAAAGGAATGAATGATACTTATAATTTTGTCATGTTATTTGTTATTATAACACAATACATATTTCTACATTTAAAATAGATTTCCTTGTTGTCATGTTAATAAAATAAGTTTCCTTGTTGCAACCGTTTCAGTAACACTGTGCATAGAAATGGGAATACTGTAATAAAGTTGTTGTTGTTGTATCGATCTTGGCAGGCGAAAGGAAGGCAGAGGCCACTTCTTAAGAGCCTTAACTAACTTTTTCTTTCAAACAGATCTGTGCCTTAATTCAGACTACGGTTTGATACCACTA
Organism: Dendrophyllia cribrosa; assembly: GCA_024195265.1. Classification (NCBI taxonomy): domain Eukaryota; kingdom Metazoa; phylum Cnidaria; class Anthozoa; order Scleractinia; family Dendrophylliidae; genus Dendrophyllia; species Dendrophyllia cribrosa. The sequence continues at coordinate 39,056,516 of JAJLRJ010000005.1, read as the reverse complement.
CGTCACTCAAGTAAAGGATGCTTTTGTTAAGAAAGACTACAATGCTACGATAAGTGACGCTTTTTTATAGCTGCATCTGTTAGCATAAAACTGAGTACAAAACAGATAATAGACAGACCTCTATCTTGACTCTATCCTGGAGAAAAATAGAAAATACTTGAACAGACAGCTGATACCAACCTCGTCCTGAGAACGAGGTTGAGCTCGATACTAAACAGACCATTATCCAGGGCAAAACTGCAGAATAACTTGATTAAGACAGGACGACTACGGACAACGGACTACGGTCGGACGCGCCAGTCCAAACACTGCATGGAATGGAACGAGTACGCTGAAAGGGAGCGAAAGTCGAATTGCGGTTTACCATTAAGATTGTGATTACGCAGTGCTAGACTACGGCTAAACAAAATGTCGTTCGAAGAAGTGAGAAACGCTCTGAACATCGCCTATGCAGATGTTTATCTAGTAGATGATGAACGCTGGTGTCGCTTTCTCTCGACATTCTGAATTCTGTATAAACAAATAGAAAATCAATAATTAAGCTCATCACAAACACTCAGTTTTTACATGATCATCACGCAGTGTCAGCAAATCGGAGCGACAAAATGGACAAAGAAATCCATTATTTGCTCAACTTCCACTCAAAGCAAATGGGTTTACAATTGTTTAACATATAATGAAGTTTTGAAAAGCAAAAATGGCAAGAAACAGCAGAAATATATTTAGTAGTCGCTACTACGCGAAACACACCGAGTACTCGCCGTAGGACTACGCGAGAAAAGCGCGTGATAGTGATCATGCGCAGTACCACTCGACCCAGGTCCCTGAGTACGTCCAACCGTAGCCGTAGTCCGTAGTCGTCCTTGACAAACACATTACTTTACAGTGGCCGCCATCTTGAAGACACGTGTGCTAAAGATCAAAGTGTAATTCCATAGAAGGTATTATTGACAGAAGTCTGTTGTCCGGCCCGGGGGAGGGGGGGGGGGGACTCAAATATAAAAATGACGGGAGTGCTCGTCGTACCTTTCAGGGGTCAAAATTTGGAGATTGGTACCGCTTAGGGTACTAAAATCTAAAATGACCACCATTAGAATTATCGCGGTACCTTTTAGGGTATGAGCCGAAAAAATATGACAGAATATGACATGTGTTGTTTTAGAATTGGTACCTCTTAGAGGTAAAAATTATTTTGAGCCACGCCCATTAAACGAGATTCTGGTACCTTTTAGGGTGTTTTTCGAAAATTTCCGACGAGCATCCCTGTCATTTTTATATGGGAGTCCCCCCCCCCCCCCGCGGGTAAGTAAGTAAGTAAGTAGGAAAGTAAGAACTTACATATTCTTCTAGTCATATTCTTCTACAAGGATGTAACCAAAGTCCATGAAATTTAGACAGAAACTACAATCAATGGACTTTGTCTGTGAGAGACAAAACCACTCAATTGCCAGAGCAACCCCAGAAAATTGACATCACGTTTTACAGATTATGGCAAATTTATCTCAACAATAATTAAAAACTGAAAGTGACTAAACTTTGCAGACAGACAGTGAGCTCAAATAGCCGTTAAATACAGGAATGGCTCCGAGCCGTTTGAAAGGAAACCGCTGACCTCATTAGCATTCATTTCTCTCTTTTTTTTTGTTTGTGCCTGGATTAGAACGAAAGTAGGCTTTTATTATCAGATAAAATTTGGCCTGGGCAAAGCGATTATTAGATCTAAGCTAGATTCGCGATTAGGTTAGATTTAGGGATAGGGTCACCTTTTACAATTAAATTTTTGTTGGGTTTGCCGGATCAACCCAGTGGTCTAGTGGTGAAGGATAGCACGCAGGAGGTTCCGGGTACGATTCTAGGTGAGTTATTGCATTTTTCTTTTTCTGATGGGAAAAAAATTCTATATAATTGGTGAAAAATTTTCTAAGTGTCGCTCGGAGCCATTCCATGTGTGAGCTCATAACTATGCCATGTTATGAACCATTTTGTTTCCATTAGAAATCAGTCCTCTTCAGAACTTTCTAAATCAGTTTCTTGGAGGTTTAACGTAGGATGATTTCCAATTGTACTTTCTTGTTTAGTTTTGTTATATTTATCTTTTAAGAAACATTTCATTTCAACACCCAAACCACGAAATTCTGGAAAATATGTCAATGAGAAGGTTGCAAATAGAAGAAACGTCAACCATTTGCTGACATCACTAACAGCATCTGGAACTGAATAAGTATCCGTATAAGGTTCATCATCTTTCAAAAAGCGAGTGGCAAGCCACACTTCCATGGCCACGTGCACAAAACCGCTGACACACAGGAGGCTCGAGATGACGACACGAAGCACAAAGAGCTTGATGGTACTGATTTCCAGTTTGGCAAGGTCGAAAGTGATAATGGTTTGAAGTGAACAGTAGGTTATTCCACAGAGACCAACAAGCATTCGTCCAATGTGGTGCAAAGATTCCAAAGTTTTGTAATCCTGCCAAAATATGTAAAACTGGTCATTTTCAAGTCTTGCACACAAGAATAAGTGGTTCATTATTTTCCCGCCATTCCCAATTTTTCAAAAAAAGGGAAAAAACCCTGGGAACGAGGTTGCCGACCGAAATGTTATTGCTTCACTTCTACTTGGACTTATTTCAAGTCCAATAACGTGTTTACAGTTGAACTTGGCGAAAGCAATCGAATTTGCCGCCAAACTCGCACAATGCGGCGTACAAAATGTTGGCCTTTGCGCATGTTCTGTTGACAACATTTAAAGAGGAGCCCTGGGTACTAGAGCGAATACGGATACGTGTGGACGGGCAAGTACGATTCGAATACGCTAAGTGTGGACGCGAATATTTTCTAATCCGTAAGTTCTATTGTTTTTTCTCTTGTTTTAATTTTAAGAACGGTGGGCTCCTGGAACGGTATGCATAATTGCTGTATGGGGTTATCCTAAGATGATTTACATTTCACTTTGTACACAATTTCCTGACTTGATTCTCGAGTGGGAGATATTTACTAGAGGCTTGTTAAAGTTTCCTTCTATTTAGTCGCTACCAGCAAGGAACTTTGGGGTCTTTCTGCATGTACCGGTACCCATGAACCACTCATTGTCTTCTATTGTTTGTCAGGCATTGTATTTTTGGCCTTGATTTGCATTTGTATTATTGTCGTTCTTTGTTCCTTTTGTTTTACGTAATATGTGCTCCGGTACATGCAGAAGGAACCGAACTTTGTCTTAAAGTTTTAATAAGCGCGCAGTTCACAACAACGGTTGACTGTTATTCCAGGGGCAGGGGGAGGGGGATAATCCCATATGTAAGGTATATTGGTATGTGCCGCGGGATAGGGATGATATCTGTTTACAAACATTCTTTTTGTTATTCAAATGTGCCAACCACTGGAACAAAAGAACCCTTTGTTTCGGCAGCCAATAAGGCTCTGGTTGACACATTAATAACAATTGGTGACGTCATTGATATCTTCCCAATAAGGTATCCTTTTTTGTGTGTGTTGCGATCCTTGGTAAGGGTTCCTTTAAATTGTATTAGCTAAAGTGAAGTACCTAAACACCCTGATAAACGAAACAGATTTGTTTATGATGGTGTATTAATGAGACTGAGGCTTAGTCTACTATTCTACGTCTGATGCGGAAAAGAATTAAAACGATCTGTTCACACAATTCTGAGTTATCGTCAATGGGGTGTCAGTTTTCGATTTTCTAAATAGGGCACACACCTATCCTAAACTGACGTGTGTACCCCCGCGGGACTGTTACAATATTACTAATATATGTAATTCATGGAAACTATTAGGCAAGTTTGCCCAAAGCCTTGACAGTCCTCATAGCGTTATCATTCGCGATATACCTTTCAAAAGTGTTTACATGAGCAACTTAATACCAATTCAACTTACCAGACCGCCTGATTGACGAAAATTGCTGATCACCGTTATTCCCAGCATGGTTCCGACGCCGAATGACAATGAGGCCAGTCTTAGACGCCCAATTCTTCCATATGTCTCTTCTTGAAGTCGGCCTTTGGTCACCAACTCCAAATGTAGATAGCGAATAACGACCGAAAGAAGCCCTACCAGCGCCAGCGAATCTAAAAGCTGACTGTGAATCGATCGCGTCCATTGAAAGGTACTCGTGTTCGGAACAGAGTCATTGATGTCTCTTGTGTCGACGATCAAACGTGAGATTATCACAGTGGTAACCAAAAGAAGCGACCACAAAATCGGTAGAAAGCGAAGACCAGAATATATGCTAGCCATAATGAGAAACAAACTTGTTTGCGCGCTGATAGTTTATGACTTGAGTATAAATGACAAGCTTAATTATGCGTCAATTTGATGTAATTACTGAGAGCGATTCTCATGAGAGTCCAATGAAACAAAGCGTGCAAATTACATAATTCATAATCGCAGAAATCGGCGCGACGAACGTTTTCAAGAACGGGTGTATGAAATCGATTTTTGCCGGCTTTTTACCTCGCCCGCTCCGACGTACTGCTCCTGGCTTTCCGAGGATGCATCCGCGGCAGAACTTGATTTTCTCGAAGTTGCAATCCATTTCTACGGATCGTCTTCACCGGAGCGATGTCGGACGTGTTTCTGGTCCTTCAGACTTGAATTCGAATGTTATGTTATCTTTTCACTCACATAGTAATAAAGAAATAAAAAACGCGCCGAGTGCATTATTGAGTTATATAAGCACTTGGGAATTTTTAAGAACACGAGAGAAGTGCAGAGAAGCACGAGCCAAAGACGAGTGCTTCTCGCACTTCTCGAGTGTTCTTAAAAATTCCCAAGTGCTTTTATAACTTAATAATGCACGAGGAACACGTTTTCTTATTTCTTTTATAAAATAATAACCGTTATAATGAACCTTATGTCACGCGCGTGCTTTATCGAGTTATAATGAACTCGGTTTAACCAATCATAGCGCGCGCATTTCCTTGAGCATTTTATAATAAAATATAAACATCACCAAAGCAAAGTAACACTCACTCACTGACAATTTTGTTGCTCTGAATAAAAATTCAGAGCAACTCGCGGCTGTGAAATACCGAAAAATGGCGGGAAATTTTCGCGCGCGTGATTAAAAATCTCATATTTTAGCGGGAAAATAACAAAAAAAGCCTGCTGCATTTAACCCCGTAAGTAATAAGGACATTAAACTAGATTGTTTTTGTGAAAGTTTTTATTAAACGGTTATAACATGAGTCAATACAGAATAAAACACAGGCCTGTAAAGTTGAGGAACGAACTTTTGGGACACCCTCAGGTACATTCTTCTTTGCGAGACACCATTGTGACATTTGGGGCTCCTTGTTCCCCGGAACACGTGATGTGGCACGCGTGATTCAGGTGGCAAGTGAGCTCCAAAGTACGGAACCAGATATGGTGAACGGGTCATTGTGTAATCCATTTGCGCTGGCATTCTTGCAGTCGTCTTTTATACTAGCAGTAATCAGAGATTTATATGGAGACGCGTTCGAAGGAATTTCCGGAATTTCCGAAAGAATCAATAGGGGCGGCCATTTGGAAGACTGGACACCAAAAAAATCTCAAAGTTTTCTTTATGTAAGGCACAGGGCAAGCCGCAACACGAAATTAGGATTGCGTTCTTCGAACGCGATTAGTTTGCTACACCGTGCTGACGAGTTCCAATCAGAATGAAACAGCAGTACACGGTTGCAACCCTACTTTATCGCTTTCTTGCATAGTGTACTTTTTTACGTAGTCAGATCAGCCTTGCAGTTTATTGTATGTTTGTTCATTTTTTGGCTGATTAGGTCTCCTGCAGATAACGTATCGTTACGGCAGCATTATCGTTTGCGGTCCGTTGCAGATTTTATTTTTATTACTAAGTTTTAATGCACTGATATGGCAGTTGTTAACAAAACTGGACCATTATCTTTAGGTTCCTGTAAATCAAATATGTCTTTTTGTTTTTCAAAATGATGCTAAAATGGCATTAAAAAACAGATTTCGATAAAAAATGTTTATGAAATTGTAGAGAGTTTAAAACCACACATCTGGTCCAAATTTTGCATTTTGTTGAAGAGTTATAGGCGAACGAATATTAGACGTTTTTAGTAAAAATGTCTGATAAAGAACGGCCATCTTGGCGCCCCACTTTGGTACACCCAAACATGACGGCAAAAAATTTCAAAGTCTAGCGTGAGGAATTGCGTGACGCATTTAAAACCTTTACAAATCGGAAGCAAAACATCGTAAAAACCTGAAACGTTTTGTGAAGGGTTGTACCACTGGTATCCACATACCATGTTAGAAACAGCTTTGTAGGATGTATAGTTTAGATTTTGAATTTTTATGACGTCATATGCAAAACCAAAAATACGGTCTGATTCAAGTAGGGAAGCAAAGATGAACAAAAGCAGCTGAATGCACAATGAATCAGACACTTTATTCCACAAAAACATTATCTCCAATACAGTTTTTAACTTACCATTAATTACACTGTGGTATGTGAATGTCATTTGTCCGCTTTTGCTCGATCGTTGCCGGACTCAGTTTAAGATTAGTTAACAGTGACTGTAATTCTGGTTAATCAATAAAATTATAAATCCACCATTAACCCTTTTAAACCCTCGCTCACGGTTTGGTTCCAGGGGTACTAAGCGTGTTTTAATTGAAAATGACCAATGTCAGAGTTATTCTGTTGCTTTTTGAGAGTATTAAGCCAGAAAAACATGCTGACCTGAACAACTTTTCAAAAAGAATTGGTACCTCTTAGGGGTAAAAATTAATGTGAGCCATACCCACAAAATTAGTTTCTGCAGGAGCCCGATGGGCTCCTGGTTTATGGTACCTTTTAACCCTTTCACTCCCAGAGTCACTGAGTTATGGAGACATGTAGCGTAGTTCTAACTTCTGAGTCTGTGGACGAGATCCTATGGTGTGACCATCCAAATGAAACCTCTTCAGCAGTACTTTTGCATATGGTACCATTTGTTCTAACTTCTGAGTCTGTGGACGAAATCCTATTGTGTGACCATTCAAATGAAACCTCTTCAGCAGTACTTTTGCATGTTACCATTTGTTCTAACTTTTGAGTCTGTGGACGAAATCCTATGGTGTGACCATTCAAATGAAACCTCTTCATCAGTACTTTTGCATGGTACCATTTGTTTTTCACTATTTTATAAAATGAAATTTGGGATTTTTCTTGAATTTTCATGTTTGGCACTCTTGGAAGTTAAAGGGTTAAGGGTCCCTTTCAAAGCTTCCGACGATCACTCCGTCAATTTTATGTGGGAGCCAACCCCCACCGCCTTTCCGAGGCAAAAACCTACATGTACGAATCAGTGGATTTGGAACATGTAGGCTAAAATTTGGCAGTTAAACCCTGAGTATAAAGGAATCTGTCTAGCATATAATAATAATAACCTGTCAAGAAATAAGAAGCCGAGGGGTGAGATCCTCTACTTATTGGGGACACTTAAAAACTAGTTATTAACATTAATAGTTTCTTATTAGAAAGAGTTCATGATCAAGTAATAGATAGATCGGGCGTTATGTGACTCAAATGTGCTTGAGTATTTTAATTAGTGCAGTATAAATTCAACTGTATACAAGTTAACAGCTTGAATGAAGTAATAATATATCATGCATTAATGTGCAGATAAAATTGATATCTTCACATGATCCTTGTATTTCCTTGACGTTTTTATAATAAACGTGTTTTCTACACTGTAGAACCCTGGTCAACAACGGGGTCTTTGAAAATGTAGGAATATCCAAAGGTTGTCAAAGAACCAAAATGAGAATTTTTGTTTTGGTCATGTAAATCGACCATTACACAGTACGTTATTTTCATTTGTTCATGCCGAAAAATAAAATCTTTTTCGCTAATTTCTGCTAAACCTAACATGTGAAAAAATTAATCAACCTAAATTCCCAGGCTATGCATAACATAGTCTTTGCTTTGAATATTGTTAAAAAAAACTATTCCAAGAAGATTCCGATAAATCGCTTTGAACCAAATAAATTACTGATTTGTTTTGTCGGATTGCTTGGCCATAAGGGCGCCACGCCTCCATAAATTTCGAAAGTAAACATGGTAAAGAAAATAACCTTAGCGAGAAATGAGATGATTAATCTGGGTAATTATAAAAGGAGAGAAAGGTTTTTCGTGTCAGATTGTTGTATAAATTACTAAATTTTTGGTATAGTTCCAAAGTTATATTATGCACTCTTTAATTTCTGTACCCTTTACTACTCCCCCAACATACATTCACTTTTATTTTACAATTGTCCACGGTTACGATCCTGCTTTATCGGTTTTTGTCGTGATGGTGTCTCGCAAATTTTACTTTTTTACGTGGTCAGATCAGCCTTGCAGTTCATTGTTTTTGTTCATTCACTTTTATTGCACATCTAATACAATATGACTATTTCTTTTTGGTATAAATCTACTAGCGCTCTATCACGAATGCTGTTCTCTTATTGGCTACGTACGCTACTTACTACTATCCAGTTGTAGAAAGTGAGTGGAGTAAGTAGCCTAATGGCGGCTGCTTCTACGCGTTTGTCTATGAAGAGTTCTTGTTGTTAAGTTTTGAACGTCTAGTGGATTTATACTAAAACTAGCAGTAATCACAGATTATGGAGACGCGTTCGAAGGAATTTCCGGCGGAAATGAGCTCCTGAAAAAAAACCAATAGGGGCGGCCATTTGGAAGACCGTCTACCAAAAAATTTCAAATTTTACTGCACATAAACCACAGGACAACCAACACGAAATTAGGATTGCGTTCTTCGAACGCGACAATTAGATTATTCGCTCTTGATTTCTATCGCGTGATAGTTAATTTGGGCTTCGCCCTCATCGACTATCACGCGATAGAAATCTCGAGCTCATAATCTATTTGTTAAATAGCACTATGCAATTGCAAATTGCAACTGACCGATTTAATTAGTAAACAAATATTAAATAAATAAATAAAATAAATATTATTATTATTATGATTATTAAATTTAGAACATTCTTGATAGAAAACAGGAGCCCCTGACATCAAATTGTAAATTATTCAAACCGTGTGAGCATTCATAAATTATTTTCAAATATCGTGGTGTAACTACTCATCGTCTCCACTGTTTATATCAGCGTACTCAAGCAAAGGGCTTCTTTGGCGTTCCTCGACAATCTTCTCACTGCATTCCACGTGCAAAGAGATCTTCTGGAATTCATCAAAAAACGTGATGCCAAACAAACCAAAGCACAGTGCTGCAATCCACTCACCAACATTACTGAGAACGTGGACGCTGTATCCTGGGTCAGAGGGTTGCCAGTTGGCGACCACGTGGACGGACTGGCGACGAAACTCGTCGTAGGCGAATAGCTCTGCTACGAAAAATATCGTGCCGAAAACGGTTATCACGCATGTCAGAATGAAGCGGATTGTGAAGAGGAACGGTGAGTTCATTCCAAGTTGCGTCAACTTGTAAGTGAGCGAGGACTGGACCCAACAATACAGAGCACCGCTGCCAAATAAGAGAACTGCGCCAGTGTCATGGACGTAAATCATGTTGTCTTGCTGTCAATCAAGAAATACAAGACAAAGATTATGAGAGTTTTCTGAATAAGGAAACAAGGATAGCCTCGCTCTCTTTCGCGCCAAGTATTCCCTTCCGACTATACTTCGCTCCCCATCATCTGAACGCCTGATATGATGCGCGGTTTAGGGGTGGGGGAGGGAGAATATGTATTATATTATATAGTATTGTATTCTATATATATTATATTCCGCTTAATCGAGCATAGTATTGAACGTCTAAAATCGGATAAAACAAGGGAGACTGTAAGGTACTTCGGTGAAAAGTAATGTAATACTATGCACTTATTGACTGAGTGGGAGGGCCGGACGGGAAAATATTTGGCTCGAGGTCATGGCTTACGGTGACCGAGAGCCAAATATTTTCCCGTCCGGCCCGACGTAACTCAGTCAATAAGTATTTAAAAATATGACTAGAAAGTACAAGAAAAGTCGGGCTGTGCGAGGTCACTTGAACTCGAGCGGGACCGGACGGCTTTTTCCGGACCGGCTCGCGTCAACCCGTCCGGCCCCGCTCACGTCACCTTGCGATTCTACTTTCTGTAGGATTGCGTCAGCGGGGCCGTACGGCCATATTATAACACCGGGTATTACCCCCGCCCCCCTCCCCGTCCCACCCCCGTTCCCCAAATTAGCATTTTAACAGTTTGTTTTTGCAAGCACGTATTCAAAAGAGTATAATATATCATGTCATTAGGCGAGAAAAAAAATAATAAAAAAAACCGACTAGTAAAAATGATCAGCCGCATTACACAACTTTTCGCTGAATTGTTTATTACACGACAGTCATCATCTCCCAAGTCTAGCGCGCGCTCAAAACAATGTTATAACATGTCATATTTGCACTGTCTTGTTGTGGTGCGAATTCGCAAATGCTATGTCGAATAATAAAACGTCGTCTTGAATGCGGACGCAATGTGAAAAAGAATCACATCAAAGTGGGCCGCGTTTTCGATGACAAAAAGTATGACAAAATGATGTGGACGGTTCGGAAAGCGACATTACATCTTACAACGTATGTACTTTCAAGACGAAAATGACCCGTTAGGCGGTGGACAGGTCCTCACGATCAGATTTGAGAGCAAAATATTGCATTCAACTAGTAAATGCAAAATTAAGAATTACATCTCTGAGATATATTTTTTTACGTTTTTGTGATTGGTAGAAGAAAAATGTATATTTTTAGGGTCAATAAATAGAGATATTGGACCTGTATTTCAATGATTAAAACAATGTACTAGCAAATAAACAAAACTTGGCCAATATTCCGCCATATTGGATTGGTCACAATGTCTACTGCAACCATCATGCACACATCAAAGTTATTGACTGTTTTATATTTTAATAAAAAAGTGTTAATGGGATTCGAAAATTGCACACTTTTTTAAATTGAACTTTTTTATTCAAATATCACAAAATGTGTGATGTTGTTACGGGCTCGTAAAAAAATTGACACATAGAAATAAAAGCGTCCCGAGTATCCAAGATACCAGGAAATCGTGTTTTTTCTTATAATTTTATTTTATATGATAATCTATATACAAGTACAACCTTTACATTCTGGAAGTAAAGGCTAATTGCAGGAGTTTAATTTGTGAAAGCTAACTTCGTGTTAACCCAGCGCCTTATCGGTTGAAATAAAGTTGTTCCTTGAAAGGAATATCATAATTTACATTTTGTATGACAGAAAAAAACGACACGGTTGTTTGTCTATATACAGCTGGAAAGAATTATAAAAATAACCAGGTTGCATACAAATTAAAATCCGTTCAAGTTTATCGCTGTATTTCACTGATATCTTTATTTATTATCATAGATTTGTGTGCATTTTTTATTTAAGGCAGAAATGGAGATATATGTTAATTAAATTTCGAGAGACAAAAATCGAACTTAATTTCACTCACGGTCATTTCAAGGGTGGTTTTTCTATTAATCGACTAAAAAATATATCGCACAGTAAATGTTGAGTCAACACGCTAAACAAGCTAAATTTATGGGAAAAGAGAAACGGCTAAACGGTTGAAAACAGCGATAAGTTGTATTATAAAACAAGAATATATCAGTCTATATAGGAATTAGGAAGTAAAACCTACGAGCATACCTCGTTGGAAGGGAAATTTGCGATGATTGATCCACCAAATGCACTGACTAATCCACACCCCAAGCCAACCTTGTTTAAACGGCTTAAAAGAAGCTCTGGCGAATCCAAACCTTTGCTCAACATTTCAAACTGAAGATAACGAACAAACAGGCTGAGCGCCATCAAAACCATGGAGAAATTGAACAACTCCGAAAAGATGTTTGCTTCGGGGATCCGCGCGCCCGTGTCACTTATGGCGGGAACAAAAGGGTAGACGTGATGCTCCGACACAGCAATTCCGTAGCACATAATAAACGTAAGCGAAGTGAAAAGCGCCCAACCAACCGGGAGGTAGCCATAACCGAGAGAAAAGTCACTGATCATGACCGGATCAAACTTGGTTGTCCTAGTTTTAAGATGAGATGCTCGGAATCTACATCCCCGATGTTTTCGCCAGTTTGGCCATCGGTTTTATTCTTTTACCAACACTAATCTATAACGAACAAGATCACAGCAATCCTGATTGTTGCTGTCACTTGCTCTCAATAATGGCCATTGGCTTGAAGAACAGAATTTTGTATGCAGCAATAAAATTGAAATTCACGTATGCAAATTCTGGGCGAGTAACAATAGCCGGCTGAGCTATAGAGTAGCGCGTTGATTCATTTGCAACAATTATGCTCAATAATAAGAAACATGATTGGTGGAAATAAGTCAGGTTGGTTTACAATTCACAAACATTTGGTGACACAATAACACCCACAAGAACACAAAAAATCTCCGGTAAACGTCAGTTTCAATTCTATTTTCCCTCCGGCCTTGATTCTATTTTAGTTTTTGAGTTGTAAGTAAACAGACTGGTTTGAAGTTTTCAGGGTTACATGTCTTCTTAATATTTACTCCTTTTAATTTTATTATTTTAAATGTTTCTGAACTGGCATACGCCTTCAAGAAATCAATAATTTATTCGTGTTAGAAATTAATTTCGATGGATATTATAGAGTTTTAAACAGGAATTGAGAAAACAATACAAATTACATCTGTTCCAAAAAGGTTTCCATATCGGTAAAACCGAAAACACACCGTGAATGTTGTTAATAAACTCTTTCCTCAACATGTGCACTCCCAATCATAATGGTCATTCTTTTTCTTTTGTTTCTTCACGCGTCGTGCAAATTTTAAAAATAATTCACCTGATTTATACAAAACCAAAATAAATACTACTACTCGTAGGTGTTCTAAAAAGAATTCGTTAGTCTGCGTGATTAGAAATCGCCGCGGGAGATGCTTCGTCCCTGATTATTTTCTACTAGTGATATTCAGTTTTTGGGTTGGTGAAAGCTACTTCAATTATTAAAATAAGCAATTTTTTGTTAGCGATGTTATCTGATAATAAATCTGCTTGTCTCTTTCCTATAAGCTGTGGATCAAAGAGTCTGATCTTAGAAATAAGACCACAAAAATATATTTTCAAAGATTATTTTGTCATAATGTACAATGTCGAAGAACAATTTCGTTATTTTGAAGAAAGCTTTCTGTATAATTTCAGTGTATCAAACTCCCCACGATTCGTAACACAGACTATCAGCAAAAAATAGATTGTCTAAATTTGAGCTTACTTCTGTGGTTTCACTATAATGTTATTCTCGATTAACGCTGGAGGCGTTTATTTCAAACTCGGGCTCGCGGAAGCGGCGTTTCATTCTATAATTATTATAAACAGGAGTAATTTTTCATAATTTTTCATGATTTTATTCCTTAATTCTTGATTCAAAAGCTAATTCGATCAAAATCTTCCGGAAATCTTGATCAAAACGAGAACGAGAAATCTCAAAGAGAAGATATAGTAAAAAAACTTTAACAAAATTTTAAAGAGAAATTCAAGTGATGTTCCGTGATCTTGAGATCGACTTTTATCTGTCTATTCAAAACCATCAACTCGGATAAAGAAACGATGTTGCGACACCCGGAATGATTAAGATCTCGGCGATAAAGAAAGCGGCTTGACAAAAAATCCAGCACAATATAGAGGCTGGTACAGTGAACATAATTGTTGTCGTTCCGTTTATTAACGTTTCGTTTTTTCCGATTTATATCAAAATAGCAGTTAAACGCAGCCATAACGTTTATTTAAAACTCAACCTCGTCGACCCGCGTTTATTTGAAACTGGCGTTTATTTAGAGCCCGGCGTTTACTGAGAGAAAATACGGTAAGCTATTTATGGCACACGGTCTCCAACGACAATTAGAGCAACGAACCAATCAGAACTCGCAGAGAGAAATAAACCGGCGCCAGGGAAAAACGCGAAAAAAAATCACCAAATCTAAGTCACGATTCGCACCGAAAACACCTTCGCCATCATTGGCAACAAAAAAAGTGTCGGCCGGCTGTTTTGGTAATATTTCGGTGAACAGCCATCACTTGGCTGCTTCATAAGCAACAATACATTTTCTACTACTTCAGGTGGATACTTTAAGGGTTTGCTATGAAACGTTTATGTTACAGCCGATTTCAACACAGTGTGCAGAACATGATTCACCGGCTTAAATTTCCTTTTTGTAAACGGTCGCTGCCATTTTATCGACACTTCATGTAATTTTTTTTCCTATCAGAAATGCAGTTAATAACCTAGAATCGAGCTCGGAACCTATTGTATGCTAACATCCCTCCTTTACCACTACACCACTGAGCTGATCAGGAAAACCTACCATGATTTAATTATAAAAAAGTGCTTTTCTTCGGCATATATAACGGGTGACCCTAACCTAAATCTAACGTTATCGTGAATCTTAGGTCTTACCTAGGTCCAATTTTATCTAATAAAATGAAGCCTACTTTCGTTCCGTAATCCAGGTATAAACTAGAGAGAAATGACATCGACCATTACATAAGGCTTGGTTACTAATTAATGCTAATGCTAATTATGTGTGTGGCCGGTAGGAATCCAAACTCGCGGGAAATTTAAACTAAAAATGGCCGTTTTTATGCTACAGACGTTAATATCGTCTGAGACGTTAAAGTCGTCTCGAGACGACTTTAACGTCTAGTATAAAAACGGTAAATACGCCAGACGGATTTAACGTCTGACGACTTTAACGTCTTCCTTTAAGTGCGTCGTTCAGACGCGCTTAACAGACGACTTTAACGTCTCAGACGTTAAATACGTCTAGTATAAAAACGGGACGGCCTTAACGAGGACGAATTTAGCCCTATTTGTATGTTCGTGCTCTTAAAATTTATTTGGGAACGACTTTAGTCGGGTCCAGTCACTTCCGAGAATAAGTGTTTTTAGAAAATCTTGTGTTTTTTCTCTGTGGCCATCTATTTTAATGCGTCCCGTTTTTATACCAGACGCATTTAACGTCTGAGACGTTAATTGCGTCTAGACGACTTTAACGTCTCTAGCATAAAAACGGCCAATAATAGGTTTGTGAATACGCCGTGGCATAGACGTAGCATGGGAGTTGCACGGTCCAGGTTATGGGTTCCTGATTGAGCACGATGGGTTGTTTTTCGTTCACATGCTATGGCTAATTAACTCAGAAGTTCCTTTGGGCCTGTTGGTTACGCTGCTAAAAGTCAAGTTTAATATGCATGGGTCTATTCCTCAATCGGGTCCTCAAGTGTATACCTCAAAATACCATAAATGTTTGGGTGAAGAATCTTTTATTTAGAGCCTTTCGTATTGACGAGTTGGCTCATAGGGGCCTTTGATTTTTGAAAAAAGTAAAGTGCCTTAGGGTGGTCTTTTACAGTTGAAAATCAATTGTGGTTTGAGCTCAGTCAGACAAGTCTAAAATCACTAAGGAAAACATGCAATGGAGTTTGTCGGACTTCGTGTCCAATGCCTGTAGTTATTTAGTATGGACGAACACAGTCAGTTATGTTGGCTTGTGAATTGAATGTACGAAGATATGCTCTTGAATCGAAATACTCAAGAAAGAAAAATTCTGAGCACACCCAACGTGAGTCAAAGCCTTGACCTTCCAGGTACGTGAGGTATTTTACAAGACCTAATACGAGACCTAATTCCTACGAAAACTACAAGCTTAATAAAAGATACAACACTAACAACGCTAAGTTTCATTATTTAGGCTCCCACGGTCGAAAATCCATGAGCTGATTAGAGTGTATCATACAGATTAGTTCTAAGCTTATTTTTAATTTATTTTTAAAGCGTCGCTGACAGAATCCACTTTAATAGGCTCACTCACTTCAAAATGACACCGCGTACGTCCCAAAATACGCCTTGGGCTCATATTTGGCCAAATAGTTTTCTCTCGGGTTTATTTCCAACACCTTTGAGCTGTTAATAAGATGGCATTTTGCACTGTCGCAAAAAGTACAATGTACAAATATGCTTTTCGTGGGGTGATTTGTGGCGTTATGTAAGGGATAATGCCCTCGCTCCTCGGCCTTCTTAAAAATAAAAACCTTTTCATTGTTTTAGAACAAGCAAACCAACGAGTTGCTGTGAAATTTTGCTCATTAGTGACAGTAGTGATTGTCTGAATACCGTAAGGATTGTGCAAGCATTTTAATCATTGTAATGGTAAAAGTCAACTAAATTTCAATTTTGACGACGGCTTTAATGACTTCCTTGGGCGAATTTTTTCTTACCATTACAATCAGTTCAGCTTTTGTTAGAATTGATCAACTATGGCCTCGATGAAACGTTGTGATGCGCTATGAAGCGCCGTTTATGATATTCTTTACTGGCCAAGTAGGATACATTTTACAGCAAGATGTGATTAAAGTTCTCAAGTTAACGCAAAATAGGAAAAAGGAATTAGGAGGATGCAATCTTGGAAAAAATGTGAGCAAGCGAAGTGAAATTTAGTAGACTTTTGAAACGTTTCTAATCAATTCTTACATGACAAGGGTTAAAAGTTCCTTGACAGTCAGCAGTAGTAGTAATCAGGATATTGACTGTCGATAATTGTTCATTTCACGTTCGATGTAATGGAAAATATTGAGTATTTGCCTTATAGTGTCTATAGTGAAGGTTTATTTAAAACTATTAACCAAGGAACTTTAAAACCTAAAAAAATAAGTCATTCGGAGATACAGTGCATATGTTGTTGGTCCAGAGGGATGTATTGTTCATTTCGTTGACACGTGTTTGTCAGGCAGTGTTTGTCAGGCCCCGTTTACACGGGTCCGGACAAATTTTTGCACGGACAAAAACTTGCACGGTTCCACCTTGCGTTTATACGAGACCGGCGGAACTGGACGAATTTTTGAACGGCTAAGTGTGCAAGTTTCAGTGTAAACACCACTGCAATCTGTAACAGAATTTGCACGGATCCATGTAAACCCGTGGTCTAGGAACAAAATTCGTCCGTGCAAAAATTTGTCCGCGGACCCGTGTAAACGGGGCCTCAGGGGTGTTGTGAGTGCTATCCATGTTTAATAATAACCTCCTGTTCCACCTCACTGACCACAATAATGACCTGTTGTTCCATTTCAGTGAGCATTTATGCGGACTATTAAAAATAATAACCTGTTCAAAACAATGAAAAGATGCATTAATGAAAGCAAACGTCTCCGCGTAATAATAAAACACCTAATATTCTTTGAACATACATCAACCTTGGCGACGTGAAGAAACACGCGCAAAACAACTTCCATGCACGCAGTATCCTTGGTAACGATATCACACAGAAAAAGCTCTGCAAGCATCAAGATAAACAGATACCACTTAGCTCTTTACAACCTGTAATTTCATTGGACCTGGGTATCACACAGCTCTATTGTTTTCAGGGCTAGGGTCCATTGTTGTGTTGTTTGTTCTATTGTTTTCTCAGCAAATCAGAGAAAACCTTCACAAGAAGTATATTTTACTAAAATAGTAAGTCTGCATATTTATGGGCTTGTGACGAGTTGACCAAGTTAGTAGGATTTTTTTTTTCGTCAATTTTGCTGTTCTTATGGGAAAAAAATTGCCTGGTTACTGAGATGAAAAGTGGTCACGTAATCAGTCATGCATGGCTTGTTTCATTCCATGTAATAACCGGACTGACTGGTTCATATATAAAGGAAAATTTCTAGCCCCATAGACAACTTTGACATAAAGGAAACCGGGCTCGAACAAATTGGTCTTCATGTCAGTTATTAGTCGACCGCAATTCAAAGTATAGTGGAGAGGTTTTCAGAACATTTACGGGACGATTTTTCAAAAGAAGTTAATTAAAGTCGTCGTCTAAACCTAGATAAGTTGGTCAACCCTAATATTTCGACATTATTTACTGTAAACCACACTAGAGGACGCATAACAAAAACAAACTGACTACACCAAATCACGACAAGATAAAAGTTGGCAAGTGTAAAACAATAAAAATGCAAACAATGAAACGTTCTGTATGTTTATGGATTCTATATTTAAATGTTAAGGAAAACTTCGTTGAGGGTGTTGAATATACTATGCAGACTTATACTAGCAGTAATCACAGATTATGGAGACGCGTTCGAAGGAATTTCCGACGGAAATGAGCCCCGGAAAGAAAACAATAGGGGCGGCCAAAAAATCTCAAATTTTACTGCACATAAACCACAGGACAACCAACACGAAATTAGGATTGCGTTCTTCGAACGCGATAATCATGTTAAAAAGATTGTTGGCTCACCCTTTTTACTCTTACTCCTGCTTAGAATGTTTATCCGATAGTGGCCGAATTATACTTTCTCCTGACCAGTTGATATTTCGTAGAAATTCTAGTTTAAACCTGTATTTCACTAAGCAACCTTGCGATCATCGCAAATATTTACTCACCTGTTGACCAATTGGACTTATGCCGATAGATGTCGAGTCAAGATAATGGATGATAGAACTCAGGTCACGTTTTTCTAAGCGTTTTTCTAAGCGCGTTATCTGGAAATGGTATTTTTAGTTAGAGTAAACTATTATTATTTAATTTTCTTATTTTTCAGTACAACCGTAATGATTGAGGCAACTTTTTTTTTTGACTTTACGTTGACGCTATTTAATTACTTTTGAATTATATTGCCACTTTCATACAAATAAGGTAAAATATAATTTTAATAAAGGAACTGTTGTCAATCAAGATCGCTCAAAGGTCACTCAGTACAATATAAGTTTTACTAGTTGACACGTACCACCTTAATGATATGGAATGGGCTGGGCTAAACTTAACCAATCATGTACGATGAAGAAGCTTGTCATCGTCAGTTTTCCTACAACATGTAACGAATTTCAAATGTAATTTTTACTTTTATCTTCTCCACAAATATGTAAACATTTCGATAAATATTTACCTTGTAATTTTTATATTTCTCCTGTAGTTTTGTTTTGGCTGAGCAATTCCGAAATGTTAGTGAAAATTGCAAGAGAAGTCAGCTTCGACACTGACAAACATATCGAAGGAATATATATTAATGATTTGTCTTGACCAATCATGGTGACGCTTACGTCAGCCTACATTGCGTTTTGATCTGTTTTTGACGTTGATTGACAGCTAATTCTCAGCCCTAATAAAAGCTACGTGAGAAACATTCTGGTCAGAGATTTGTGAGTAACGATGTACTGTAAAGTTCAGTAGAAGAGTAAAGAGAAAAGTTAACCACAGATGAGAGACTGATTTATTGAACCTTTTCGTTGAGTGTTGGAAGTAGGCTGCTAGTTCCCCCCCCCCCCCCCCCCCAACGCCCTTCTAACACAAGTTAAAGGGGCATTGTCACGCAGATTTTGCTGTGTTTTGGTCAAAATACACTAAATATATGACAAAGTACCTTTGCTCAAACATAAAATTGCTTTTAGAACTCCAAGAAGATAATATCAAGTGATTTCTTCAAGGAAGAACAAACCATAATAAGTTTTTTTGCGATTTTTCCACGACTCTTGCGAGGAACTTGAAAAAATTGGCCAATTTTTTCAAGTTGCAATCCATTTCCATCCTGGCCATCCGCAGCCAAAGATAACAAATACTAGTTTCTGTGCACTGGTAGAGTATTTGATAACAAAACTGGACCATTATTTTAAGGTTTCCATTGAAACAAATATGTTTTTTGGCTTTTCAAAGTGATACTAAAAATAGTTGACAATGTCCCTTTAAACTCACATTTGTTATGTGAACGTTTGTCATACACATATTAATTTAAACGCTTTCATTTGAATAGCTACATCGTTAGATTTCATCCACGGACTAAAAAGTTAGGACCACATTTCAAGGTGTAACTGTGTGATTAAAGGGGCGGTCAATGTCAATTCTATGACGTCATAGCCGACAGTAACAACTTCCAGCTTCTAAGATTAAACGCCATAATCCATGGTGTAGTTGCAGCTATTTAAAAATATTATTTATTTGGTGACGCCCAACCTGTCTAAGGGAACTTGTTTTGAACAACATCCCGTTGTCAGACATTAATTCGTTTCCTTTTTACAAAACAAACATTTTTTTTCAAAAGAACAACACGCATGGCGGATATGCCAGTCTTTTATTCAAAGACGCAAACAGGTTAGAAATTAAAAAAACTACATTCAAACAAAAATTAGGAAGTTATTTTCTTAATCTTTTTCCGTCATGAAGTTTTAAAATCCCTCATAAGCCATGAAACAACTTTACCACGATAATACGCTGGAAACAGTAGTTTTTTCCGACGCCCATATCAGACTTCCACACGGACCTTCTGTTGTTGTGAAATAATATTTTACGTGTGTCAGTAATGTTCAAGCGAGAGAAAAAAAAAGTTACCACCAATGTAGTTTTGTTTTATTCTGTCCAGCGTCTGTTTTATTGTTGAGAAGGAAAAAAGCCTTCGGAGCAAATATGGGTCACCAAATCTGGCCATTCCCGGCGAATTTACTAAAAACTAACTAGCGCTATTACGAACACCAAATCATGAAGCCGAAGCGTTGAGCCGTTGTTCTTCATTTTCACCTGACATTATTAAAACTCTACAATATAAATAGCTTATTCTACGCGGCCTTTTTTTAGGTTCCTGATAATTGCCTAGCAATACTGAGTAATCGTAATACCAAGTTACATGTCGATACTGACTGCATTGCTTTGGACATACAGCATTTTAAAAGTTTTGGAGGTGCAGTTGAGCGTCTCCATGATACCTTCAACTGAACAGAAACAACTATAAAAAAAATCAGTTGTACTGATTTTAAGAATTTGTTAAAAATCCAAATTCGGCCTCCATGTCCAAGATGGCGGACGCATACAAAGTTCTCTAATTTTTTAAACCTTCTCTTCCCATAACTCGGTTATTATAGATTGTTGGGCTTCAAAACTTTTCCATATCGTTTCATTTGGCCTTCTCTGCAACATTTGTGTTGCTCTCAAAGCCAGAAAAACAAGCTGGCTACGCTGATGAAAACGATCTATAACAGAGGCAGCGGAGCGTTTTGAAACGTGGGCGAGGGGGGGGGGCTTATCATACACCAAGCCAAGCGCATACACCCACTCAAATTTTCCAAAATGTCCTTTGCGTAGTTTGTTGGCACAAGCAAACCTCTTTGCAATCTTAACAGTGTCCAGTGTGTGCGTAATCGATTCGTGACAATGCATAAGTAGGCAGTTGTTCAGACGATCCTGCTCCATGGTGCTTCTTTATAGGTAGTTCTCGAGTCGTCGGGGGGCAAAAAATGTACGCTCTGAAGTTGCCGATACCACAGGTAATGTCAAATACAACCATTTCGGCACCGAAACGTGGGTGCTGTGCCCCCCAAATTTTCGCCTCCCCCCCCCCCCCCCCCCCCCACCCCCCCACCCCCCTGCTCCGCCGCCTATGTATAACGAAAGTTGACTGTAATCGGCTGAAACGCTGAGCTACTACGTCACGTACCTCACAAGTTGCACATTTTGAAAATGTGGTCAGTTTTCTTAATCCGTCTTGAGCAATCTTCTCTTCACGGTGGTTATGTTCTACGTAGTATCAGCCTTGCTTACTTTATTTATATTACCATCTCTTTGCTACTTTTCAACTGGTCTTGGTTACTATTCATCTTCAAATTTCTTTCCTTATTAAGAAAGTTCAGGAGAAAATTCAAGAAAAATTTTCTGTAAAATGAAACGAAAGATAGCTTCATTCATCCATCCGTGAGACTGGAGTTTAGCAGACAAAGAAGGTCATCATTTATATTCCCACGATGATAATCCTATTGGTGTAAACGAAGGTGAAACGCTTGAGCCTTTCACCCCTAAAGTCAATGAGTCGTGCGTCATGCATGAAGCAAAAATAGAGTGAATAAAAACATTATGTATGACTAGTCAAAATAAAGCTGAGCAGAACTTCCCTAGGAAATGTGCCGCATGCCCGCAAGTCGCTTATGACGTTTGAGCTTGTGGATGATCAGCTTAAAAGTGACCACTTAATCAAAGCTGCTGAACAGTACTTTCTTACATGTACTGTTGATTTTGATGTATCGGATGGCTTTAGACTTTCGAGTCTGTGGATAGATAAAATTATGAAGTGTGACTGTTAAATTGTCTTTGAGCAGTTCAAAGAGAAAATGATTTACCTCATTTTCTCTTGGCAGTTCTTTATGATGTACTACTGCATTTATTTTCTCTATTTTATTATTTTTGCAAAAACAAGGGACTATTAAGAGCGAACGGTTTAACAAAACATTTAAAAATTACCGACATGCATATAATATACAGATAAAGAATTCCAAAAGGGCTACCCGCATAGTTTCCAATAACGCGTATAAGCCGATAATTGGTCAATGTTTTTGTTTGAATATTTCCAAAAAAAAACCTCACAGAATGACATTCCTTTCTAGGCCATTCTAGGACGTAAGTTTTCGGGCGATTATTACAAATATCCACTGAATATCCATTTCGCAGTATTTTTTTAGAATACAACTGCAATGCAACATTGATACCGACAAACACTGACTAAAATCTCAGCCAAGTCTCAAAGAGGATTGCACGTTTTTATGCAAATGAACGAGTCTTTTCTGTCGGGCCAACATCAATCAAGTTTAGCCTTTCGCCGAATCCGTTCAAGTTTAACTTTTTCAACTATTCATTCATTCATTTATGACTTTTTCATTACCACCTATACTCTTGTAAGTGGTTCTAACTTTTGAGTTAGTGGATAAAATCCTAAAGTGTAGCCATTCAAATAAAAGTTCTTCAAATTTATACTTTCATGGAGTGGACACCTTATTATGCTCTAGACGGTGGTTATAACTCTTTTGTTTGAGGATGAAATCGATACCACAATACAGACTATACAGTATGAATGCTTAAATAAAAGCTTTCAATTGGCGAAACCGTTCGACCAAGATGTAGACATGTAACGTAGTTCTTGAGTCTGTTGACCAAATCCTATGGTGTGACCATTCAAATGAAATCTCTTCGGCATCACTTTTCCATGGAACCAAATGAATTTTTTTTCTTCTTTCTATCTCGGCCATTTACGGGATTAACTGAGCGGTCATGAATGTGCAATTTTGTCCATCCGGTACTAACTAGCTTCCGAATACAATTTTTGTTTTTCTACCGTTTTGAGGCTCCATTAAATTTTAAGTCCGTCTTGTATGTAACAGTTATGTGACGGCGTCGCCTAAAAGAAAACCCATCCTCTTCAACTTCAGTTGATTCTCGCCGTTTCCGTTTCAGTTCTGCTTAATTCAGTTTTTGTTTTTTGACTGATTTGCAATCTAAACAACATTTCAGTCATGCCAGATTAACAACGATTAAGCCGAAGCAATTTCCTGCCGACTTGTCGAAAATCATTGGAATAGCATTTTAATTTGTTATCGTCATTCATCATCGTTAGTTTAGCCTCGTGTCGTGTTGACATTTTTCTTATCATCTTCGTGTTTAACACCCATTTCAGACTAACACTTTGTGTACTTTTGTATTATTGTAAAAGTAGTTGTCGCTGAAAAGTCCCTTGTTAGCGAGCTTAAAAGACATAAGTGTGTTAATAGAGCGTTATGAATGAAAATGTAATCTCTAAATAAATCTCCACATTGAGCTTTTTATAACAATGGGCAGTTTCAAAGCAATTGCAGTGCTTTAAAACAGGACCGTTTTGGGATATCAATGCTGACATATTTGGCCCCATTTGTATGGTCTCGGGTACCCGAGACACCCCCCCCCCCCCCCCCCCCCCCAACTTTTCACTTGTTTCTTTAACAATTAATAACCGTTTACATGAGGATAGCGAACTCGTCTCGGGGAGTGAGATAACTCGTCTCGGCAGGTACGTGGGTAGGGTAACACGGGCAGCCATGGCAGGCGGGACAATTTTTTGGGGCTTTTTATCATATTTTTATCATACAAACACTTTGGTCCGGTAAATGTCATCTCGTAAAACGCTGAAAAGCTACTGTTGGAGTGCTTTAGTTTGAATTATCACACTTTAGGATTTCATCCACAGACACAAAGTTAGAACCACCTCAGTACAGCAAATAAACCGCGTTACAGGAAAGTGCTGCTCAATAAGCTTTCATTTGAATGGTTACACTTTAAGATTTTCATCCACAGACGTAAAACCAACTGGTACAGCATAATAAACCGCGCCATAGTAAAGTATACTGCTCAATAGCTTCCAAGCTTCCATCCACAAAATAGAACGTAAAAGCCACGTTACACAAGGCTGTTTGACTGTGGGTGTGAAAGCCAAGTAAATTAAAAACCAACATGTCTTAAATCAATTCCTGACTTCTCCTAACGATAACAATACAATACAGGTGAGGATAGTAAACCGAGTCATGCATCACATGGTGATGCTGTCTTGACACACTGAAAGGCGCACACGAGCGACAGGTGGCCCACTCGGCCGGAGCTACCCGGCGCAATGCAACAAAGAGTATTGGGATGCCAGGCCATTGCAGGGTTACCCCCAGCATTTTGTCGCCAGTACCCATTTATACACCAGGGTGGAGAGAGATAATGTGGAGAAAAGATCTCCTGTCCAAGGAAACAACACGATGGCAGAGACCAAGCCTCGAACGACCGACCTTCCGATCTGAAGTCTAATGCGTTAACCTGTACTGATTATTAGAATTAACAACACACAGTTCGCACCAAATCGTTAAATGCCCTTAATCGGGTTCTTAATCAGTTCTGAGTCGACTGAGTGAAATCCTAATGCTACAATGCTATTGTACACCCGGGTGTACAGTATTTTCATGTGGAGCTGTTTGTTTATCCGATATTTTAGAAAATAAAGTTTACGATTCATCAAGTTTAACTACGAAATACCTACGAAGGTGCTATTGCGGGAAGTAAAACTGAAGTTAATCCTCTGGAAAACAGTGTGGAGAATCTATGATTCAACCTTGCAGCTGACTGACGGGTTGCTCGGATAATGCGATCAACCGGTCCGACCACGTGCTAGTACGTTTATAGTGAAGATAAACAAAGTATCATTTCCGAAAATTTCAAATTCCTCGCGTGGATAATACCACGTCTGGGCATGAAGGATATTAGCCACGCACTACCTGCACCGCTGTCCGCATTCAAGTTGTACCGGCACGTACGCGATATGTTGCGGCAGTAGTAGTGAAGTGTTCAACCAAGAAACGGCAAAAAATATCGCGTGCACTATGTCTTCTATTTGGTGTATGTTTTTCACCCAAAAAATTCACAAACTCAGCCGATCAAGGTCTTACAATATTTCGGCAAAGCCGAAGAAAAGAGAAAACAAAAAGAGATTTGGCTTCAGCCGGAGTAAAGGTGAGTCTAAATATAATATCACATCATCCAAAGAGTTGTCAGAAATGTAGTTTACTTCTAAAGGTGATTAACATAGTAAACATTTTCTCTGACTTAAAAGCGATGGTACTACTATAGACAAAACACCTCGATCCTCACTGAAGAATAATCCTTTCTCTAGCTACGAAAGTCGGCGTTTAATTCAGTTATTTTTATCGTATGTTTTGTTACCATAATATTGGTCACCTGTTACAGATTTGAATTTGTTGGTTAGTATCACAGTCAATTCTACTTTTCTGCTCTTTAATCGCCGTTGTGCCACTGGACAGCCCTCGACAGACAATCGCTAGTGACTTATATACCGAAGAGAGATTCACTAGAATACACCGAACAACCTACAACACCGATCTTACGTGTAATTCTGCAGGTGTTAAAGATGCTCTGAGGTATGAACAAGGGCACTTGAGCCGTATTCTTACTGAGAATGCTTACCGAAGGCACAGCACGAGTCAAATTAAACAGCATGTTTCCAAAGAGTTGCTCACGTTCGTTGTGTGTGCACTTTTTCATTTGTGCACGTAAAAACCTTCTTCTCTTCTTTATGGCTATAACTTTTGCCGGAACCCTTGCCGGATGAAAATTGTGACCATTCCAATACATGAAAGGCGAATTTGGTGATATTTCGGATATTTGTTTCCCTATACTTTGTGAAACGAAATTTAGTAGTTTCTTTTTATATTTTGATCAGCGGTGAGCGCTCCGCGAGTGAACTTGAACTCAAAGATGCCGCGAACGTGTAACAAGAGTCCACTTGCTTCTGCTGTGATTATACTGACTGTGCTTACAGAACCTCAGCATGATTTAGGTCGATTTAGCTCAGCGTGCGCCGCTGTTCACATATCAGTATGTACTTAATGGGACGCCGGGTTTATACTATTTATACGACAAAAATAGACATGTGTTGTTGTTGTCCCGTCGTATGTTTCTACTGTCCATCTTATACAACAAAACCAGCTGCATAATTCACTGAATATGAAAGGCGTTTCTTCTGCACAGTGAACTAAAACCGCACGTTGGAAATACTGAAATTACTCGGAAAACACCACAGTAATGCGGTACATGTATTATTGGGTATTTGTCAATAGCTTTCATTTAAATTATCCGCCACTTGATAATTTCATCCACAAACTTACAGGTTAAGTTACAACCGCAAAAACGACTCAAGGTTTATCACTCTAAAAATGAGGAAAGGGTTCATTAACCTCACTTAAATTGGTTCCCAGTCACAATACATGCCTTCTTTCATATCTTCACGTCTGTGTCTCCGCTTCCTTCTCTCAATAAATTCCTCTTTCATGCTCTTTGTTGTCAAATAACTTTGTAAAGGAAAAAGGAAAAATGCTAGAAAATACGTCTGAAACATGCAAAGTTCAACATCCAATAATTCGCATTTAATACTTCTTACTCGAACGAGGTTTCTGTTGCACCCAAGAGCGCGCAATATGAATTTAAAACCTACAAAATGTTTAACACAAAATAGCGCGACCTACAAGCCGAAACACATCAAGGCTTTCTTTTTTAATTCAGCGGTACCGGGTCGATTTTTTTCTACTGATAACAAGCTATAACAATATCATACAAAATAGATTGACAATAACAAACTTAGATCGCATAAAAGCTATAACATTGATTAGTAACTCCATGAGTTCAAATGAGTCATATTTCCGGCTTTCTCTGGTATGTTGTTGTTTAAGCTGCTCAGTTTTTTTGAACCCTTCAACTGTGCGTGGCCAAAAATGACAAATTTAAAAAGTCGTCAAAAATGCCATTTCGTAAAATATTGAAAAAAAAAAACATATCTGAGTACCATGGAAAGTACTGCTTTCCATTTGAAAGGTAAAACTTTAGGATGCTTCCAACAACGGAATTGAAAGTTAGATTTACATAAAATACATCTTGTCTCACTGAGTCATGGTTTCACTTTACACCATGCGAAGAAATATACCCAGGGTTGGCCCCGGCCAGTCCTCACATTCTAATTCTCTTTCGTCGTAGAAATCTTAGCGGCAACAGTTTTACCCATGTAGGTGCGATATATTTAAAAGATTACAACTCTTGTTTGCAAGTTCAGTGAATGTGAGTAAATAGTTGTTTTTCTACGGCACATCAACCACATCCTATCATTTCCACTATCCATGGAATACAGTTTTACATTTTCTAATTGTTTATAGAATTTTAATATGACACAACCTATTTTTCAATTCTCCCATTATAAAAGTCCGTTGTTGGTCTATAAAATTCATTGATAGCGAATCATTCCGTGACTAGTTGTTTACACAAAAGGATTATCATCTTCAGCTTCGGTTGTAGTGGCTTAAAAAGAGCGATGTCTCAAAGATGACGCAATCAAATCATTTTCCGCCAAAGTATGTCAAATACGCCACATTTTCCCTCACAAATACTTTATGGATTATGAAACAAAGCCCGTGTTTGCTGCGGCTGGTTCATACCGTTTCCCTCTCCATGGGGATCTAAGAACGTTTAGGAATGGTTCTTATGCGGATTTCCGATTTTGCCGCGATTTTTAAGATGGTCTTCAAACGGTGTTAACTGCACATGAGCGATTGCATTCACCACTTTTCAATGCTGCTGCTGATATTAAGCGGAGCTGATAACCTGATAACGAGGTATTTATAACTCAGTTGCAGTTTATTTCTGTCCTTTCCGTCAGGAAATAGTAACGAGCCTTTATCGGTGTCAATTGTTCTTTGAAACTGACAGTTGCTCATTGGACCATAGGCCTTCGGAACTTTCCGCGGCACGAAAAACATCCATCGTTGATACTTTTCAGTTTTCCCGGTTGAGTCTCAGCTTTACCCGCAATTTCTGAATTGAAAC
Organism: Dendrophyllia cribrosa; assembly: GCA_024195265.1. NCBI lineage: Eukaryota > Metazoa > Cnidaria > Anthozoa > Scleractinia > Dendrophylliidae > Dendrophyllia > Dendrophyllia cribrosa. Next base: position 39,028,336 of record JAJLRJ010000005.1, on the reverse strand, counting down.
TTACTCACAAGCCCAGTTGTTTAGTAGCCTTTAAAATTCTGGTATATAGGTGAATCACATGCGAAGTTGAGTAAAATATCGGCGGTTGCAATTTTGGCAAGATCACGCTTTCGCCACGCAGGAAATGGGCAATCAACTTCTTACCTTAGTACTTGAGTTCGCGCCACAAAAAAAAAGCAGTTGAAAGCCTGGTTTGATTTCAGAGGCGCACAGTTATAAAGAGCAAAATACGAAAAATAACTGTTCTGAAGCAACTGAGAATTTTTAGCTCACGCAGTTATTCAATTCATTGCGTAAAAAAATGTCACATTTGTCGGCTCTTAGGCAAAATAAGGAATTAAGCTTTATCTCAGTGGATGGAACAAAATAGGCAGGAATTGAAATTAGGATGTAGTAATGTGGGTCTAATATGATTTTGAAGGCGGTAGTTAGTACTAACTAAAGAACAATTAAAAGTGCAGCGAGAGAACAACACTTGTGCAGCTAAAACGGCGAAACATCATACTCTAGACAGGAGTTGAAAATTTCGTATGATACGACTTGGAGCCGGTTTGAAGGCAAATATGAGTTTGGGCGCCAACAGCTTATAACTTGATTAGGAATGTGCAATTTTTCCCACGATTGTCCGTAAACTTCAGTCATCAACAGTTGCGAGTCAGTAAACAAAGGTTCACACTGAATAATACTATTTTGTCTATTTTAATGCAATAAACAAAGGTCAAAATGAGCAATATTTGCCACTGATCTGTTCTAAAACGAGAAGCAATATGCCTACTCCAATTTTTAGCCGTGTAATCGACCAATCAGACACACAGCCAGTACTATCTAGTGTCTTAATTATGCTATACATTAAGTAGAAAATCGAAAATTGATACCTCTAGTTTTTAGGCCCAAAACCGAAAAAAATGACACCCTATGGAAGGTAAAAACGAAATTATTTATTTTTGTACACAGGAAGTTTAGCATTAACATGAGCATAGAATACTGGGCTAGGCTAGACTAGACTAGACTAAGCCTAGTCTGAATAATACCGCCATCGTTGTTTCGTTTACCTGGGTGTTTAGGTTCTGTAATTTAGCTAATACAATTTAAAGGAACCGTAACCAAGGATCGCAATACCCAGAATACTATATTTAAGGACCTCAAAAACCATACCTATACAGCTTACATATGGGCCGGTGGAAATGCATGCATCAAACTTTTGCTTACAAATACGCTGTGGTAACAAACATACACATAAGCTCCTGACATACAGTAGAACCCAATTTTTCGAACCTCAAAGGGAAAGGGAGATTGGTTCGAAAATCAAGGGTGGCATCGACTAAAATCAAATCCAAGGGAAACGAGTTTTGGTTCGTGAGAGGTTGGAAAAATCGAGGGTTCGAAAAATCTGGATTCCATCGACAGTCGTTATTCCCACGGCGGCATCTTACTAGGGTACAGAGTCTGGATGGGGTTACCGTATACCGTAGTACTCTCAATTATCAGTTAGATTCCGTGGGGGGGGGGGGGGGGGGGGGGGGGTACTCAACAAAGTTTTGTACGGGGATGCTCCGCCCCGAGGTCCAAACCCTTACTTTTTATATACTGTTTTTTTTTTATACAAAAAATGCAACCTTTTCATATACCTAATAGGCCATTTCCGAGTTACCTTATGCCTCGTTGTCAAAGCGAGGCTAGGTGCACAACCTTTCATATGGAAATGAGTTTTATTTGCATTTGAATAAAAAACTCATTTCCAAATGAAAGGTTGTGCACCTAGCCTCGCTTTGACAACGAGACGTAACGTAACTCGGAAATGGCCTATTGACTTACATCCCTGACTTACATCCCTGCCTTACATCTCTGACTTACATCCCTGCCTTACATCCCTGCATTACATCCCTGCCTTACATCCCTGCCTAACATCCCTGCCTTACATCCCTGCATTACATCCCTGCCTTACATCCCTGTTACATGCTGTAATGACAAAGGAAAAACAAAAGCAGCGTTTTTGGCCAACATTAGAGCATTAGAGCAATGTTTACTTACTTTTCACTTCAGTATAAACCAATTGGCCGTTTACGTGCGACTTAAATGGCAGTTTTCCCTACCCTTTTCTATACTTTTGTCAAGGAGAAGAGATTGAGACAGAAGTGAAATATATATATATTCAACTGTTTGTTTTTTTTATTTCACTTCTGTCTCAACCTCTTCTCCTTGCCGTAAGGATCAGTTTGCCGTTTTTACCTATACTATTTTAAGATTTTTACTGATCCAGGTCGACGATAGATCCGGCACTCTTCATTGATTTGTCGCTGTGGTTTTGCCCTTATCATCGTTTTTAAAAAAGGTACCCCATTCGGGTGGAACATCCCCGTGTAGCTCATTATAGGGAGTACCCCCTTCCCCCTTCCCCCCCGGGTTAGATTTCTTGGTGATTTCTCAGCTATCAGAAATTTTAGTCACTGCGTGTATCTTGACAGATCTCAGATGACTTCTTTCAGTTTTTTTAAAAAAATCGGGTTACTAAACACGAATTGAAAATGGTGTTGATGTACGGTGAAAAGAATCCGAGAAAGATTGAAAGATCAACCAGACAGGCGAGATTCAAGTGGTCTCCAGTTTGATCCTTTATCCGGTTTCGGGAAGGCGTGACCGCTGTAACCACAAGCAGTACGAACGTGCTCCGAACGTCTGTACGGGGTTCGATTCTCGCCCGCTGAACCATATTTTCACATACAATGTTATATCGGGCCTTTGTACGTTTATCTGCTTTGTCTCTTTGATACAACATACCTTTACATAGACCCTATGTGAAAATATGGCTGATTTACCGAGTGAGAATATTCCGTGCAGTCAGTTGCATATGTATGGGACGGTGTTAGCGCCCGGGGGGGGGATGCTTTGCAAATGTGGGACTCTGAGACCCTATTCTAGACTAAACACCGAAAACCTCTACCTTATCCTAGACCAATATTTTGAACGCTTTCTTTGTTATTAGTTACCAGGGTCAGTAAAAATGCCGTACTGCCCGCCGTACCGATTTTTAAATGCCATTTGTCAGAAAACCTTGTTTAGACTAAATTTGTTACGCAACTGATCAGTTTCGCGGAAAATGATACTCTATTCTAAACCAAAATTCTCTGATTACTATGCCCTATCCCAGACTAAACCGCCTGAAAACCATACCCTTCACAGCGGCACATACCTATATAGCTCATATATGGGAGTACCCCCCCCCCCCCCCCCCCCCCCCCGACCTGTTCACAGGCTATATTTTTACGAACGTACCAGGAGCCATTGATGGGCTCCTGAACGTACTAACAAGACACCCAAGGACAACAGGCCGCTGTCCTAATTACTACTTACCGTATTTACACAAACTTTCACTTACAAAAAAAAATTTGTTATTGCTGGAAAGAGAGCGACGGTCATGTTTTAAAATTCGCACGTGCACTCTGTTGCTCTTCAAGGATAACGATGGACAGAAAATACATACAGTATTCACGGCCTGCTGGGCTATAGTATTTTGTCACTCCCATCATCAAGTGTCAGTTTAATTACTTATATTAAACTGACTAAACACATCAATTCACGTCGAAATACAAAAGATTGAACAAAGGATCGAAGAAAGCCGACAATAATTTGTCACTCGCGGTTTAGTCGTTTTTGCCCGAGGTCGTATTAAAATAACATTTTAATTATTTGATTAAATGGATAGCATTCCTTTTACCCTTTATAAAAATAATACCACCCAATTCCAATCGATTGAAATATGTCACAACGTGTTAATGGTTTTTGTCTGCGAAAATACGCATTTTTAATGCATCCGAAACAATAGCACGAACCAATCAGATGTAAGATAACTAACTTTGGCCGTGGAAGTGGACAAACATTTTACAGACCTTATTATCACTTGCGTTCTCTGGGTAGACTCGAGGGCATTACCAAATATGCCTAGTAATATTAACTCATATCCGGGGTTATACAGCTGTTGAGCCTTTTACTGGTCTTTACAACCCTTTATTAACCTCCAAGGCCGAGACATTAATGAACGTAAAAACGCATTGCAATCGTCCAGCCGATCGTGCGATTTTACGTAGTCACTCCATCCTCATGTTAGCAGCAAATCCAGGAGAATCCAGTTCTGACTTAAGTGGTTTTCAGTGGTTTGAAGGTAAGAAAAACAAAATAACAGCACGTATTTGAGAGCTTAGATGTTGATATTTTTATTCCGCAAGCTCACTTGTTTTCGAATTCTTCCACGGCTGATTTCAATTGTATGTTTATGTTAAATTACATATGCAACGTACACAGGGTCGCCAGTCTGACGATGTCCGTCTGTGGAATTCATATGGGAAATCCAGATTGCGAAAACGTGCCGGCGTACGTTCAATCGAGCATAGGCATTACAAAACGCTCGCGAAATAGGATTAACTGTGGCTAGAAGCAATGCTTGGAGAGTTTGCACTGCTAAGCTTTCTGGATCATTTGGAACGCGAAGTGAGAAAGACATAAACGGCCTAATCAGCTGGGTCTAATCAATCATTATTTGGACAGTGCATTAAAATAGAGCTTAATTCAATCTGTAACTGTGTCCCAAAAGGTTTATAATTTAACGGGCAGTTTTTAGTAAAGATTTAGTGTGTTGAAGGAAACGAAGTACTACGGAGCGAAATATTCTTTTGCCGTATTGCAATTTGTTTCAACATTTTGGCCTAAACTGATACTACGCGCTGACAGACGAATATCCAAAGCTTGGTTTAAGCTTTCACCTTGTTTACAAAAGATCTAGCTACAAATGGCAAAAGTGCAAACATTTTAAACAATCTTCTAATCAAAATTCCTAAAGCAATGCACATTCTCTTCTTCATGTTTTAAAGGTAAATACACAACACTGAAAGGTTTGCATTGACGGTATTCCACGTCTACCCCACTGACGTCATCACGGGTCTGATAAATTTTCATATTCGACTCCCTTAATTTTAGCCTTGGAAATTACTGCACAGCACGCAACAACTTCGTATATTAAAATACGGTTGGTTGTTTAAATTACTTTCCAGTCAATACATTAAGTTATATTTACCTTACAGCAGGATATCAATCAAGGAGATTAATCAATTACTGACTGACGTAAATTCACAGAGTGCTTTGTAAGTGATCGTGGAATACTTTGAACTCTTTACATTTTTATCAATGTGAAATCTCTCAAGCATTATAAAGTGAAGCTAAAGCACTATAAAAATTTCTAGTCAGAAATGGTTTACTACGACAAGATATAAAAATGTTACCGAAGCACAGCCACCACTTTTTCACATGAAATATGCAATTTTAAAGTTATACAGCCTGAAGGAAAACTAATTTAAGATCCATTAATACCGGAAATAAAATCTAAAGGAATAACTCTTCATCATTTCAGTTCATAACGGCTTTGTAAGAAGGTTAATGAAGGAGACTAAATGCACGTCCGAGTTCGGGTCACTGCTTCGAGGTCTAAACGGCAAAAACAAGAACTTTATTTACACGGGACTTGCTTGGCCGGGAGCCGGTTAACAGAACGTGAAAAGATGCCAGAAATGTAGAAGTGCGGGCATTCCGATGTCGTAACATGTACAATAAAAGTGCATCATGTTCTTCGTATATTTTTTTCAGTGCAAAATGGTCGCTTATCTTCGATCGCTTTTGTGCGAACACCGCAAAATTTTTCAAAAAAAAAAATTAAATTGAACATAAATAAAATACGTTTTTGCTGTATGTCATTTGTTTTTAAACACGAAGTTCTGATGTAAAAGGCTTAGCTTCTCCCCCATTTCACACCTTTTGGGTGTGAAATGCAAATTTTAAAAGGCGTCTTTCAGTCACAAAACGTGGTTAACTTGCGCGTCCTTTAAATATAATTTGCTTCAAAAATCAAATTAAACCAAGATTTACATATAAAGCAAAAAAAAAAAAAAAAAAAATTCAAAAAGACTTCTGATATAACTTTCATAAAGTTTTTCCAAATTGTGTTAGCAATGGTCTTAGTAATGACGCATGTTTTTTGTCAGTTGTTAGTGCTTCAGTGGTTGATTGACGACTGGAGGTGAGAATGACCAGACCAGGCTCCTTTTTTATCGGAACTTCGTGCTTTAAGTAATTTTCCTTGCACTTGGTCAGAAGAGTGTAATAACGTGTAATATTTGCATTAGTTTTGGTGCGTATTTGCACTCTAAAATGCTATTTTCAAGCTGCTTTTGCTATAAACCAGATCAAAGAAACTAATGAATAAATAAATAAATAAATAAATGAACAGACATTTTCGAAATCCGAGTGGATCCGCTGAAATGAAGACTAGCATAAGAATAAGCTATGGCTCACTGATGTGGATGTCCTCTCAAAAAAATTTTTTACTCAGTTTACGTGGAATTAGTTGTCCATCTGCAGACCTCTGTTGTTCAAAAGGAGGATAGCGCTATCCACTGGATAAATCACTATCCAATGAATAAGCATTAACGATCATTAACAAGACCAAATGTATTTTCGGCCACTGGATAGTGTCAGTTTTATCCGGTAGATAGCGCGCTATCCACCTTTTGAACAACTGGGAGCCTGAAGTGTTTTTCTGACGGTAGCAGTCAAGTTCTTTTCCTTTACAGGCGCGAAAAACGAACGGGAGATGGGCGCAAAAACGATCCCCATGCCATCGCGCGCCTCCCGCGCTCTCGGAGAGGAAACAACTGCTACGCAGGATACTCAGACATCAACCCTTTTTAAAACACCCACTGAGTGCCAAACATCAAAATTCAAGAAAAATCCCAAATTTCATTTTGTAAAATATTGAAAAACAAATGGTACCATGCAAAAGTACTGCCAAAAAGATTTCGTTTGAATGGTCACCCCATAGGATTTGATTGACAGACTCAAAAGTTAGAAGTACACTAACTTTAAAACCAGACATGATCAAGCTTCTCACAGCCTTTCAACAAATCAGTACAAGAGTGGCGCTAACTTTTCATCTTTTTTCTTATCTTTTGCAGCCAGCTCGTTCCGACAAACATCCCAGTTTATCGCAGTGCCGATGAGTTATATGGAAATCCTTTCGGTAAGTTATGTGTTCTTGCTATGCAAATTATCTTTTTCAGTTATTTAATTAGGTTGAGGCAGATCATACATTATACCCTTTTTATAAACCCAATCTAATGTACATGTAAATGAGCTCAAACAACAGCCTGCTAAAACAGTCATCTCTTTGCGTGCATGACGGCATAAACGCTTATGAAATGATTTTTTTCCAGACTGGTTATCAGCTAACCAAATTCAATTTTAAAGACGTCTGAACTGTTGTAGCTAATGTTACAGTAACTACACCTCAAGTTAACGCACGGATCACAATCCATTTTTCTGATCCGGCCGTTGAAGAGAAGTAGTCGTCTTGTTGAGTGAAAGGGTAAGAAGCCAGGAAACGAAAATATGGCAGTTGTAGAAATGTGGCCTCTGTGTAAGCTCATCCAGGGGAGAGGAGGGGGAGCTCCTCGCTTTGGGCCGTACATACCTTTATAGCTTATAAGGGAGAGCTAGGGAGGAGGGGGGGGGGGGGCTCATGAGTATGATCGACTGTATTAGGCGCCGGTTTGTTTGTAGCTTGCGAGCAGGTCCTCGTTCTCTGAGGTTAGAGCTTGCGAGCAGGTAAGTTTAATTATAGGACGAAATTTCGAGGACACGCGCGCGAGGGGAACGCGAGAAAGGGAGCTAGAGTAGGCGCGCCCGAACTCGAAATTTCACCCAAAAAATAAGCCAGTGTACTTATTTTGGGTTTCTTGTGCCTTCCTTTCGTGTCGAACACTTGAAGATTTTTGAGTGGTAAGGGCCGTAGCCAGAAAAAAATAAGGACTGAGGCAATATCCATGATTAAATTCCCCGCCTAGCTATTTAGGGTCTTTATGATGACTACGTTTAAACAAAACACTGGGATCATGACTGAGGCAAGTGCCTCGGTTTGCCTCATACTGGCTACGGCCCTGGCTGGTCCATGCTGGTGGTAACTCAGTAGTGAACGATCATTGAGCTTGACAATCCAGCAAAAAGGAAACCGAGTTGAAGAGCTCATCGAGTTTAAGCATTCACCCTTTTCTTTTGACGTTTATGTTGTAGTCACAATACAAACAAAGTGAGCCGAAGTCACAACGCACGCTCGGCATTTTCTCATTGTCTGCGTCATTGACGCAAACTCGTTCCCAGGGTCCCCTCTCTCAGAGAATGGGTCTGCTGGGAACGAGGTTGAAATTTCCGCGGCATACATATAGTCATACATCTTGTTGGGTCGTCACACGATGCGTGAGGACGAGTTGCGTGACGACATAGAATATTTAGTTTGGCATATATTGCAAATTGGAACTGTCTGCAACTGACGAGAGGGGTGAGCTTATTTGTTTTTCTGTTTTCTTATGCATTCCTTACCATCTTAAGCATAAAACGCGAATCTTCTTTTGAACTCAGTATTGAAATTCGTGAGAATAATCAAGTGTGCACTAGATCTTGTTTACGCATACCACTCAACTGTGACATGTAACCGGTCTTAGCCCGCGGTTTATCTAATTCCACCGAATCACCGGCAGTTATTTCTATAAGAACAGTTTGCAGTTCATGATGAGCTGACAATATTACGTAGTGTTACATTTCAGAGCAAGTCGTTCTCTTGTTACTATTTGAACTGAGAAAGATAAAGACTTGTTTATTAGGGGGGTTAAAAGCCAATATAGACACAATGAAAATATGTACAGTGACTAATCCTTAGTTTGAACACATTTTGTCAACATGACGAGGGGCACGAAAGAGCCATAGAAATAACAACAAGCATGTACCAAAGTGCCACTTTTAGGATTCATTTTTCGGAACCAGTGCCCAATTAGAATACCTTGCACGACTCTAATAACTTAATGATCAATGGCATCTCGTTTTGATATTAGTCATTCTGGTCTCGTCGTTTGAAATTGTTAGAATACCACTCCTATCATTCTACTATTTAGTACAAAATGAATCAGCTAAAATAACAATACAGCAGCGAACAAAAAAACGATAGGTACGAAAGTACCAATCACGTGACCTGTCGCGCACGTGGAGACTTTAAACCGACCACAACGGCAAAGCCAAAAAAACGTCATTAAAAAAATCGTTCTCTTTTATAAACTAATACGGTAATTTGCAATACTGTTCCAATTTATTTCATTTGTCTTGTGCGAGTGAAATTCTCGGGAGCTAAATTCGTAGGTACGCTTTTCAAGTTCAAATGGAAAAGGAAAGTAACCGTCGTGCGTTCGGATTCTCCACAGAATCTTATATTTGATCATTTGACGTTGTTTTGCAGACAACAGCAGAGAAATGCACCAAAATGTTAGCATAAGAGCAGAGGCATTTTGAAAAGTTAATCTTCAACGTCTTGTGCCGTTCTCGCTACCGTCGCCGTCGTGGTTGATCAATCTTCCTAGTAAAACAACCTGGTCACAACAGAATACTACTGTTGGTTCTGCATGAGAACTTGCCCTCATTTCGGTGTATATTGTAAAGTCCTCATCAGGGGATTAACGTAAGAATACTACTGATGGAACACCTTTGCATGTTTGATCTCAATTCATTCCACTCTGAATTTTTTTTTGTTTGTTTCTGCTCAGCTTTCAAACATATTATTCATGGCTTGCACATGACGTGATAATCTAAACTACACATCCTACAAAGCTGTTTTTAACATGGTATGTAGATACCAGTGTTTAAACAATCCTTCATAAAACGTGTCATGTTTTAAGGATGTTTTGCTTCCGAATTTTAACAGTTTTAAATGTATCACGCAATTCGTCACGCTATTTCAGATAAGCCGTCAGATACCACGCAGCTCTTTACAACCTCTAATTTCATTGGACCTGTATATCACGTAGCTCTATTGTTTTTAGGGCTAGGGTCCATTGTTGTTGTTTGTTCTATTGTTTTCTCAGCAAATCAGAGAAGACCTTGCAAGAGCTACGTACTGCCCCTAAGCCGTGAATGATAAACAAAATTGAACCAGTTGAAAGTTATTTTTACATTATAGATGCTTATAAGCGGATTTAATGGAACTTATAGTGAATCCAATCTTTCGTGATGAGATTTTTGGTGTAATTAGACTGAAGTTTTCGCCGCCATGTTGGTGTCCCTGAGTGAAGTGGGGCACCAAGATGGACGCTCCATCCTTTTTTTACTAAAATGTCTAATACTCGTTCGTCTATAACTCTTGAACGAAATGCTCTTGCACTTCAAAATTTGGTCCAGATGTGTAGTTTTAAACTGTCTACAGTTCTATAAACTTTTTGGAATGGATATCTGCTTTATAATGCTTCTGAATTTTGATATGGCTTAATACAGTCGAACCTCTCGCTAGGGACCACCCAAAATGTCAGGAACGGGTGCTCATTCATCATCATCATCATCATCATCATCATCATCATCATTATCATCATCATCATCATTACATCCGTCGACTCAAAAACTATATATGAAACAGGCCCTGTGTCTGACACGCCACACGTCCCGATCAGCCAACAGGCTAGCAAGCTCTTCCCTAGACTCCACCTCTGCATCTTCCATTAAAATACCAAGCAACGTCTTTGCAGGCCGTCCAGGATCTCGTCTGCTATGCGTTGGTTCCCATACTGCTACCTTGCTGGCGGGCAGTTTAGGGTGCCGATAGCAGTGCCCCGCTAACCGCAGACGACGTTCCTTCACCTTCTCAGACAATTTCGGAATAGGGCCGTACAACTCCTCGTTAGTCATATGTTCTTTCCTGTTGACATTCTGCACCATCCGCAGCATTCTGGTATGGTACCCGTCGAGGGATCAGCGGTCTCGAATACACTTATTTGACTGGAAACAAAAAGAAGAAGAAATCGAAAAAGAAACAGTATCTAGTCGCGCAGGGAGGTTTCTTAGTCGAAATACTGATAACTCTGGCCTTTTGTCGTAATGTCAGCATTGCATTCAGTTTTGTAAAATTCAAGGCTTTGTTTAGTAGTTTAGTTTTCAGGCAAACGTTTTTCATTGTCAAAAACACACGATTTTAAATCGGCAAGTGTGCAGTTGAATTTATCGTTTTCCATACACTTTTTTGAGAAACACGGTCATCATCTTAAGACAGTTGCATTAAAACCAGTACAGGGAACTAAAAACCAATCAAAACACTGGCCAAGCGCTCAGTACTGAGCTTCGTGACTCGCGAGATGTCAGATCGAAAAGTTGGTAACGCGGGAAAAACGCGCGCATGTCAAGTCGCGAATATTTGGGGTTGACACACTATGCTGTTTAAATGAAGTATTATGCTCTTTGACGTCACCCACGAAAACGTGCCCAAATTATGCTCCACTGCAGTTTTTATTAAGCCCGTAATTATGCCCGAAACATTTTCTACCACCCACTTCTTCCGCCACTGAACAAAGGTTTTTTTAAAAGGAGCATGGAGTGATAGGGGTTGACGGGAACACTTGAGAATGTGCTGGTTTTTACTCAAACACGGACAAAAATAGCTTTAAATATAAATGACAATCCTTTTATCGCAAAATAGCACCGTTTTTTCTTAAGTAAATGCAACATGACGAAACATAGCACAAGAGTGACGAAAAACCTAATTATACTGACATACAAATATACACGTTACAAACATATAAAGCCAACATTATGACTATTGAAAAGAAAAAAAGAAAGGACAAAATAGGAAGATAATAAACTAAGACACTCTCACTTGTTCTCAACAAAGATAGCACTATTATGCCAGCATTAATTTATGCTTGATGTCCAAACTAGAGTATGATGCTCGAAATTATGCGGGCATAACATTAGCATGCATGTGGCACTGTGACAAACTTCCTGCAGATTATGAGAATGTCGGCCAAAAATCAAAATTCAAGAAAAATTCCAACTTTCATTTTTGAAAATATTGAAAAACAAATGGTACCATGCAAAAGTACTACCAAAGAGGTTTGATTTGAATGATCACACCATAGACAGACTCAAAAGTTTTAGTTCTACACCACATGTCTCCATTATTGACTCTGGGAGTGAAAGACACGTGAAAGGATTAATACTTTTGTAGATAGCGTGAAAAGCAAGATATGTGCAATTTATTGACTATTATTTCCAAACTGAAGATTCTAGTCTCGCCAGAGTTTTCTTAGATGATGCTTTATAGTTTTATTACGTATTAATCAATATTACTTAACGCAATCGGCTTTCTACTCCCGCAGCTCTCAATAACTTTAACGAGCAAAACGCGAACGACATAGTAAACAACCACCAAAACAATTGTCGCTTATAGCCGCATCAACTAAAAGAATTATTGCTCGGAATTTTTCTATTATTCTTTATCAAAAGGAAGAGCTTGTACGTGAAACAAAAGCAACAAACCGCCGGATCGATTACCGCCATTGTTCTGGTTTGGGCGTGTTAGCTAATTTCTTAATGGCAAGACGTGAATATTTTACACCATGGAATCGGTGCGTGATTAAACAGCCAAAAGACGACGGTAGAACATGACCAATCTCTAATACCACTTGCAGAAGAATAATAACTAATGGCTATTTTCAAAAGAGATTAATATTTGAAGTAGTATTGGCCCCAATATTCTTAGGCTTTCCGTGACTGCGGTTCGCCTCTGTTGAGCTTTCGCGGGAATGGGTGGTTCAAATATCGCACGCTCGAGAGCATATCTGATCGTAAGCATTAGTCATTCATAGTCAGCTTTTATTCGAGAAACCATGTGACGCTTGATAATCAAGGAATCAGCTCGGTGAAATTATGAAGACGAATCTTAAAAGAAGAAGGCACATGGGTGGTACATGGCTGCTAATGTTAGATGTAAGTGTTTAAAATTTGTCAAAATCTTTCGCTTCTTAGATTAGACGTTCAAGTCTTAAGTAACGTATGTGATTCTTAAAGTGTAACTTCTGAAATGAAACTATTAAGCAGTACTTTCCTGTGGTGCTGTTTATTATGCTGTACAAGGTGGTTCTAACTATAGAATTTGTGGATAAAATCCTAAAGTGTGATCTTTCAAATGAAAGCTATTGAGTAGTACTTTCCTGTGGTATTGTTTATTATGCCGTACAAGGTGGTTCTAACTACGGAATTTGTGGATAAAATCCTAAAGTGTGATCTCTCAAATGAAAGCTATTGAGTAGTACTTTCCTGTGTTACTGTTTATTATGCTGTACAAGGTGGTTCTAACTACGGAATTTGAGGATAAAATCCTAAAGTGTGATCTTTTAAATGAAAGCTATTGAGCAGTACTTTCCTGTAGTGCTGTTTATTATGCTGTACAAGGCGGTTCTAACTTCATATATTAGTCTGTGAATGAAATCCTATAGTGTGTAGTTTGTGGCCGTTTTTCATTTTTTTTTTTTCATTTTTCAAGTGGACTTTCTACTCTTTTTGTAGAATATTTGAAAATTAGACTTTCCGATCATGCGGATATAAATTACAAGCTAAAAATCAGACGCATTTCATTGGTCTTCATTCAGTGAGTCTGTCGATGTCTCACGTTCAATTAAACGATGAAAGTGCTGGAAAAAAATTCGAAGGAACAATTATGTGTTTTAAAATGGTTGTACAAGACAAATATTAGTTTATCCGCTCGACGGGAAGCCACAAGTTTCTGAATAAGTGGCTAAAATCCTTGTCATCATTTCTTTATAGTTGTGTCATGATGAAATCACGCTCAGTGAACGTGACTTGTCATGACTTGTCAAGGCATCGTCGGAGAAAATAAAAAAGAAATAGTTTGGTAAACTGAAGAAACAAATAAACCAATATGACCATTTTAATTAATATTTGTGCAGCTGACAAAAGTTGGTGCAATTAGGGGCATCATAATTTAAAATGGCCTGATGCTTGTAAGCCATCACAGAAATATGTCACCTTGATTACCGATGATAAATCAGTAAATAGCTCCTCGCCAAAGTTATGTAAGAGTCTTAGGGGTTAATATTTTGTATGTTGGTCGCTTGTCCACAAAGTTAGACCATCATGTCATCTACAAGTTAAAAGATAATAATACCTTATACATTCTTCCTTCTAATAGGAAGTAATGTTTCCGAGTTCAACCTCTTTACCACGGATAACAAAGAACAGCATTTCTTGCAGCATTATAACTGTCCATATTGAACAAGTAGAGGCTATATAAATTTCGTATTTTGGGTACCACTTAAACTATCCGTTACGGGAAGGTTAGATTTTTTATTATCATTATAATTTCTATTGTCATTATTTATTTTATTTATTTTCGTGACCTTTTACTATAAATGAACTCTATTTAATTTAACTCAAGAGTGATCAGCATCAAATTTCTCCTTATAATATCAATGCCTTATCAATCAGAGAGGTCATGAGAATTAAGGACTTCTCCCCACTAGCTTCATAAGAAACGTATGGTGACAAAGAACGAGAATTTCTATTTTGATATTGGACATTTGAGGTGTCCGTTTAAAGAGTGAGAGTTCAGTTACAGTAAAGTAAGTGACTGAAGTGTCAGTGGAATGGACCCGAAACTTTAGGTGTTAGTGACGGTGCGGTCGGTGGGGAAGTGAAACACGAAAATTCGGTTTTATCCAACTAAGTTGATAAAGTAATTTAGCCACCGTAAAAAGATTCAAAAGCCGCCGTTTGTGTTGTATTTCACTGTTATTCAGTTTTTTCAAGACGACATACTTTCCTCATTCTGTCAATTGATGGCGTAAGTAAGTAACAACTACTTTATTTATAGAGGGTGACACATAACAGTTTTCACTGACGAACCAGTGGCCCTCCATCTTAAAAATTGCGTGCGTGTCAACATCGCTGTGACTCATCAATACAATATTCGGAGAGCTTGCATTTAGAACTAGGAGGATATCGCAATAAGTAAGAGAAATTAGGACGGAAAGGGCAGCTGTTAACTTCTTTCCATTTTCGAGTTATTGAACTTTCACTTATTTTAAAGTCAGGTAACCGTATAACCGGAATTACCGCCTGAACGATTTAGAAACAAGAAACCTAAAAATAACTATAATTTTTCACCTTAGTAGGAAAGCCCTCCCGCTTAAAAGCCCACCCGGTTATTGGCCCACCACAGTGGTAACAGAAAAATATTCCGGTTTTGATAAACCCTCTCCTGTATTATATAAGCACACTCCCGGTAATTCTTTACAAAATTAACACCAAATTAATTAAAACAACGGTTCTTTATCACAATATGTTTTGTTTGTCAACTAAAAAGAAAACTTTCGACGTTTTATAAGCTCAGGGCTTCTTAAGCGGAATTTTAAGGAATGTGAATTGTCAGCATTGCTGCATCAATCGGCTAAAAAAGAAATGACGAGTAGTTCTGTTTCCTGATTTTTCGCGTTTTCAGCGTGCCTCTTTATATAACGACTCGTATAAGTACATTACATAAACAGAACCTGGGTAGTTTTTGACTGAAAGCGTTTAATGCAATTATGACTGAGATACAATGTTTATTGCTAATATGCATGAGTATAAACAGTATATTAAACGTATCACCGGAATTAATGCCGGAATGGAACAGAGAACGAAACCGCGATATGTTGAATTATTTCCTGCTTGATCGAGTACATCACGTGCGGTTAAGTATCAAGAGAATTGTCACGAGTAATACTGAATTAATCAATATCCAAAAGAAATGATAGGGGGAAGTTGTTGTATGCTTTTATTTTTCCGGCAAGCGCCTCATATGAAGCTTGCAACCAGTTCGAATTCAGTTGTATTTTACTTCCAGGATAAATGAAGTTTTTGGCACGTTACCAGAATTATTAAAAAAATTATTCTTCCCATATTGGATAAATCTTACTCAACTGAGCTCGCACTTCAACGCAAGGTTAAATACGTTCAGTCAAGTGGCCTCTTCCAATCTTAATGCAGCTTGGTTGGGGACGTTAAAGAAATCATTTCCGGAATCATTGCGATAATCCTTACTCCAAACGTAAGGAATAGCGTGTATGTTTTTACGATGACACAACATTGCGTGGTCAGTTTATTTTCTCTTTTTATTCATTTAGCAAATTACAATCTCCACTAGTATCTGTCATGCTTACTTTTTATGAAAATAGAACTAGAAACTGCAAAAGACCGCAAACGATAATGCTGTAAACGATACGTAGGATCTACGAAAGACCTAATCAGCCAAAAATGAACAAACATAACCGATAAACTGCAAGTGATATAGTATTTTTTTTAAATATATATTTTACTTTATTTTAAATACAAATACAAGGGTCATACAATAAAGGTAAGCAAAAAAAGGTACACGTACACTAACAGCACACACACACAAAATAGAAAGCTAATATAAAGTAAAGTAGTATGTACTCATTGACTCAGTGGGTGGGCCAGGCAGGAAATATTTGGCTCGAGGTCTGGGATAACGTTATTTGCTGGCTTTCAGTTCCAATTAGCCTCTCAATCCTAGAGTTAGAATCTGGTTCATGCAATGATTGCAAATTCTAACTTTGAATTTGTGGACAAAATCTTAAGTGTGGCCATTCAAATGAAAGCTATTGAACAGCACATTACTGTGGCGATGCTGTACATAGGGGTTCTATCATTGAAGTCTGTGCATTAAAATCAAACTATGACCATGCATTCAAATAGAGCAGTTTTCTCAGCGAGTGTCGTAAAATACACTCTGGCCAATCACAACAGACACAGACAACCCACTGATGAACCAATCAGGACTGGAAGCAAATACGTATAGGCCAAGGGCAGGAAAACACTCGTGCTTGGATTTGGTTTTACCTCTGATCTGATTAGTTAAGAAAGTGTCGAGAGATATTTTAGCCAATCACAAAGCGTAGCTAGGATTGCTAATCTGTGAGTTTGATTGCTGATTCGCTCACGGGAAAAATAGTAATTTTAAGTGTTTCTAAGCATTCTTTAGAGGAATTGCGTTTTTGTTTTAGCACATATTTTGCTGCAATCTTCTAACTAAGCTTACCCTATGTTCTCCCTTAGCGCATGGAGGCCTCATCTCTTGAGGACATTCTCTCATCTCCAAGCCCTGGGACCTATTCCCCGGCCGAGGATGACAGCGAGGGGAATAGCTCGTCGCAATCGAACAATGCATTCACGTTTCCCGTATATGCGGACGAAAATGACAATGAGGTAATGTAATTAATCAATAATTACGCGCCTGTCACGTCGGGGACACCACTCGATATTTTGCCACACGGGTTCACGAACATTTACACTCAGACCGTAATTCTCAAATCCTTAAGCATTTAAAGGGTTCAGAGTCATGTTAGGATCTGTGTTCGGAGGCTTGTTTTTCCATTCTGGACTCGGCTCCTACAAACTTTTAACTCAAGATCAAAGAGGCTCTCCACATTGAATGGGAGCGACCCTCACTCAATAAACAGCTTAAACTTGTTAATTTGACACTTCTACGTTAATTTATATTTTTCACTACTCCTTTTTGTATCCTCTTAGTTTTATGTAATTTGTTTAACTTTTCTTCTTGTAATTAGCCACATTGTTAAATTATTGTTTCGTATCCCCTTCATTATTATGTAATATGTCATTAGCTACATTGTCCAATATTAGTTATTGTAATTTTCTACTACTTGTTGCATTTCCACAACTTGTAACATCCCGAAACTTATGATGGATACGGTTGTATCCGAAACATGTCTTTCAAATTCAAAAGTGCGTGCATTTTTCTTAAATGTTTAATTAATTATTTATAATTTCTAAAATCAAAGGCCCCTATTTTGCCAACTCGTGACTACGAAACGCTCTAAATAAAAGATTCTGCATACCTTTGGACCCCCCTTCCTCCTCCCCCCTGTTTTTCGGGAGGCATAACTTAACAGGGTGACTGGTGCATTTCGATCCATTCTGTTTTCAGGGGTCCAATTTTTGTCGCCATAACTGATCATAGTTAACAGTGTAAAATGCAAACATTTTTTTTTTTTCGCTGTCAAACCTTTTTTTTTAATTGAATTTGTTTCAAATATACATGAATACAATTGTTATTATTAGTATTAGTAGTAACAGTATTGAAGAAAAAGAAAGTGTACAATCGGAATAAACTATATATATTAAGTTAAAAAAAAGAAAAAAAGGGGAAGAAAAACATCTGGTGCACAGGCCACCCAAGTAAAAAAAAAAAAAAAAAAAAAACAGAAAAGTAGTAAGTAGTGCAGAAGTGCTATTGGGTCGAAAGTTTGGGCCAGATATCTTTTTTAAATAAAAGATGGGTTGGTGTAAAAACAAGCTAACATTATTTTTCGGAACCAAGGGTCAGCGCATTTCAGCGCATTAAAGGTGACGCATAAGAGGATCCCATTTCTTTGAAACGAAAGGATTATTCTTCTCCATTTGATAAATTTGTTTCAAATATCTTAGAAAATCTTCTAGCTCTGGTATACATTCTTTTTGTCTGCAGATCCAAATAAAATATTTCGCCATTAAAAAGTAAAATAAAAATAAAAAGTAAAATGCAAACATGAGTTCAGTGAAAACATAAACATTAGAAGCTTCAGTGCACTTATATCATGAGTAACTGTTAACAAAACCAGACCATTATTTTTAGATTTCCTTTGTTGTAAATGTCTCTTGGCTTTTGAAAGTAATACTGAAGTACCCGGCGTGTGGCACTTTTATTTTTTCACGATTCGCAAACATTTTCTCCGCAAAAGTTTACCCAACGTTTATACAATCATCACCTCTTACAAAATACAAAATACAAAATAGTTTTATTTAAAACGACACAAAATGATGAAACTAGAAACAAAACATTCAGGAATAAAACGATGAAATTACAGTCGCTACGCTGTACGCTACAAGTACCGTTTAGCTGTTAAACATGTTAAAAGCTTTACAGAAAAGAATCGTCCGAAGGTACTTCATTGAGAAAAGCATTTTTAATTCCGCATTTTGGTAATGGATTGGTTGCGATATGTGCAAATCGCAAAAATGAATTTCCAGCAAGAAAAACCAGTCCTTCCCAATCGCAAAAATTTGTTCGACGAGACCGCAAAACACAAAAAATCGTCAACTCGCAAAATAAACTCCCGCAAAAATAAAGTGCCACACCATAGTTCAATCTCTGCTGATAAGCATTCTGCAAATAACATAATAAACCGGGCCTGAAATTTTTTTGGGACTTTGATGAGACCCACGCCGTCAGACGAGATAAAGATTTCTTAGCAATACTGTAAATGCCACGTTTGCTGCACTAAGCTTTCGCAAACAAAACGTTTTTATCAATTACGCCCAACATCAGGGTTATCAAAGCCAAAAATTGTTTTCTCGATATGGTCACAAGTCTTACAAGTGTGTTCCAAGATCCTGGGCTTGTAATGTGAAGCCAAGCCATTGGCATAAAACATCAGAACAATCCTGGTCCATTGGCATGGTTCTTTTCAAAAGTGAAGGCAGGGAAAATCTTGTAGATAAGCTGCGCATAGCTAGAAAATACCTTGAAATCCATTCTGTATACTAAGAAAGAACTTAAGCCAATTTTTAGGCAACATCTTGTTGTGGTTTGCGGTAAATTAAACGTAGATACTTTTCGATTAAATGCACACACCGTACATGATGCACTTCTTGCACTGATCCCCCCCCCCCCCCCCCCCCAATTAACCCAAACCTTCGAGACTTGTGTACGATAATTTTGGCGCCAATTGTGATCGCAATCGTTAGGTTCAAGTGCGTAGGAATGCATTTGCCTCCTCATGCATTTGCAATTTAATGGTTGCTGGGTCCATAACCATGATTGCTATTGTTACGCGTCGTACTGTTTCATTTCAGACGCCTCCGCCACCAGTGATAGAGACAGAAGAAGAATCAACACGCCGATTGGGTAAGCGCGCATTTTTTGTTTGCATGTTTTTAGTCTGTACATGCACACAGACCGATCATTGTCATCAGCTTGTGTCATCTAACCTCCTTGCTCATGATTCCGTTCCGGATCATGTCAGCAAAAGCTTCACTGGCTACGTATGTTTATACAACGTGATTGAAAAAACAAAACAAAAAAACAATCGCTATTCAGTACGTTTGAACTTCAAATCTACCGGCTACATATAATTTAAACGATTTTATCAATTTATGCGTTGCGTGTTGTAACAGTTATTTATGGGACCAACATTTAAGTCTCAATGAATTCCAAACATTTTTTACTCCCCCTTTGCTCAATGTTCAGGATGACTGAAAATGACCGAAATCCTGAGCAACAAAGTAAATTGGCACACTCAGACATACTACGCCATAATTTTGTAATTAGGTTGCCGGAATGAAACCGTGATCCTTTTTAAATGGGGCGTCGAGAGCTGACTGATAACCCACAAACGTTTTTGACGAAACGTTTTTGACGAAACAGAAAATAGGAAAGGTTTGCATGAAGGTTACTCTTTCTTATAATGCCCATGATCCCGTTTTAAATAATTCTACTACCGTAGTTTCCAATGTGAGTAAATTAGTAATATTTAAAAAAACGAGGGCGAGGGTTTCATTAGGGTTTCTTTACACGAGAACACTTCTGAAAGCGTGACGGTGGACGTGACGATCTTAATTAGCGTAGGTCTTGGCCATTTTATGCCAGTAGCCACGCACCTCTTCAGAACCTCTAATTTCATTGGACCTGGTTATCACGCACTTGTATTGTTTTTAGGTCTAGGGTCCATTGTTCTGTTGTTTGTTCTATTGTTTTCTTAGCCAATCTTGTGAGGCGTTCCGAGAGGTGCGTACCGCCTCTTTTATGCCTTCGTTTTCTCAAGCAATATCGAACACTCGAAAGAGTGTTTTATCAGGTATCGAAACACCTCGAAGTCGGTTAAAAGAAAAGTGTATTCATTTTCACCGACTTTGCTTTCGTACTGAGTGTGTGAAAGGCGCTCTGTTTTTTGCACGTTTTCCGTTCCCTGACTTAACTCAAACAATGAACATCTTCATTTCAATTAGGTAAAAACTTGTGTTAGAATAAACAATGTAGTGATAAAGTACACAACAGAATGCAGGATTCGTATAATTAATAGACATGTCCGGTCCAAGTGTGCTACTCTTTATAATACAGCGACCTACAATAGAAATATCATAATGAACGTGCCATAGACAGTCCACCTGGGACACTGAGCATGTGGGTGGAGCCGGGAAGTCATAAAAAAGCCATTAACATATATTTTAACCATTCAGACGATTTCTTGGGTTGTACGTGTAGTTATTTACATCTGTGTAAACATATCTTTTAATAGCAAGGTGTCCAAGATCCTGAAAAGTTAATCGAAAATAATTAATTAAATAGCAATTAAACGTCCTAGTGATCGAATCAAAAGCGTAATCGCAAAACAAACTTTAATTTGTACATACAGCTGGTCGCTGAGCTAATTGAGCCATCATGGTTTTAGCTGCTAAAGCTCTCTAAACAATAAATTTCCTTTTCCAACTCGCACTTTTCAAGCTAAATTCGCATACTCTTGTGATGACTTTTCTAAACCTCATAAAAATATACTGTCCGTGTTTGACATATTTGGAGTTCTCTGTGTTAAATTGAGTTATTTCCAGCTAAAGTTTAATAGCATATTTCTTCGATCTTAAACCGAAATCCTTTTGATAGAAATGCTCAGTAAGTTACTATTTAGAGACCTACATTACGGTATTCAGTATCGGAATTCTGACTTGTTTAAGATATTTTGAGTACAAAATTTTGCACAAGTAAACAAACCTACAATACCTTATTTTAAGGACGTAATTAATGTAGGAAGTTTAAAATTTTTCCATTTTTTTATCCACGCGAAATCAAATCCCGCCAACTTGCGGTTGCCAGGCTTTGCAAATATGCTGTCGTTTAAAGATAAGATTTACTTTAATGGGCATCACCAGTTGAATAAATTTGAACCACCCATATAAAATTTGGCATAGAAAGTTGCATTCGATTCCAGGGATCCATTTGCTATATTTTTTGACTAACTGACATCATATATGCCATATCGAGTAAGGAAGACCGATTTTTCAAAATTAGTTTTTTTTTTTCAGATATCTTATCTGCATGTATGAGATATAGTTTCAAACATTTTAGACTTAGTATCAGACGGCGAGCAGGGAATTCAAAACAACTTGTACGCGGTAGTTTCAAACTAATGGTGTCAATAACGAAGTATTCAGTTAATATTTTTTAATTGTTTTTAGTAAGCGTGTTTAGACTGAAAAGGCTTAATTGCCCCACCTCCTGGCACTGGCATTCTAAGAGCAAAGGAGCACTTTAAAATGAATTAGACCGATCTGACCTGTGTTATCTGCAATCCAAGTCCTTTCACTTTATTGACTCCATTAAACAATCCAGGTTTTGTGTGTGTGGTTCGGCTTCGATAGAATCGCTACGTAGATAAAATGAGGTTTTCATAATTGACCGAAATCCTAATTAACGAAAGCATTCGCTTTTGGCTTTGTTGTTAACTCTTTTCAAATCACACTCTCCAAGGAAAGATCCTTCTACGACACGCGCCGACTACAATACGTATCAAATACGTTTTACCCCTCTTTTATTCTTCACGTGGCATTTTGACATTTATATACTTTTATAACACAGTTAACTTCACCCGAGACCACTTGACCACGACATAAAGATGCTACCCCAAAGATCATTGAACACATTTTGTTTGGCAGCAACTATTTTGAAAGCACTGAGTTTCATGATATAAATCCAAATTCTATCACTATTTTTGTTAACTGGGGATTTCTTGGATGTGCCTCGTCCGACCTGCATTTTTCTTGTTTAAAAAAATGTTACTGATTAGTACCCCGATATAACCAAGTGCCAAGGGACTGGGGAAATGTAATTGTGGCAGGTTTTGTGTGTGCTTTGGCTTCGATAGAATCGGTACGTAGATAAAACGAGGTTTTTCCAATTGAGTGAAATCCCTAATTAAGGAAAGCATTCGCTTTCGGCTTTGCAGATAACTTTTTTCAAAGCACACTCTCACGGTAAAGAGCTTTCTACGACACGCGCCGACTACAATACGTATCAAATACGAATTATTCTTCTCGTGGCATTTTGACATTTATATATTTTTATAACATAGTTAACTTCACCCAGACCACTTGACCACGACATAAAGATTCTACTCCAGGGGTTGAACAAATTTTGTTTTCTTCGGCAACAACTATTTTAATAGCACTGAGTTAAGCCACTCGTGAGTGATCCAAATTCTATCAGTATTTTTGTTCGTCGGGGACTTCTTGGACGTGCCTTGTCCGGTCTTCCTTTCCCTCGTTTAAAAAATGTTACTTCCGTTTTTGTTGTTTAATGTAAACATTTTTATTGGTGCTCGGCCAAAAAGGCCAAATTAACCGCAACACATGTTTATCATCTTTAGCGTCACTGTTTACCATACGAACTAACCGTTATATGGTTGGTAAACAACGTCACCGACCCAAATATGGAAATACTCGCTAGGGTTTATTGACTTGAGATTTGTAACTTTTCAAAATATGTACAAAACTAAAGTTTCCTTTCTAAAGAATTTAACCTGTTAGTTATTCTGTCTGATTTCCGTTTCCAGGGAGCCCTGGAGAGTTAACCGTCGAATTACGTGATGTGATTAAAAAAACTTTCATATCTTTGGATGAAGGGATACCCTAAAATATTACCATCGAATGGAGCATGCAAGCAGCTCGTTTTTGTTATTCCAACTTTTGAGTCTATGGATTAAATCCTACGGTGTGACCATTCAAAGCTTCTGTCAGGAGTACTTTACTGTGGTACATGTACTAATTATGCTGTACATCAGCAAGGGGGTTCTAACTTCTTGGTCGGTAGATGAAATCCTACGGTTACCATTTAAATAATTGCTACTGAGCAGTACTTTCCTGTGGAATTATTTATCATGCTGTACAAGGTGGTTCTATCTTTTGAGTCTGTGATGAAATCCTGAAGTGCGACCATTAAAAATAAGTGCTACGTGCTGTACAAGGTGGTTATAACTTTCGGGTCTTAGGAAGAAATCCTTAAGTGTGGCCATTCAAATGAAAGCTACTGAGCAGTACTTTCCTGTGGTACTATTTATCATGCTGTACAAGGTGGTTCTATATTTTGAGTCTGTGGATAAAATCCTGACGTGTGACCATTAAAATAAGTGCTACATCTCCTTTTCACGTTTCTCAATGGAATCTGTGAATAAACAGTTATTATTACATGCTGTTTATTATGCTGTACAAAGTGGTTAACTTTTGGGTCTTTGGAAGAAATCCTAAAGTGTGACAGTACTTTCCTGTGGTGCTGTTTATTACGCTGTACAAAGCGGTTTTAACTGTTGCGTCACCGAATGAAATCCTACAGCGTGACCATTCCAAAAAAAAGCAAGCATTACTTTCCTGTGTTGCTGATACATTTGTTTCACTGCAGTCAATATTAGGGATTTTTATTTCAAGTTGCCGAGCACTTAGGGCAAAACGTGTCTGTTTTTTTTTTATCGGAGGAAACAGTAACCGCTTGACCGATAAAAAAGGTTACTCCGCTGTAGATAAAAAGGTCCTTGCACATCCTGATAAAAAGGACCCCATAAATAACAGAGTTAAATATTCAATAATATTTATATCACACAGCGACCGCTCTTATCTTATCTACCGTTGGTTAGCTCAACAACCAATCACAACACGCCTTAGTATTAACCGGATCGCGTGCTAATGCTAAAACATTTGAAATCCGCACTTATTGACAGATAACAAGATACGCCATTGTCAACAGACCACAGTCATTTCAGTTTGTCGAAAATGTGCTATGAGTTGAGATTGTACGGTAATCCTCGATCGATTCAATTGTAAAAGCAAAATTCTCGTGTGGAAAATGCCAAGCCGTAACTGCCAGTTTCTGAAGCCACTTATTTTAGGTTGTTTTCACGGAAATGCAGGTACGACTAATAGTAAATTCAGTTTTCAATTCAACAATTACGAAGTCGAAGTAGCTAGTGCTGTATTTTATTTACATAATGCATATTTCGACCCGAGTGAATATATCTTCTCGTAGGACAAATGAGATCGTTACTAAGTGTTGTGGACTGATGCCTCAGGCAATATGGGTCTTATCACGTACAGTGCCTTGGCTCTTTGTACAAACTACTTGTAATTTGCTTTATTTTATCAGTTATTTGGGAAAAAATATAACTGAGGAATTAGAAGGATAATCTCTTGCAATAACACAGACAGGACATATTCTTAACATATTTTCTTTTGTTAACATACTTTTTTATCATTAAGAACATAAACTGGCCTTACGTTGCACGTTTGTTTAGGTTAACTTTCTTGTATTACAAAGGGGAAGCTGGTTGTAAACCAATCTTCCACGTTCGTTTTGAACCCAATTTATATTTTCCTTTTGTTGAGTAACTTGTCGCAAAATGAAATCAAACTGTACAATGGACATTGAAAAGAAACAGCTAAAACTTGCAAAAGCCGAAACGCTCAAACAGAATCTTTATCTTGCAAAAATCACGATTTCCTATATTTCATTTTCAGTTTATACTGCTCCGGTTTCGTAGAGTTACATAAAGCTTTACTTAGTTCAACTTGTTCACTTATCTTGTTGGTGAACTTCATTGCTTGCATGCCAACTCTTCTGAGCATATCTTTAGCCGAGTCTATGCTCTCTATCTGCACCTGAGCACTTAGCTAATTAGTTAACTATTTATAACCGGCAGTGCTCTTATCACATGACAGCCTCGCTTTTTAGTCTCACTCCGTACTATTATAGGCTATAGTACTCTGGAAAGGTGTATACCAGACACAAATAAATAAAATAAATCGTCTTTATTTAACGAGGGTGACACTGAATGGTCATAAGACTAACAAACCTGTGGCCCTCGGATTCCAGATCGAATTGGAATTTGGAAGTGTTGGTTTTTGAGGAGAGGGGAAAACCGGAGTACCAGGAGAAAAACCTCTCGGAGCAAAGATGAGAACCAACAACAATCTCAACCCACATATGACACCGGGGCCGGGTACATCCGGGAACAGGCCGGGTACAGTGGTACATCTGATAAGACCAGTAAGCTTCTAAAGGGGCAGGAAGATTAATGTGCTCATGAAAATCCGCCAAACGACCCATTTGGCACTTCCTTTGGCAAAAACCGAAAACAACAGCCAGAAGGAAACGAAGGAGATAAGTTAAGAGAGATAAAGAAAGCGTTTAACTTTGAACCATAGCGAAGATCCGGTTGTTCATAGCCCTTGGAATGGCGTTGTACTTTTTTTCCAGATCATTTTAGGGAAGCCGCATGAAAGCTAAAACAGTTTGAGCGTTTCGGGTTTTTTAGCTGAATATTTCAGCGGCAGAAAATTTTAAGGAAAGGAACATTATCCCTCAAATTTACCAGCTGCTTTATCCCTTCCGAAAACCCTAGCTGAACTTATTTCGTACCCAAAACGACATTCTTTATCCCTCAAAAAACAACTTAACCCTTTCACTCCCAGAGACAATTATGGAGACATGTAATGTAGTTCTAACTTTTCAGTCTGTTGATGAAATCCTATGGTGTGACCATTCAGATGAAACCTCTTCAGCAGTACTTTTGCATGGTACCATTTGTTCTAACTTTTGAGTCTGTTGATGAAATCCTATGGTGTCACCATTCAAATGAAACCTCTTTAGTAGTACTTTTGCATGGTGCCATTTGTTTTTCAATATTTTACAAAATAAAATTTGGGATTTTTCTTGAATTCTGGTATTTGGCACTCTTGGGAGTTAAAGGGTTAATACGAATTTTCAAAATGACTTTGGTCGAAACGATTCGTTGGTTGCTCCATGCAGATATGAATTGCTGTGGATAATCAGTTAAAAAGAAATTTATTGCAATGGCAATGTTTTCGGAATGATTTTCTCGATGAATAAATTTACCTCGGTGGTTTTTTCTTTTGGCTCATTTCATCTTCAAAAATGTACAAAAAGACGAAATTATTCAGTTCTCGAGCTTGAATAAATTTAACCTTAAAGTTTTTTACCTTGGAGGTTTTTGAAACATACGTATCTGATAGAAGAAAGCGTTAAATAACCGTTAAGCCTTAACCTTTTCATATGCTTTCATAGTCAATCATGAAGCCATGTAACTTTTGAGTCCGTGTGGATGAATCCTATGGTGTGACCATTCAAATGAAACCTCTTCGGCAGAACTTTTACATGGTACCATTCAATACCTTACAAAATGAAATTTGGGATTTCTCTTGAATTTTGATTTTTGGCACTTGGGAAATAAAGCGTTAAAAATTGATAAAGCCCTTCGGCAAGTAATTCAGTATGATTCCAGCTTGGCCATCATGAAATTTATTCAGTGCTTTCCACTCATGACTACGTGCACGAAATCATGTGTGACTAGTCAAACTGAAAATATTGTTCAATTCTTACAGGTGGTCTTGCAGTGCTGTTTCGTTTTCCCCAAGTGAAGTTTTAGAAAATTTGTACTTTAGCACTTCAAGGAGACGAAAGGTTAACTTTAACAGTTTTCTGTGAGAATAACGTTATGTCTAATTAGCAGAATCAAGTATTTAGCCATCTAGGACTTTGAGTAATAACAGTTCCTATCACTTTCCAATTTGTTTGGCGCGTTCTTGAAACTTACACCCCACTATTGAAACAGACTATGACCACGAGTTATTTTATTCGTTGGAATGTTGTCCTGCGTGACACTTCAGTCTTGTTTGCGTGTCTTTGATCAGTGTCATTTACGTCAAAGCTTTCAACAGCTCGGAGTTCTAAAGCGCTCATTAAAAGATTAGCTTTTCCCCTTGCCGAAATTTTCTTTTCCGTTAACCTTTGCTTTCGACCATTACAGCTTCGATTAGTGAGTTATTTACAGGAAAATCATCTCAGCTAATTGGATTTCTTCACGCTTCGAGATCTAAACTAGTCTGTACTTCCTGGAAGTTCGAACACGAACTTCGTATAAAGGTTTCTGTTGCTAATTGTTATCACTTCACATTTTAAAAAGCAAACGACAAAACAAAACAACAGAACAAAAAACATATGAAGAGAATATTCCACTCCCGAAGTACTGTTCTTTGCGGCTGTTTATTATGCTGAACAAGGTAGTTTTAAACTTTCCAAGGAATGCTTCAGAGCAGCACTTTTTATACAGTGCTGTTTGTTATTTTTTTAACAAGAGGAAGTGTAACACGAAACGCATTCAACACGTGACTTGGCTCAGTTTAGCAAAGGTTTGTCGGGAATGTCCGGAGTTGAGTTACCCCAATTTTAGCCACAGAGAAGACTGTTTACGTAATATCCTTTCCCCAAGTCGTGTTCCCTTATCCACCATGGTTTCCCCATATAATCAACGCCCTGAAACGATGCCGAAACGAGCTGCAGTTGTATTAAAAGTATTAGCAACGTATAGCAATCGGCAACACTGCCAAGAACAGAAAAGAAACGGTAATTAACTGAAAAATTCTCCCTGATGACCAAGCTGAAATCAGCGGCGAGAGAATGTTGTTCAGTTTTAATAGCACAGCGGTAGTATCGAGCCATAGTATCGAATATTACCCAGATATAATTCACAGACAAATAAAAACGAAAAGGGCCAGTTGCCATATTACTAAAGAGTGTTGGTTTTTTACCGATTTCCAACCGAATGTCCGGAGAATACTCAGAATACATCGAATACTCTTTTGCCAAAAACAAAAACATCGCAAAGTGTTAGAATGCTAACCGATGCTTTTTCAACTATAACACATTATAACGTAAACAAAAAATAACAACAACAACAGATCGTTTTCATTTACGTAAACAGTTTGTGCTGTTTGTTGTTTTTCTGGGTTTGAGATCAACACCAAAAATAAGATGTTACAGATAATTTCAAATGAAACGACTTGGCAAAATTTTGAAGCCTAACGATCTTCAAACCGAGTTATGGGAAAAGAAGATTTAAAAAATTAGAGAACTTTGTATGCGTCCGCCATTTTTGGTGCACAACTATGCTACACCAACATGGCGACCGAATTTTCATTTTTAAGAAATTCTTGAAATGACAACTAAATTTTCTAAAGGATTAATTATGTTCTATTCAAAGAGTCAAAAGATCTCCGATTTGCATCCTTGCTTTAGAAAAGTCTACAAACTGCGTGAAACATCTTTTTTGGTTTCGTTGATACCGAGACGCTCAGCTGCATCGCCAAAAGTATTAAAATGCAATGTAATTTAAAAGCAACATGAAAAGTGTTATTACGATTACCATTGCTGATGTAAAAAACCTGTAAACAAAAGCGGGGCCGTGTTGGATGAGCTGTTTAGATTTTAGAATAAAATTGTGCCTTAGCGTTCACGCGTTCTCCGCGCTTGGTAACGGTTTAGAGTGCTGATTTACGTTTGCTCGTTAGAAAACATTCCAACATATTTATTCGGGTTCCAATGCAGATATGACGCAGTACTGTTTTGGAAACGGAACAGGTTTTATTCTGTGAACGTAAACGTGGAAACTGCTAGTTCGCAAAGCAAGACACGTTCGTGGTGATTTTTTCTTATGTTTTAACACTGTCGTAGCGTTTTATCTATAATTTACGTCAACTTCCCGGATGGGTTTTAAAACGCACGCATCTAAATCTGCATGCGCACACACGGGCAAATAGTTTTCGATATAATTCACCACGATGGTCACTAAAACGTTTAAAATATGATTTATCTCCTTTCATATGCCATAAAATTGTACCTGATATACTTTCAATTAAATTGTTGCAATCAAACACTGGTAAATGAGGTTTATATCTGCCCATGTTGTTTTAGTCTTAAAGAAATTTTTGTTAACCCTTTCACTCCCAGGGTCAATGTTATGAAGACATGTAACGTGGTTGTAACTTTGAGTCTGTGGACGAAATCCTATTGTGCAACCATTTAAATGATACCTCTTTGTCAGTACTTTTGCATGGTACCAATTGTTTTTCAATACTTTACAAAATGAACTTTGGGATTTTTCTTGAATCTTGATTTTTGGCACTCTTGGGTTTTATTATTAAAGGGTTAATACGTCATAAGAAACACGAACTGATAGCACATGGAGGAAATGAATGGACGTGGTGATTAATTATCATTCTGACCTGATCGACAGTCAACCCAACAAACTGTCAACATAGAGTTTCCCTTGGCAGCTGGATTATTTTCTAACTATTTGCAAATGATGAACAACGTAGTTAAGCTTCTTAACACTGATGCTATCGTATGTATTCATTAATTTAAAAAAAAAAACAAGAAGTGCATTTACGAACGTTGCAGAAATGAAGGAAGTTAGCTGATTTATGAAAAGAACTGCTGGAAATCATAGGATCTTTTCCCGATACGTAGTATACCATTTCAGCGAATAAAAGATCAAGATGTTTCGAATTCACAGGGCCGGTTATTCAACCGAAGTCTAACTTTATTAGACCGCGGTTGAAGGCAATTATGGGACCTCCACATCTGTTTTTAAGTGGGTCTAATTAGATAAATGTTTTTCTAGTCTGTGCTACAGTAAATAACGTTTAAATATTGGAGTTGGCTAGATTGAAGTTTGTTTAGACTGCGGCTTTGTTACTTTTACTCCCAGAATCAGTTATGGAGACATGTAGTGTAGTCAGTAGACGAAATCCTATAGTGTGTGGCCATTCAAATGAAACCTCTTCTGCAGAACTTTTGCATGGTACCATTAGTTTTTCAATATTTTATAAAATGAAATTTGAAATTTTTCTTGAATTTTGTTCTTTGGCACTCTTGGGATTTAAAGGACTAAACATCGTATAACCAGTCCATATCCTTTTTAATGAATCCCTTTTCGACTCATGCAAGGCGAGCCCACACCGATGACGTACACAGCAAAGAGTGACAAATAAACTTGCACTCCCAAAATCAAAATTCAAGGAAATATCAAATTTCATTTTCTAAAATAAAGAAAATAGTACCAAAGTAAAGTTATGCTCAGTAGCTTTCGTGCAATAGCACTTTAGGATTTCATCCACAAAACTCAAAAGTTATAATGATGAATAGCCAGTTTGTACAGTAAAACTTCTCCATAACAAAAACGCCTCCATTACAAAATGTACCAATACCTTCCTACACACGCAGTTTTGATGAATATTCTTAAAGGAAAACTAAATTATTATTTATAAAACTGATCTCCAAAGAATAGAGAAATAAAACTCATAAAAATAGAAAAAATTCATAAATTATATATTGATAACCAGTAATACAGGAAAAAATGGCCACGCTGTAAAATTGAAGAACTAAATAGGAATCTAGAACCACACTTTATGTCTCGGTCAACTCTGGGAGGAAGACGGAAACTGAACGGAAGGTGCCTCTGACCAAGTCCTAGAGAACAATGGTGCGTCTTTAATACAACAAGCATAAGCTTAACTTGTTATCACCGACGAAATCTTAAAAGGTGCTTCGTGCCAGCGAGCGTCCCTCCATTCTAGAAAACTCCAACTTTGGACCAATCACTGCATTCTTCTCTGCCACAATGATGCAATAAGAAATGTTGTAATGAAATGTTATACTATCATACAATTCTAACAGAACCAACCAAGGTTATGATGGTAATGTTTCGGTACCGATAAATCAAAGGCATTGAAACGTGAATCTGTTACGGGGTTATCGTCCCAGACATCGACATGCGTCTGTTGTCGAGAGCAGGGCATTTCAAAAAAATCCTTTCTAGTTGTGTCAGTTAAGTTAGATTTACAGTGCGGAAGTTACGGGGTTATCGTCCCAGACATCGACATGTGTCGATTGCGAATGCAGGCCATTTGAAAAAATTCCTTTCTTAGTTAGATCTACAATGGAGACGTTATTCTGATTGGTTTTAAGTTGTAAGCGCGTGTTTATATAAACCGCATGGGTTTTTCCCCTCTCCTCAAAAACCAACACTTCCAAATTCCAATTCGATCTGGAATCCGAGGGCCACAGGTTTGTTAGTCTTATGACTATTTAGTGTCACCCTCGTTAAATAAAGACGATTTATTTTTTAGGAAAGAAGTTTCTCGAATAATATAAACAATCTTGGCTAATCGTTTTGAAAACGGCACGTATACAAATTTACACTAGCAATCTGTAGCAATCACCTTCAAGATCATTATTTCTTGATAACAATAGGTCATATTATGGCGTCATTTACTATAACTACCAGAATCATTGCGTTTTTTGGTCTATTGTTATTTAAGGTGACGTAATACGGGCAACAAAATCGTGCAACTTGTTGCTCAACAATGTTCCGTTGTAGGCTGCAGCCCTGGGCCGAGTTGTTCAAAGCCTGATTAGCACTAATCCTGGATTAACTGTCAACAGAACATATGAGTTGTCATGGTAATTAATCCTGGAGTAGCGCTAATCGTCCTTCGATCAACTCGGCCCTGATGTTGCGCGTATTACCACCAACGCGCGCAACAAATTTGCAGACAGTAAACGTTGCTTCTACTTTCTGCAACCTATCGTGCATAAATAAAGGATGTTGTTGTTGTTGTTGTTGTTGTTGTTGCAACTTGCCCGACAAGATGTAAGATTTTGCTGCCCGTATTACTTCACCTTTTAAGCTCCACTGAGATTACAAAAGAAAGAAAAAACGAAATTAATTCTGGTAGCTGTAGTAAAATGACGCAATCGTGAAAATCGCCCATTAAAAATTAGAATGTCCGTAATGGACTTTTGGATTTAATGATGCTGTACCTCAGCACTACCGCTGAAAAAAGAAGAAAAGAAAAGGTTATAACTATAGAGTAGAACCTCTTACAACGGCCATGTTTTATTGTCCCAACATCTAATTCACTCACTCAAATCCTCTAATTGATAACCTCCCCATAACGGCCACCTCTCTACAACGGCCAGAAAATTCTGTTTAAAGGTGGCCGTTGTAGAGAGGTTCAACTGTATATGATTTTGTATAAGCTTCTTGGTCTGTTATAGACTTGTTTTCAAGTGAACAAGAGATTTGTGATCAAGCACCTAAAGCAAAGTAGAATTTATATGAAAGTAAAAATAACTGTATTTTTTCAAACCCTTTTCGTTATAAGCTCTTCGTTCCGCTTTATACCGTCTGTTTATCAAATAACTGAGTGTTCTCATTGATTGTCAAAACGAAACCTTATTTAGCCAGCTTTTGGCCTCGCCTCTATCAGTTTCCAAAACATGGGTTGGCGGATGTGCAAAGACACTGAAGCTTCTTCTCTTCGTGATTTAAATAAAATTTCAAGAGAAATCCCAAATTTCATTTTGTAAAATACTGAAAAACAAATGATACCACACAAAAGTACTGCAGAAGAAATTTCGTTTGAATGGTCACACCATTGGATTTCGTTGTCGGACAAACTCAAAAGTTAGAACTACACCACTTGTCTCCATATAAATAGACTCTGGGAGTGAAAGGGGTAAATCAAGATTTTATTATGGTAACACCTAAAGGGTGTTACTAGGCGTCCACACTGAACAGCCCAAACACAGTTGTTCCTCATTAAATATCGTGTGGTCTTCCGATGTGTAATTTTTCCTGCTTCATGCATGTCATGTTGAAGTAGCTTTAGAGACTGTAGATGAAGTGTGAGCATGAAATGAAAGCTATTGAGAAAGTGGCTCTGTGTGGGGGTTTCAGTCATGTTTTAACGGAATGACATTTGGGTTTATTATGGAATTGCTTGTTTGACTTTGGAATAAAGAGGTTAATTAATTAAAGCTTATTTGTGCTAAGCTCGCGGTAGGTGTGGTATCGCTGTTGTTAAACCCTTTGATTTGCAATTTCCCGTGTTAAAAGCATTTTATTCTGAAAATTAAACCTTGTTTGAATTTTCGCTATTGCACTTCTGACGTTAAATCCAAAGGAAATGCCACTTCAATTCCTCACTTTCAGTCACAAGAGAATCCGTAGAGCTCTTTACTTGGTAATTTTTTAATCATTAATGAATATTGCTTCGTGCTCCAAACAGAACTCTTTTGGAAATTTGAACTGCAAAACAGAAAACATATTTGTATCGGCGATAGGTAGGGTTTACTGACAGGAAAACAACAATCACAGGTTTCCCTATCAGATTTCTAAGGTTCTTGCCCTGCAGATGGCCCGATTACAAAACACTTCACCTTTAGTGAACTTATTAATTTGCCTCAAGCAACCGAGTATGAAAGAGGAAACATCTTTGACAAAGCGTGAAATTATTCACGCTTCGGATGTTTTCAATCGAGATTTTAAAGAACGTCTATCTCTTGACTTTGTACTGCTGCCACGTAGAATTCTGAGAAAGATTTATCCCGATTTAGCAATTCTTTGTTCCGGCTTCAATCATACATTTGATACCAGCTGAAATACGTCATCGAGCGTCATCCGGGTCGGGTGGCCATGCCCGCGCAGCTAGGAGTGTTATATAAAAACCGAGACGCATATCAAGGCGTATTAGTTTTGCTAAGTTCAACGAGGAAGCATGTGTGAAATCAGTTGTAGGAAAAAGAGCGATACCCTTGAAAGTGAAATGTGTGGTTTTTTGGATGCCACAATGGATGTTGTCGCCGACTTCGCATCGATGCTTGCAAACGGTATTTATCATTTCTGTAGATTTCGTAATACTTTTGAGACTGATTCACAAGTTCCTTCAAATGTTTCAGTCTGTTTGGAAATATTCCTACAAAACGTTATTTTGCTAAAAGGACGGTCCTAGAACACATAGAAAAGTTTAACTGGGATTAAACAGAGTGGAATTCTTTCGGTCAGACGTTATCACCTTTTTCAACGTTTATGCGTCGAAGTTTCGAAACACCGCTAGATTTAATCAGTAGTGTTTCCACACGGTTAAAATTACTTACCAGTTTCAAAACATGCTTTTGAGAAAATAATATTTTTAAGCGTTTCCTAACTCCTACAAGACATTATTTCCTTGGAGGCGTAGGAACTATAAATGTACGGGGTATCCAAAACAGAAATAGAATCCGACTTCAATTTAATACGTTTGTCAAAGTTTTAGGCAATTCTAGAGCGGCTTTCCTTTCTCCACAGTATAATCACTGCTTTCCTGTCCTGGTTTGTCTGGGAAAAGATCGGAAACAGGGGGCGAAATGAAGCGGCTTCTCACACCACACATACCACGAAACTCAAGACTTGAAATCTCATTAACTCTTGTATTATATGGGTCAACAAATATAGAGCACTTTATAAACTCAAATTCAAGCACTTTGTAATCGCCTACAACTCTACAGTTGCGTAAAAGCTACGACTTGCCTACCATGCCCAAAACCACAACGGCGAGTCCCACTCATGTGCAACGTTGTCCGTGATCATTAAATAACACAGGATATCACTCACACACACGCGCCTGAAATAATAAAGCAATACGCCCTTTGGTGACGTCACCATCGGAAACTCGCGCTAAATATTGATCACTAAATGTCCAGTTGCAAACTTGGGTTGAAAATACTTTAAAAAGGTTTCGACATTCGATCGCACGTCCGAGCTTTGTAGCAGTAGTGAATCAGAGTGTATAATTTGATTCCCCACCCTTTGCGATTAGTCCAATTGTGTTTGTCCGCGCACAATAAGAGGTTATTTGTCAAGGCGTCGACACTAACAATACGTCAATCAAATCGGGTGTTGGAATAATTTCCTAGGTCCTAGTCTCCTTGATTTGACATTTCGTAGACATCAAGCTGTTACGGGAAATTTCCTTGCTCGAGGCTGAAATGAGCACTTCTGTTGAGAGTACTCAATTATACTGGGCTTGCGTCTAATATCTGTGCCTTGGTCGCTAATTTATCTGATGGCCATGGCGCTTTCTGATGGCGTTAACACGACAGGCGAGAACAGACGAAGGATCCTTCGGCGATTCCTGGCTCGCAAGAACAAGAAAGGAGCGATCAAAGGTACAAGCGAGTCGCGCAAAATTATTTGACCCGAGATGTTAAGGAATTCAAACTCACATTGCTTACATTTTATATACTGTCGTCATCCAAAGCTGCCGCAAAGTATTAGATATTTGTTTTGGTTTTCATACGCATACCCAGCCTCCGACTTGTGGGTTATTCATTCTTGTTTCCTTAGCACACAGAACGAAAACTCTCTGGATGCGAGAACGCTTCGGTTGAACTCGAATGTACACGGAATTCTACGATGCGCCCATCTGAATTTTTAATCAAATATTTCGCCTGTGTTACGCGAAGTGTATCGATAATACAGCTCAGACGAGTAGAAAAAAATATTTAATTATTACAAAATTGGTGGACGACTGCCCATCATTCGGCCAGAGACCGGTCTCGGTCATCAACAAGAAGGAATAAGTAACATTCCATTCCATTTGTAAATTGTGTGACATGGATTTTTCAGCAAAGGTAATAACATGAGTGGTTCTCTAAACGCCGTACATGCATGACCATTCCAGCGGAAAGGTCTTTATAGAGAGCCCTAAAGGAAAACCCTCCTTATTTTTAAATGCGATTGGCTCCCAAATCGGAACCGGATAAAGAAATACACAGAGGAATATAAACGACAAGCCACAGCCATTCATACGTTCAGGCTTTGTGGCGATGCAAGCAAAACAAATATTTTTGATTTGAATAAAATCTGAATGGCCGTTCTCACGTGACGACGGATCGATCTGTTTTAGGAATCCACTGTTCCGTTAAGTAAACCTCAGCAAATTTAATCGAACATTTGCTGTTGGGCTCGGAAAGACCGTTTTCGCGATTCTCTGCGCGTTCTTCTAAGTTAACCGCAAAGATCGTTCGAACAGAATGCGGCCTATTTCACGCGCCAGCCATGCGTGAAATTACAAGTAAGTCCCAAAATTGAGTGATAAATCAACTTGTTTCTGTAAAACATTATCATTGTACTGCAAGTTGTTACCCTTGTCTTTCCGAATAAACAAGAAATTCAGTCGACCGCCGGCGAAAATATCGGGTCTTGCTCTCTCTTGTATGCCTGAAGTGTCGCTAATCGCGCAGATATTGTTTTGTGCAGTGCCTTAATTGTTTTCAAGGACATGTAGGTTTCAAGATCAAGATGTCGATTTGCACATTTTACTTTACATATTTTCTCATTAATCGACGACAAGATATCTTGTTTGTTTGCCATGTCAAAGGTCTTACTAGTTTAGTCCATGTATGCATAAGCCCACGACTGAGCAAAGGGAACTACGCGGGAGGCAATTACAAGCAAAGGTGATCTCGAAAAATTCAGCTAATTAATCGAGATCTTTGTTCGCGTAATCGCGCTCGGTTTATCATTCCACTATCATAAAATGTTTTCATAGAAACAGAAATCTAGCTGCTTTGTTGTCTATTACAGGTTTTTGTTTCGGACGAAATCCTATAAGAACATCTACGGACACTTCTCTCTTCGATATCCTAGAGAAGAAGTATTTTAATATTTTGAGCTACGACTTACATTGTAAAATTGGCACGGCGCGTTAGAATAAGTTGAGAGTCCAATGATAGATGGCCATAGAAAAAGACTGACATGTTATGGCTTGAGTAACCATTTGAATGTTACGATTTTTGTGCACAGATTATCTCAGAATGTAAATAAGATTGTCAAGACGGCACCGCCGAAATCGAAATGACACTTGTAGCTCTCTGAGCGAACATTCTCGTAAGCGGACAGCTCTACTTACGTCCGCCTTAAAAATAAAAAAACCGGTAAACTCTCCACTTCGAGAATCACTCCCGTATAAAGCGACCAGCTCCAGTTGCGGACACTTCTGCTTCCCGAGGGTGTCCTCTGGAGCTTCGAATCTTTATTTTTTCCTCGAGACTGCGCAGCTCTTGAAAGTTCCACTGCATGGTTACGATATCTTTGAAAACCGGAAACCTCCTAGTGAGGCTGTTTAATACCAGAAAATCATACATGTATTTTTTTGTTTTCTTTTGTCCATGTTGTACATGCTTGTATGTTGTTTTATACATCAACGGTTCTTTATTATCATGCTTTATTTTTAGCATACCGTTTTCCGGTCCTATCTTTTGTTTTGAAAATTAAAAAAAAATCACCGTGTTGTTTGACAAACTTTGTAAAATAATATTTCTTGAATGATACCCCATAAACTATATTTACACGATGCTTTGTTCACAAAGCCAACTTTTCCGGTCTCACTGTTTATGACTATCAATTTGTTCTTGAAAGCCTAAACAATTTTCAACTGTCTCTGTTTCAGTCTGCCCAATGTTAAAACCAAGTTGCGTCATTTTTTAACTGCAAAAACCAAAATTACTACAGTGAAACCTGTATTATCCCACATATTAAGCGGACCCCATATCAAGCGGACACCCTCTATTAAGTGGACGCCAGCTTGGGTCCCGAAATTTTCTTCCCATATTTACTGTAAATTGAACCTGTATTCAGCAGGCCTCTCTATTAAGCGGACGCGGACACCAAAATTAGGTCATTTTGTGACAGGAAACCTGTATTAGGCGGACATTTCAAGTGTTTTAGAATGCATTTTCATTAGATTGTGGGATTATCGTCTACTTCTAAAAGCATGTTTTCTGGTAAAAAGTAATTCAACATGATACAGACATTTACGAATTAGGTTTATGAATTAAAATGTAATGAAATCAGTATATGTGGGTATAATAAACGTGGAGATATAAGAGGGCCAATAGTTACCCATGTATCAGAACCTATATCAAGCGGAAACCCTGTATTAAGCAGACATTAGCAAAAGTCCCGAGGATGTCCGCTAAATACAGGTTTGACTGTAACTCAATGCTAAAATTTATTTCACTTCATTCACAGAATTAGAAGCTCTTGAGGCATGCTACTGGTTAAAAGCTGCAGGATTTCCACAATATGCACAGGCCTACGAAGGTAAATATCATTTCACATTAATATATAAACTATTTAACTCCCAGGAGTGCCAAAAATAAAAATTCAAGAAAAATCCCAAATTATATTTTGTACAATATTGCAGAACAAATGGCACCATTCAGTGCTCGAGTGCCAAGCCACCTACTTTCCATTTTCAGCCTGCTACTTACAAAATTAATGACAGCCATGGGTACACGTGGCTCGCTATTCTTGGTTTTCACATGACGTCATAAAAATTCAAAAATCTTAAGTATATGTCCTACAAAGCTGTTTCTAACATGGTATGTGGATGTGGATACCTTTCAGTTTTATTTATTTCAGTCATAATTTCAATAAGAGAGTGCTTTCTGGAGCCTAAAATGTAAGATTTTAGCAAATTACCCA
Source organism: Dendrophyllia cribrosa (assembly GCA_024195265.1). Lineage (NCBI taxonomy): Eukaryota > Metazoa > Cnidaria > Anthozoa > Scleractinia > Dendrophylliidae > Dendrophyllia > Dendrophyllia cribrosa. Next base: position 38,989,205 of record JAJLRJ010000005.1, on the reverse strand, counting down.
AATCTTTACTTACAATGTAAGTGCTATCTTGTCCAGAGCCCTTCAATTACAAATTCTCATTGCACACTTTTATATTTATCAACTAGATGGAAAGTTTCCCACTGACACAGCATCTGTCATTAAGGAGCATGACTTCCTGGACCAGGATTCAATCCAATCCTTGTACAGGTACGTGTTTGGAATACCAGGTTGAACGTTTATTTGACACGTTTGTTCTTGTATTTTGTTATGAAAATCACTATCTGTTATGTTCACTTTTATAGGCGTCTTCAAACACTTAATCGATGTGCAAAAATGAATCTTCACATCAAGGTACCACACTGAAAACCTCTAAATGTCTTCTTTCTAAGTGTTGCTCAGGGATATAGATTCAGTTTTTAACAGGTGGGAATATAGAACTGACAGACGGGTAAAAAAGAGAAAAACATAGTCCTTTTAAAGCTGCACTTGGCTTTTACAGACGGAAGAATGAAGTTCACAGCCGGGTAATTTCCCCCGTTCCCGGCTATTATCTACATCCCTGGTTGCTTTATTTTCTCAATTTTGTCTGAAAGTACATCAAGATTAGAACTTATCCCACAATCCTGTCAAATGCCTAGTTGCACAATGCAAGCACAATGCAAGCCACACAAACTAGCATGAGAACTTTGTTAATATTGTCAACCATTTATGGCAATTAAGATACTTCGACTGCATTGTATAACAACTTCCCTTATGGTTTTTTCGGCCGATTACACTGCAGTCTTGCCACTAAGCAAATGAGATTCTGACCCACAAAAACATTTGTTTTCTCCGCAAAAAATAACAATGGAAAGGACCATCCTATAGAAGCAACCAGCCATTTTATTAGCCCAAAGGTAGTCAAGAAATTCACCATATCTTCTCTACTCTTTTCATTTGAACAGAGCGATGGTTATGATTCAGATGAGGAAGACTTGATTGCTTTAAGTTCACGCTGGAAACTTCAAAATAAGAATCGTCGATGGTCAAGCCGAAGAAATGGTTCACAATCACTCTCAAAGGAAAAAACTCCAGCAGGTTTAAGCAGTTCACATAATGGGATCAATACATCTTTGAAAAGTATAACAAACACAAGACAAAGATCTTTCCACAACAAAGACAGACTTGTAGCTGATCCATTGGCTCAATTTACGCACTTGGATTTATGCATAGCGCAAGGAAGAGCCAGTGTATATGACAATTTGGCACCTGGGTTAAGTGCCAGTACACCATCAATATCAAATGTTGGCAAAGACCTTAACAAGAATGATCAACTAAGAAGCTCAACAAGAAACCAAAAACGAAATCTTACTAGCAGTGATTTGGGACTAGAGTCTTGTAGTGGGTCATCAAACGATGGTTTGTCAGACTTTGAAGGGGATGATGAAATTAATGATTTACCTGGAGATTTGTCAATGTTACGTTCAATCAGAAATTCAGAAAAGCAATGTAATGATGATATGGCTCCATCATCAACAGCAGGAAGGCCTAAAGTACGGTGGCACAGCTTTGAGAAAACGTCTAGACCTGAGATACGTGTTACGTAAGTGTCCCATCGTAGTTTATAAATTATGAGCAGAGATGTGCACATTATTAGGATGGCTAGACAAGGTTATGCCATCACAGTACAGTCGAACCTCTCCTTATGCACACTTCTATAATACAGATACCTCTAGATATTATGGACAGTTCACATGGTCCTGAAGATAGCAAAATTCATACACCGCTTTAATGCAGACACCTCTATAATGCGGACACATCCATACTGCAGACACCTCTAAAATACAGACACCTATGATGCAGACAGTTACGTCTGTCCCTTTGGTGTCTGTAGTTAGGAGGTTCGATGTACAGAATTGCCGCTTGATGTTCACATGGCTTGATGTTAAGACTCTGGAAGAGAGTTTAGGAGATTTTGAAAGTTTTCAAATTGAACTTATTACTTCATCTATTCTGTAGTGTTTGTTTTTCAACCAGAGAACTCATATGCATATGCTCATATGCTTTCTCTGAAATACCCTCCTTAATTAATATGGGACACACATGTCTCAGACAATTTGCCTGCCAACTCGGTCCTGATGGTGTCCATACTAACAGAGTTCCACTGTACTAGTAACTGTTAATGATCGAGCTAAACTAATTTCTCCCATGTATAGGTCTCCAAAAATCTGCGATCTCACAGCTGGACAGTTAGCAGTTCTTAGAAAATATTCACTTTTGAAACTTACAGCACTAATGGAAAGACACACGCATTCACATAGAGGCATGTGGAACTGGTAAGTTTGTTTAGAAAGTGTTTAGGAGTTTATTGTGTACAATGGTTTGCAAAGCAGCAATGCCAGACAAGTTGTAGCAAATAGTGAGACACTCTGAATGATAGACAGTACTATACAACTCAAAGGAGTGGAGCTACTTCCTAAATATATATACCGGTAGCTGAATTTACATGTACAGTATACTAGAAAACATTGAAATTATTTTAATGGTATGCCATTTCTCTCTATTCAAAGGTCATTTCCTCATTTCTTAAAAAAGCTGAAGTCGCCAGATTATAGAGGTACCTGTTCTGGATTATTATCACTACTAATCTGTATGAAAATAAAAAAATTATGTTTAGTGAAATCTTGGCCGGTTTATGCTTTATATAAACGGTTTGTTTTACTCTTTTCAGACAGGAATGTTTTTGGAGTTCCCCTTTCAGTTGTCCTCCAGCGGACAGGACAACCTCTTCCAAGATCAATTCTCTTTGCAATCAACTACCTTCAGAGATCAGGTGAGGACTGTTTTCACTTGTGACTACAATGTTGCTATGACTTACTTGCCACTTCTAAATCCCACAAGTAAAATTTTGTTTTCTATCGACTGCACATTGTGTAACAAAACACAACAAGAAACAAAAAAAAAAAAAAATATTTGACACAGTGGATGTGTTAGAAACGTACTCATGGGTATTTTAACTTTTGTTTGCAGCTGTAGATGCTGTTGGCATTTTTAGAAAGTCAGGGGGCAAACAGAGAATAAATCACCTAAAGGAGATGATCGAAGGAGATCCAGGTACAATAATCCTTCATGTGATGAATCCAGATCACTTCTTCTTACAGACAGCTTCACAAGAATAACACCTCTCTGTTATCAACAGTTCACTTTGTCGAAGGAGAGACCCATGCTCATATAAGCTCTTCCGCTCTATGTACAGTAACATCATTGTGACCTAAGTGTCAACTGAAGGGCTACATAAGATACATATTGCCTGGGGCCATTTTTTGGTCAGATTTGCCTCATTTTTTAATGTGACCTGCAAATTAATTGCAAAACATTTCTCTGATTTTTTTAGCTGTCTTTTTTCCCTTTAATTTCAAGAAATTACGTATGCAAAACATTTGTAAAAATTTATTAAGCATAGCCTGTTGGAAATTGTCCTAAGCAACCATCATCGTCGTCAAGAAAGGTGGACTCAGAAGACAGAATGCTTGGTTGTGAGGGATGCTAAATACAGGGTTTGACTAAGAACTGATTCAAATGGGATTCTAAAGGGATTAGTTTCTTATAGAGCAGATTTCAGTGGAGTGTTGAAAGTAATTTGGCAATTGCTTTGGTTTTGCATTGCTCACTTTGATTGGATTGTCTGCATCTGTTGTCATTGGCCACAGTTATTACTTTGTATTTTTTTTACAACACTCAATTGAAGGCCACTGTAAGAGTAGTCACAAGGAAATTTATGCTGTACATGCAGTTAAACTTACACTGTACATGTAGTTAAACGTACACTGTACATGCATGCAGTTAAACTTACACTGTACATGCAGTTAAACTTACACCAGGAGCATAGCTACCTGTACACACATACGCACCTAAAAAGGTGGAAAAAAAGAAAGATTTGGGACTTGACTTGTGCGTGCCTGTAAAAAAGTCCTGGCCGCACCCCTTCTTACACTGTATACATGTATGTAGTTAAACTTCACTCTCATTTATCTCTAATCTTATTTTTCTCAAAACCACAAACATCGATAGTAAGCCTCCTATTTACAATAATTATAGATATGCATGTGTACCTGAATCTAAATAGTGTCAATGGATGGTAGTTAAGTGTATGTATTATTTTGTGGTTGCAGATAACACTGACTTTGAGGGTCTGTCACCTTATGATATGGCTGACATGCTCAAGCAGTACTTCAGAGAACTTCCCGAACCCATCTTGACTTCAAAACTAGCAGAAACATTTATATCTATTTTCTCAAGTAAGTATAGTAGTGACAACTTTTAATATTCCTTACAAGTCCACATAAATTTATTATTATATTATGTGGGAGGATTTGATGGCCTTGTAGACAAATACTTTGTTTGCTTTCATATCCTGCATGCCTTACTTGTAGTGATGTAGGGGGGATTGTTAACCTTTGGAGCAGGATAACAAGGGGTAATGACACCAAGACAAATGGACAGACACAGTTGACAGTAATAATTATGAAAGATAAGATAACATTAGACCCTAAAAGCAGTAAAATTATTTTTACAGACAGCCAGACTGGTGCCTGGTCAGTGATTAAGTGAGGGAAACTTGATATACTCCTGGGTTCAAACCATTAACAATGGGCCATTTACAGCGTTCATTGAAATAATCTGTTTTTAGAAGTGTCTGTACCATTTAAAACAAATGCTTTGTGCTCACCTACATGTATTTACATTAGGTCCTCATTGTTGTCATGTCTATGTCTCCTTAGGTATCCCAGCCAATTCCAGAATGGAGGCAATGCAAGCAGCAATTCTCCTAATGCCTGACCCAAATAGAGAAGCTCTTCAGACACTTCTTTTGTTCCTAAATGAAGTGGCTGCCAACTCTGAAACAAACCAGGTAACATTTCTGCATTACTGCACTGCCCATTGCTCATGTAGCAAGAATAAGGAAACCAACCTTGAAATCTTTATCTTTCCTTACATATATTTTCAAAACATATGTTAAAAGAAATGTATGGGATTATTGATAGTTTAAGATTGTACAATCAAAAGCTCCACTAATGGCCACCTCCCCACAACAAAATAGCCGTTAAATACAGGAATGGCTCCGAGCCGTTTGAAAGGAAACCGCTGACCTCATTAGCATTCACTTCTCTCTTTTTTTTTGTTTGTGCCTGGATTAGAACGAAAGTAGACTTTTATTATCAAATAAAATTAGGCCTAGGCAAAGCGATTATTAGATCTAAGCTAGATTCGCGATTTGGTTAGATTTAGGGATAGGGTCACCTTTTATAATTAAATTTTTGTTGGGTTTGCCGGATCAACCCAGTGGTCTAGTGGTGAAGGAGGGATGTTAGCACGCAGGAGGTTCCGGGTTCGATTCTAGGTGATTTATTGCATTTTTCTTTTTCTGATAGGAAAAAAATTCTATAATTGGTGAAAAATTTTCTAAGTGTCGCTCGGAGCCATTCCTGCAATTAACGCCATGTCCACAACAACCACTTCTCTACTGCAGCCTTGTTTTCTTGTCCCTATCCCACGACAGCCACCTCTCCTTAATATCTGGACATTTTTGTTCGAAGGTGGTTGTTGTAGAGCGATTAAACTATCATTGAAAGGTTGTTGACAATCAAGGGATACCAAGGGAATTCTATTATCATCTAAACCTACTGCCATTCATTACAACATATATATTTTTTATTAGATGAACGAGAAGAATCTTGGAGTGTGCTTTGCACCATCGCTGTTCCATTTGTGTGGTACCAAAGAAGATCCATCCTCTCCCAAAAGGCAAAAGAGAACACCCATGAACAAAGCTTCCAAGGAGCTCACTGATAACTTGGTATGTGTGTTAAATGAAAACACTCCAAAACCTTGGTTTTAGGGATGTAAATATCTCGAGTTTTACTTGCTTACTTGCATCAACTGTCTTGCTGACTGACAGTGTGGGCGGGAGGGAATTTGGCACTGACCTTGCTTACCACTTCCCAGCATACTCGCAGTCCAGCTGTTTTGCCACACACTGGAACGATTCACACGTTCGCTTTGTTTGCAAACATGGTGGATTTTGCAGTGAAGTGTATCTTTCTGGGAGCAATCATCGTTCCAAGCCACCAAGTAATTGAAAGTAAGGATTATCGTTTAACAGACTTGAAAACGTAACCATATCATAATGAAATCAGAAATTTATTCAGGTCTCACCGAGAATATTTTCCTTGCTCCTTCAGGCAGCCCACGAATGTCTCGCTCAAATGATAACCGAAGTTGACAAACTGTTTTCGGTAAGTTAAACTCGAAGCAAATTTCATGTTAATAATAAAAATCTTAATACAAGTAGCATTGCTTGTCATTAAAAGCTTACTTTTTCCAATCCTTCATCGTTTCTCTTTCTGTTGCCAGATCCCCGAAGACACAGTAAAGAACAGTCGATTTTCATACATCGAACAAGGTGAACCAGTGTCCTTAGAACAGCTAGGAAAATCCAAATCTAGTCCGGACAGCGGCTATCAAACTTACATCGAGTCCTGCATAGCTGGACTGCTTAAGGTACGTACGAAAACCCTGCAAAAGCTTGGAAAATGTATAACTGTTCGAAACTGTATTCGGCGAAAACATGTGCGAGTTTCTTCTTTGCTCTCAAGATTGTGTAACCAAGCCCTCAACAGGGACTTTCCCGCCAAAACCAGCCAAAACACGCCGCTTGTCCAACTGTTTCTGATTGGTTCGTGACTGCTGTTCGCTCGCTGATTGGTTGGAAACTTTCCGTACAAAAGAGGAATAACAAATGCAACAACACAACACACAAATGAACCAATCAGAGCTCGAAGCAAATATTTGTAACCCGCAAAAAGCGCGGGAAACGCGTACGAACAAGTTATAGTTGGTTTTGGTTTTACTTCTGATTAGTTGAAAAAGTGGCGCGAGGGTTGTTAGCCAATCACAAGTTTAGCAATGCAAACTCAAAGAAATCGCGAAATTCCTTTCGATACTCAGTTGATAATAGATAACAAATATATCATTTATCATATATCTTTATCTCCACTGTAGGAAGCGAAAGACAAATTCAAGGGCTGGGTATCTCAACCATGGTACGATAGCTCGGTAGAGATATCGTACAAGAAGGTCAAAGATGGCTACCCTCTTAGACTGTGGAGATGCGTTGTGGAAGTGAACGCCGACCCTGAAGATGTCATTAGAAGAATTCTTTACGAAAGGTAAAAAAAACTAAAGGCATATTTAGCTAACTGAAAACTCAACAATGACAGCTTGTCACCATTTTCAATGTTACTTTAAAAAGCCAAAAGACATCTTTATAAATTATCAGTGAAAAACCAAAAATAAGAGCCCCGTTTTGTTTAAAAATATTCCACTAGTGCTCTAAGAGTAAAAATAAGTGTCTTGGGCTGCAGATGGCCAGGATTGAAGTGGATTGCATCTTGAAAAAATTGGGCTAATTTTTTTTAAAGTTTATCGCTTCTGTCTTGGAAATGGGTTATTTTCTCTTAGAAATTTCACTTGCATTTCGTGTAAGACAAAGGTACTTAGTTTTAATTTGGGGCAATTTTGACCCCAAAACCTCACAATCACCATGATATAGCTCCTTTAAAGAACAGTACTCGCCAAATGACCATAACCCATCAGAAAAAGTGAGCATAGCAAAGTAAGAAATCTAGTCACTTGTACGCTTGTGTACTTATGGAAGGAATAAATATGTTGCTGCATCGGCTGTGGCGTAGCTGGGGTCACACTGTGTCACACCCAGGGTACTTACCAGATTGTCATGTCGACATCCACGCTGTGTTTTACTAAAATTATCTCAAGGTTCGGTTTAAACAGAACATGCAGGCCAGTTTAGTGGACCCTTTTTGTTATCTGTACTTGCTGACCAATACAACGGTGGCGTCTTTTTTCAGACATCTCTGGGATGAAGACTTGGAATCGTGGGACATGATCGAGAAGATTGATGATCACACCGACGTTTTCTTTTACACGACCAAGTCCATGATCCTTCAACCGAAACGACGTCACGTGGTGTTAAGGTAAAACGTAAACCCTTTTTGACTTTAACCTGAGAGTGCCCTAGGTTCAAATTCCCGCTGCTGTGACATTGTAAAGCTAACAGCACCTGATAAGAAGAGCTACTCAGTAACTGTCATTTGAATCATGTTTGAATGGTCACACTTTAAGATTTCATCCACATAATCAGAAGTTAGAACCACCTTGCACAGCATAATAATCAGAACCAAAGACTGCTCAATAGCTTTCATTTGAATGGTCACACAGACTCCGAAGTTAGAATTAAATTACATGCCATAATTATTGACTGTGAATGTGAAAGACAATCTCATTCCCACGGTTTACTTGGTTTCCCATTTTTATGTCAGCCATGTTGCTATACGAAAGTGGAGCACTGACAGAGCGATAGACTTTAAGTGTTGAAAAAAGGAAATCAACCTCGTTGCTTCCACAAAGCCTATTTAAAACCTATTTATAACTTATCGATGCCACCACCAATAGCTTCTACTGGAGGCTATCGTTGGAATGCTTTTAAATGCAAATGGAATGAAACTGTTTTTAATAACTTCCTCAGCATGGGCCTACTTCCTCCTTCTTTACTCCAAGGTCAACCGTGAGAAAATGATTTTGTCCGCCACTACCGTCGTTCCAAGAATGTACGAAATCGTGTTATGGTTGTATTGCCAAAAACTACAACTGCTATTTATTACATATAAACACTAGGGCTACGTTTATTTGGAGTATTTTTTATTTCGATGGACCGAGAAAGCACCAGATCAGTGGCGTTCCACATCTTCAACATAAACTAGGGAACGCCCTCTAACGAGTTGCAGGAATGATACTGTAAACGGTTGTTGATGGGGCAACCTGGGAGAGGAATGCTCAGGATTGGACATGTTGGAGGCTGCGGGATAATCTGCGACGAGGCCTAATTTTAGCAGCGCACTTATTTTCTCTTATGTAGTCCCTATATAACAGTTTCCTTTACATAAGCTCTTCATTTTGTTAACCTATCTTATTTGCCTTCTTAGATCGTGGACGGACCTCGATCGTGGTGTCTGTGCTCTAGTGTCCACATCTATCAATCACCCCAAAGCCCCTCCTTCTAATGGCGTGCCTGCTATTGTACTCGCGGCAAGGTACCTTGTGGAGCCCCTGGAGAACGGCAAATCGCGACTTACACATATCAGCCGCGTGGATCAGAGGTAAGGACTATGGCAACGTATTAGACGTTTTATAAATTGTTTAATCTTCCTCAGATAAATAGCAAGTGAAAACTTTAGGAGTAAATGCCCAAATCAAAGATGCCTTACACCGTTAGAAATGTTTGAATAAATCTTGAAAAAGCCCATGCTTGCTCCATTTAAAAAAAACAGCTGGCACGAACTATTTATAATCAAACAACTTCTTTTTCATGGAACAAACAAATTCTTGAATCTCTTATCGCTGCGGATCGCCAAACACAGTTCCACACGACGGTGAATCTTTGATTTTTGTACAAAAGAGGCGGCGTCTTTATTACTCCGGATCCGATTCCCAAAGATAAGTGACACAGCCTATTGATAACTGTTCACCCATGCCGTTTCACAAGATCGTACTTTGAATAAGACGGGAACAACTACTTAGCTTTCATCTTTTGATGGAAAAGAGAGCCGATTGCCGATTATCTCTCAGATCGCAAGTTCCGCCAAGTCCAAACTTATCATGTAGCCCACGCGCTTCCAAGTTTCCGACAACTTTGCATATCGATATGTGCAAAAATTCAGGTGCCAAAAAACTTGTGCTTCGTTTTAATCAATTTTAACACTGGCCGTGTAAGCTTTAGCTGGGAGGACACTGTTACTTCAACCAAGGAAAGACCTAAACTGCTGAACTCCATTCATCCATGCCACTCAAATGTATAACATGCATTCGCACCGTTAGGAAAGCTTCCGAACCGTGTTCTATCGGCTGAACTGATACATTTTTACGCCCTTTTAAGGATTCTTCCGATTGATTGGTGCATTATTTCGAAAGACGCTTTCTTTGGATGATAAAAAGAGGATTATAAACAAAAACACTTAAAACTTGACCCGGATACCTTAAACTAACTGGAAGAACACCTTGTTTCCGTCTTTTGTGTCCCACGTCCTTCCGCTATGGGCGTTCGCGCGGGAGGGCCTCTTGTGCGAATGCCCCTAGTGGCTGGCCCCGGGAGCGATGAATCATGAATGGTGGATGTATTCACAGTGGTCAAAAATAGGCCCGTGTGCACTGATGCCAATAAAGTTAGTGATAGGAGAATCTGTTGCAAGAAACTAAACTAGAAACTAAACAAGAAACTAAAATATCGGGAAATTCGATATTAACTTGTTATTTTTTGTTTGATTAGGGGCAGAACGCCAGAATACTACAGCAAAGCAATCGGGCCATTTTTAGCTTCATCTGTAGCCAAAGTAAGGGACACATTTCAGTGCGGGTCAGATGGGCTGGAGACAAATGTATAACGAGGTCACTGGATGTGTCACGTGACACAGGAATCTACGATTGTGAATGCAATTCAAGAGGACCCCTCTTATGACTTTGCTGAAAACAAAGCCAGAGTAATCACATCTGGCCAATCAAAAACAGCCAAGTGATGAAAGTGATGAAATGGACAAGTGATGAAATGGACGGATCAGAACTTCATGCCAAACATGCAACCGGTGCCAAACGCGGGAAAAGGCGCATACGTCTGCTCGGATTGCTTGTTGAAATTGCTATATATGGTCATTTATTCTACGGCAAAATGCAGTGGAATACCAAGTTATGATTGCCAGGAGTTAACAGAAAAAAAGGACAAAAAGTAAACGGCTGAAGCGTCGTTCTAACTCGACTGTTAAACAAGAATTTTGTTGTGGAACCAAACTGGACCAGCCGCCCATGGTCTTCAAACTTGTGACAACTGCACTTGTTCTCTGAGAGAATATAATTTTAAAAAGATGTACAGAGTATTTAAGAAAGTCTACATACGCAATTCACTCGTGTATTCACGTCGAATCATACAAGTTGTTGTCACATGAGAATTTTATAAGGGAATTCGAAAACTTTATAGCAGCGTTTAATAAAATTTGGTAGGTAATTATATGACCAAAAAATGTTTCACGAAAAAAAGGCTTTATTTATCACATTGTGGCAAGTTTACCCGAGATTCCAAGAGCCAAGTTAAGATTTATTTTTTACGCCTTTAAATGTTGGCTTTGTCGGCTATTTTTTACTCCATTTTTAAACTTTTTTTAGTATTTTAGTATTTTTTTTTGTAAGATGATAAACTCAATCTTCAGCTTAAGATGTAAATTATGCAGTTGCTCTTTCATTGTTAATTTATTACCCTTTGCGATAATTATTCACAAAGTCCTAATATATACAATGCTCACTTGATCACCGAAAGGAACAAAAAACGAAAGAGAATTAAAGGAAAAAAAAGAGAAACCACTTCTGTTAAATCGGATCAATAATAAACCATTTCCAAGACTTACTCAATTGTGTCTTGTGTTTCCCATCGTATCAACCCCTCACTTGCCCTTAGGCCTTTGTGATCATTCCACTGAAAGCCGCTATTGAGCAGTACTTTCCTGTGGTGCTGTTCATTATGCTATAAAAGGTGGTTCTACCTTTTTAGCCTGTGGTTGAAATCCCAAAGTATGGCCATTCAAATGAAAGCTATTGAGCAGTACTTTCTAGCCTGCGACTGCAGCCGCCTCTCATCGCTCCCGACCGCCTTTTCTGTGGTACCGTTTATTACTCTGTACAAGGTGGTTTTAACCTTTTGAGTCTGTGGATGAAATCCTAGTGTCACCATTCAAATAAAAGCCACTGAGCAGTACTTTGCTGTGGTGATGTGCAAGTACAACTTTCAAGTTTACAGGAAATTCAGGATGACCATTCAAACGAAAACTGTTGAACGTGCTTGGTTAAAGTTAACTTCCAGTTGACGTTTCAAGATTTACGACTGAAAAAATATATATACCATAATTTTGGATCTCAAGGGGTTTGCACTATGAATTCAAGGGTGCTTCCCCCCTCCCCCCCCACTCCTGTTCCCCTCTAGGCCCGGGTTATCGGACACTACATGCGACAGGTTACAACACTTAATGACGTCAGTGTTAAGAGGTTCTGAAGTATGTAAGTGTTTCCGCGATCCACGCGTTTACTCAAATAACTGGAAACCGCAAGTAATTTAAGAGCCAATGTCTGAAATTTTCGAAAATCGGGCGTCAGTCACAAAATTTCGGATTTCTTCATATTTTGCCCAAATAATCTCTATAGTGAAGTATTTTCAAAAATAACATTAAAAATTGTAACGGCGTTTTATTTTTTTCGAAAACGGGCAAAGTTTGAAAAACGGCAAATCGGCGGCCTTTCAGTTGTGAAACTGACGAAAAATTACACATTTTTATCTCGCTCGTACAGAAAAACGCGATGCCATACATAAATAAAATGTGGCCACAACATAAACACGCTCTTGTTCTTCCCACTACTGTTATTTACTTTGGATTAGCAGTTGAAATAAGAATATTTCGGCCGTTAGAAGAAACATGATTTCTTCCATTTTAAAAATTAGCAAATTTCAACCAATTTCAACGCCGTGGAAACCCAATTGGTACGTTGAGTTTGAAAACAAAATTAAGACAGTCTTGAAGCACACCTTCTGTTGTTTACTGTGGTGAAATATTTCTGGCGGCACTTTAAAAGTGCCCCGTCGAGAGACCAAAATGTGAAGGGTAGTTTGACACCAGGAGAACTTGTGACACGAACCTGAACGCCGACACTACGCACAAAATGTTTATCGCAAAAAATAGTTCCTTTGAGATAGCGCCTTTTCAGAATCGTAAGGACTTCAGAAGAACTTTATCTATCCTTTGCTAACTTAAAATGATATCTTTTAAGCAGTTTGTTGGGATACGGAGTAGAGACACAAACATCATGTTGTGCGACCTTACAAATAACAGCGATCAACACTTACCCGCTTTTTCATCAGAAAATTAAACTGACCCGAACCTTGAATTGCGTTTATAATAAAGACAATCCTGCACTCCGATCCATTATATTGCTGTGTTTGGAATATCTGAGCCTTGTAGATCATATCATAGCATTATTTACTCCAAATGTCGCTAAATGACAGTTCGAAAGTTTCCCACAATGTGTTGCAAAGAGATTGCGTGACGTGTAGCACACTGGAATTTGCTGCGTGCTTATGGTATCGGTCAAGGAAAGAACATTGCCGTGGAAAAGAAACAGGAGTAACGTCCGTTTTTGGAAATGTATAAAGTCTGTTTCCTTCATTTTGGTACAATTTTAATTAATGTTCAAATCGTCTTTCAGGTATATTTCTGGATATATTTGGTAGATAAATATACAGGTCATTTATGAGGGATGGGGGGGGGGGGGGGGGGGGGGGGGGTGTCACCCTTTCACTACGCCCCTTGCCGGCTCTTTTGCGATAACACACCGCCTTTATTCTGCTACGAAGTTATGTTTTCAATACTCTTATAAACTAATTTCGATTTTGAGGTGTCAACACTGCATTATATTGACGGCTAGTTGGGAGAAAATATATTCCGTATCAGAGGCGGAGTCGCGAAGCGACGGAGCCCAGTACGGAATATATTTTCTTCCAACGCCGTCAATATAATGCAGTATTGACGCGCGCCCAAAATCGAAATTAGTTTTGTCTAGATTTTTGAGACGTCAATACGACTTTATATGGACGTCTCAAAAGCAAGCAAAAGTATCTGAGAATCGTGATACTATTACAGATGTGAGCTACAACTGGCTGTCAGTTTTGTTTTCGGCTGGTGGGTTTAAAGCTGCTTCTGTGACATCTCCACCGCAAGTTACAGTCTCAACACACACGTCCGATGACAAGGAAAACAGTCCTGAACGTCCAACATCCAATGTATTTTCATGCCCACAGAAAGGCTGCATCCCGGGAAGGGGGGGGGGGGGGAGTGGGGTTCTTCCCAAAAATACCTATACGGGTATGTGCCGCCTAACGGGGTCGTAATTTTGGGACTCCTGGCCTAGAACGAACGGGTATCCATTTTAGAGACATCCTAGAACGAGGTATAATATTTCGAACGCACGAAAGCTTCATAAGATGATGAATCAAGAAATTGTAGATCGCGACTTTATCTTCTGTTTGAAATCAAAGCAATTATGTTGCTTATTTGTGTAGAAGCAGAATTGTCGTATTTTGATGTATAAGTCGAACAAACAAAGAAATAACTTTTTAAAAAAAAATGGGCTATTGAAAGTTACGCAATTTCTACGAAATCTAAATCGAATACTGCGCAGGATATTCCAGAAGTGGTGTTGACCTTGGGATTGTCTAGTTATACGCCCACTAGTACTCCTGACCAGAATCTGACTTTCAACGTCCACAAGGCCGTGGACAATCAGGGATCTCTGCCATCCGAGATGGCATATCATTTCCGTATCATTTTTCTAGAATTAGAGTGTTGAAAATTGACCTATTTTTAGAATGGGGTAACATTTTGAGTGCAAATTCTTTCTAAAACGGGGTCTAAATTTGGAGACCCGGACGGCACATACCCATCCAAAACATATCCGAGTACCCCCCTAGCCTGCGAGCAAGCTCTCGGGGTCGGGACCAGGCTCGCGGTTTGGGAGGGGAGGAGGCCCCCCGTACCCCTTCTCCCCAACCCCTAAGCCCGAGAGCCTTGCTCGCAGGCTAGTACCTCCCGGGGGCTCGTGGTTTCTTTCAGGTCTCCTCGCCATTCACTTTTTTCTCTAATCCTTTATTATTTTCATCTTGCTCTGTAACATGTTGTATATATGGCAAATAAAGAATGAATGAATGAATGAATGAATGAATGTTTCAACGGCCGTCCGCTCTGGAACACCATCTGTCATTAGAAGCCTGCTCCAGGTCACCGGAGAGGCACACCCTAATGAACCTGGCCAAATAACAGTACGCCACCCTCCTCAGCGAAAGCGTTGCACTTCTCCCTTTCTTTGCAAGTCTCAAGCTCAGTTAGCAGCTCAAACAAAGGCCAAAGCCTCAAGGTGGGCTGGGCGCTAAAGGAAATGGAACAGCCCTTGCTACCAATTCAATGAAAAGCAGAAAGCCTACCTGGAGGCTAAATTTACTATTGGTCAATCCACAGACAGGAGGTCGACCCGGATGTAGTCACAAAAGAAATGCGTTGTGCCCGTGCCCGGCAGTGAAGAGAAAAGCGGCATCGATGGCCCTCCTTGAAGAATTTGAGGATAGTTGCCTTTGTAAGCTAGAAAATGAAGGGCCAATGTAATGCAAGATTGCTAACCACTTTTACAGTTTTATTTTTTCTTGTAAGAAGATTGAAGAAGCCTTGTGTGATGCATGATTTCTTTTTCCGCCTTGAGGCTGTGCAATAATTTTTTTCGAGATTATTCCATACTTTTCTTTCGCTCGCTGTGAACGATTTTTTTCTCTACTTTTGCTGTGCAGGAATTTATTTACAACAATGCAGTGCATGATTGGCTTTATCATAAACGCAATTCAAGGCTCGGGTTAGTTTAATTTTCTGATAAACTATTAACAGAAAGCGGGTGCAATAGTCGCTAAAAAGAAAAAAATATCTTTGAATTTCACTTTTGTTTTCGAAAATATCTTGTATTGAATGATGTAAAAAGCACTTTCGAGCCTCCCGACGTCAAAAATCAATATAAAAGGCATGCACTCGGACCCCACTAGAGCCTCAAGTTCTACAACTAAAGGACCCCCAGCCCACTTCATAAATGACACTGACTTGAAACCTTTTCCACGGCAATGTTCTTTCCTTGACCGATACCATAAGCACGCAGCAAATTCCAGTGTGCTACACGTCACGCAATCTCTTTTCAACACATTGTGGGAAACTTTTGAACTGTCATTTAGCGACTGTTGTTTTAACAAATTTGGGGAAAATAACGCTGTGATATAATCTACAAGGCTCAGATATTCCAAACACAGCAATATAATGGATCGGAGTGCAGGATTGTCTTTATTATAAACGCAATTCAAGGTTCGGGTCAGTTTAATTTTCTGATGAAAAAGCGGGTAAGTGTTAATCGCTGTTATTTGTAAGGTCGCACAACATGATGTTTGTGTCTCTACTCCGTATCCCAACAAACTGCTTAAAAGATATCATTTTAAGTTAGCAAAGGATAGATAAAGTTCTTCTGAAGTCCTTACGATTCTGAAAAAGACCCTATCTCAAAGGAACTATTTTTTGCGATAAACATTTTGTGCGTAGTGTCGGCGTTCAGGTTCGTGTCACAAGTTCTCCTGGTGTCAAACTACCCTTCACATTTTGGTCTCTCGACGGGGCACTTTTAAAGTGCCGCCAGAAATATTACACCACAGTAAACAGCAGAAGGTGTGCTTCAAGACTGTCTTAATTTTGTTTTCAAACTCAACGTACCAATTGGGTTTCCACGGCGTTGAAATTGGTTCAAATTTGCTAATTTTTAAAATGGAAGAAATCATGTTTCTTCTAACGGCCGAAATATTCTTATTTCTACTGCTAATCAAAAGTAAATAACAGTAGTGTGAAGAACAAGAGCGTGTTTATGTTGTGGCCACATTTTATTTATGTATGGCATCGCGTTTTTCTGTACGAGCAAGATAAAAATGTGTAATTTTTCGTCAGTTTCACAACTGAAAGGCCGCCGATTTGCCGTTTTTCAAACTTTGCCCGTTTTCGAAAAAAATAAAACGCCGTTACAATTTTTAATGTTATTTTTGAAAATACTTCACTATAGAGATTATTTGGGCAAAATATGAAGAAATCCGAAATTTTGTGACTGACGCCCGATTTTCGAAAATTTCAGACATTGGCTCTTAATCGCTCTGAACGTGCGTTTTTTACCTAAGTACATGTCCTACCTATCAACTATCTTCTGCAAAACAGCGTCAAATGGCCATTTTTTTTACAGGGAGAATGAGATGTATCTATTTGGACTTGATTCTGCACTGTACATTAAACGAAAGGATGTTGCAAGTGTTAACGATTTTCGTCCTCAGTGTCAGAGTTGTTGTTTTACTCTTCCGTCCGCTAGAGTTCCAAGGTGTTGGGCACTGGCATTTTCAAACAAAACGGAACAACACACCACGGAAAATAGCTTTGAATTGTCAAACCTAAATGTTTTGTCCGCTTTATTTATAAAGCAAAAGAAACAGCACCACAGCAAACAAAAAAATGCTCATCAGCGTTTATTCGATGGTCACACTTCAGAGATTTATCCACGGACTCAAAATGTATCTTGTACATCATAACAGACAGTACCACAGGGAAGCACTGCTCGATAACTTTTATTTTTAAAATGGTAACACCTAGGGTTTTATTCACACTCTAAAAGTTAGAATCACCTTGTACAGCATAATGTAAACAGTATCAAAAGGTAGAACCAGGCATCTTGTACAGCGTAATTTAAACAGTACCACAAGAAAGTGCTGCTGACACCTAACGTTTGGTAAATAAAGAAAAATGGTAAATTTTTCAGATTTTATACGTCCACATTCCATCGTTCAAAGTTCAACTCTGAGAGTGGAAGTTTTACGCATTGCATTACATTGCATGTGAGGTGAGGGCCAAGTTTTTGTTCGTTTTGATCCCAAATATTGGCCACATTCCCACTGATGTCCATCCGGATCATAGTGCATAACTGACTAGAAGATATTGGCGATATTAAAATACTAAGCATATCGATGAAGGAAACCCTTCTTATTTCCGTCTGATAAGCATAAATATTTACCTGATAGCCCGCAGGTTAATTCCAGGGCAATCAAACGTAAAACCGCCAACTCTGCGGATTTCCGCGCAAAATACCAAAATATCCTACATACTGACAACACTGACAATAGTCAGAGCTATAAGCCAACCGGAACATTTTAAAACAATTTGTTGATTCATAACAAATTCATAAACATGTTAAACAGCGCTGAATGTTCACGACCACCAATATAGAAGGGTCCACCTCATTTTTAATAATTGTTCAGTAACTGAGGCTATTTTACTGAGGCACAAAGTAGAGTACACAATCTGGAAAATATAAAATTTGGTTGCTGATCAGGTCTCATTCTGAATCAAGCCAACGGACATACTAAAGCGTTTGGTCGAGTTTGTAAACTGAACCGAGCCATTGGTAAGTAAATATATAATTTTAAGTTTCACTAGATTTATTGATTTGCAAGGCGGCCATGTTGGCCTGACAGGAAAAATAAAAATCATCTCCACAAAAATAGATTTTTATTCCCAAAGATGGCAATTTCATTGTCCCGTCACCCAACATGGCCGCCGTGCAAACCACAAAATGTTCTGTCACTAGGCGTTGAGAATTTTGGGCGGTCTTTGCCTTCTTCGTTCATGTTTTGTTGATGCTTTGACCTCAAGTCAAATTAATATTGAGTCATGCGGTCCTGGGGGTGTTATAGTTTGTACTTGCAGATGAACTTTAGAAATGTGGCCATTCAAAGGGGTGAACCATTAGTCTTCTGGGGGAGTGGGGGCTGGGTGATTTTGTCTGTGCTCGATATTTTTTCCTTCAACAGTGCTGCTGCAGGATTTGTTTTGCTAAAAAAAAACAAAGTTTCAAGTCGGGCTTTCGTAGTTGCAGGATATTTTTCCAAGAGAGTTGGTTTGTATGATTTTTTTTTTCAAAATCACCCAACACTCCTCTCCCCCTCCCCTCCACCCTCAGAAATCTAATGAGCAGTGCTTTCCTGTGGTGCTGTTCAATATGTCCTCACAAAGTGCCGGGTTAATGACAGATTTTAGAATTACAAGGTGGCTTTTGCAGCTATGTAAAAAGGTCAAGGTGAGATTGTGAATGAATTCCTAAAGTGTGAAACATTTAAATGGAAGTTACTGAGCAGTGCTTTCCGTCTCTGGTGCTGTTGTTCCCTCACCCTGGGCGGTGGAGACTTTAAAAACTTTCTCGTTTGTGGGACTGTGGTACGTCAATACTTAACACTTTATCCATTTACTGTCCGAGTAACTGAAAAATTGGGTAAAAGTTTGTAAATTATTTGCGTATTTCAACCTTTTCAGTGTCTGCATGTCCCTTAAAGTTACACTAACTGGATTGAAATTTTAAAAAAATGTCCGATAATATTTCGACCGGCTCTGTCGTAGTGGCGGATCGGGGGTGGAGGGGGGCACTGGAAAGTAAAGAATTACGTAAGCGAGTTTAATTATACGATAGAATGTGGGGGTTGATCTAACACTTGTATTGCGGTCTTGATTTGTCACGGGTTTCGGTGTCGAGAAATGCAGTGAATAATTTGACGTCAATTATCCTCGTTAAATGTTCCGTAAGAAATTTTCAGCATGTTTTCCTGAAAATTCCGGAAAGAAATGAGAAACGTCCACCTCAGTTCAAGCCAAGTTATATCGTTTTAAATTGAAATTTTTTAGATGCTCGTCTCGACCGATTTTCCAGAGAACTTCGAATATGTTAGAACACATAGAAAAGGGGAAGGGAAGGGGGGGGGGGGGGGGGGGGGGGGGGAGTCGGCGGGGAGGATACTAGGGGGGAGGTGTACTCTAGGGGGGTATACTCACTTCAGTGGGCCAGGGCTGCCCTTTCTTTTTTGATGCTTGCAGAAATAAGTGTTTTAAAGGGTCGCTGAAATACTTTGTAAAGTGAAAGGAGTAGCAGCAACTGGATCTAGTTATGAAAAACCCTTGCAACGTTTTAACGTTTTATAGCGAGAGCGAAAGCCGGCCGGGAAGGACGCTGCTTCGCACGTGTTTTCAAATTAAAGTAAAAATAGACACCCACTTGAGTGGCGATGCGTTCTTACGATTGGTAGGAAACCACATTAGGAAGTCGTTTACCTCGTTAGTGCCACCGTGCGTGAGAAACTACAAATAACAATCATATTGACAGATAATTTAGCTCAAGGCAACCGAACTTCGCTCAGTGTGGTCACAATACACAATGTGAAAACTACGAGATGCAGAAAAAATCGCACAGAAAATGTTCGTAGCTGTACGTTTGCGTCAATAATTATAAGGAGTCTCAAAAACGCGATAAGTATTTTAGATTCCTTGTAAAAATGTTTGATGGCGATTTGGTGCGTTGGCACACATTCCAACACGTTTGGTTAGCAAAGATTCTGGCACCTGATTAACCCGTCGATAGCTTTCATTCGAATGTCAGACTTTGGATTTCACCTACGGCATCGAAAGCGCCACCTTGTACATCATGATAAACAGCAGCACAGAAAACTTACTGCGCAGCAGCTTTCATTTGAATGGTCACACTTTGGGATTTCATCCACAGACTCAAAGTCCTCAAAAGTTAGAACCACCTTGTACAGCATAATAAAATCCAACACCGCAGGAGAGTTCTGCTCAGTAGCTTTCATTTGAATGTCAAACTTTTGGATTTAACCCACGGCATTACTGGTTAGAACCACCTTCAGTTGTATAACATGATAAACAACAGCAGAGGAAAGTACTGCGCAATAGCTGTCATTTAAATGGTCACACAGTTCAGAAATTTACTTAATACTATTAAGTAAATTGCTGAGCTGAGACTCAAAATTTCAAGGTTAACTACCTTGGCAGCATGATAAACAGGGAAGTATTGCTCAGTAGCTTTCATTTCAATGGTCATACTTCGGAATTTTATCCAGAGACTCAAAAGTTAGAACAAGTGCTCTATAGCTTTCATTTGAACGGTCACACTTTAGGATTTCATCCACAGATTCAGAACGACCTTGTGCAGTCGGCATAATCAGCAAACGGTACTACAGATAAAACGGCGAAGTGTAAGCTTTTATTGAAATACTCACGCTCAAAGATATTTAAGGATATCAATCTAAAGACTTGAAAGTTAGAATCTCCTTGTTAACAACACAACACCAAACACAAAAGGGCTCGGTATGTAGCTTTGATATTAAAGAATGGTCACAGTGGATTTTATCCAGGCTAAAATGTTACAATTAATGAATCGAACAGTGTTACGTGAATCAATGTTTGCGGATTCTAAGAGGTAAGGGAAATACTTGATGAGATTTTTAACAATTCCCCACGCAATCAGTAGTAATAAAAACATTGACAGTCTTTCCGGCTCTTTCCTACGTATGTTATTGGTTCGGATGTTCAGTGTGTACATAACGAGCAAAACACACAGAGTTGATGTTAAAAAATATATCAGATTTCAGTAAAACCGTTGTAAAAACAGCTATGTATCATGAGCAACTTACACCTGATGTTCAGCTGTCCACCATATAAACTCCAGTGTCAACCTATAGATTCTCTCTAGTGGTGTCGTTGTATTTGGTATAGTCCAAGTTGGGAGAATTTCCATTTGATGAAGTACCTTTTCTTTCTCAGATCCCAGATGCGCGAACAGGTTTAAAAATATAAAAATCCACGGTAAAAAGGAGGAGGACATTCCAATTGATCCGTTGCCATTCTTAGGGATTCGTCGCCCCATGGAAAATGGAAAAAAAGCCTGTTCGCGGTGTTATTTAATGACCATTCACTTAATTGTCGTCGTAACCTGTTTTTATATTGCGTGATCATTTATTGACAATTGAAAGACAAAATAGTTGTTGATCACTCTGAAGAGACATAAATTAAATTTTGTCCAAAACGAAGGAAAAAGGAAACACTTAAAATTCATCTCACGTTTTAATCGACGTTAGGGTCAACCATTTATAACTTTGATGCCCTAACTGTCTATTTTAAGAGAACTTTTCAAAACATCTTGTCAATACTGCAATTTTTCATGATTAATGGCCACAGGAAAATGCCACTAGCTTTTATATTTCACCAAATGCTTAGAACGCCGTGACCTGAAAAAACCATTAACCTATTCACGAAACAAAGGAAATTTGCCGGAATTTCGTACACACACTTTGAAGCTTGAAAAGGGGGCAACTCGAGATATTGAGCAATCATTGGTTCTATGCGGAGCTGTGTGAAAATTATAATAATTTATTTACTCCAAAACAAATTGCTAAAACAAATTGCACGAGCTTCTTTACGTCAAATTTGAACAAATAAACTACTAAGGGACGGTCAAGAAGTCACGATTTTATGGCTATTGGTCTTTCATAGCATAGCGTGATTTTCACTGGTGATTAATATTTGGAAAAACATTGAACAGACAAATCTCGGAAAATATAGTCAGCAAATTCAATACTGTTAAGTACTCGGTAAGGGGAGAAATGAACACTAATTTGAAGGTCGAAAGCGGACCTGACATTTTTAAAAAAAAACGTGATGCAATGAACGTAAAAATTGTCTGCAAACAAGGCTAACGGGTACAATATATCAATAACCCTCTAGTGTTTAGATGTTTGGGCTTCGCTATTCATCAGAAACAATGATACCGGAAAGAGCTTAAAAAGATAAAAAAATCCGGTGAAAGAACTGACGAATACTTCACTGGAAACGAACAGAAGAGACTGATCCCACATCCGAATCGCTGCTTTTGAACTTGTGTCCGATAGGAAACGTAAAACAACCTAACGAAAGAGCGTGGCTGAACGAGAGCTAACCTACTAGGAAAAAGTTCCACGAAAACAAGGATTTAAGAGGTCAGGGTGAAGATTTGGTATTTCAAGAGGATTAAAAAGCCAGAGTTACAACAGCCGGTTGACTGAGCCGGTGGCATTAACAGCCAAACACGGGAGTGAATAGGACTGAATTGTGGAACGTAGTTGTGTGTCATCGAACTGAACGCCCTCTAACATTTTAATCTACTATGGTATGGAAAATTCTTCATGGATTTTTAGTTAGGCAATTATTGTAACCGTACATGTGTAAAGGCCGTGTGACTGTCCTGTCTAATACGCCCATTTTCTCGCGGAAGGTTAGTTTCGTTAATCAGTGAACATCGACAGTGCCGGATCTCTCGGTCGACACTGGTTTCCTCGCGTTAACGTTATTTCAATTTGTTTTCAGTTGTAACATTCACTGATTTCTTTAATGTCGAAGTGCCAGCAAACTTGACAAAATATCCTAAATTTCCACGCGTTAAAAGACCGACAAAATTAGGCACCACATAAAAGCACTGCCCAACATGCACAACCGTAGCTTTAATATGGTCACGCATTAGGATTTCACCCACAGAAGGAAAAGTTGGAAATAGAAACCACGTTGAGACCGCAGTCAATACAGACATTACATGATTAAAAGTTTGACTCTAGGAGGCCTAGGAATAGAGTTAATTAAACCGCAGCAGTAACCAGCCAAATGATCTAGTGAGTGATATGGAGCTGCCAATCATAATCTAAAGAGCATTGTATGCGAGTTAATACAGCATATCAATGGTTAGTTTATTCATCTGCTAGCAGACTTGTGACTAGCCTATCGATATCTTTTTCTCGCCTAAGGTGCGGCGTGAGATGATGCCTGAAGTCGACTTATTCATTCCGATTGTTACGAGCGAAAACCGAAGAGGACATCCCAGATCATACAGCCAGTACTATGAAGGTAAGTCGCAATATCATTTCTCCGTATTCAGCGTATTTGCGCGCTGTATTTGTGATGATGCGCGCAAGGATTTAGTAGACTATGTCTAATCGTATCAACAACACAACAGTTGGCTATCGCGCGCCTACACAGGTGTTGGTCTATAGCTACAAGGGAGGGCGGCCTTATTAAGTCTGAACGCTTTTTAATGGAAAAAGAAAAGGAAACGCGAAGTTGTAACAGTTTTGTTTCTCGCTGGGAAACTTTGAGCTATAGTGATGAGCAACTCAAAATGCTCGCTGATATTTTAAGACAATGGATCTTCAAATGGAGGTAAATTTCTTAATCCGTGGGTTTCACTGCATCGTTCGCTTTCATGAAGTTTATCGCCGAATTTCGGCTTCAATCTTTCTTCCAGAGTAAGTAAGGACTGACAAAGCCGTTTGTTCTAAAGAGTCTTAAAGGACAAACATGGTTCGCGTGTATTGGAAAAATTGGTTTCGAGCCAATTTTCGAGACCAACACTCAAACAAAACGATAGAGTTACCGTGTTGATGTGAAGACAACTTACACACGAAGAAAAAATCTCAGTCATACATGAGGAATGAAACCCAACACTTGGTTTAGCTCGAGACCGCTGAAAAGATCAAATTAAGCGGCCTATGGTGTCTGAATACACATCACAGGCAGATACGATAGTCTGCTGCGGTTCTTAGCCAAGATAGGAACATTGGACATTGATGGCTGTGCTAATGAACACTGCAACTACACCAAACATGGGTTTATAGATTTTATCAACGCTCTTTTCTATCAAAGTATTCACATCATGTTTCACATTTACAACCGCAGAATATTGACACTATCCATACAAGCATGCCTGACCATGCATTTTAGGGTCTCTCGTAGTTGCCGACTTATTTGCGTTGACCGGGACATTTTTTAACACTATAAAGCAAACAAGCTTAAACAAACTTTGATTCAACAGAAATCTACGTTTCGATCATGCGGTAATTTGCGTGTAAAACGTGACATTTTCGACGAGCAAAAGGAAACTGTACAGACAAAAAGAATACAAAGATAAGTGCGGAGAAAATTTGCGTCACAAAAATCTAATTACTAGATTTTTATTGAATTTTGCTTCTTTGTTTCTGAGAAGATGTGGTCAAAGAGTTCGTGGTTATAAACTCTAACAATCACAGAATTGTGTAGTATGCTTCTAACCTTTGTGTCGATGGACAAAACCCAAAGTGTGACCATTCATTTGAACTAAAAGCTTTGTACTTCCAGGGCATTTGGTGTTGTTAATGTTTTTCGATATTCTGAAGAATAAAATTTGGCAGTTTTTCTTGCATCGAGCCTGGCCGCCTTTTGGAGTAAAACACTCTTTTCCAACAGTGAAGTTGCCTATTGGAAAATGCAAACAGTCCATAATGGGTCCATATAAATAACTTTGCTTTAAACACAAAGGCTTTTACTATGATCACTGAAGCATAACGAAAGAACGTTTTTGTTAAAACAACAGAACTTCAGAGTTTGAATTTTAATCAAAGGAATTTCACTATATTCTTAGCCAGATTTCATAAAAACAAACCTCTTGCCATACCAGAGATTTCTGGGAAACGCATGAGCTCGTTTCGAGTGCAGAGTCGATCAGAGAAATTAGTGTCAAAACAAATGTTGCATAATCTCGCGAAAACCTTCTTTGTTCTAGATAAAGATGTTTTAAACAGTGTTAGCCAAGCGCTAGAGGATTTGAATATATTAAGGCGGTGTTTAAAACGCTCAAGTCTATGAAGTTTTTCGGGTAAATCGTGAATTGACAAGAAAAGGCGGATTCATGTATAAAACATTGCTTTCGAGCACTCATTATCTCGTACGTATCGAAGAGAGCTGTCGAACGGTTGAGTAATTTCAACAGGTGCATCAATCAAAAATGTCTGTTCTTTTGACAAGTTTTGTGAGGCTCGTGTCTTCTCGCGTCGATAATTAGTCTATAAATCCCAAGTAACTTTTATGCGGCACTCAGACTTCATAAAGACGGCAATTAAGCCGAGAAGAATTATCAGGACGCGAAATTAAAACTGCGCACGACATCCTCGTGAACTTTCGCCCTCCGGATACCGTAGCTAAACAACAGTGCATCGAGTCACGAGCGGATGTCTTTAGTTTCAGCTCATTGTTTCATGTATCACGGTTACGTCAGCTTAGTTGCGGTGACGAACGCGCGATCGATCGCGAGCCCACGATTTCATTCCCCCAGGGTACAACAACAAATGAGTAAAGTCATAAAGCCCTCGCAAACTTTCACAATTCTAATGTTTTTATGACCGTAAAGTGCCATTGGCGGGGATATATTTGGGAATAGTTTGCACGGGAATTGCTATGTCTAGAGAAAATTCAAAATAACTTAAAAATATAAACAACAGCCGCGCCGGCATCGAAAGAGGGCTGCGATGACCGGTGACAGACAAAATATCTTCCGAATCCATCATTCGTGTACATGGACAAAGACGGGGTTGTATTGATTCGGTATGTTTACACGGCGTTGTACCTTCTGTGTGTTCAATAAGCTGATTAAATCAAAGTTTCAAACATAGAAAACTGTAGCTAGAGGCTTCTTTGCTTGTCATTAATAGTTAAAAGCGACGTTTGTTGTGCGCGGTAAAGTACAATAAAAGACAATAAAAGTGGCTTTTCGCGCGTGACGTCACCCTCCATTGTTTATCGGCCAATCGACGGCGGGTCATTATTGATTTCAATTAATAAGATCTGCCCCCGCGTCAATCAATGGATGATTAGCAACTCGCTCACAGCTACACAGAAAACTCAATTCCATTAGAAAATGTGAACAACAGGCAAATTATGAAAGTCTCCTCAACGTCCGACGTGCTTAGGACAGTTAAGGCTTCGAAGCCGAACGTCACGCCACTTGAGACAGCTTAACATTTCACCGTTGGGTCATTCATGGTACTAAACGCTTGCGATACCGCGACGAACATAGATTCGGAGGAGAGGGTTTCGCCATATTGCAGGATTGTAACCCAATCTCCGCCAGCCATGAACGATTCATCATTCTCGAGTGGGGAACATAAATACCGCAACACAAGTGGAAGTCTGGCTTTTGCAAGGAAGGTCGAGGAAAGCGCGATCGAACAAAACGCGAACGTCGTTTCGCCGGATTCTATGAGCTCGCAGAGAGAGGCTGCTGAAGGATCCGGCGAAATGTCTCCGAGAGCTGAGAGCGAGGGATCCGCGACATCGGGAAGTAAAAAGAAAGGACTCCAAAAGCTAGCGTCGGGAGCCATTGCGAACATAGGATCGGTCTTTAGGGGGGGTGCGAATGGGGAACTAGAGGGACGAAGTGAGGCGGGTAGATCGTCCAGTAGGAATACAACTAAGGGCTCCTCTAATATGCATGATCTTACTCCTGATTCCGATCCAGGGATGCAAGAGAAGCTTTCGCCATCAGGCTCACACAAGGAGAAGTTCTTCAACAAGGCCTGGCGAAACCGGCTCAAGGTGATATCCAACGCTGGGAACGCTTTATGGATTCCACAGGTATGAGGATAAAATTCAGAGCGCGCTAGCTAGCTACCATGACTGTTTATCGTCGCGTTACTTCCCTAAGCGATGTTCAGTCGAAATTCATGTCGAACAGTGATAAGTGCGCTGCCTTGCAAGCACGCGGATTGATTTTATCGTCAAATCTGTACAAGAGAGAACTCACGGACAGCGTTTCTCTATCGGCATTTTAGCTGTACATAAACATTTAACGTTCATTCCACTCATGCCTGACCTCGCTGAAGTATTAAATGTCGTCACGGCACTTTGTGCTTCAAATCAGAGTATTCCACCGCTTCAAGCCAGCGTTTTATTCAGTAGCAAACCGGGGCAGCATTCAACAAACGCGTGCTGGCTTCTAATAACGACAGAATGGCTATTAAGTTAATCCACAGAGTCAGAGGATGTTAAATATGGTTTTATAAACATGAAACCCTACATGACCCTAAAAGCTACTGAGTAAGCCGTGGTGCTGCTCGTTTTTCAAGATTATTAAATTTAAATTTTACACTGTTAAAGGGTTAAATAAAGTTTTTGTTTGTAAACTTGCTCGGTGGTTTTCGACATCCTGTCCAACGATACGCCGTAAGCAGCCCTGCAAGATAAACACTTTTAGTCCACACATCCGTAACACTTTCTTCAGCATGTCTCGCATTTTCTACTCTGAATAGCGTTTAAAAGGATTTATTAAAACTTCGACGCACGCGAAATGTCCTTGATCCGCGCTTCTGTAAACTCCAAGCGGTTTGCATTTCTAATTAGCCGCGATAAGCATTAGGCGCCACAAAATTCGCCGCTCTAACGAGCTTTTTATATTATCTTCGCGTTGCAGGACGATTTTAGCTGGAGCTCTGTGGAAGGCAGGAAAGTCCAGCTAACAAACATCCCGCTATCTGCTCTGTCTGAACCAGAGTGCCTCGCTCTTCAGAGGGTTGCACAAGCCAGGTTAAAGCAATTGGATTTGAAAAGTCACGTAACAATACCCAAAGGTATAGTACAATAATACAATAGTGCTTATTTTGTTTAAAGTTCTTTTAATAACAGTCAAAACCAATTCACTTTAAACCAGTTCGATTGCAGCTCTCAACTTAACCCAAAGAGAAAAAGTAGACGCACGAATTTCAAACAATCAAGACAATTAGAAACTTGTTAACGACCTTTCCGGTCAAGAGGCTAGCAATCTCGTCGGATAAGCACCTCGTCAAAATCGAAGCAAGCGCCTGTAGCAAAGTTCTGTGCGCACGTCGCTCAAATTTCTCACGGCACTTGTAACAATATAAATATAAATTTGATGAGATCGCTTTATAATTTTTTGTCGGCGCGAGATGAGGTGCGAAAAATATCGCTATAAATGCATTAGGCTATTTGTTTAAGAAGTTAGTACATGTGGGAAGGTGATGCAATGAAACAGAACAACAGAGAAGCGATTTGAATATGTTATCGCGGTATTTCGAAAGAGCACACTTTTGATACAAGGTAAAAAATAAAGAGGTCGCGCGCTAATTGTTAAAGTATGAAATAGCTATATCATTAGCAGTGTATAATTTATATCGAAATAATATTGCTTGTTTCATCGTTGAATAATTCAAGCACATTTACTGCGTTGTTTAAGCATCCGGCCGGTCTGTTTGTACAACCGAAAACCGGATGAAATACATTGTACATCACGATGAACACGGACAAGAAGTCTAATTTGCCGATTATCATTTTCGAATATTTAAAAAATTGGTTTGTGTAGGCCGGGGTTTCCGTTGTTGAAACGCTAAATAATTAAACCTTTTTTCAAAATGGAAATTTGCCGCAGTTGTTTATTTCAAAGTTTCAGTGAATTTATATTTGCTTATATTTAACGATCGTTTGCGTTTGCAATGTTTTTCTTTTTTGTCAAATCGGGTTGTAGTAGTTTATTTCTCCAATGCCGAGTTTTTTGTTATGTGGGTTATGGACTTCTGCATTGATTACAATCACACAGCCGTTTTGAATTTTTATCGCGTGTGTTAAGTGTTCCTTAATTCACAAGTTCGATTTTTTAAAGGGAAATTCCAAAATTTCAAAAGCAAACAACCCTCTAGCTTAATTATATGGCTATTTTGAATTTTTATCGCTTATTGTTATCAAATGTTACAGGGTAAAAGTTTTTTTTTTGAAAATTCGAAAATTTATTTTGCATTTGAAAAGCAAATTCATGCCCGACTTGCATGAATGGCAACACTTTAGGAGTTATCCACATTGTATTTAAAGCAGTTTCAAAGGCGCGAAGAGCCCATAGACTCTTAAATTTCTAAACATTTAACTATCGTGTACTAAAAAATAATAAAGATCAATATCAAATTTAGTTCAACCGGCATGAATGTATGCAAATTTTTCTGGTCATGCATGCATTCCTACCACGACAAAATGGTAAAAAAAAAATTCTTAAGTGTTTGCAGTAAACGATACTTGAACCGGGGGGCACCCAATGAGGTATGTTTAAGAAAAAACGCTTGACTCTGAATAGCATCGTACTGTTTTTCCATATCATTTTAGTGCCCTTAAAGTAAACTATGTCAAAGATAATACAGTTATGTTTGATTTTGTCGCTTCTCTTAGCTGAATATTTCAGCAACAGAATATTTTAGGGTAAATTTGTGCTGAAGGGATATCTATTTAATAATTCGTTAGACATCAGTTTTGTTCTTTTTTAAACAAAAGATGTAAAAAATGTCCCTAGTAGTGGAAGAATTTAGAGATATTACATAGATAAGGTCCAATCTTATCACCTGAATTTACCAGTTTCTTTCACCTTTTTGAATATCCTAGCTGACCTTTCTTCATACCCAAAATAACATTAAAAGGGCTTCAGCTATTTTGAGCCCATTTATGAACTGTGAACTGTGTAGAATAAAAATGTCCTTAGGCAAGCTTGTCATAAAAAAAACTTAATTCTTGCAACCACACATTTCTACAAGAATTATCTCATACTACTACAATAAAATTCTACTTTCACTTATGCATCACCAGAAGATAAATATATTACTAAACATCACAGGTGCCACAAAAGTCACAGATAAGAAATTACACCCTGCATTTTGGAAATTACAAATACATCCTAAATTTGAGCAGCTTTTTGATAAAGTTATATTTTCAATATTTCTTAAGATATCAGTAATCAAAAGATAATTATAAAAAGAATGCTCCTAGATAATTCATTAATATTCACATAGATAGAATCTTTCCAAAAATAGTTTAAGTCAGTGTTTTTTGACATAACAATGAATTGTTGCAGCTTTAAGCTAATACAGGAAGGCTTAAAACACAAAATAATGAGATATAATTGTCACATGAAGTGAATAACTATGATAAATGAGATAGATAGCAACAATACTAATAAATTATAAGTGGATTAAGGAAGCCTGGCCCATAATAAATTTTAAGAATTTAAATGCCTAGGTGTATTTTTAGATGATACAGTTTAAGGTGGCTCGATGGTGTTTTTTTCTGTGCCGACCACTCTTTTTCAATCACGTATTTGGATATCTTATTCAGTATTTACCTAAATACTCATGGCACACACTTACTAGGGAAAAATTGAAGTTTCCATTTCAGTTGTATTTTTTGCGATCGAAGCGTCCTTGGCAACGATACGTTGCTAGGCGTAGTTTTACTTGTGAGGCCGCCGTCGGCCTGTATGAGAAATTTTGGTAACTCGCTCTTGGGGACTGAAAGAGTACCACAATGCACACATTTTAGCCAAGTTTGGTTAACTTCTGTGAGAGGATTTTTGAATGGCGCGAGTTTACTTATTTTAGGGTTAAATTTGGTAAAATATCAAAGTTTGTTGTATTTCACCCCAAACTGAGAGATCGAGGACCTAATGCCGATTTCAACTTTACTCATTCATAAGAACAACTATTGTACCTTATTTGTTTGGCTCTTTTGGCGGATTGACGGTTTTGGATTTTTCCCTGTGCCGAGTTATAATAATCGAAATTTACGATGTTTTTGCAACAAACGAGCAGAGAATCTTATGACCTCGCTTATTTTAAAAATCTGAGATAGAATTTCCCAAGAATAAGCGAACTATAAATTTGGACCTTCTTTTACTTAGTCTCCAAATTTCGTGTTGGTTGAAATGCTGTGAGACTTGTACGCTGAACGTCGAGTTGGTAACATGCGCGCTAGTATTTTCAGAGATTTCTTGTTCTCCGAGATGTTTACAATTCATGATCTATTCTGCATATTTCATTGTTCTGAAATGACACCTGCACGCGAATTCCAGTCTAGCACGGGCGGAACCAAAACGCTTGATTAACTTCCGAAGACCTGCCGATTATGGTAATAAACTCTTCTGTTAGACACGCTTATTGTAGCGTTTTTCACGTCTTTTAATAAGGGAAATAATTGCTGCCTTGACAGTGAGTAAAAATTTCTGTTTTCTGTTTGCGGCATGCTCTTGCTATTTTTAGGTCAATTACGTGTTTAACGTTGATGTTCAACAGCTCACCTGTTATTTCATGAACACATTGCCAGGACTGATGAATTACCATAATCGGCAGGTCTTCGGAAGTTAATCAAGCGTTTTGGTTCCGCCCGTGCTAGACTGGAATTCGCGTGCAGGTGTCATTTCAGAACAATGAAATATGCAGAATAGATCATGAATTGTAAACATCTCGGAGAACAAGAAATCTCTGAAAATACTAGCGCGCATGTTACCAACTCGACGTTCAGCGTACAAGTCTCACAGCATTTCAACCAACACGAAATTTGGAGACTAGGTAAAAGAAGGTCCAAATTTATAGTTCGCTTATTCTTGGGAAATTCTATCTCAGATTTTTAAAATAAGCGAGGTCATAAGATTCTCTGTTCGTTTGTTGCAAAAACATCGTAAATTTCGATTATTATAACTCGGCACAGGGAAAAATCCAAAACCGTCAATCCGCCAAAAGAGCCAAACAAATAAGGTACAATAGTTGTTCTTATGAATGAGTAAAGTTGAAATCGGCATTAGGTCCTCGATCTCTCAGTTTGGGGTGAAATACAACAAACTTTGATATTTTACCAAATTTAACCCTAAAATAAGTAAACTCGCGCCATTCAAAAATCCTCTCACAGAAGTTAACCAAACTTGGCTAAAATGTGTGCATTGTGGTACTCTTTCAGTCCCCAAGAGCGAGTTACCAAAATTTCTCATACAGGCCGACGGCGGCCTCACAAGTAAAACTACGCCTAGCAACGTATCGTTGCCAAGGACGCTTCGATCGCAAAAAATACAACTGAAATGGAAACTTCAATTTTTCCCTAGTAAGTGTGTGCCATGAGTATTTAGGTAAATACTGAATAAGATATCCAAATACGTGATTGAAAAAGAGTGGTCGGCACAGAAAAAACACCATCGAGCCACCTTAAGTTAAAGGTGTTTGCTTGAGGCTGTTTCTTTAGGTTAACAACTATTATAAGGGTTACTTTAGGTTCCTGAGTCTACACAGGAAGACTTAAACTCCACTAATGAGGTCTGTTTGTCACAGAAAGTGAATGACAATGTCTTCCGTCAGTTTTCAACATTAAAGGATTTAAGTATTCTTGGTTTCCACATGATGTCATAAAAATTAAAAAATCTGTAGTATACGTCCTACAAAGCTGTTTTTGTTATAATCTTTCACAAAACGTTTCAGGTTTTAACGATGCTTTGCTTCCGATTTACAAAGGTTTTAAATGTGTCACGCAATTCGTCACCCTATTTTAGATAAGCCGTGAAAATAAACAAAATTGTATCAGCAGAAAGTTATTGTTTGCATTATAAGTGCAAATAAGCCGAGTTAATGGAGCTTATAGCAAATACAATATTTTTTTACTTGATTTTTGGTGTAATTAAGACTTTGAATTTTTGGCCGCCATCTTTGTGCCCCTGAGTGTGGCACAAAGATGGCCGCTCCATACATTTCTTACTAAAAATGTCTAATACTCGTTCACCTATAACTCTTGAACGAAATGCTTTTGCGCTTCAAAATTTGGCCAAGATGTGTAGTTTTAAATTCTCTACAATTCCATAAACATTTTACATTCGAAATCTATTGTTTAATGCTTCTGAATTTTGATATGACGTAAGTGAAAACCAAGAATAGGATATCTTTCCAAATACCTATGGGTATTTTTAGCAGTGAAAATAACAAGTGATTTATATGGTAACTTAAAGATGTTTGTTAAGCCTGTTTCATATTTTGATTCTTGTGTACTGCTTGCGAACAATATAAGAAAACAACTTCTAAATGATAATGAGGCCTATTTGTCAAATATTTATCAATATTTTTTGGTTGTCAAAGTAAAGGGTTTACATCTGCATGAGTGTTTATTATTTTTTTACATTGTTTTGTATTAGCCACACCTGTATGATACATGCATGATGATCATAGCACTGGGATAATCCCAGAAAGTGGATCAATTGAGCACGAAATGTACTTAATAAAAATAATGTTCAGTAAATACCATATTCCTTCAAATGCTTGAGAAAATTGCTTAAACTAATTAGATTATTGCTCTTTCCTGTCTTAAGACTCACGGTCTCCAAGAAAGTCCCTAAAGAGAGCACTGTCATGGAAGACAAGAACTCCTGGCTCAAGCTTCTTTGATAAGGACAAGGACAAAGGTTGGTGTTAATAACATACCTTGTGATCTTTCCAAAGTGCTCGCAACTTTACCCTTTCACCCCCCAGAGTCAATTATGAAGACATGTAGTGTAGTTCTAACTTTTGAGTCTGTGGATGAAATCCTATGGTGTGACCATTCAAATGAAACCTCTTCAGCAGTACTTTTGCATGGTACCATTTGTTCTAACTTTTGAGTCTGTTGATGAAATCCTATGGTGTGACCATTCAAATGAAACCTCTTCACCAGTACTTTTGCATGGTACCATTTGTTCTAACTTTTGAGTCTGTTGATGAAATCCTATGGTTTGACCATTCAAATGAAACCTCTTCAGCAGTAATTTTGCATGGTACCATTTCTTCTAACTTTTGAGTTTGTGGATGAAATCCTATGGTGTGACCACTCAAATGAAACCTCTTCAGCAGTACTTTTGCATGGAACCATTTGTTTTAACTTTTGAGTTTGTGGATGAAATCCTATTGTGTGACCATTCAAATGAAACCTCTTCAGCAGTACTTTTGCATGGTACCATTTGTTCTAACTTTTGAGTTTGTGGATGAAATCCTATGGTGTGACCATTCAATTGAAACCTCTTCAGCAGTACTTTTGCATGGTACCATTTGTTCTAACTTTTGAGTTTGTGGATGAAATCCTTTGGTGTGACCATTCAAATGAAACCTCTTCAGCAGTAATTTTGCATGGTACCATTTCTTCTAACTTTTGAGTTTGTGGATGAAATCCTATGGTGTGACCACTCAAATGAAACCTCTTCAGCAGTACTTTTGCATGGAACCATTTGTTTTAACTTTTGAGTTTGTGGATGAAATCCTATTGTGTGACCATTCAAATGAAACCTCTTCAGCAGTACTTTTGCATGGTACCATTTGTTTTTCAACATTTTACAAATTGCATTTTGATTTTTGGCACTCTTGGTAGTTAAAGGGGTAACTGGATTGACATCACCATTATATTATCATCATCACTGGCAGCAACCAGGGTTTTCATTAAGAATTGTAGTAGCAGGAGAATAGTGTAAAGTAACAGGAGAATATTATGAAAGAGCGAAGATAGCTACATATTGCCATCGAAATTTAGCCGGAGAATTCTGCGTAGTAGGCGGAGAATTCTCCGATCTCCGATGCCTAATGAACACCCTGAGCAACCAATTCTTGTTGAATGTGTTCTTTCATTAATCAAAACTCTAACATGTTTTCTTGAACTTATTTCAGAAAATGGTGTGTTTGCCATACCTCTTCATAAAGCTGTCACACCACAAGGCCCGTCAGATGTTACTGACACAAAAAAAGCACAAAAAAATCTTAAAGAGGGCACACCGTCAATATCGTCAACAAACTCCACTGGGAATCAAGAAGCACCCGACGACTCACCAAAAGTAAGGCGGCATTCCTCTGGCTCCAGCCTCTCGCAAAGTTCCAGATCATCCACTGAAAATTCCAATCAGAACAGTGATAACAAGTCTTTGTCTGGTAAAGACCCACCTTCAGAGTCGTCAAGTTGGAAATCACGGCTTATTGATGCTCTGACACTTCTGTCATCTTCTGCTTCGGCGTCATGTCTGATGGACAAACAGTCTACGCTCAATCCTCCTTTACCTCAAGTTCCACCAATAGTTTTACAAGCAGTTGAACACCTTCAGTTGCATGGTATGGCCTGACTCTCTAAAATAGTATTTGCAATATTTATTTCAGTTATGTTTTGTGGTTAACAAGATACA
Source organism: Dendrophyllia cribrosa (assembly GCA_024195265.1). NCBI lineage: Eukaryota > Metazoa > Cnidaria > Anthozoa > Scleractinia > Dendrophylliidae > Dendrophyllia > Dendrophyllia cribrosa. The sequence goes on along the minus strand of JAJLRJ010000005.1, from coordinate 38,953,880 downwards.
GTGGAACCCTAGCTTATGACTGTTGTGTAACTTGTCACATGACTTGCATCCAGGACATTACTACACCTTTCAATAAGCCTCAAACTCTGAAGCTCAAAGCCCAATAATGGTGACAAACAAAATGGATCAAATCTGACCTTTTGGCCATTCTGCATAGAACATCATTGTTTCCCGAGACATGCGCTATGACATTTGCGGCAACAAAAAACAAAACTGTTGGTTGAGTTTAAAGCTTCGGGGTTTGCATGTTATTGAAAAGTGCAGTAGATAAATTCAGTCTTGTTCACCATGTCCTTGTGTAAGTCAGTTACATACAACATAACATGGTGTCAGAAGTGGGATATTCAGCTGCACAATGCTCAACCCAGCACAAAAAGGCAGTGAAAACCAGGACAGTTGCTAAAGGTATTGCACAAATAGGCTGTGAATACCATGTTTACCCCACATTCATGTTGCAACCGAAGTTTGACTCGTTTACCGACAGAGGCGTAAATGAAATACACCACCATCTAAGATGGACATGGCATGAGATTTTCCACCTTTTTGTTACAGACAAAAAAAAGTTTATACAGTCCTTTCCTACCTAAATACCCCATTCATTCATTAATGTGAGAAAATATTTTTCCCCTAGGTCTTCGTGTCCTTGGAATATTTCGAGTTGGAGGCTCAAAGAAGCGAATTAAGCAAGTATGTACTCAAGTTTGTATAATCAGATTAACTAAAAACTATTTGAATTAAGGATGAGTGAATGAGGCATTAAATTGTATCCACATTGAATTTAACTAATTTTTCCACCAAGTTGGACTTTCATAAATTTTATGGGAAAGCACAATCCCCATTGAACAAAACAGCAATTCAAGGTTTTCTACTCTACACAAGTTTGACTGTATTTAGCTGGTTATTTGCTTATTTGCAGGGGCATTGTCTTGGTGAAAGCACTGACACCAGAGCTATTGTAGAAATTTTACTATGAGAATTTAATAAATGTAACTGATTTTGTTTTTAACAGATGAGAGATCAGTTTGATTCAGGAGAGAAGAAAAGATTCACGGTAGAAGATGACAACCCACATGATGTGGCTGCGTTATTTAAGGAATATTTCCGAGACCTTCCAGAACCTCTACTCACCCGTGACCTGTACTCTGCCTTCTTAGAAACACAAAGTAAGCCATACAGAGAAACTGTGATCTATTATTAGCAATAAGAATAAGTTAAAGCCCCAGCTAAGCATTCCGTTTTCTGTAGAGAGCAAGAAAATCGGATATGTCTGTGCGCAGGCTACTTTTAGCCAAGTGTCGAACAAAAAAAATTAAATTGATGTTGGACAACAATGTTGGGACATTTAGCTGCGTGTCTAACACAGCCATCCAACAAATGTTGGCCAACAATGTTGGAATGTTTAGCTAGGGCTTAAAGGAGACAGAGTAGCAATACTCCTTGTCACTGAAGCTATGAAAATTGAAGATAGGTGCTGTCCAGGGTTTGAGCCAGGATTTGATGAGTGGAGGCCAATTTGTCCCTTGAGTGAAGGTTTCAGGGGACATTTTTCATTTCAGAGGGACAATAACTGTAAACCCAATGACAACCACCATTTTGAATTTTCCCTGAGACACAAACAATTAGCATACATGATGAATATACATTTCAGTTTGCAATGCATTACAGGGGGATTTTGAATCGCATGGCTTTTTCTAAATTTTCTCGATTTGAAAGAGAGCCTTTTACAGTGAAATCAACGGTACAAACAGCAAAAAATTAATTGTTTTCTTAATGTTTTTGGAATCAAAGACTTGTATCTTCTTTATAGGCCATTTTCTGAACAGATGTTCAAGGGGACTGATTGTCCCCTTGTTCGTTTTTCTAAGGGACACTGTAAATTGCAGTGCGGGATTGGCACAATAGCGCGGCCTGGCCCAAACCCTGGTGCTGTCTTGATGTAAACAAGACTACCTTTTACCTTTTTACTGACTACAATGTAGCAACTTAAAAAGTCAAAATACTGCTCTCCAGAATGATAATACATGGTTGATTTTAATTTTTTAGGCTTTGAAAACCAAAACGCGCAGATATCAGCCCTTCGTCTCCTGTGCTGTTTACTGCCGATACCAAACAGAGACACACTAAAAGTGCTTCTAGAATTTCTTGCTGAAGTAGCACAGTGTTCAGAGGATAGCAACGATCAAAATGGAGAAGAAGTAAGTGTTTTTTATTTTATTATATACCTACCAACTCACGCGCATTATATGTGTGTCACACGCCTACGGATCGTAAACATCGATCACACACATACAGGACAATTTTACACGCCTGACTCACCATTCCGGAAAACTTGTTCATTAACCATTAACATGAAAAATTGAATTCAATTTCCACCCGAAATAGTCCAGTTAACGGCGCTAAATCTCGCCAATAGGTGGTTTTCATGTTACGTCATCGCCGCCATGCTGGTGGACATAAACAATAGTTCTCTCATTAGCTCCTTTTGTTCGTCCACCAGCATTTGTTCGTTTCACTATTGTTATCTATGTCTCTAGAGATTGATTGCAAACCACCTATAAGTGTGTGATCTTGTCAAGATAAGCGCTATCTCAGCAAGATCGCGCCAAACTTTTGAGCACTGCGACATTCGGCAACCTTCGGAAATGATCGGAACATCTTCGGAAATTTTAGTAGTGTTCGGAAATCGTCTGAAAATCTTCGGCAATGTTTGGGAAGTTGTCGGACATTTGGAAATTCGGGTAATAATATGGATACGAAAATCACACACATTTGACTTAGGAAAAATTGGCAGGTATATTATTATGAAAGTTGTTTTTTTATATTATTTGATAACTTGCCAAGTTTATTAGTGTCAAATTGTGAACCGCCAAAACTGGGCTAGATTCTAGAATACCCGGCCACTTATTAATGTTGCAATTATCATTGAATTAGAATGGATAGGTCTCGTTCTGCAAAACGTTTGTTGATATGTAAGCTTAAAAAAGTGGCCGGGTATTCTAGAATCGCCCCCAAAACTGAAATTTTATGCAGCTGGTGTATTTAATTTTTCTTTCCTTGTCCTCTATTCCAGTTGTTAATTTTACGTCAGGTCGAGCCGTAAACATCTGCAAACCCCACAAAACTAAAGCAAGATGCTATTTAATATTATCAATTTTATAGTACCAACTTATATTTTTTAAATTTTGTTCGGGGCAACAATTAATTTAGCTAACGTAAATAAAAGGTTAAGCAAGACATACCTTGACATTAAACCAAATGAGAGGTTTTCCTGCATTCCATAAAGTATCTCGAAAACTGTTCCTCTTAGCCGCCATATTGACCGCAAAAATTTAAAATCGGATAGAGACTGGGGATCAACCTCGTCCCCAGGGTCTTCTCGGTTTTCAAAACCAAGAAGCCCCTGGGAACGAGGTTGCCTGGGGTAAACTGCATACATTTTTCGACAAGAACCGAAGAACGTCCTAAGTATGTTTTTGGTAACTTTCACTAAAATTGTATGTTTTAGGCCTTTAAAAGCACAGTTTTGTCAAATTAATGATTTATTATTGTAAAGGTACTTAAAACAGATCCAAAATAGGGAAGAAAATCCATGTATCTTTGAGAAATGTTTTGGGCCCCTATGACACCCTATGGCCCCCAGGACACCCTATGTATCTTTTCAAAAAAAAATTATTCTGTTCGAAGATAGAAGATTTGTTGACCTAGTTTAAATCCTTTCAGTCATATTTACATGATCCAGTCATAATTTTGTCAAGTGAGTCCCTTTTAAGGCTAAAAATCCAAGATTTCAGTGAAAATTTTCCAAAAATCGTACCTAGGACGTTATTGCCGGGAACCCTTCAATTATAATGTTCATATTTCCAATTTTTTTACATATTTCTTCTTGGCTCTTAGATTCCAGGAAATAAGATGAATTCCAAGAATTTAGCAATTATTATCGGCCCTAATATCTTGCACAAGGTATGTTACAAATGTAATTTTTGTTATATTAATAGTCGTGTCAACATCCCAGGTTATAGGAACCGCGTGGTGACAAAACGCTCTTTTGGTGGTGAAGTTATAAAAAAATAAATGTCCTGATATTTTTTGCTTTATTTAGGTAAAAGGCCAACATCACGACTTTTTAGTAGAAGACAAAGCTCGTGCTGACGAAAGAAAAGAAATTATTGATGTTGTTCAAGATATGATTGAAAATCATGACAAACTCTTCGAGGTAATGCCTATAGAGCAGTTTTTTATTGAGTGTCGAAAGTAATTACACAATAGACAACATTCGTATTCACGGTATTGAACTGGAACTAGCGTGCAGTCGAGGCTCATGCGGGGGAATCTTTTCACATGCAAATATTTTTAATGATATTCCCCCGCATTAGCCTCGACTGTAAGCTAGTTCCAGTTCAATACCGAGAATACAAATATTGTCTATTGCTTTGGTTTTGCATTGCTACGCTTTGTGATTGACTAAAAAATCTCGCGCCACTTTCTCGACCAATCAGAAGTAAAACCAAAACCAATCGTGACTTGCTCGCACGCGTTTTCCCGCGCTTGGCGCCGCCGACATGTAATTGCTTTGAGCTCTGATTGGTTCATTGAACCGTTTTTGGAAGTCTTCAGTTCTCACATTTTCTCTGATCTTTTAGATTTCAGCGGATATTCACCACGACGTTCTTCTTCAACTCTTTGAGAGTGAACCGGAAATAGTCGACTACATTTTAAGAAGGAAGCTCTTAGAAACTCACGGTACAAGGTAAACATTGTGAACAGTTTCTCGTTTTGCAGGGTTATAAGATAAACTTATTTAGATACCGGTTTATGCAGGGTTTTTTTCTTACATTGTCAGTTTAAAGATTAACAACCGAAATAAAAAGCCCCTCAAAGATAGAAATATTTTCAAAGAACAGTTGAAACTAATAACGTGTTTCTCGGCCTCGTAATCAGTCATGCTTTTAAGGTCTTCTAACCAATCAGAAACAAAACGAAGATCAATCAGTTTATGTCGTAAATTGGCTTTCTCCCACTCTTTTTCATCCCTACCCCCCCCCCCCCCCCCCCCCCCCCCGCCCCCCGACCCCCTCCACACTTTTCCTGCGTTCGACACTAGTTGCAGAACATTGCGCCTTTTTCCCGCGCTTGACACCAGTTGCGCCTTTTTTCCCGCGCTTATCACCAGTTGCGCCTTTTTTCCCGCGCTTGACACCAGTTGCGGCTTTTTTCCCGCGCTTATCACCAGTTGCGCCTTTTCCCGCACTTAACATCAGTTGCGCATTTCCCGTGCTTGATACCCGTAGCACGTTTTCACGCGCTTGGCGCCGGTTGCATTTAACACGCTTGGCACCTTATTTCGCGTCAAGTTCTAATAGCAGGGGGTGACTGTTATTTTTATTTGCTCCAATAATTATGGTAATTATTCAAGTTGAGTTTAAGGACTTAAAGCTAATCAAGGGAGGTGATTATTCGAGGGACGGCCTTGTTTAAGGAAATATGGTACTTTTTTAATTTTAGGACATTCGTCAGAAAACCTCCGTATTCGAGTTTAGCTTCTTCTGACACACCTTTAATTTTTTCTTACAGCTTTGATATGGAAGATGACCTTTTTGCTTTGGAAGGAGACAAATCCGAAACGCCATTAAGAGGTCGCGTGGTATCAGCAGGCGCGGCCGATCGCCCGCGCGGCCTAAACGCGCCCGGTTCGCGGCAACACGGGGACACGAGTTGGCGCTCGAGGTACCATCCAGCGTCACATCAAATAACACGCAGTAGTAGCGATAAGTCTCACTACAACACGGGATTTCCTGTACGAAGTTATTCATTGAATCACGAAGAAGCTAGACATTACCGTGATAATGTGTTTAGCCGACAGATGTCCTCACCGGACGATAATTTATCGCCGGGAAGTTACAATTATAATTACAAACAAAATAAGCGCAAGACTCCGCCCATTACGCGGGCTGTGTGCAGATATGATGGATCCGAGGAGCCTCCCTCACCATCTCTTTCATCAACATCACCTTCGATCTCGTACTCAAACTACTCTACTCCTCCTTCGTCCCCTTCGGGATCTGGCGCTTATGTTTCCGCGGACTCAAATTCCTCCTCTCCGTTACCAGGTCGAGCTTATATTGCGGACGACTCACCCACGCAAGCTGAATGGACTTTTCAAACGGAAATCGACGTGGAATTGACTCGAGAGGGCGAGAGCCAATCGTTCGATTCTCCTCCGACTTTTACTCTGTCCGACTGGCAGCTTGAGAACTGGTTTCAATGGGAATCACTCACACAACAGAACAGTAGTCAAAAAGACTTTCTGGAACAGGAAACGCTCGTGTAGGATTTGCATGGCAATTTTTATTAGTTCCTGAGTGGTACAAGGTGTATGTAGTGTTCATTTCCCATTTTCTCCAGGAGACAGAGCACGAGAAGCTTACAGTAAACGCCCTCTTAGTGGACTCGCTCCCCTGACCGTCCGCGTCAGCTGGAAAAAAATGTCCTTTTCGCGAGTCTTTCCTCAAGAGCTTGTCGTCCGAAAGGGTTTTCCCTGTATGCCGGACGCCCTCGGGAAAAGCTGTAGTTGCCCGCCTTTGAGAGGTGTCCGCCTTATAGAGAGTTTAGTTACAAGTAAAAAATTGAAACTCCACCAGCAAACCACTGATGTTCGCCTTAAGCTGGATTTCCATTGTTGCGTAATTTATGCGTGCGATGCACAGACGTAGTTATCTTGTAAATACGCGAAGCGTTTTACGAGATATAGCATACGGGGACCGATATGCAAATTTTAACTCCCTCCTACCATCGGCTGTAAACTTTTTTGTAATTCCCCAGTGTATTAAGTCGACCAGTTGTCTCAACAGTCTCGTTTCACACAATCCATATTTATGCCACGCTAACATATTGTATCGTTTAAAGTTATTTACCGCTAAAAGTGAGTCAAGTTAAGGATTATCAAAAGCTTGAAACTTAATTACAAGACGTCAAGAACAACCAAAATTAACCTTACGTTGTTTCGTATTCACGAGATGGCTCCCCTTTTATTTGAGTTGACTTTACGTGCGTAAAAAAAAGAGCGAGCTATGGACGGTTCGCGTAAACGTCAAACCTTCAACCGCGCTCAACTCTTTTTTGATTATGCAAGCCGTCGACACGTGGTCTTTTATTTTATTGAAGGCTCCTTCACACGACAAACTATAAAAGTTGTCAAACTCGCTTTAGCAATCTCCAAAACCGCGTCGACAATCTCGTGTTTTCACACGACAAACTAAAAATGCTGTCAACCTCATGCAGGCAAACTCCAAAACTGCGTTGACAATCTCGTGTTTTCACACCACAAACTTCCACACACTTCAACGTCATTCTCAGGGGTCCTTCTTCTGGAAGGAGGATAGAGCGAGGACCTTGCGAAACGAGATTGTACATACTGAAGTTGCAACAAACGCTTACACGTCAGATGCGAGTTTGCCAACTCAAAAAAAGTTGGCAAGAAGTAGAAACAAGTTATATTTGTTGCATTGCCAAATGTCACGTTCACACACGCCAACTTGAGCTTGCCAACTTGAGTTTGTCCTGTGAAGGCAACTATACGCACGTAAAACCTTCCGTACGCATGTAAAAAATACGCGACAATAGAAATCCACCATAAGAGAGGTATCCACCTTACAGAGGTGTCCCATTTACTGGGGTATCCGCTTTGGTGTTAGTATACTGTGCAATAACGTTCCGCCCAGGTGACGTCATATTTGGCAGCATTGCATTGTGAGATAGAAATGCGGACAAATATTTCAAAATGGCTGCCTCGGAAACACCAGTTTTTGCGATTCCTGTACATGTTGAGGATAATTGTCGAGTTGTACCCAAGAACAGTGCTTCGCAGCACCTGCTTTTTTCGCAGCTTCCCGAATAGTTGAATGTTTGTACGCATTTCAATCCCATGATGCTGCGCGAGTTTTCTATTTTTAGAATCTGGGCGGAACGCTATTATTTTAAACCTTTTGGTCTCTGGACAGTGTCCTCAATTTTAATTTTTTTTTCTGAGTAGAAATTTGAGAAAATTTGTGTTCCCTTGCTCTCTGGAGATAAAGGGTAGAATGGAATAGAATTATCAAGCGTGCGCTTCGGCTTGGAATAGCTAGAGATAAAAAAAAGAGGTTTACGTGTTAACGCGTAGATATTGCGGTGAATCGCGATCAAAGCCTTTATTTATGTAAAAAAAATCCTTAAGGAGTGCCTCTTCTATTTTCAAGTTGACTTGGAATGCAAGAAGAAAGAATTAATACAAATCTACACTGAGTGTAGACGCTACGAGTAAAACCGACTTCGGTGACTTACTTCCTGTTGTGGAAGGTATAAATATGATTGAGTAGTTTTGCGACCATACATATGTTAGATGAGATGTGCTTGCAGGGCTTGGTATTTATATTTCGTGACGGTAGCAAGTCGGAAGATCTTCGGTCGATTCGAATGCCTTCGGTGGCCTTTGATGGACTTCGGAAGATCTTCGGTTTTGCCTCTAGAAAGCTCGGCTATTATTGCGCTAAAAGGTTTCAGATTTTTCCTTAGTGTTTTCATCTTCTGTCATGCTGTTTTAATAAATGCAACGTTTGTATAATGAATCTCCTGGTTCGAGTACTGGGAGACATTGATCTCTAATAAATAATTAATAATTGTTTTCTAATAAAAAAATTAGCACCAGCGCTCAACTGGCTTTGGACAAAAAAATAGCCTGATATATAGTATTTTCATAAAAGAGGTACAATTATTTTTATTAGAAGTTTTCGATGCCCGTCTATGTTTCATCTCATCTGGATAAGGGATTTATATCATGTTTATAATAGTATTTGTACATTATCTTAGTCCGGTATAAAGGTACCTGTTGGTTGTTAAAGACAGAAAGTTTTAAAACTGTTATATTCATATTATTAGAATATATCCTTTGTAATGCTTTGTGTACATTATGCTTCCAATAGGTCGATATTTTATAATAAATAATTTATGAAAGAATGTGTTTGTGATCTGTTTCACATGTGTGACATGTTGCGCGCGCTTTCAATTCATGGTCAAAGTTAGTTTGGAAGAGGTTGGGTCTGGGAACGAAATAAGAAAACGCGGTCATTTTGGCCAAAATAAAAAAATAAGTGAAAGCCCGTGGTTACGAAGCAAAAAAATTCTACAGCCCGGTCACCTTTTTACCGACCCGGTCATCCCCACGATCATGACCGGTCATGACCGCACATCAGCCATTGCTGACCATGTCAACACGACTGGACACAACATCAAGTGGTATCATTTTGATATCTTAGCGTCGGGCAAAACTGATTTCCACTGTAAAATCAAAGAAACATTGTTTATACAAGAACTGAAGCCAGCTTTTAATGCAAACGTCAGTAGCGAGAAGCTGATGCTTTATTAATTAGCTGTTTCTTTTTATAGATCAACTGTTAAGTTTTGTACTTAATCTCGGTCCCAGTCCCCTTTCACTACTATATAAGTATAGTTTTCAATACTGTAACGGTCACTTTTGAAAATGTATGTAGTAGCATACGAAATGTCAAGTTTTATCAAAAATGAATAAGGGGCCGACCATTTGACTTTTTTTTTTGGGGGGGGGGGGGGGAGGGGGGTTGGGTGATTTCAGAAAAAAATATCCTGCAGACTCATTTTGAGGGGAAAAAATATCTTGTAAGGAAATACCTCCGGAAAAAAATTCCTACACTGATCTTGAGCAAGAAAAAAAAATCCAACCAAGGTCTTTTCATGTCAATGCATTGAAATTTGTTTGGCACCTTCTGTACACTTTGTAAATCAAAGTACAGTCAAATGGCTAACATTTTACCGCATTTCACATGGCACCGCTATGGAAACAAAAATTCAGTGGCTTTTGCCAACATTTTCATGGCAGCGATGACAGAACTGTCTTAAGTAAACAGTTATAATGCAACTATTTTTTCATAACACTGATAAAATGGGACAACAGGAAATTCGCATAATGATTTATGGGTTCTATACCCATTAAGCATTATGCGAATTTTCTGTTGTCCCATGTTTTTATAGTATCACGTGTTTTGAAATCGCATCCATTTCTAATTCTCTATGCTCAGAGTGTTTCGATCAAATTCAACATGTCTCTAAGCGTTCGCGTTATTTTTTATATCTGTTCTTTGACTGCTGCATTTTTACAATTAAGTTTAGACGATCAGAAATTAGCGACCGAAGTTTCGTTTCCATCCGTGGATGGGCAATTGGCGTTGCAAACGAGCGAGCAAAGATGACCCAACAGAGATTAAACAATGTTGCAATATCTTAAATACGCACAAGACAAGAACTGACGTTATGCGACTTGTTGATGTGGCTAGCGAATTTGTCAGTCGAAATGATAACCGCAAACGTAACTTTGGAACATTTACTGACGCTGACCTCCTTCATCCTAGCCAACTAACTGGACTAGCATATCATGAACCCGAAATAGGTCCAACGCGAAAACTTTAAGACATTTCTTTTTTCTTGATAATTTGTTCTGTTCGGTAAAATCCACTTTAAATGGTAAAAGAACATAAATTAAGGACTGGCTTTAATATTAGGCTTTTGTCACTTTGGATGACAGCACCATATTATAATTATGTTTTAAATGTACGTTTTTGTGCAAAAAAAAACTAACAGAATGGTGATAAAAATTTGACAAAATTTTCTTAGGATTGATAGAAATAGATGCGTTTCCAGTGATTTCAGAAGCTCTAAATTTCAAAATTTTCCGATCCGGGGGGCTTTCCCCCAGATCCTCCTAGATAAGCTCGCGCCTTCGGCGCTCGTCGAGCTAGCCCCACCAATCCAAAATATACTCCACGGTCCCTGAATTAAGTCACAACGAAACAAAAACACTCGTGTGGAAAAGGTATATCGATGACGTGTTTCCTTTGTGGAACAACCGCATAGAGGAAATAAATGGGTTCATTGGACCGGGCCGCTATAAACAGATATCACCAAACCATTACATTTACGGCTGAAATCTCAGAGAAAGAAACTATTTTCTTTGATACGTGCTTCTACAAAGGTGATAGTCTATCCTCGACGTACGCTAAATAACGTTTAAAGAGAATATAAGAAAATTCAAATCACGCCTACATTTGAGAGGGTATCCAGATACTCTGGTACATAAAATCCTCTCAGAAATGAAATTCGAAGAGAGAAAGTCGGTCCTTCAACAGAAGGAAAAAGGATACAAGAAAATTCTACCTTTTGTCGCACAATATCACCCAGCGGTGTCCAATATAAAGAAAATCCTTATGGATAAATGGCATTTAATACAGAACCAACCGTTGCTGAGGGAGATATATAAAGAGCCTCCCGTTATCTCCTATAAAAGGGGTTAATATAAAGCGTCCTCGTTATAGCGAAGCTCTAAAGGCGAGAACATCGCATTGGCGAACAGCGGGAGTCGTGCAGGCCTGTCACTACTTTGTAACCTATTTCAAGAAAAAAAGATACGGCGTGGCTTTGATCTTTATCTCAATCTCTCAGGGAAATGACCATCTGAACATACAGCAAGGGGGTGGGTTCTCCCTACAGTGTACATTTATGCCAAATGTCAAAAAGTTAACCTTAAGCGAGATATAGAAAATGGAGAAAGTTTAAGGGCATTTATTAAAGGTCAGTATTGGTACATTTATAATCTTGGTATTAAAAGCCAAAGAACAAAAATTCTAATGTTAATTTCCATGGCACTTTACGCAGAGCAGTCTAACATTGAAGTGTTAAATGTGGTTTTCCTATAGGCAAACAGTTATATTAAACTTGATTTTGAAGAAAAAAATGTATTTAACAAAAAAATCTTGCATGGCGTATAACGCTGAAAAAAAAAATCGACATCCTTGAATGTCAGGAAAAAAATTCCACCGCCAGAGGTTTGGGAAAAAAAATTCTTACCCAAACGTAATCACCCAACCCCCCCTCAAAAATCAACTGGTCGGCCCCTAAGTTCAATATGTTCACCGCGATTTGTGTTCTATTTCTCATCAAGCTACGATGGCCCAAGAACAAAAGTCTTTAATGACGCTTGTGTTTAATTATTAACGCGACTCAAATAACGCGAATTGATATTTATTCCAAATAAACCCAAATAAATAAAATTAACGCGAGTATGTTTCGTATTTTACGGAGTCACGGACAAAATTCCACAAGAATGGCAATTTTGATTTCTTGACCGCCTGTCATGTCAAAATTTGATGAACTGAAATTAATCCTGCACTTTATCGTTAAACTACTGCTTTTGTTTTGCTCTATAGAATCTTTTTATCTTTTTCAACTTTTGATATTGGCCATGTAGCGAGAATCTTACGACACTGCTGGAAAGAGCACCTCAAAATTAGTAAAATCGCCAAGTTTGTGAGTCGTATCTTGTAAAATCGCAAAGTTATAGCTTCGCGAAGTTTGGAAATTTTACAGACATTTGTATGCTGAAAGAAAGAAAACTGGCGAGCACCCAGCCCCGTTCAAAGACCTGGAAACTAGTTGATACGCTTTGGAACCTCTCCTTAGAAATAGTGAGTGGCTACTAAGCTATGTTCTTTTCTGATCGCTGCACCACGCGGTCAAACGACAACAAACGAACAGTGGGTCAACTTGTGCGATTTTTAGGTGATCAGTAGCTCTGTATTCATGTCTTTTCGTGGCCGTGGAGGGGGCCGTGGGGGTGGACGAGGTGGCGGCTGTGGTGGCTTTCGTGGTGGTGGTCGGGGCGGTGGAAGAGGAGGTTTTCAGCAACGAGACTTTGGCCCTCCTGAATATGTTACAGGTAAGCTTACCAATCTCAAGCAACAATGAGCTAGGTTTATGTGTGTTTTGCGCTACTAAGACTGGTGCATGCGGTTCAACCGTGGCTAAACTGCAAATGTCACAATTAAGGCTTGTTCTCATATAATCGTCCCGGTCGTCCGAGTCGTTTCAAAAAGTGCACGGACGATCGGGACGATCGCAAACGACCCGTACGACTGGGACGATCGCGGTCACATGGATAGAACTATGTTCTATCCGGACGACTGGGACGATCGTGAAAAATCGGGGACGATCATATAAGAACTACTCTCAGGCGACCGGGACGACTGAGGCGATTGAAGCGACCCAAATCTAAAACATGTTGTCGGACCTAGTTTACGACCGCGCTTTTGACGTTCGAGACGAGTTCAATGTAGCAGGATATATTTCTACAGTTAAACCTCGACATTGAGCGTAGCAATTTAAGTTATAATGAAAACGTAATCATTTGTAGAAGCATAAGAGCTTATGTTATTGTACACCATGTATGGTGTTGTTTTGTTTTCACTGACTATACTTCCATCAATCATTCTATGTGTTCACGCGTAGAAAGGTTGTTGTAAAGATAATTGATATCCATTTCATGTGCGACGGAATACATGTTGTTGTGGAGCGGTTTAAAGGTTAGTTGAAGAGTAAATCCACAATCACAAAAAATGTACATTTTCAAACATGATGACTGGAACATTCAGTAAAGGCAACTTGACAATTATAATGTCATACACCAGAATAAATGCAAAATGTCTTTTTTATTCCCATTATTTAAACCATTTTGTCATCAAAATCTGGCACCATGGAAGGACATTGATTCAAACGAGCCAATCTTCAAGGAGGGGGGGGGGGGGGGTTGAAATTTTAAAGTGATCGGCACATAAGCTATCTGGGGGTACAAGTATGTCCTGCTGTGAAGGGTATGGTTTCCAAGCAGTTTAGTCTGGGATAGGGTATAGAAATCAGAGAGGTTTTGTCTAGAATGGGGTATCATTAACTGGGAAAGTACGGTTATACCCTGAGTACGGTTATACCCTGAAGAAGAACGGCCATGCCGTTCGAAATTAATCGGTTAAAAATATATTCCTTACTGTACGATCAGCCTTTCATTTTATTTGGGAAACTGATCATTGGTATGAAGATAGACTTTCTGGAAAATAGCGAGTCTGGGATAAGGTAGTCTAGAACAGGGTTGAAAAATGCAGCTGAACATTGTCTGACATAGGGTGAGGGTTTGAAATGGCTTAGTACATGTACAAACTGATTGTGGCTGAAATCAATCATAAAAAATTATAGGAAAAGATCTGATTCCAGGAGTCTTATTGATTTGTCTAATGTGATCATCCAGATGAGGCAAGCCTACTGCAAATCAACTAGTTTTGGTATGCTGTGCTGGATGGAATGCGAGTGAATTGCAGTTAACACTGTCTTGTTTCCATCTCTCAAACTGACATTGGACACGTTATGAGGTTTACACAATGCAGTATTCTTTCTCATTACATTACTGACGTACACAAGAACAGAACCCCATTTATTAGGCAGAGAACTGAGAGAATAGAGCTCCAGTTAGGCAAAAAATATTGTTTTGAGATATGTCACAATCAATCGATGCATTTAATTGGGAGAAGGGATTGAGGATTTGATACAGGAAACTGGCTTTGTTAACATTCATTTGTTCATGTCGCATGCAGAACTAGGCCATGTTCTTCACACCTGCGAGGGAGACCTGGTGTGTAAATGTACCAACGAAAAGATCCCATACTTCAATGCTCCAGTTTACCTAGAGAACAAGTCACAGATTGGGAAAGTTGATGACATCTTTGGGCCAATGACAGAATTTGTATCTTTGAAGAAACTCTAAGAAGAGAAGATTTGGAAAAAAATTTTAAAGGAAAATTAGTGATAAAAGCATGACATTTTGACAACTTCATATCGTTATTTTTTTCAAACTTTGTTGTTAGATATGTAGTAAATGTCAAGCTGCAAAATTTACATTTGAAAATGATGACAGGTAGTCTTTGAAATGTCATATTTCTATTGCTAATATTCCTTTTAAAATGCAAGAACTCAATAAAAAGAAAGAGTACTTTTTACATGCTATGTATAATCTTAACTCCACGTTCTCTATTCAGGGCTCGAAATTAACTTTTTCGTTCAGGAGCCAACTGGCGACTAATGGGAACATTTTGGTCGCCAGATCGTAAATTTTGGTCGCCAATTTTATTCAATATGTATCTTATATAAAACACACTTAAATGTTACTTTGCATGCAAGAAAAATCATAGGTAGAAAGAAGCAGCATAATCTTTCCTATATAGGAAAGACTTACGAAAGTTAGCTACCAGTGTTCACAGCTGACATGTCTTTAGCGATGGTTTGTTCTTAGTTTTTCGAGATGCAGGTAAGCACAAAACGTTCCGAGTTCATAGTTTTCATAACTAGACAAACAAGGGTCATTTACCCTTGCTTTTGCCTCTTCACAACATACCGTAAACACCGGCGTATATAAATTAAAGCCGCACTCGCAGATAAGCCGCACCCCGAGTTTGAAGCTCAAATTTTTTGGGGAAAGTTTTTTTTAAAATAAACACGTAAGTCAGAGAATTGGCTCTAAGAAACGTGAGCTATACTTTGCTTCTATCCATCGAATCATCCGGTATTGAAAAAAAAAACACACTTTTGATCGCAGCTACGTTCGTTTGCCCGCCGTTCGTTCAGGCCACAACAAGCTTGGTAGCTGTGGAAATTTCTTGAGGACATGTTTTTTTATCCTGGTTACTTAGGTTAACCAAGATGGCCGCTTGTTTACAGACTTTCTTTGGCTTCTTTCGTTCGTCTTCGGTGTTCCTTCATTGCTAAAAGCTTCTGTGAATCAATAAAAATGTCCAACAAAGATAGCGAGCACTGTTTTAACACAGGTATTTTGACAATTTGAGGCTAAATTTCACAATTTATAAACTCAACGCTCGCGTTCGTGTGTTGCGTGTTCGATGCGGACCTTTTTGCTCAATTTGATTTTTGGCCTCAGAGGCGCTCTGGCAGCTCTGTGAGACAAACAAGACTAACTTTTCTACGTCATCTTAAGTTAAATAAGTTTTGCTCCACGTTATACACCTCAAATAAAGGCTCTCAAAGTCTGGTCAAATTATATCACTGGAAAGTACGATTGATAAAGTATGATTTGCAGAACTCAGCGGATGTTAATACCGCAGATAAATTGAGCAAACATTTTGGGCAAAAAAGTGCGGCTTATACGCCGGTGTATAAACTAAAAGATTTATTTTAGTGCAGAAGTTTTTTTTTTTGTGGTTATCGGACAAAACGTGAGTTGCCAGCTGGCGACCAGTTCCGAAAATCTAGTCGCCAGCACTCAATTTTTGGTCGCATTGGCGACCAGTTAGTCGCAATTTCGAGCCCTGCTATTTGTGACATTTAAAGGGACATTGTCACGAGGGCGCATGCGACAGTTTCTCAAATTGAAGCTTGAAAAGTTTAGCCTAAATTTTTCAAGTTGAAGTGTCAATTTCAAAAACAGCGTCATATTTCTTCGTTTTCCACTGTGACAGCCGCCACTAGTCAATGCCATTTTAAAATTGACACTTCAAAATGAAAAATTTAGGCTAAACTTTTCAAGTTTCGACCCTTTAAACAAGAAATAAGGTATAAAGTAAAGTTGCCTATAAAGTCAGCACTTGCCTCCCACCAATGTGGTCCGGGTTCGATTCCCTGACTCAGCGTCATGTGGGTTGAGTTTGTTGTTGGCTCTCGTCCTTGCTCCGAGGGTTTTTCTCCGGGTACTCAGTTTTTTTTTCCTCCAAAAAAACATTTCCAAATTCCAATTTGATCTGGAAACAGTGGAAGTAAGAACCACCTCGTGGATTCCAATGAAATTCCTATTTATTATTATTATTATTTATTTATCTATCTCCACTTTCCATAGCATGAATCTATTTATACGCCTTGATAAAGGCAGATAATGTAGAGTAGAGTCTTCTTACTGGACACAACACGACGGCAGAGACCAAGTTTTAAGCAACAGACCATAAGGTCCAAAGTTTGACATACTTCATTATATACTTGCCACTCAAGTGCTTAACCCTTTCACTCCCAAGAGTGCCAAACATCAGAATTCAAGAAAAATTCCAAATTTTATTTTGTAAAATATTGAAAAACAAATGATACCATGTGAAAGTACTGCTGAAGAGGTTTTATTTGAATGGTCACACCATAGGATTTCGTCAACAGACTGAAAAGTTAGAACTACACTACATGTCTCCATAATTGACTCTGGGAGTGTAAGGGTTACCTGCTGCCTGGTATCTGAACAAATTAAAACACTGGAAATCTGTTAAATTGAAATTCTAAAACCTTCAGAAAAAAAAAACTTCTCTTAACTGGATTGGTAATGAAAATGATCTCCTTAACTGCTTTGCATAGTACTTTTCAGTGAAGGTAAATACCGACATGAAAGCTGGATCATTTAAAAAAGATCAAAAGGTAAACTTTTTGTAAATTGTTAGATGTATTATAGATTTTGTCTTTATCTCTCAAAATTCCAGATTGCTAGTTTCTATAACATAAAGCAGAGCTATAATCAAAAGGGAGTGTGCTTGATAATACCAATGTTTTTGGGTGTTCTGCTCAAAAATGTCTCTCAGTGCTTTCAAAGACTTTGGTTTTCTGATATTGATATCCTGATTTGTGTTGTTTACCCTGGCACCAAGAATTTTTAAGTGATAAGGGGATTGTCTAATGCAGACTTCTTTAAAGAGACTCATAGGAGCAGAGGGAGGGGGCTGAGCATTCAAGGTCATTTTTAAGGATAGGCAAAACCATTAAGTAGTTAAACTTGCTTTTAATCTTGTGTCCCTCTCTCCTAGTTCTTCATTGATCCAATGAAGTTGTTACCTTTGGCCAGATTTCTTCCCAAGCCTCCTGGACAGAAAGGTAAGCGTTAAAGTCAGTGGACGTACAACATTGACCCTTTCACTCTAGTCTCTGAGATATTTAGTGCAGTTCTCACTATTTAGTCTGTTGACAAAATCCTATGGTGTGACCATTCAAGTGAAACCTCTTTGGCAGTGCTTTTGCATGGTACGATTTGTTTTTCAATATTTTACAAAATGAATATTCTTGAATTTTGCTTTTTGGCACTCTTGGGAGTTACAGGCAGGGCTGTGCTCTAGCAGCAGCCAGATGCCTCAGGCTACTCACTTTGGTCTTCAGGCGACTAGAAAAACTTACATGTGTTTTGCATAGAGTTTAAGTGCCGGACACCCCAAATTCGATAGTTGGGAGTCTTTGGGCTGTATGTGATTCTTCTAAGAGCACAACCTTGTAAAGGGTTAAAGGAGCTATGTCACCATTTTTAGCGTTACTTTAAAAAGCCAAAATACATCTTTATATCAGTGAAATTCCAAAAATAAGAATCCAGTTTTGTTTAAAATTATTCTTACTACTAGTGCTCTAAAAGTAAAAATAAGTGTCTTGGGCTGCAGATGGCCAGGATGGAAATGGATTGTATCTTGAATAAGTTGGGCCAATTTATCGCTTGTGCCTTAGAAAATTCGCTAAAACTCCGATTATGGTTTATTTTCTCTGCTAAAATTCACTTGATATCTTCCTGTTAGTGTTCTTTAAGCATTTCGTGTACGACAAAGGTACTTACAGTAGTTTAAATTTGGGACGGTTTTGATCCGAAAACCTCAAAATCACCATGACATAGCTCCTTTAAGGTTGTGGATAATTATATGACATTGAAGCAATCGTGCCATTAGGATCCTGTCTGCATACATGTATTTTCAAATAATAAGAGCGTAAACGTCTGAAATTGCCAAATCAATCATCATTTTTTTGGCGGTATAAAATTATGTTTAATTAAAACAAATCATTTTTTGTACTTTGTAGGACCCCCAGGTGGTGTTGGCGGTAGAGGCAGAGGTATGTGTTGCTACTAAATTCTCAAAAGTATTATTGTTACAGGGCCCACGGAGCAGATTTTATAGTGAAGGGGCTAAAGCGAACGCGTAAGCGTAAGCGTGGGCAACCTACGGGGGTCCGAGAATGATCAGAGGGCTTTTTGCTTGCTGGCAAGTTCTTGTTGTTGTCACTGTGATAGCTAGAGAAGGTGTTCAAAAAAATTGAAGCTTATGATCAGAGGATTTTTTGCTTGTTAGATGTAAGGATCTATGCTTATGATAGCATCAGTTCTGCTTTTTTGGCTTTTGTCTCAACCACCAAGAAAAAGGTGAAACAAGCTGAAAAAGAGAGAAGCTGTCACAGACTAAGCTAGGCTGTAAATTATTTTCATAATGAACATTTATCTGCTTACCATCAGACATTATTGACAATAGTGCTTTTTCTTCTGACGATTTCAGGAGGCAGGGGTGGTCGAGGAGGTGGACGAGGAGGCGGTCGTGGTGGAGGAAGAGGTGGTGGTGGCTTCCGTGGGGGTGGCGGTGGCTTCCGTGGGGGCGGCAGAGGAGGAGGGGGGTTCCGAGGAGGTTCCAGAGGTGGTGGCGGAGGAGGCTTTAGAGGTATTTATAAATATTGAAAATGTTGTGAATCCCTGAAGTTGACTGGTATGTCAGAGAAGTCAGTTTTACTGAAAATAACCACCGCTTTTACACTCTTTATATTATGAACACCAAATCCTGGCAAATCATGTTGCCAAAGATGTCTGATGTAACAGAAACTGAGACTGAATTTGACAGTACTGGCCCTTTTAGGCCTTAAAGTGCCAATAATTGGCACATGATGTCATAACTTGTTCAACATTTGGTAAATTTGTGTAACTATTCACCCCCAAAATTGTCTTGAAACCATCTGTCTTTGAAAGTATTTACAAAAGTGTGGCCCCTCCCATGTAAGATATATATGACCCTAGCCTTTGACTTAAAGGTCTAATTTCTTTTCCTTTTTAGGTGGCGGCGGCGGTTTTAGAGGTATTTATATCAAAAATGTTTATTTTTCTCTCGTACTTTGAAATAAGAACAGGAAATCGGAACATTGCACAGTCATGTCCACCAGGCCCCGGTTGTTCAAAAGGTGGATAACGCTATCCACCGGATAAATCACTATCTAGTGGATATAAAATGTTAAGAAAATCGATTGTGTTATCCGCTGGATAGCGTTATCCACCTTTTGAACAACCGGGCCCAGTATTAAGGAACATAGGCACGCATTGCGTGCATGAGCTATTTTGAAAATTACCTAAATGATATGAAATGGTGAAAGTAACAAAACAGCGGAAGTTAACTCGCACAAATAACCGCTTGCAGATATACGTTTTTAAAATCCTCCGGCCCGCCCACTACCAAAAAAAATACCGAGATAACCAACTGGGTCCCGTTTCTCGTTTCTCGGCTAGCTTTTTTTCACGGGATTTCCAGAGTTATTTTTTGACGAAACTACGGTCCCAGTGAAATGAGCAACTTGTTTCAGTAATGAGTGTATTAAATTAAATGTCAACCAGAAAAGTCCTGCACATAAATTTGATGCATCCAAATTGAAGGCTTATTATTTCCTGGAAATTTGTATCTAGTCTTTTTTTAAAGGTTTCTTTTATTATTCACAAAAGACACGTGGAAAAGGTTCATTTGGCCTGGAAGAAGCAAACTAATTAAATTAAATTGTTTTCAACTCCAAACCACAAGCTAATTAAATTAGTGACACGAAAATTCTTTGAACCACCTGTTTCTGTAATGTCAACCAGAAAAGTCTTTCACAGAAACTAAACGCATGAAAAATGAATATAAGTAGTCTCCTAGTAAATTGGAACTAATATTATTTAAACAACTGTTTTTATTCTCCACAAAAAAGTCGTGCAAATAGAAACAGAACTAATTAGATTAAATTGTTTTCGACTCAAAACCTCAAGCTAATTGAATTACTTACACGAACATTGTTGAGGTTAACATTTGGAACCAAACACCTTTTCCTGTAATGTCGACCAGCAGAAACTTAGCGCATCCAAAATGAATTTTGCTTGTTTCCTAGTAAATTGCAACTAATATTTTTTAAACAGGCGTTTTTTAACGCACCATATAAATTAATTACATTACGTTTTCTCGAAAACATGTTGAATTTCATCACGTACCAGTTTCTATAAGGACAAAGTTCAATATTTGCACGTGCACACAACGTGACTGCTCATACAAAATACAGTCGCTTCTCGCTTATAGTAATCGCTTGAGGCATACAATTAATAACCTACACATCAGCTCACATTAATTAAAAGAAAGATAAACGTTTTACATACTGTAAATTGTAGATTAATTGCATTACATGTTCTCTGTTGAACTCCATGCATCACGGACAAGTTTCTATAAGGACAAAGTTCAACATTTTCACGTGCAGACAGCGTGTCTGACAAAAAAAATCCAATTTTAAATAGTAATCTCTTGAAACCCAGGCTTGAAACATACAATTCATGTTCCGCATCATATTATTTGAAATCGGCTTGCCGTTTTTGCAATAAAACTATACTCATACTTCAGTATAAGCTCACCTATGAACGTAACCGCAGTCCACATTTTTTGGACGTCTCATCCCCCGCAGACCATTCTACCATTCATGCATAGGGCACATTATAGGCAGTATTTCTGAATAAATGTCCTTGATATTGCCAGGTTAGCAAGCCAGTCGGGATTAGAGAACAGTTCCCAAGCAACAAATTTTCAAAACTTTACACTTTTAGTGTTTGCGGCAACAATCGCGGAGATTCAAGATGGCTGATTTTCAATTCATGTCAAGTGCCCTTCTTTGACCTTCAGTAATACCATTTTAGAAGCGAAAATTTGATTGGCTGACATAGTACACGGTGTACATACTAGAGGCAATCTGATTGGTGTGACATAACCCAAGACATACATACAAACAAACAAACAAACAAACTAACAAACATACTAACATCACAAACCAACCTTTGCGCCTGCTAATGAGCTATTTTTTTCAAAATAGCTCAAAAAAGTAACACCAAAAATTCTTACCCACGGATGAAACACAATGACAGAGACCAGAAATTGATCTGATGACCTTTGGGACTAAAATGCATTGTACCCCCCTCTACACCCCTGCAGAGTTGGAAACTTAATTTTGATAGCACTTACCAGTTGGGTGAGTGACTTTCAGAAGGAAGACCTTAGATAACAACGGCCTGGACCACCTCGGACACTTATTGAGAATTATGTAACATAATGTCGACACTTAGAATTTTATTTTCAATAAATTTTTAAGTGTTAAAAAGAAAATCTAAAATCCCCACTCATGATTGAACCTAAGACCTCAGCTAGGCTTAGGCTTACATAGCCTACCGTACCAGAGTACCACCTAGGTTCTCGGGTTGTTTAGGCCTAAATTTAACTATATAAACTGCTAACCCTAACCTCAACAGAAAGCTAACCAGTTACTCCATTATATAAGTCTCAATAAGGCGTCCGAGGTGGTCCAGGCCGTTGTTATCTAAGGTCTTCCCTTTCAGAACTGCTCCAATAAATGTACAATTTCTACTTGCCCGGGTGAGTGGGCAAGTGCTAATTTCCATCCTTGCACTGTGCTTCAAACCTTTAAGTCTGTAGATTTGTAACCAGTCAAATAAATGGTTTAGAAATTGAGCAGTACTATCATATGATACTGCATTTATCATGCTGTGCAAGATTGTTGGAACCTTTGAGTCTGTAGATAAAATCCTTTTTTGTGACCAATGAGTGAACTGATTAAATACTTCTTTTTTACTATTTACAAAACTATTATACAAATTTGTTTTGACTTTTAATTTTGTGGATAAAGTCCTCCAAAATGGAAGCAAGAAAGCAGACTTACTTTCCTGTGGCAAGTGTAAAATTTTGACAGATTTTTTTGCAAATTTCTTTTGGAGGGAAATGGTTAATATTGTATTTTGTTTTTTCTAGGTCGTGGGAGATGAACATCAAACTCAAGACTTCTCAAGTTATCTGTTGCCTTTTAATTTATCCACTGTACAGAATCTTAGGAAGACCTCAATAACATCAGTGTGTTCCCAACATGTAACACAAATCGCAAAGTTTCATTTCACTCTTGCAGTCAGAGTCACGGATTCATGCATTGATCAGTGCTCTCCATTCACCTAGTCGACTGTTATAGTTTTATGTTTTGTCAATGTAATATGAAAAAAACGTATATTTGTGGAATTAAAATTTTTTATGCAATAAAACGAAAGCTTTTTTTCTTTCCTTATTAACTTACATTTACAGACAGAGAAAATGAAATATCCCAACTTCCAGGCAAATTAAGATGACCTGTGATAGTGGCAAGTGCCACAAAGGAAAAATTGCAACCAAAAAAGAGCAGCCCTCTGTCAGCACTCGCAATTTTTTTTAGCGTTGTGTTTTCCTTGCTACCCATTATCTGATCTTATCTGAATAACTGGAACAGGCTTAAAACTTGTATTGTTATAATACAAACGGAAAAGATTGAAAAGGATTGAGGATCTTAAAAAAAAAATTGGGCAAAATATTTCAAAATGTGCAGAGGAGAAATAACTCTTTCAGATCTATTGTTTAGCAATACCCTTGTTGCTGTAGTCATTGTCATGACTGGAAGGGGGGTGTGGGGGGGGGGGGGGGGGATCGATATAAAAGTTATGTGTGAGGGAGAGCCAGTCTAACTCCCCAAAAGATACTGGCAGTGCAATAAATCTAACCATGGTCGTATCACATTTAAACACACCAAAAAAACCCTTAAAGTTACAAATGAACTACGATGTCACTTTTTGTTGGAATCCCACCCAAACAAACCCTCCCCCTGGTACCGTTGTTTTCTTAACTTCCGTTTATTACAATATTCACACTTTACTACTGTCCCCAAATCCTAAACACTGCTTGCTTGTACACAAGGTTATCTTTTAACAATGTCTTCATTCTTGAATGGCAGCGGTACCAGGTTGTAATCATGTCTAATACGGTTCTTTAAATCCCGCCATTGGTGCAGTGGCGCTGGTTTTGACGGGATAAGTTCACGATAGTATGTGCTACCAGTTGTGGTTTGACAAATGTCTGGAACCCAGAAAGCTTTTCTCGCGTTTGACGCGCGCGTCGCGGTTGCGGTGCGTGTATCCGAACGCGTATTCGCGCGTGTTCCCGCTCTTGTTCCTATTTTTTCAATGTTCTCCATTGCGTTTTCTTTCTTCAATTTCTTGTCTTGTTCCTGCAACGGTTAAAAAAATTATCGGAAAGATGGTTCTGTGAATAAAGAGCTCATAAGTTTGGCCATTCAAATGAAAGCTACAGAGCACTGCTTTCTTGTTTATGCTGCTAATTTTTTTCAATATTTAACAAAAGCAAAATTGCAGCATTTCTTTTTCTAGCTATCGCTATAGTTTACACTTATCATGAAGGCCATTCAAATAAAATGCAAAAAAAAAAAATGAAGGCTATTTATCTACATCGCAATCTTGCAAACCATTTGATACGAGTCAAATATTTTATTACCAGTTAGAGCTATTTAACTGTGTCAATGGTAAAAGGAAAGGAATTTCCCAATGTCGGCCGTATCTCCAGTTTTACGCTTAATACTTTTTGTACTTGTTTTCATATGTGGCTTTCTGTATATTTTTTTATTGCTGCGGAACGAGCGCAGCGAGTGAGCAGCAACATAATCAGGATTTAAGAGAAATATATGAAAAAAAATATTAAGCTAGGAAAAATCTCGAATTGATCGCTTTTTACCAGGATTCACTGCGCCACAAATACATTTTGGGCCAGAATGCACTGCGCCACGAACAATAGCCTCGCTTGCTGCTTCAAGCTGTTGGCTGCGAGATTTGTAATATTTTGGTCCAACATGTCCCAGTCGAAATCGGAACTAAAGTGTCGAAGACTACCGCGAGTTGAGCGAGGACTGTGAGGCATGGTGATAAGACCGTTGGATAGCAAAGATTTACGAAGATTGTACGGAATAAAAGACAAATTTATTTTGAAATCACTCCGACAGCGGTCGATGAGACTGAACTGAGCTGAGCGCGTGGGGACGCGAAACCTGAGCTGAGCGCAACCTCGTTCCCAGGGTCTCTCATCTTCCCACCCCCTGGAGGTGGGAAGATGAGAGACCCTGGGAACGAGGTTGAGCTGAGCGCGTGGAGACGCGAACACGATACGACTTTTCACACCTTCCCCGTGGTGAACGCGTCCTTTGCTCAACCATCTTCTACAGACATGGCAAGAACTTGATGCGTGAATTACAAAACAAAATAAGTCTTATCAGCTGGAGTTTTCGTCGATTCATCCCGGTTACATTTGCTTTGCTTCCCCTCAAAAAACGAAAGAGAAAATTCTGCAATACCAGCGAGACGATAAAACAGCATTATTACAACAAATTTACCGCAGCAATTACTATCTTTTGGATACACTAGTTATTAATTTTACTTTATTAATAATACAACATAACACTTCCAAAAATACACGGTTTCAAAATTACGTGTACAGTAATGTTTATGTTTACACTTAGCAAGGAAAATAAATGAAAATAAATAAAGTGCAATACATTACAAAAGGAAAGGTTGAATGAAAAGAAAAAAGAAACAAGGAAAGAAAAAAATAAAAAAAGGAAATGAGCTTACATAAAATCTTTCCACTTTCTGCTAAAACTGTCAAGGGTCATGTTTTTCAGAGAAATTTGTGTTAGGGTATCTAATTTGGGGGGGGGGGGGGGGGGGGAGGGGGTCCGGGTGCATGCCTCCCAGGAAATTTTTTCCCAATTTACCCTCTGAAACGGGTGGCCATTTCCAGCATCCCTGAAACTCGAAAAGCGTTAATTAAGTCAAAAAAATAGACAATCAGCCAAGTGGTGGAAGTGAAATAACTACGTATAAAACAATTTTATTCTATTATTTTTATAAATCACAAGAAGACACAGCTCTGAAAAGGGGGGAGGGGGGGGGGGGGGTGGACCCCTGTGACCCTCCCCCTGGATCCGCCACTGCCTGGGTAGTGCAGAAAATAAATTACTTGGCTACAAGGGTAGTGCAATTTAAAATATTTTTAGATTCTGTGGCGCTACCATGCCAACCGTAAAGGAAGTTGCATTCAGTAAGAGTTATTGTCTTTTGGCACTTTTCGAATCACCAGTTCTGGAATTCAGTCCAAAAATTGGAAATTACAGAACATCGAAAGAATGGCTTTCTGTATTACTGTACGAGCATCAATTTGCGCGACGTTACACAATATGCAGAAGTTATTAATTATTTTTTGCACCATGCAGGGCCCGCGAAAGGGGAGGGGCCGGGGGGGGGGGGGGGGGCAGGGCTCCCCACTTTCTGTGAAGATAAATAAATAAATAGTACAGAGTCGGCACCACTGCATTTTATTTCTAAAATATGTCTTGATTCTTTGGATTAATAAAATATGTTAAGATTACTGTGAAGTAAAGTTAGATACATTTTAACCATTTCTAGAGTCTGCCCCCACCCTTCAATTGAAGAGGTGGAGCGCCCCCCCCCCCCCCCCCCCCCCCTCCCCCCGCCATGCAGTAGCATCGCGTTGTCCTGGCTACCAATTGTTGCTTTTTAGAGGCCTGCTAAATCTTTATTATGATTTCAAGAAATTGGGCTCCTGGAATACGATCTTTCTTAAATGGTTTACTTTATGTTTATACAGCTTTAGCTCAATACGTATACGGAATAATCTCAGTTACGCGCATGGATTAAATTTCAGTACCACATATATGCGTGCTATTTCAGGTTAAGTTTAGTAAACAAATGTAATTATTCTTTTCTTTAATGATTGTTTCGCTTTTGAAATGTGTTGGGCAAACATATTTCTGCCGAAAATAATGAAGTCTTCCGGTTAAGTTAACTGTCGCCAAAAAGTCAACGTCTTTCCAAGGCTAGTCGACCTGAATCCCGGCAATCTCTTTTTCTACCGTCACGTAATTTTTACGTGCGCACTGATAACGTAAGAGACGATATACGAACAGCTTGTGTAAACGTAAAAAAGTTGAACCGTGCTAAACTTTTTACTTTACGCAAGCTGTTCATACATTTACGCAAATAAAACGCACGTAAAAATTACGTGGCAGTGGAAATCCAGTTTTAGTCTTGCAGCAACGCGGGGAAGACAAAAATAAAAGGCTCCATGAAATATAAAAAAGACGCTCTTACCAATCGTGCAAGCTGTCGGAGTTTAAGGTTTTCCAAAGCGAGCTGCTTTCTTTCAATAACTCTTTGCCTTCTCTGGGCTTCTTGATGGTACGCCATTTGAGACATTTTCAAGAGAAAATTTTTCTGGGGTTGTTTCACAGTACCACTAAAACGGGCGCTAATGGCAGTCCTTTTGTGCTTGACGAAGGGATTGCAGATTCGTGTGGCCGTACACGTGATGATAGGGTGATGACCACCATATCTGCTTAACACTTTGTTTGCACCCAATTGTTTTATTGCGTATTATCTTAAGAAGAGTGCGGACCCTTGGGGCCATTGCATTGTTTGTGGTTGGTCAATAAACTTCTGTAGTGTACTATAAACAAATATCAAAAGTGCAAATTATACCAAGGTACTCGTACGGTAATGAAAACTTTGAAATAGTACGCCGGTACAAGCACCAGAGCTTTGCCCAAATTTTTGTATGTGCGCCGGAACTGACGCGCATATTTGCGCAAACCCTCGCGCGAATATTGAAAATTAAAGGATCGTGCTTCTAGGAATGTTCGCAGACATTAAAGTTTTGACTTTGTGATTGGAATGTCTATGTGTTCTGCATGAGCACAAAGGTTGTTTGTACCAAGCTAAAAGCTTTGTCTTGCTCTATTTATCAAACGGGATTCCGTAAACAAAAGATTTCATTTACGCCCCAGAGTGAAGCTCTTAATCTATTTCATTAGCACGATAAGGCATTCTTTTGATAGTTATTGACTCCCTCGAGAGTTAATAAGACAGAAGCCTTCAACTTAGAGCCTCAGTTTGTTCAGCAGGCGTCGCATTTAAGGCTGAACGTGTTCTTTTTCACACAAAAGAAGAAAGGCAAAAAAAAATCGCATCGATCCAAAATGGCTATGGCATATCATCTAGAAGCTCAGAGAAAACAACGGGTTATTGACAGAAAAGTGGAGGCTATGGATCGATTGAGGTTCCGAATGGTAAGAAGTTTTAAAATAGAAGCCAGAATTTCATAATTATCAAGTAGTATATTTGTAAAGTGAGTTTACTTGTTTAGCAAGTGTCAACATATCAAAATTCGTCGCAAGCTTGGTTTTAAATCGCTTGCTTTTCTAGTTGAGTTAATTATTGGTAAAAGTTCTTGTTTAGCAGACTTTCAATGAGACATATCATACTGCGAGGAATGAACGAAAGGAACCGCCAACTGTATGAAAGCCATATATGCAAGACGGCCCAGTGAATCGAAATCAAAATTAAGACGTAATAAGTTCTTGTTTCGATCTCTGTAGTCAGTGATCAAGTTAAATACTTGGAAAAAGCCTAAAATTTCGTTTTGTAGAATATGGACAAACAAAACTAGTACTAAAAGTTTGGATGCGATCACACTTTGGATTTCACCCAAAGCCCGGCTCAATTAAAAGTTAGAAGGTAACGTAATATTACATGAAACATGTTCTTTAATACTTTTGGATACTAGTTTTAACTGTAATGGTTTTAGTTTTGTCGACTAGGTATCAGTTAAGGAAATAGCACTCTGTTAGAATGAAACAAAGAATATAATTTATTTGCTTCAAAGGCTATGCAACCAACTCAGTGCTCAATTTGATTAGCAATTTGTCTCCACGAATTTCTATAAAACCAATAAGATGAGTGTAGTTGGCGATCGTTTGTTCCAGCTTGGAGTTTATTATGCCTTTTTGGCTGATCTTCACCTCTATAAGTTCATCTCTTTTTCAATCCCTACAAGTATGGTTACCTTGGATTTTTTTGTTTACTTTTGTCGCTTCAATTGGCGCAACTAATTTCACGTGCGCGCGCGAGTGTGCGCTTATAGAGCCCAGGGAACGGGGTTATCAATAAAGGCCCGGCCAAACGAACGCAACATTTCAACGCAACATCTTGCGACATTGTTGCGCGCAACGTGTGAACACGCGTTTGGCCACCCTGTTGCAACATGTTGGATGGTGTTGGATCAAGTTTGAAAATGATCGAATTTGATCCAACACCATCCAACATGTTGCAACAGGGTGGCCAAACGCGTGTAACACGTTGCGCGCAACAATGTCGCAAGATGTTGCGTTGAAATGTTGCGTTAGTTTGGCCGGGCCTTAAGACCTGCGCGCAAAAATTGCGTGGCAACCGTGAACTTTTCTCGTGCGCGCGTGTTTTGCCTCGCTCGACATTAAAAACCATGGACCTCTGTTTGTATGTGTGTATTTTTTGTGATAAGGTTTTCATATGAAGATAGTACTTGCTTTCTTCAACTTTTGTCAAACTTTCAAGCCCTATATTGTAATTACCGAGTAAGAAAAGCGACCATGAGAGTGTAAGTCAGTCTAAAGTGTTTCCATGGTATTACGTAACTAATTAGTGTTAATTTTTTCAGTAATTCAGTATCAGTTATTGCGTCATAGAAACCAATTAGTTTAATTATGCAACTGTGATTTATTTCAATTCAACCTCTACTGTGAAACCAATTTTGTTATAGCGCGAAAAAGAAGACTAAAATCTGACCTTTTTGCTCCACAATCAGCCTCGAAAACGAGCTACCATCCACGACAAAAATGACCGAAACTTATCACAATGAAGCTCTAAGGAAACAAAGAATCGTCGATAAAAAACACGCAGCGTTGGCCAGGATAAAATACAGGGAGGTGAGAAAAGTCCGTATTTCGTGACGCTTTAGGGCCCGTTTACATCAGAGGTTTCGTCCGGGGATGAGTTCATCTCAGTGTCTGGTTATTCCCCTTTTTGATTTAAAATGGTTTCGTCCCGGAACGAGCGGGCACCTCCGAGCGGGACGACTTCATCCCGGGATGATTTCCTCCCTATCCCACGCGGCGTGGAACGCGTCGAAAAATTACATGTAAACAGTCTTCCCGCGGGATGAAATTTTAAATAGCCATTTTGTTATGATGGTCTCGATTTTACCAGTTGATGAAAGTCAACGCTCCGTGTGAGTTTAAAGCTGCTGCAGAACTTCTGTAGAACGTATTTATTACAGTATGTACTATTCAAAGATGAATTTATTGGAGAAGAAAATGTTTTGTGTCATTTACACTCGGCTGATCAATACTCACTTCGTCTCGGACGAGATGACTTTCGTCCCGGGATCGCGGGATGAAACCACTCATATCATGTAAACGAAACATTTTTTCATCCAGGGACAACATTCCTCCCAGGCGAAACTCATCTCGACTTTTATGTAAACGGGTCTTAGAAAAAAGGTATCTTTTTGCTGCAAATACTAGCTAAAACTGAGGAAAGTGGTTGTCAATTGGGATTAAGCTTGTCGTAAAACCGAATTGACTAAAGTCAGTACTGAAATCACAACCTGAGACGAAAATAATCCAACGAACCTATCAGACTCAAAGCAAGCCGTTACGAGCGAGAAGCCACAATTTTTATTACGTTTGGTTTCACTTCTAATTGGTTGAAAAGGTGTCACGTATTTTATGTAACTACTGCAATCAGAAAACCTACTATGGGCACTGAAGTCAAATGAATTCAAACACGACGTAGGCACAAAATCGGATAACAAATCAAGTGTAAGGGGAAACCCTTACCGCACCATAGTACCTTGCGACAAGCGTTCGTTCCATGGATACCAAATTGGCAACAAATCCTTCGGGAGCCGGCTATTATAGGCTTAGGAAATTGCTTTGAAAGGTGTAGGAATCGGGTGAACTTAGTCACGACTAAATGGCAACAGCTTACCACAATGAAGCTTTAAGGAAACAGAGAATCATCGATAGAAAACATGCCGCTTCAGCGAGGATTTTGTGTGTCGTTCATCCTCACAAGTTGTTCTTGACATTTTTTCTGACCTAACTCCCCAAAAGATACTGGCAGTGCAATATACCATGGTCGAATTTATTTGTAAAATGAATACGACATTTTTACAATGTTTGAAAAAGGTTTGTAAATTGTTTCATTTCATAAGTACGATAAAATATTCGCGTCCGATCTGTATGGGCGTTTACAATGGCTTGCCTTACATACAGATCTTCCACTCATATTTTATCTAGTACTTGTCAATTTTACAATTGTTTTGTAAATTTTACAATGTTTCACATTTTTACAATGTTTGTAAAAAGCAGAAACTCTTGTTTAATGCGTTTATTATTATTATTATTATTATTATTATTATTAATTTAAACACCCCAAAATGTACCAAAAAAAGCTAAAAGTTACAAATGAACTCCGATGTCACTTTTTTGTTGGAATACCACCCAAACAAACCCTCCCCCTGGTACCGTTGTTTTCTTAACTTCCGTTTTATTACAATATTCACACTTTATCCGCAAATCCTAAACACTGCTTGCTTCACGGTACACGTGGTTATCTAACAATGTCTTCATTCTTGAATGGCAGTGATACCAGGTTGTAATCATGTCTAATACGGTTCTTTAAATCCCGCCACTGGTGCAGTGGCGCTGGTTTTGGCGGGATAAGTTCGCGATAGTATGTGCTACCAGTTGTGGTTTGACAGATGTCTGGAACCCAGAAAGCTTTACCCGCGTGTGTCGCGCGCGTCGCGGTTACGGCGCGTGTATCCGAACGCGTATTCGCGCGTGTTCCTCCTCTTGTTCCTGTTTTTTCAATGTTTTCCATTACGTTTTCTTTCTTCGCTTTCTTGTCTTGTTCCTGGAACGGTTAAAAAAATTATTGGAAGGATGGTTCTGTGAATAAAAAGCTTATGTGTGACCATTCAAATGAAAGCTACAGAGCACTGCTTTCTTATTTATGCGGCTAATTTTTTTCAATATTTAACAAAAACAAAATCTAGCTATCACTATAGTTTACACTTATCATGATTCATGAAGGTTATTCAAATAAAATGTAAAAAAATGAAGGCTATTTATCTATATCGCAATCTTGTAAACCATTTTATACGAATCATTGCTTTGACAAATATTTTATTACCAATCGGAGCTATTTCATTGTGTCAATCGTGAAAGGTCTTGAAAGTTTCCCAACAGTCGGCCGCAACCTCGTTCCCAGGGCCTCTCTCTCTTCTGCTACGTCATCATGACGTAGCTGAAGAGAGAGAGGCCCTGGGAAAATAAATGTAAATAAATAAAGTACAATACATTACAAAAAAATCTTTATTACGATTTCAAGAAACTGGGAGCTGGAATGCGACATTTCTTAAATGGTGTATTTCATCCAGCTTTAGCTCAATACGGAATAATCTCAGTTATGCGCATGGATTAAGTTTCAGTACCACATATATGCGTGCTATTTCAGGTTAAGATTAGTAAACAAATGTTATTATTCTTCTCTTTAATGATTGTTTCACTTTCGAAATGTGTTGAGCAAACATATTCTGCCGAAAATAATTAACGGTTAAGTTAACTGTCGCCAAAAACTCAATGTCGCCAAAAACTCAATGTCTCCAAGGCTAGTCCTAAATCCACTGTCTGCCGTCGCGTAATTTTTACGTGCGTTCTATGTGCGTAAACAAAATAAGAGACGCTGTATGAACAGCTTGTGTAAACATAAAAAGTTGAACCATGCTGAACGTCGGTTTTACTTTACACAAGCTGTTTATTCATTTACGCAAGTAAAACGCACGTAAAAATTACGTGACAGTGGAAATCCAGTTTTAGTCTTGTAGCAACGCGGGGAAGACAAAAATAAAAGGTACCATGAGATATAAAAACGACGCTCTTACCAATCGTGCAAGCTGTCGGAGTTTAAGGTTTTCCAAAGCGAGCTGCTTTCTTTCAATAACTCTTTGCCTTCTCTGGGCTTCTTGATGGTACGCCATTTGAGACACTTTCAAGAGAAACTTTTTCTGGGGTTGTTTCGCAGTACCACTAAAACGGGCGCTTATGGCAGTCCTTTTGTGCTTGACGAAGGGATTGCAAAAGAAAACTCTAGATTTGTGTGGCCGTACACGTGATGACCAACATGACATCTACTTTGTTTGCACCTTATTGATTTATTGCGTGTCATCTTACGAGTGCGGACCCTTGGGGGCCATTGCATTGTTTGTGGTTGGTCAATAAACTTCTCTAGTGCATTATTGAGTTATATAAGCACGCGGGAATTTTTAAGAACACGAGAGAAGTGCAGAGAAGCACGAGCCAAAAGCGATTGCTTCTCGCACTTCGAGTGTTCTTAAAAATTCCCAAGTGCTTATATAAGGGCCTGGTCGCACTACAGTGAAAAACAAAACTCCGCCCGTGCAAAAATCGAGGAAAACAAAAGAAACCGTTTCGGTGGGACACGCTTTTTGTGGAATGTTTTTGTTTTTATGTCATTTTACACGGGCTAATTTTTGTTTTTGATTGTAGTGCGACCAGGCCCTTACCCAACAATGCACGAGGAACAAGTTTTATTTCTTTTATAAAGTAAAAACGGTTATAATGAACCTTACGTCACGCGCGTGCTTTATCGAGTTATAATGAACTCGGTTTAACCAATCATAGCGCGCATTTTCTTGAGCATTTTATAAGTAATATATCAAACATGAGACACAGTGTTTCATCACAAGATCAAACACTGAGAAGGGAGTTGAAAATACGACGCGCAGCGGAGTATTTTTTACGAACTTCGAGGTGTTTGATCTTGTGATGAAATACTGTGTCGAATGTTTGATACTACTTCTCAAACAAAATGATTTTAGAAGGAGAAATTAAGGATGCAAAAATGAGGAGTGTTTCATCTGATTTCCAAACACTCATTAAACATTAATTTCCTTTGTATTTTCTTCATGAATTATTAATGAGTTTGAGAAACAAATATCAAAAGTGCAAATTATTCCAAGGTACTCGTACAGTAATGAAAACTTTGAAATAGTACGCCGGCACAAGCACAAAGCTTCGCCCAAAGTTCCTTCACTACAACATCGGGGGAAAATTCTATGATTTAATTTAAAATCTTTACTCAAAAACGAAATGTTCCATAAAGTTTACCGACTATAAACGAACAGAATTCTTTAACTGTCGCAAAGGTGTTAGACAAGGTTGTATCCTTTCTCCTATGCTATTTAATCTATACTTAAATGACATCCCTTTTCTACTTGACAGAAAAGACACAGATCCTATTATTTTACCAAATGGAACCCGTCTGAACTGTTTACTTTATGCAGATGATCTAGTTTTAATTTCTCATTCAGCTGAAGGCCTGCAAAAGGCACTTTCCGTGCTCTCCGAATACTGTAGTAAATGGCTACTATCTATCAATCCTAAAAAACTAAGGCTTTAATTTTTCAGAAGAAATGTAGGAAATCAGCACTTGACAAATATCATTTTCAGATAAACAATAACAAAATAGAAATTGTCGACAATTATACCTATCTCGGAATTAATTTTTCTACAAATGGAAACTTTAATGTGTGCAAAATAAACTCAGATGAAAAAACACGACGATCCTTTTTTGCAATACGACGCTTCCTTGATTTCTCAAAAACACCAATTGGTGTTACCAATAAACTTATTGATTCACTTCTCATCCCAATTCTTTTATACGGATCTGAAGTCTGGGCATCTATGCCAAAGATGATCTCAACTCCTGGGAAAAAGACGTTATTGAAAAAGCGCATAATTATATACTTTTGCAAACAGTCTCTTGGAGTAAATAAACAATGTCCAAATGTTGCTGCTAGAAATGAACTAGGTAGATTACCACTGAAACTATCTATAGATACCTCAATTGTTAAATTTTGGATTCATTGAATTGCAAAACAATGCTTACAAATCTCTAAGGAAATGGCTGCCGAAAGACCAACCAGGTTTGATGGAGAAAATAAACACTATATGTAGCAAATACAACTCTTCCAACATAACATTAAATGAAAACAACAAACACGTTTTTACCTCCCAAATCAAGCAAAACATCAAGAATACTATAATTGAGCACCAACTAACCCTTCTTAAAACAAACAAAAAATTGATTTTTTTATAGCTCTTTTAAAAAAGATACTGCCAAAGAAGCTGATTTCATAAATATGATTAAAAATCCTCTTCACAGAACAGCCATAAATAAATTTCGACTAGGAAATCATCATTTTCGTATTGAAACAGGCAGACACACTGTACCAAAAGACTCCTGAGAACTTGAGAATATATTGTTTATGTCAGTCAAATGAAGTTGAAAATGAACTCCATTTTCTCAGTCTCATGCAATCGTTATGATAATTTACGTTTAAAATTATTCAATGAAATTAATGAAATATATATGCATACCTTCTTTAAGGACTTGGATAACAAGTTAAAAACTTAATTTCTTTTAATAGCATTGATCCCTCTATCTGTAGGTCACTTGCGTTATAGAAACGAGATATTATTTCAGAAACGAATGTAATTAAGGTTTTTATAATAATTTCTCGAATATTTATTATATTTTATTTAATATTTTAGATAGGTAATGCCTTGTATATATAAGGAAATACCTCAATAAATTGTTGTTGTTGTTGTTGTTGAAATACGCGCGTATTTGCGCGACCCCCTCGCGAGACTATTGAAAATTTAGGGCTCGTGCTTCTAGGAACATAACAGTCATGACTTTGTGATTTGAATGTCTGTGTGTTCTGCATGGGCACAAAGGTTTGTTTGTACCAAGCTAAGAGCTTTGTCTTGCTCTATTTATCAAACGGGATTACGTAAACAAAAGATTTCATTTACGCCCCAGAGTGAAGCTCTTAATCTATTTCATTAGCACGATAAGGCATTCTTTTGATAGTTATTGACTCCCTCGAGAGTTAATAAGACAGAAGCCTTCAACTTAGAGCCTCAGTTTGTTCAGCAGGCATCGCATTTTTTTTAATTTAAGGCTGGACGTGTTCTTTTTCACACAAACGAAGAAAGGCAAAAAAAAGTCGCATAGATCCAAAATGGCTATGGCATATCATCTAGAAGCTCAGAGAAAACAACGGGTTATTGACGGGAAAGTGG
The DNA here is from genome assembly GCA_024195265.1 of Dendrophyllia cribrosa. Taxonomy (NCBI): domain Eukaryota; kingdom Metazoa; phylum Cnidaria; class Anthozoa; order Scleractinia; family Dendrophylliidae; genus Dendrophyllia; species Dendrophyllia cribrosa. Next base: position 38,918,060 of record JAJLRJ010000005.1, on the reverse strand, counting down.
AGGCTATGGATCGATTGAGGTTCCGAATGGTAAGAAGTTTTAAAAATAGAAGCCAGAATTTCATAATACCTGATTTTTAAAGCAGTATGTTTGTAAAGTGAGTTTACTTGTTTAGCCACTGTCAACATATCAATATTCGTCGCAAGCTTGGTTTTAAATCGCTTGCTTTTCTAGTTGAGTTAATTATTAGGAAGTGTTCAAACTTGTTTAGCAGATTTTACAGACATATCATACTGCGAGGAATGAACGAAAGGAACCGCCGACTGTATGAAAGCCATATATACAAGACGGCCCAATGAATCGAAATCCAAATTAAGACGTAATAAGTTCTTGTTTCGATCTCTGTAGTCAGTGATCAAGTTAAAAACTTGGAAAAAGTCTAAAATTTCGTTTTGTAGAATATGGACAAACAAAACTAGTACTACACTATAGCAAGTTAAGTTTGGACGCGATCACACTTTGGATTTCACCCAAAGCCCGGCTCAATTAAAAGTTAGAAGGTAACGTAATATTACATGAAACATGTTCTTTAATACTTTTGGATACTAGTTTTAACTGCAATGGCTTCAGTTTTGTCGACTAGGTATCAGTTAAGGAAATAACACTTTGTTAGAATGAAACAAAGAATGTAATTCATTTGCTTCAAAAGCTATGCAACTAACTTGCTCACTTTGATAAGCAATTTGTCTCCACGAATTTCTATAAAACCAAAAAGATGAGTGTAGTTGGCGATCGTTTGTTCCAGCTTGGAGTTTATTATGCCTTATTGGTTGATCTTCACCTCTATAAGTTCATCTCTTTTTAATCCGTACAAGTATGGTTACCTTGGATTTTTTTGTTTACTTTTGTCGCTTCAATTGGCGTAACTAATTTCACGTGCGCGCGCGAGCGCGCGCTTATAGAGCCCTGGGAACGGGGTTATCAATAAGACCCGCGCGCAAAAATTGCCTGGCAACCGTGAACTTTTCTCGTGCGCGCGTGTTTTGCCTCGCTCTACATTAAAAATCATGGACCTCTATTTGTATGTGTGTATTTTTCGTGATAAGGTTTTCATATGAAGATAGTACTTGCTTTCTTCAACTTTTGTCAAACTTTCAAGCCCTATATTGTAATTACCGAGTAAGAAAAGTGACCATGAGAGTGTAAGTCAGTCTAAAGTGTTTTCATGGTATTGCGTAGCTAATTAGTATTAATTTTTTTCAGTAATTCAGTATCAGTTATGACGTCATAGAAACCAATTAGTTTAATTATGCAACTGTGATTTATTTCAATTCAACCTCTACTGTGAAACCAATTTTGTTATAGCGCGAAAAAGAAGACTAAAATCTGACCTTTTTGCTCCACAATCAGCCTCGAAAACGAGCTACCAATCCACGACAAAAATGACCGAAACTTATCACAATGAAGCTCTAAGGAAACAAAGAATCGTCGATAAAAAACACGCAGCGTTGGCCAGGATAAAATACAGGGAGGTGAGAAAAGTCCGTATTTCGTGACGCTTTAGGGCCCGTTTACATCAGAGGTTTCGTCCGGGGATGAGTTCATCTCAGTGTCTGGTTATTCCCCTTTTTGATTTAAAATGGTTTCGTCCCGGAACGAGCGGGCACCTCCGAGCGGGACGACTTCATCCCGGGATGATTTCCTCCCTATCCCACGCGGCGTGGAACGCGTCGAAAAATTACATGTAAACAGTCTTCCCGCAAGATGAAATTTTAAATAGCCATTTTGTTATGATGGTCTCGATTTTACCAGTTGATGAAAGTCAACGCTCCGTGTGAGTTTAAAGCTGCTGCAGAACTTCTGTAGAACGTTATTTATTACAGTAGGTACTATTCAAAGATGAATTTATTGGAGAAGAAAATGTTTTGTGGCATTTACATTCTTCTGAGATCAATACTCACTTCGTCTCGGACGAGATGACTTTCGTCCCGGGATCGCGGGATGAAACCACTCATATCATGTAAACGAAACATTTTTTCATCCAGGGACAACATTCCTCCCAGGCGAAACTCATCTCGACTTTTATGTAAACGGTCTTAGAAAAAAGGTATCTTTTTTATGCAAATACTAGCTAAAACTGAGGAAAGTGGTTGTCAATTGGGATTAAGCTTGTCGTAAAACCGAATTGACTGAAGTCAGTATTGAAATCACAACAGACGCAAATAATCCAATGAACCTATCAGACTCAAAGCAAGCCGTTACGAGCGAGGAGAAGCCAGAACTTTTATTACGTTTGGTTTCACTTCTAATTGCTGTCGCGAATTTTATGTAACTACTGCAATCAGAAAACGTACTATGGGTCCTAAAGTCAAATGAATTCAAACGCGACATAGGCATTTTTGACCCACATAGCCCCTAAACAAATCAAGTGTAAGGGGAAACCCTTACCGCCCCATAGTACCTTGCGACAAGCGTTCGTTCCATGGATACCAAATTAGCAACAAATCCTTCGGGAGCCGGCCATTATAGGCTTAGGAAATTGCTTTGAAAGGTGTAGGAATCGGGTGAACTTAATCACGACTAAATGGCAACAGCTTACCACAATGAAGCTTTAAGGAAACAGAGAATCATCGATAGAAAACATGCCGCTTTGGCGAGGATCGCTTTAATTCAGGTTGGAATTCTGGAATGCTAACAATTCTAAAGGCATTGGTAAATGCATGCCCGATGTTTAGATCGTGTTCTGTGTTTATAGGTTTAATTCAGTGGCACTTTGATGTTTTTTGGTTGATATTTACTGCTAAAATGTATTTCATGATCGCCTTTAATATAACTGTGTTGTATCCGATAACTCAATAAACTGGGCGAAATAACTACTGAACCTCGGAACGCGTGCATCACAAGTATATTGAGTTCTTTGTCTTGTGGCGGCCAACAGAGTACACGCAAATACAAGAACACAAACAAATGCTTGCTGGTTGTCTCGTGTTAAAACAACAAAAAGCCATTTCAAAGTTGGTCTCGCGCTCGCAGCCAAACTTCAATATAACAAGTGGCCACAAGTTGCAAAATACTTCGATCTTCAAGTCAATTCGCAAGTCAATGACTTCAAAATGCAGTGTCATGGCCGAACGGGATCGAGTTGTTCAAAACGTCAGACTGAAGTCTATAAAGAAGCGACTTCAAACTTACTGCGTTTTCTACACAGTATAGGCCTATTAACGTTGAAGAATGCAAATCATGTTGATGGTTTTAAATTTTTGCAAATTTTGTTATTCACTGTATTATATTTACCGATCGAACTTAACATATAAACATGACAGTTCTTAGCTATTTATTTATAAATAAAAACTAAAATAATCTAAGAAATTATTTAAAACGTGCAAGATAGACAAAATTTTTGGGGGGTTTTAGAATTTCCTTTTCAGAAAAGCTGAATGACTTGTGAAGGAAACCAATTTTTTTTTCAACACCACTGTTAACTGTTGAAATATATAATATTTGTTATTAGGTGCATTTGCTTGTTGTTATATAAGCATAGAATAATATATTATTTTAAAGGTCTGGGTAGTGTGTTTGTTTTTGTTTCTAAGTAACCAGTTTGGAAGATTTTTAAATAATTAACTCCCAGTAGCACTTTGTAATAACAAATTGCAACATATTAACATATTTATTTAAGATTTCTTCTACATACAGCCTTTTTTTTTCTCTCTATTTTATTTCTCTTCCTTTCAAAGTTTTTAAAACTTTTTAACCCCAGGGAGGTACTCGGGTATATTAGTGATGGAGGGGTGTGAAGACATTTTCGGGTTTGAAATTTACAATCTGAGGACTTTTGGGGTTCAGATCTTAGGGACTTAATTTTTTGTCCGGGGGGGGGGGGGGGGGGGGGGAGGGGTTGAGCAATTACCAAAAAAAATTCCTGCAGAAGAAATTTAAGAGAAATTGTGCACAAGTAATGGTAAAAAAAAATTCTTGCGAATATAGTGATGCTGAAAAACAATATTCATACTAAGAAATGGTCTGTCCCTTAGACCTTTTTGGGGGTCGGCAAAAAGTGTAATCTTTTTTATGCAGAGAGACAAGGGACGTTTTGGGAGTTGTGCTCAGTGAGCTGTTGGACGTTTTTGAGGTCTAGTTTTTGGCTAAAAGGACTATTTTAGGGTCCAATGATTTGGCCACATTTCGGCACCTCTCCATCTGGTTGACTGTTAAAGCTGAGTACGGCCCCCTCCCTGCATCTTTAATGCTTCTATAGTTTCTTTTTAAAACCAGCATTTATAAAATTTTATTTTTTAAGCAATTGGAAGAGGAAAAGAAAAGAGAGGACGAGAAAAGACGCATTATGCAGAAGGATGAAAAAGAAAAGGAAAAGACACACATGAGAGAAAAATATTTGAGAAGCATGGGACGAACAGGAAGAACGGGCGTCATTAATGGAAATTATGTAAACATGATTCCAGAACAGCAGAAGAGGATTTCCCAGAAAGATCTGCGGGACCAGGAAAAGACCTTGCGCGACCACTGTTTGGTGATGGGGCGTGTGAATGACTATTTTTTGGCATGAAACCTTGCTTGAAAAACATGGAAAGTGACAATGGGTTAATTAATTTATTTGAAAACCATAAAGTTATTGCATTCTCATATCTGAGTTAAATGTTAAACTACGGACTGTAGTTGTTATTTAGCAAGGCTTAAACATTGTTTTATGGAGCCTGGATGTTGAGCTGAGCTGAATAATAAAGTATTGTAGATCATTTGCACCACAATTTTTCTGATATTTTCAAGTGCCAATAAATAAATTAATTAAACCTGCAGTAGTACACAGGGAAGTGAGTCACTCTCTCTGACTCTTGACTGCCCACTTACATGCAGATATAAATGGCAAGGTTGCACCAATCTTAAATTTAAACTCTTTTTGACCATTATCTTAAGATCAGTTTGTAATTCAAGTGTAATTAATAATTCATATGAAAACAGCAAATCATTGTTAATTTTCTATTTTGTAAATAAAAGATTGTTTGCACTTTATTATTTGAGAGACTGACTTTGACATCCATCAGAAATCTCTTTTCTCTCAAATTCACTAGGGGACTTAACATGAACACCATTTTAATGCCGCAATTGACATGGCTTTAATGGAAATATCTCATTCATGTTTCAAGCAATCCAAAAACTCTATGCTCATCTCATAAATCTTTGTCAATGTTTGGGTGATTTTTGGGTATGTTTGGGAGGAAATAGTTTTTCTTAAAGGATTTGAAATAAGAAATATTGAAGATTTAGTGAAGTTTTAAAATTTAGAATTTGTAGTTAATAATTAATAGACGGACACCAAGTTAGTCCACTAACAACCTGGGGTGCTCTTGCATGGATATCAACTGTCTGTTGGTGTTCCAAAAATCATTTTCTTTCTTTTATCCCTTCTTTGCCTCTTAAAATTTCATTCAAATTTAGGTTGAGTTCCCCCTTAATTGTGCGGTTCCAGAAAACATCTATTCCTCTCCCATTGAAGGTTATTGGGAATTCCGAGGGGTAGGGGGTCTCTAATCCCAAACTTTTATAAGAAAAGTCTAAATTGGAATTTACAGAGGGGTACTACATGGGGGAGGAGGGGGATGGATATTTTCAGGAACAACCACAATGCAGTCTCGTAGACACTCGATCCAAGATGAAAATAATGGAGTAAGGGCTTTATCGCATTACTTAACTTTAGTGCTCTAAGCAACATACCCCCAACTCCCACCCCCAGACGCACTCCTTTCTAGCCTGCCCAGCAGGCGCATGAAAATAATATGGGCGCATGCAAGGAGATACCACAACCTCTAATTTCATTGGACCTGTATATCACGCAGCTCTATTGTTTTTAGGGCTAGGGTCCATTGTTGTGTTGTTTGTTCTATTGTTTTCAGAGAAGACCTTGTAAGAGCTGCGTACTGCCCCCATGCAAGAAAGAACGGGGCGCGCGATGGAGACACGCGAGGAGAGAGGGAGCGCCTGTCCGAGAAGTCCACGCGTGCCTTCCTCGCTCACCCCGTTTATTCTTTTCATGCGCCTGCTACGCGGGCTAACTCCTTTCAGCCTTTCTCTCTCTCCGTGACCTGTCTATAAACATATACGTACCGTGAACCTTCTTAAAGTTGAACACCCTTTGGTCTTCCTCGAGCTGTCCGCATTAGAGAGCTTATTAGGAGTTTAGTTGCTGAGATATTAAAAGGAGTTAAATTCGGTTGGGACCATGGTTGATCACGTGTACTCTGAGAGTTCCACTGATGCGTCGACCTTTGTGCTTTGAAATGCTAAAAATCACGCCACTTCGAAGTTTTTGTCGGAAGCTTTGTATTTGTTTGCAATATTAAAATTCGACAGGTGTGTGTAAAAACCACGTCAATTCAAATCCCATGGGTGTCAATTGCAAATCAAGGATGCATCAGTAATTCAATGTTTGCGCAATGGTGAATGCTATTCGAGTTTGGGACAGATCAAAGCCGGCTCCACATTTGCATCAGTTGTGACTTGGAAGCAGTTCCACATGTTGTAAATCATGACTGAAAAGACGAAGACCAGAAGAAAGTTCAAAAAACATCAACAAGAAACAGAGAAAGCGAGCGAAGAGCTTGAATCAATCACAGTGGTGTACAACGGCAAAGAACATAACATCGAGTTTCCTAACAACGCAGACGCTAAAGTTATCTGCCAAAGCATCAAGAATGAAACTGGCGTGAGAGGGTCATTTTATGTACACTTTGGTGATCAATCAAATAACTATTTACACTGCTCGAGTGTTACCAAAGGAAATCTAGCTAAACTTTCGGGAAAAGCTCTTGAAGTAAGAGGTGGAAATGGTAAGTTTCGTAATCGTGGTCCCCTCGATCGGGTTGTTACGTAAGACAATGAGTTTTTGAAGTGTAGCAAACAAGATGAAACCAATATCGTAAACAAAATAAAGTAACTTGCAAGCCGGTTACTGTTGGTTAGATCATAGACCACTTGACTCTGTGTCGGTTTTAAACAATGGCAAAGGTTCTTTGATCTTTCATCAAAGTTTCTTTTAAGACAGTCAACTCTCTCTAAGACGGACACCGTCGGAACAAGCCCCAACTGTCCGGTCTTAGAGCGGTGTCCGGCTTATACGGAGTTTAGTTTAAATCAGTAAAATGACTGAAAAACGGCAGGGACCAACACCATGTGTCCGTTTATATAGCGCGTCCGTTGGGAGAGAGTCGACTGTAGATAGTTATTAATCATCATCATCATCAATCTTTATTTATACACGAAATCGTATCATATTTACATGGTCTTCCTAGGAGTCGTGTGAATTTACACTAGAGTACATTAGTTGTGGTTACACACACCTTGGGTTTGGGGCCTTCCCGAGGGTGAATGGATTGGGTTCTGTTTATCTCAGGTTATCTCCTACCCTTGGGGATGCGGTTACACAGTAAAAGACTCCTCGGGGTAAAATATAATAAGATATGAGTTCAATGACACTGCCGTTTGGCGGGAAACGTACAGATCGACATGAATGACGCGAATCAAGATCCTATAAGCTTAATTTCAGTGATTCTCCAGCTTATTATTCGACAGTCCTCCATAAATATAACAATCCAGCACTTTTTTGCGAGAAGACACCGAAGAAGGCGCTTTCAACTACGCTATCTTCAAGGTTTGTCGGCGTTTTATTTACATTTACGAGTTCGTCGCGAACTTGCTCGCCGGCCAAGAAGGGCTTGGGTATTTCCACGACATTGGTTTCAGCAACTTCTAAATAACAATGCACTCGATCACTGGTGGAAAGAAAACTTTAGAGTTTCTCGCAGTGATGCACGAAACCCTGCCATGTCACCTTGTGTTACAAGTAAGCGTGCAATTAGCCAAGCGTATCAGAGGTCAACGAGGCGATTTCCTGTATTAGTTACGCTCTGCATTATGATTGGCCAAGCCACCTCAGGGAGCAGATAAACCGTAATTTTCAGTTCAGGAACTGTCATGGGAAGTTCTTTTGTTCTCTTTGATGTATCCATGGAAATAACCCTAAGGCAGTTTCGGTCTGGGAATAGCGGTTACACACAAAAACGACCTTACCTGTGGGCAAATCCTATTTACCCATGGGTAAAAGGGTTAGTGTAACCACGGCTATTACCTATAAAACTACTTAACTAAGAAAGATATAAAGCTAAGTACAATGAAAACTACGATCAAGGTTTCTTCAATTTCAGCAGTGCCCAAAATGTACGAAAAGAATGGCGATTATTTGAATCTAAGGAACAGAGCAGTGTTTTCTCACATTATAATTAAATGTTGTCAGTTTACGAAATCAGTTAACCCCATTAAACAGTTTGATCAAAGAACAATAAAAAATATGTAAGCTGTAAGCCAGCCCTACAAGTAGCCTCTATTTTCCCTCCAGGATGGTCAAGTTGCCTAGCTAGTTAGGGTCTTTATGATGACTACTAAACAAAACACTGGGATCATGACTGAGGCAAGTGCCTTGGTTTGCCTCATACTGGCTACGGCCCTGCAAGTAACCAGAACACACACATCTGGGAAGTGAGGGGGGGGGGGGGGGGGGGGTTGAGGGAGGATGAGGGGGGAGGGTGAGGGGGGGTGTGGCGGGCGAGTGCTAGAATCATCATCATGACCAATAAACATGGTGTCGCGAGTTTCATTCGGGCAAATTAAGCCCCCCCCCCCCCCCCCCGACAAAAATCTTCCCTTTCGCCAATAGTTCCCCCCACCCCCTGCTGTTCTTCCTCTTAAAACTTGTGACTGAAAATGCATCTGTAACATGTAAGATGTACCCCCCATTCAATTAATGGGAAGTTACAGAGTACGCATCCCAACTGGTAAAAGTTTAATAATAGATGTGCTTGCTTTAGGTTATGTAGACTTGCCACAAGTCGACTACGAAACCCCCGAGAGCGCGACGAAGTCGCGAAAAGCGAGCAAACGAGAAAACGAAAAACGGACTTTGAGAAAGTCTATAGGTTATGCTCTAAGTTGTTTTGTTGCTAAGTGGCTAAGTCTAAGTTTTATTTGTTCTCTACGTCTGTAAAATATAAAGGCAACCCGACATTCCACCGCGCTAGAGTGATGCATGCATGACAAATTTATAAACCTTGCTTCATGGGCCTGCATAAAAAATTCTAGTTTTACCTTTCCAAATGAACTGAAGACAATCGGGTATCCTAATAAATGTTATTCTTTGGTTTCAGATTTCAACAAGGGGGGAGACCCCATCTGGTATTACAACACCCAAACCCTGAAACCAGAGGTCCAGGAAAAGTTTAAGGAGATGGAAATTGTGCCTTTCGATAATCCTCCGTGATAACAAACTAAGGATTTGGAACTCTTTCCTGCAATCTGTTTGAACAAACTGTGCATAATGTACAAATTATCATTTTGTACCTTAATTCAAAAATCCTCTGTGACAATGAACTATGCAGCATCAGCTGAAGGTTTGGAACTCTTTTTCGCTATATGTTTGAATTAAGTGTTTTATGTACAGGGCTCCAGCCAGACGAAAATTCTTACCAAGGCAATATCAGAAAAAAAACTTCATTTTTTTATGCAAGCCTCGCTCTTAATTACAAGAGACATCTAATGCTTCTACTAGTATTCAAAATTATATTTTTACCCAGGCAAGTGCCTTGGTTTGCCTCAATACCAGAGATTGAGTCGTGTGGTGGGTGCACAGTTGAGTTGTATGGTGGGTGCAGGTTTTGTACTTTCATATGTATGTGAAAGACGTGATCATTGGAAATTTTTGTAATAATAATAATAACCCTAAAAGGTACCAGAATCTTATATATGACATATTTATAAGCATATCAGTGTAGGTCTTGGTGCAAAAGGCCGGGCACCATTTGATAATATATTTTTTTATATGGGGAAAGTTCTAAACTTTCGCATTTTTTTCATAATGCTCTGTGGTTTTATCGCTAATTTTCCAAGAATTTTCACTAAAGCAACAATATTAGTCATTATTTTTGTACTGTTCTAAAACATTTGATCAAATTTAGACTCAAGGCAAAATTTATATATTTATGGATTAACATGCAAACAGAAAAGCTGCAATCATCACCTAGGCCCTAATTTTCACCAAGTCATTTTTAATAATTATTCACTCGACAAGTAGTTCCTGACTTTTTGCCCTAAAAAATACTGCAATTTATTTATTATTTATCCGCACAAAACTACAAATTGTGACCCTGAAGGTACCGCCAACTCTGTTCATGACTTTAATGTAAAAATGATTTGTAATGAGCAGTGTGAGCCAAAGGATTTGTAGCTCTTTTCAGAAATCTGTGGGAACAAATGTTTTGTAACATACTGAGGCGTGCGTTTCTCGAAAGTTCCGAAAACCTTTTTAGCCATGAAAAGCTGTGTTACGAACAAAATGTTTGTCAATAAAAATTCGGTTTCTGACGATTTTAAAAGCTAAGCAATAAAATCTTACGTTTACCACTGACACAACTTTAGCTCATCTGTGAGCTAAAAACTTCAACACCATTTGTAACAAACTACATTTTAAAAAGCTTTTTGGCCGGGCCTTAAACGTCTTTGTGAGTTTCGTGCTTCGTGGAGTGAAAAGGACCGAGTTATAATAAACAATATATATATTATAAATATACTAAGTATAGATTTGTAAAAAGTAGAAATATATATTTTGTCCTATTGTATTGTGACGTTCTATAAAAATATTAAGAGTGTGTAGTCATTAATAAAAATGGTTTAATTGATACTATCACTGGTGTTCTGTTAAATTATTTTAATCTGAGTTTTTTGCCCCATCCCTCTTGCCTCCCTGTTCCAACTGCCACCCAGACTAGATCAAAGTTCTATAAAAAAAACCAAGTTCAATCAACCGAGGGAATTTCGCTCTTAAATCAACCCCCAGAACAAAGACTAGACTTAAAGACCCAGTATCACCCAAAATGCATTGCGCATCTAATGCCTCGACGATTGAATTTAATGCAGTCGAAAATTCCTGAAAGAGCCAATCACGAGCGAGCTCGTCATTTGAAAACAAAAACAAACGACCGCAAAGCCGAATGGGTGATACTGGGCCTTTAAGAGAGCAATGAAAATCAAGTCTACAAATGAAACACAAAACAATATAATTAAACTCAAACCAAACAATTATTCATAAATTCCAGTGTTCAAAAACAATGAAATCATGGTTTACCTACTTTTAAAAGTCTTTGGATAAAACACATTCCAATTAGCTATAAATTCTAATAGTTGACAGTGCTCATTACCAATTGTGGATACACTGCAATTCGGTGCAACTTTGCACAAAAGCCTGGTTTTCACTACAGAATGCAAGCGCAGGAGCAAGCATTAGCATAACAGCTCATCTCTCAATGTGAAAATGGGCTTGATGCAAGCATAGACGCAAGCACACAATTGTTTTTCTTGAGTATGCACTGGCATGTGCTCGAGTGTCATGTTCATTGTCACTCGATGCATAAAAATTATCCTGTTGGCTTAAAAAATGCTTTCACAACAGTCTCTTTTTATTTCTTTATTAAAATTTATGTTGACTTATTACTGTATTACATAGTTACCCAACATATACTACACACATGTAGTAAAGATGCCCGTTATTAATGTCACATGTGGCACCCTTGGCTATACCCCACACATCAATAAAGTTCTTTTTTTTCTTTTATTATAGAAAAGGACCATGACATAAAAATCTTCCTTATCACCCAAGGGAGAAGTCACAGCTTGCAAGGAATGAATTTATTTCACAGGTAACATTTGAAAGGAATGATTAAAATACTTCGGAATTAAAAAAAATGACATGTGGAGAAAAAAGGCTCAGCCAATGCAAGGGCATTCCAATTGGGGTTTAAATTCCCTCTCGTCAATTTCCACAACACAAAACGCAAGGATCATGATTTTGTGTGAACAAGGCTGATGGAAAACCAACCTCATTTCCAGGGTCCTCTCATGACACAGCTGAAGAGGGAGGAACCTGGGAACAAGTGAGTTGTTTACTCACTTGTAGTAACATTGGCACAAATTGACGACTTTTGTTTTTGTCATTAAAATCTGACAAAGGATATCAAATTGGATAGGGTATATCACCTGATATACATCTGATTTTGTCCCATGTGATGTCCTTCATCCAATATTAAGCAATTTTGCAATGATTGCTTTGATTTTGCATTGCTACGCTCTGTGTTTGGCTAAAAAGTCTTGCACCACTTTCCCAACCAATCAGAAATAAAACCAAATGCAATCATGACTTACTTACATGCGTTTTCTCATGCTTGTGGTCGGCTACTTGTATTTGCTTCAAGTTCTGATTGGTTCATTGGATTGTCCGTGTCTGTTGTGATTGGCCAGAGTGATTACCTTGGTTTTGATTTTACGACGCTCAATTGGCCACTCCGAAAAATACCATAATACTCTTTTACGTGCAGGCTCAACCTCATCGGGGTGTAATTATTCAAGTCGCCTTTGTTAGAATGGCACAATGGAATTCAGAATACGTGTAGGAACGCTAGGACGTAGCATTTGTGTGTTCGCATACAAATGTGCACCGTATGCAAATTACCACGAAGTTGAAGCATAGCACGTGCAGTTCGTGCTGAAAACAAAAGAAATTGGAAAAATCAGGCTTACATCAAGCACCACCCAAACCTGCATTTTAAAGAGTATTATGGTATTTTTAATAGTTTCTGGAGTGGGCAATTGAAAACCCCTCTGATGGACCGTAAGCTTATTACTAGCAGTAATCACAGATTATGAAGACGCGTTCGAAGGAATTTCCGGCGGAAATGAGCCCCTGAAAAAAAAAAACAATAGGGGCGGCCATTTGGAAGACCGTCTACCAAAAAATCTCAAATTTTACTGCACGTAAACCACAGGAAAACCAACACGAAATTAGGATTGCGTTCTTCGAACGCGATAATATATTATTTCTGATCATTGGAGGAAGTGTACGAGACTTCGACCCTAGGGATATTTCCACCAGTTTAATGCACATTAATAACAGGATGCTACAATGTCATGTCTTCAATTTCTAAAATCATATCTTTTCTCTTAAATTCTTGACAACATGTTACATTTTTTGAAATTGAATTAAAGAAGATTCACACAGCTGTCAAGATCAGTACAATTAGCTTTTTTGATTTAAAAATCATTTTAATATATTTATTATTAATTAATATTATGTTAATTATTAAAATACTATTATTTTGAAAGATGCTGGTAAGCTGAAGACATTAATTTACAGACGGACATTTATGCTTACAGATGAGCAAAAAAATACTCCCTATCTACCGTAACTGAAATTATTTATTTATAATTATGACATCAAGATGTTTTCATCTTTGTTTGTGTCAGACCATTGTTCTTATATTAATCTGTAGGTCTGAAAAGATTCAAAACGTTTCTAAATCAGAATAAAACTTGTCAAGGTGACAGGCATGTTTGGTTCAGTTAAACTCTGTTAAAGGTCATCTTCGGTGAATGTCGTGGTCCCAGCCACATACAAAAACTGCATTTCTTTTTAAGCTTACATATTAAATGAACACACCTCCTAAATGGGCAAGTGAACATGGTTCCATGAGTGACCAGACAGCAGATGTAACTGAATTTCATTTCAGGAAATTGGCAAGATGTCATGAATAGTTGTTTGTGATATTAAGATCATTATTACGCAGTGTCCAGCACTGTATTTTCCATTTCATTGCCTTATTTCCTTGGTTACGCCAAGTTTGTAGCCCTCCCAATGCAAAGCGGGATCACACACAATTTTGTAACCCTTTAACTCCCAAATTTTGTTTTGAAAAAGATAGAAACACAAAAATTAATCACATCACACAAAAGTACTGCCAAAGAGGTTTCATTTTGAATGGTCACACCATAGGATTTTGTCACCAGACTGAAAAGTTAGAATTACATTTATTTACACGTCTCCATAACTGACTTTGGGAGTAAAAGGGTTAAAGTCTCAAATCTATTTCTGCAAACTATTTAAAACAAACAGCACCACAGGAAAGCACTGCTCGATAGCTTTTTAATTAACGTGATGGTCACACCTTAGAACTTTATCCACTGACTCAAAAATTAAACTGTATAGCGTAATTATGATTGTCTCTGAGGGAAAGCTTAGGCCAAACCCTCACCCATACATACATTACATACATACATTATTTATTATCTTTCCCAGAGGGGCTTTTCAAAGATAAGATGTAATTACATAAGACATAATTACCTAACAGTGGTTTTTGGTTGGGGAGAAATTGGATACCAATAATATAGAGTTGTATAATTATTCCCCTCTTTGTGACAAAGATTACTAATGTACAATCTCCAATGAACTCAACAACAGGCCGAAATTTTGGTTCAACAGAAATGTGTTTAAATACTACATAATTGAAAGTTCCAAAAGTAACCACTATCCAAAAAAAAACGTAGCGATAAAATTTGACAGTTTTTGGTTAATCTTGAGCAGCTACTTCTCTTAAACACGGACCCGAGCTATAAAAGGGATAGCTCCGCCCCCTCTTTGTCACACCATCACTGCTTCAACGGCTAATCAAAGATGGCTGACACTGCGAGCAACACGGAGGAAGACCGTTGCCCCCAAAAGTAGGTCTAATTCTACCTTCACCAGTTCAATCTTGTATAGGATTTATCTTTCACGAAAATAAAACTAAAAACATTATTTGAATTTATGCGCCTTTTAGCATGAATATAATATTTTAGCTTGCCAAATTTGAATTTCGCGCCGGTAACGGTTCTCCATTGGCGAACGGATGCACGTGATGTTGACAGTTCGGTGTCAAGTGTGAAATGACTGGCGGCTTGGCCAGGCCAAGGTTCCTTTTATAGCGCGGGTCCGTGTTTAAGTATTGGTCCCCTGAAAGTAATGGCCATGAACCTTAAGAAACAAATGGGACAACTGCAGAAAGCGCAAAGGCAATGCTCCCAACAATTTACTATAATTACAGCTATTGATATCGTCTAAGAATGCTCCAGAAAGAACCCTTTACATACAGCTGGCTTTAAAACTGTTGCTTATTAAAATAATAAATAAAGAATAGCTGAGACTGCAAAAGCCAATTGAAACCCATTTGTACAAAAATCTCTTATAACTACTAAACAGTAATTTTAAAATAAGAATTGTGTTTCATGTTTTCACATCTGTTGTGATCTTACAAAGATGAACCAGCCAATAATTATTTTGTATAGCACACCTTGAATCCCCAAAAGTAGCGACAACCCGAAAGTAGCGATTACATAGTAAACGGCTGGTCAATAAGAAAGGAAGTAGGGAGTCGTTACTTTCGGAACCTTGTGGTATGAATTTTACTATCCACTGTAATCTAGTATAATAGTTGAATCTTTTAGGGAAAAGTCGTTTTATTCAACTGAACCTCCAGTGATGGACACATCACTTAGGCAAACACCTGTTGTAAGAGGTCAGTAAACCTGGTCCCACCCACATACAAACACCTTTTTAACCTTCCATAAGTGGATATTTGTTCAAAGTGGATGGTAAAGAAGGCCTGATATGTGGCTGCATAGGGGAAGTTTCACTGTTAGTATATAAATAATGGAAGTCTAGTTTTCTTTAATATAAACACAATGTCCTTGGGCTCATCACGTACTCCCTGACTGATTGCATGATGAGCCCTGAGGACGTCCGTGTTTATTGCTTAGTTTTCTTCTACTACAGCTAACTTGCAATGAAAGGTCAAGCTAAACCAAAGAGGTACATACTAGGGGTTATGAGCACGATCAATGTAAATAAAATATGGTTATAATTAAACTAATGATCAGCTAACTCTGAACAATAATTATTATAAATTGTTTCCAGTTGATCCTAGCCTGCAAATACAGCCACTTGTCATTGCTCCCAGCCGCTGTATTCGCACGATAACTTGATCCATGCTTGTACATTAAAACTAGTAGTCATGACACTAGTTATAATATTTATTAGTACACACAATTCTTGGTTTCCACATAATGTCATAAAAATTTAAAAAAATCTACAGTATACGTCCTACAAAGCTGTTTCTAAGTTAAAACATGGTATGTGGATACAAGTGTTATAATCTTTCACAAAAAGTTTCAGGTTTTAACGATGTTTTGCTTCCGATTTACAAAGGTTTTAAATGTGTCACGCAATTCGTCACGCTATTTCAGATAAGCCGCGAAAATAAACAAATTGTTTGCATTATAAGTGCTTATAAGCCGAGCTCATAGCAAATACAATATTTTTTGGTGTAATTAAGACTTTGAATTTTTGGCCGCCATCTTTGTGCCCTGAGTGGGGCACAAAGATGGCCACTCCATACATTTCTTACTAAAAATGTCTAATACTCGTTCGCCTATAACGCTTGAACGAAATGCTTTTGCGCTTCAAAATTTGGCCAAGATGTGTAGTTTTAATGACGTAAGTGAAAACCAAGAATAACATAGACAGCATACCCTGGTAAACCCCTTCACAAGACATTAAAAACAAACAAAAATATAACAGACACTTACTGACAGAATAATTTTACTTAGCAGTACAAAGTAATATTTATACAACCATATAACAAGGAAACGATCTTTGATCCGTGTTTTAGAAAATTAAATTTATATGTAGTTTATGTACAAGGATTTCTATTATTGTTTACTTTTTTTAATATTGCTATTTATCTGCAGACAAGAATGTTACCATAACATTACATATTGCAGTGGATTCTTCACCAATGAGAACCTACAGTTGGGGGAAAAATGATATTGAGAAATTAAAACAAAATAAATTTAGGGAGAAAACAGATTGCTTCAGAAAAAGGAGACGCTCCGAGATGTTTGGTTTTTGCTTTAAAATTAAGGCTAGTTTTTGGAGAAAAATAGCAGCTGAATAGGGGACATAGCATGGCAAAAGTATGCATGGGAAGTGATGACATGTGTAGAGGCCTTAAACCAAATTGCAAGAGAAGCTATGATGACAATGACGGTGATGGTCGTGATGGATGATGGTGTTGGTCATGTTGATGGTGACAGTGATGATTACAATCATTATTATTATGATAAAATGAGATGAGAATGGCGAATTGATGACAATGATAATAATGAATGATTTTAACCCATTGACTCCTAGAGTTTTAGCAAAAAACAACAATATTTACAGGGTTCTTGTTAAGAGCCAGTAACCGGTTATTTTTATCGTCTATTCACGTGAATGGTACTGGCTATCGTGATGAAAATTGTACCGAGATATCCGACTTCGTCCCCTGCACCCCTACTGAGGCACTGCTCTGGACAAAATAACTGCAGCCAAACTGGTCAAAACTTTGTTCGCAAGATGAAAACTAAACATCCTTTCATTTCAGGGGCTAGTATATATCACTTTTTCATTTCAGGCATGTGAACAAAGCAAAATTTGAAAATAGTTTTAGAATGAGATAACAATAAACCAGTTTGACTATTCTTTTTTTCTGTTTTTCCTCCCTTTTTTTGTGCAATTTTTATTGCACTTGTTGATGCAATTTTTTTCACGCGCTAGTTGCATCTTCAAATCGCATGTGTAAACAGACGGCGATCTCAGTGTGATTTGGGCACGATTTGTCGCGCGATGTTGCAGAGGTTCAAAACCTGATGCAACTTGGTGGCGATTTTTGAGAAATCACAGCAAATGTCGCACCCAAATCGCACAGGAAATTGCCACTAGTTTACACTTGCGACAAAAGTTACATTCTTAGAGAACACGTCAAAAATCGCATCAAAAATCGCATGTGTAAACGGGCCTTTAAGTGGGGTGTAGGTGTTAATGGGTTAATGATATACTTATGATGAATTGCCAAAGAATGACAATGATTATGATGATGATGATGATGATGATGATGATGATGATAGTGTGGTCATCATGATGTTGATACATGAAGTGCATAGAAAACATATTTATTTTATTTTTATTTACTTTATTTAGATAATAAATTATAAGTTTTGCTACAGATACGTCTAGTAACTGCATATTTAATGAATATGTGAAGTGATGAAGTGAATGCTTACATAACAAAACTATGCAGTGAATGGTGATGGATTAATGATGATAACGATGACGATGACAGTTGTGGTCATGAATGCTTGGCATGGGTGAATATATTTAACAAAATGCGATTGCAGAAGTAAGTGCTTACATAACTACAGTGATGTCGATGCATTTATGATGATGACGACGATGATGTTGTCATGGCGATGTAGCTCAATGCATGATGCGAGTGAATAACTGGACGAGTTTATATATTTAACAAAAATGTGCAGTGAATGTTGATGCATTAATGATGATGTTGATGTCTTCATGGTGATGTAGCTGAATGAATGGTGTGGGTGAATAACTGGTTTGTTTATTTTACAAAAATGCGAAGTAAATGTTTACATACCTAGGTAGGAAAAACCTAAGGCATGCATGCACATCTCTGTTAAGGCTATACAAACAAAGACAAGAACAAATGAACATTAAGTATTTACATTATTTCACAACTCATCTCTTTCTCCAGACTTGATTCTCAATCTGCAGAAACAAGATGAACAACAACAATTTCAAATTCCAAGAGATTAGCACGGTGCAATTCAGGAAGGATTTTGTGTAGATTTGACTGTGTTTCTAATGCTTGCATTTTACACTGCTGTCAAGCAAAATTACGATCAATACAAGTTACCACTGTGGCCCCCACAAACAAACAGACAAAATTATGGTGGCCCAAAAGTGTCACGGCAATTTCAATTTGCTCACGGCAGTTTCAATTTGCTTACGGCAATTTCAATTTGCTCACGGCAACTTCAACTTCGCTTACGGCAGTTTCAATTTGCTCACGGCAGTTTCAACTTGCTCACGACAATTTCAACTTCACTCACGGCAATTTCAATTTGCTCACGGCAATTTCAACTTTGCTCACGGCGCCCCAAGTGCATCGTGTGAGTTAGTTCATTTTTCAGCACATTGTTCGTGGAAGCACCACAACTTCCACAAAACATCTCACAGCTTCTTGATCATCCACGAACCTTCTTCTCGCCGGCAAAATCCCGCTCAACCTTTATTTCAAAAACTTGTGTAAGATTAACACAGATACTTATGAGGGGTGTGATTACAGAATCGGGAAAATATTAACCGACCGAAATGAAATCAAGACAAATCTACTATTTATATGTGGGAAAAATCTGAGACCTTTCGGAGTACACAGAACGACAGAATTGAAGGATTTTGCCCGATTCCACGGCGATAGCGTGAATTTTTTTTATGTCGGCCCGACGTTTTTGCCCGCGTGACATATCTCGCGACATAGCCCCTTTAATTGAAATTGCCGTGAACGAAGTTGAATTTGCCGTGAGCAAACTGAAATTGCCGTGAGCAAATTGAAACTGCTGTGAGTGAAGTTAAAGTTGCCGTGAGCAAATTGAAATTGCCGGGAGCGAAGTTGAAACTGCCGTGAGCAAATTGAAATTGCCGTGACACTTTTGGGCCACCGTACAAAATGGATAGAAAACCACCAATCACAACACAGGAATGTGGCATTCCAACCCTACCGAAGTGTTCTTTCCTGAGACACTTGCTGCAATATGATTCATGAAAGTGAGATGTGTTTTGATGAGGGCCACAGGCTTGTCAATCGCAAGACTGTTTTAAGTGTCATCCTCTTTAAACAAAGTCAGTTTATTTACAGTCATAACTCTCTGAGAGGACACTCATAAGCAGACAGTTCTACTTACGACTACCTTGACAAAACCCTGTTTGAAATCTACGCTTAACTAGAATCATTCCTGTTAGTGGCCAGCTCCAGTTAACACGAATAATCATAACGGTGTTGATCAACAGAAACAACAACAAAATCAAAGGGCTCTAAGAGCCATCTCGTGAATATGAAACAATGAAGGTTAAGTCCACAGATCAGTTTTAATTTTTTATAGTGAGTTTGAACTCAAAGAATTGAAGAGTAACACATTTAAAACGATCAAAACATCTTAGAGTGACCTAAATGTGCATTGTGTGAAACGAGACTGTCTAGACAACTGGATGACATACTTACACTGGGGAATTATAAAAAGTTTACTTGTTCAATTACAGCAATCATCTATTAACATGTGATACACTGGGAAATTCAAAAAGTTTACAGATGCATGATGGCATGAGTGAAAATTTGCATAAATTATCTGTCTCTGTATGCTATATCTCGTTCAACGCTTCATGCATTCACGAGATAAAAAGTCTTGACCAACAACAAACACACCTGTGCCTTGTAATCATCAGCGAGTTTCTGCCATTGCCGCTTGTTTTCTCTGCAGCCTTCCTTCAGTGGTGAAAGCTTTGGGCTCATCAGGGTAAAAGCCTGAAAAGAATGTCCTAGTTTAGGGATCCTATACAATACCTTTCTTCTGTTGTCGTGGGCATAAATTGTAAGGGAAGTTGAATATTCAGCAATAAATTACTTCAATGATGATAGAGTCGCAAAGTGAGACTTAAGGGGCGATGTCAATGATTTTAGTAAAAAGACATTGTTCCTCACGAAAGGAGGGTTGAAGGCCTGAGTGTAGTGAGGTTTATGAATTTGTCGCGTGTGGATCGCTTAAGGGCTGTAGAATCTCAGGTTGTCTTTATATATACATTGGATTGGAGTCCTGCAGTTGCCTAGCAACAAATCTATGACAAACAACCAATTGATATCATCTAGTGTGAGTGACGGGGAAGGGAGAGATGGAATTTCTGGTTTAACTGAAGAAGTCGGGTTGCATGGCCAAATTGAAGTTGAGACATTCTCGTTCCCAGTCGCTCGTCACACTGGATGTCAATTGGAGCTTTGTCACGGTTTTGTTGCTAGGCAACTACAGCACACCAACCTGATATATATACTATGTAAAGGCAACCCAAGATTCCACTGCCTTTAAGGGATCCATGCATGACAAATTTATAAATCTCACTACCCTCGAGACTTTGACCTTTGCTTCGTCACAAGCCAGAAATTCCATCTCTCCCTCCGATCCCCATCGTAAACATTTTGCAGTGCACCCTCCCCTGAGCTTCGTAAGGTTCTGCGACGCACGTATTTTTCTAGTATCAAAATAACGCTTGCATTTTGCTAACAACGACTATTGATACTACTCCGCTGAAACTAAGGTGGTGGTATTACAGAGTTTTAATATGAGAAATGCCTTTAGTTATCTTTTGTTTGGGCCGAAAAAGTGGTTGCAATAACAAGTTGGTCTCATTAACAGACTGGTCACTAGGCAAGGCTCCACTGTATTTATTATAAGAAAAATTTTTTTGCGTCATTAACAAGTAACAGTTTACGAGAGGTGGTGGCATAGCAGGGCTGTCATTAAGCTTTGGAGAAGCCTGTGCCACTTAGTTGCCGGCCATAAAAGCTGTTTGCTGGCTATTAATAACAAGGACTGGCTGTAGACTATGTTATTTTTATAGCTACATTGGAAGAGGAAGAGTATATATTTATAATTTATGTTCTAACCCCCTCTGAAGATAAGAAGATAAATCAATCGTATAACAATAAAAAAATATTAGAAATTAAAGACAGTTAAAAACCAACCTTGTATAGAGGCAAGCACACAGCGTCAATGAATCCAACTTGCATCTGCGGCAGTTCATCTTTCTTGGCCCTGTCCATCATTGCCATAGGTGTTGCCTTCAATTCTTGTTGTTCAAGGTCTCCTTGTTGAAAGAATTCTTCAGCCACAAGTAGAGCCGTCTGTAGAGATGTCAGAAAAAATAAATCAAATTAAAGGTATTTACTAATGGGAGATTTTACTTTAACCTGTTGTCTACCACTGGAGGGAAGTTTAAAGGAGCTATGTCATGGTGATTTTGAGGTTTTCGGGTCAAAACCATCGCAAATTAAAACTAAGTACCTTTGTCGTACACGAAATGCTTAACCCATTCACACCTGAGGATTTTTACGTTTTTGAGTGATTTTCTGCATACCGGCACACGCCCCATAGGATTTCGTGACTTCATATTTGGAGTTACCATTGAAAGTGCTGCTGTTCTAAAACACTGAAGGCTCGAGTTTACTGGAAACGTCATTGTGACGATCTCATTTTGCTTGGTTGATTTGCAATAAAGGGTCCAATATGAATTATCTACGATTTTTGGTAAGTTCACAGCCATTTTTCATCTTTAGTAGCTGCCTGGTGAGCATCATTAAGCTTGGAGGTAGTTCAGAGTCCACTTCTCAATGAAGCGAGTTAGGTGTTGTACTTCGTTTACGAATTTGGCTCGTTGCTCGTTGCACTGGAAAAATGGCCACCTGGAAACGAAGTAGCTTTGGGACTCGACTCTGGATGAATTTCTCGACCTACCGCGGCATATTTTGGAAGTTGCGACCACAGGAGAACACAACAAGCGCGAAATTTCGGCGGTGGGTCAGAGTGGCTGTGGACTTAGTATATATATGAAAATTGTGGAGGACGGAATGTGCGCTGTCCAAAAATCCGTTTATTTCCCAGCATGCAGTGCGGTGGTGATGTTGAAAATCGAGGCAAGGTGAGTATGCACTAGTATAAGAAGCTGTAGCTAGGCCCGAGCAACGAATAAGAGCAAAAAAATTCACTGCTAAGCTAGGACTAGGACTGAATTTTGCTGTAAATGTTGACTTTTGGGTTTGCCACGATGATTTGAATAAAAAAAAACTAAAGGCAAAAACGTGATTTTTGTTGTTTTTCTGTGACGTTAAAAACGGTAATTTTTGTTATTGTCCAAATTCAAACGCTGATATTCTGCAAAAATCGCTGACTTTTTTGTGTTTATTGGGTATCTCAATTTGAAAGACTTTCTAGTCAATGCTCACAACTGCTAGTTAAGGCAATGTTCGCACGATTGAGAAAGTTACAATTTTTTAAAGCAGTGGAGTCTTGTACGGGCGGTTACGGGCGGTTCAGGTGTCAATGGGTTAAAGAACACTAACAGGAAGATATCAAGTGAATTTTAGCAGAGAAAATAAACCATAATCGGAGTTTTAGCGAGTTTTCTAAGACACAAGCGATAAACTTGAAAAAATTGGCCCAATTTTTCAAGATACAATCCATTTCCATCCTGGCCATCTGCAGCCCAAGACACTTATTTTTACTTTTAGAGCACTAGTAGAATAATTTTAAACAAAACTGGATTCTTATTTTTTTAATTTCACTGATATAAAGATGTATTTTGGCTTTTTAAAATAACGCTAAAAATGGTGACATAGCCCCTTTAATGGACCACTGTCACAAGGTTGCCATGTGTGGTACTGCTTGTAATTTTTTTCTCCTGGTTCTCTAAACAGATTTTTTCGAGTTCAAGACACCAAACACTGATTACGCGGGATGCCTGTTGCACACCTCGTTGAAGTTTCGGTTGATTATTCTTCCTCGTCATCACAAATCACCATGTCTTTTTTAAAGTTTCTCATAACCTGCGGTAGAGGGTATTCCTCTGTCACATCACTTTCACTTCTGCTTGTGTATTTAAATGGCAATAGTCTACAGTTTCCACCCATGTGGGAGGCTAGACAGCTTTTACGCAATTGTGCATTAGCATGCTTGGTCCTGCTTGTTTCAGTTGGCGATCAAGCTGTGAACAGCTTCGTGTTTGTAAGTATAAACAGATTGCGACTGTGGGTAGCCATTCAAAGTTAATGCTTACATCGACCAAAACATCCCGTGTGAACGCCTCCAGACGTCTTGTTATAATTATCCCTCTTTTACACAGAAGACATAATCTTACCCTTCTTTGAACAGGCCATGGTTTTGTGATTGCTGACAGATCACATGCTGTCATCATCATAGCCCTGAAGTTGAAAAGGACACAGAAAAAAGACAATAAAAATTTAACCCTTTACCTCACAAGAGTGCCAACAATCAAAATTCAAGGAAAATCCCAAATTTCATTTTGTAAAATAGTGAAAAACAAACAGTGCCGTACAGTACAAAAGAACTGCCAAAGGGGTTTCATTAAATGGTCACATCATAGGATTTCGTCAACAGACACAAAAGTTAGAACAAATGGTACCATGCAAAAGTACTGCTGAAGAGGTTTCATTTGAATGGTCACACCATAGGATTTCGTCAACAGACTCAAAAGTTAGAAAAAATGGTACCATGCCAAAGTACTGCTGAAGAGGTTTCATTTGAATGGTCACACCATAGGATTTCGTCAACAGACTCAAAAGTTAGAACAAATGGTGCCATGCAAAAGAACTGCCAAAGAGGTTTCATTTAAAAGACAAATGAATGGGGTTAGTTTCTAGAGAAACTGTGGTGTGAAAGATATCACACCATTATAGGATTTCGTCAACAGACTTAAAGTTAGAACCACACTACACGTCTCCATAATATTATAATGAACAGGTTAAATACAAATCACATACAACCACAGTACAAACTCTAGTGTATAAGACACTGCACGACCAAGCAGCGATAAATGTCCCCCCTTATGTAAAACATAAAACTGTAAGGAAAACTAGAAATTCTGACCCAATGAAATTTATTCAAATGCAAACATCATGTGACGAATACAAATTAAGTTTTTGGTCCAGAACAATTTATGATTGGAACAGTTTACCATCACATATTATAAACATGACCTCGACCAGTAAGGCAGCTGTCAATGATTATCTCCTTGCCTAAGTTAGACTAATTATCATCATTTTTATTTGCACTATTATTTACATTTCGCACTTTGCACTGAAACTTGCTGTATGTCCATTAGGATTTTGCAAGAAAATCATGTAGATGTAGTGTACGACAAATAGTGATACGGGACTCTATCAATTGATTGCAAGCATTAGTAAGCGGATGAAAAATAAGGATCCAAATCAAAGTGATTTCGTGGTGTAGTACAGAGGAAATCTGTTGATGAAAAAATTCAAACACACCTCAAAAGTTCTCTATTCTCATGGGTTGACCAGTCTTCACAGCCTGCCTCAGCTTTCTTGAAAAATTCTGCCCGCTTCCTGTTATGGAAAAAACAAATTGAAGTTTCTAACTGAATGCAGTAAAGGTGCGCAGTCCAAGAGTCATGTTCCAGGGATGAGATGGCGTACGACATGTTGCAGGGACAAAATTACCCCAAAATTAGTGTCATGTGATTATAAATTTAAAAGTATTGACGCACACGAGGGGACGTGCCGCTGCAAAATACCCCTGGGACATGTCCTGCAACATTGTCTTCTGTGCGCAAGTGATATGATTTTGTCCCTGCTACACATCCTCACTACATGTACATGTCTCCTCAGTGTGTACTACACACAATTTGTGTCACTGCAACATGTCACTGTGACATGTCCTTACAAAATGACACCCCTCACATGTGTTACGGGTTACATATTCAACTAAGAACACTTATTTACGGAAGAACATGCCTTCTTAATGGCTTATTAATAACTTTTTAATCAGTGGCAAGAAGGGTGATTGCACAGTAAAAAGGCTTTAACCCTATTCAGCCTGGGCTTTTTTTGAAGTCCTGAGCCTGAATATAGGGTTAATATATTATAATTATTTCTACAGAACTGGGGAAAACATTCCTAAATTAATACTGATATTTTCATTTACAACATTCAGGACTGTCCATTAAGTCTGGGGGCCTGCACCGTCCTGCTATTGGGGAGCTTAAGTAACCACTGCAACAATTCCAAGGAAAGCATCACTTGAAAACAAGAATTCACACTCTTTTAAACTACTTTGCAATTGTTCCAATATCATTTGTTTAATTTGTCTAATGTGACTGTCAGAATTCATAGGGTCAGCTTTCAAGTTCAAATAGAGCAGGGAAAATTAATTGTCCTGTTTTCACATTCTCCAACAAACCTAAAATTTGATCATTTGACATTGTTGTTTTGCAGGGACGGCAAGAAAACAAACCAAAATGTAAAACTCGTGTGAAAATAAGAGGCATTGTTTTCGCTCATTAAACCTATAATTGTTTTGTGCCATTTTCGCTGTCATCGTATCATCATTGTGGTTGCATAAGCTCCCCATTATGTGTTTGAGCCCCAGCTACTTTTATTGATGGAAAAACAATGACAACACCAGGGACCAATTTTCCCAAGCTTCTTTCTTCACTTCCCCACCTGGTGAAAAAATTACTGACCGTCCTAAACATTTCTTGAGGTGATGTGGAGCTTCAAGAGCACATTGCCAACAATTTTGTAAAATAATGTCAAACCATCGAAACAACTTACTGGAAATACAATGCCAAATCTGTGGCTATGATTGCTTGTTCAACAAGTTTAATCACTTTGTTGTAATCCTCGGCAGACAAAGATCCAAAAATTTCATTTCCCTGGAACATTAAAGGTAGATAAACATTGATGAAAGAATTAAACAGCCTTTAAAAAAATTACAGTGTACTCTTTTATATCAAAACCATTTCACTCCCAGAGTCAATTAAAGAGACATGTCATCTAGTTTTAACTTTTGAGTCTGTCAATGAAATCCTAGTATGGTGCGACCATCAAATGAAACCCCTTTGGCAACACTCTTGCATTCATTCATTGTTTTCCAATACCTAACAAAATGAAATTAGGGATTTTTCTTGCATATTTATTTTTGGAACTCCTCAGAGTTAAAGGCTTAATCATATTATTATTAACAATATTATTTACCTCGAGGGAACATGGAAAACTGTTACTACTAATTACAACACTGACACTTCTTTTTTATGACACTTATTCATTATTTTTGTGGACACTCGAGGTTTTCTTTTGGTATCCTTATGACTAATTAAAAGTTCTCCTGCCATTTTATTCTTTTGGTTTTTTTTATTACCTGGCTATTAATGATCATAATACATTGATCAAAGTGATGATGTTCCATGGTGGATGTACTGTACAACTGGGCTAATGCTGAGGCACTCCTGTAAGTATCAAAAGTTGGCATTAGTACCAAAAAGTCAATAATAACTGTTAGAAGTGAGGAATGGTAGGAGTTCTTTTGGATCGATCAGGTTACCAGCTTGTTCGCAAAGTCATGGATAATTGACACCGAGTAATGACAATCTATGCTA
The DNA here is from genome assembly GCA_024195265.1 of Dendrophyllia cribrosa. Lineage (NCBI taxonomy): Eukaryota > Metazoa > Cnidaria > Anthozoa > Scleractinia > Dendrophylliidae > Dendrophyllia > Dendrophyllia cribrosa. Next base: position 38,891,119 of record JAJLRJ010000005.1, on the reverse strand, counting down.
TGGATTAAAAAACTGTTATTGATTTTATTTGTAGCCTAGTGGCAAATTGTAAAGTTTGGTAATTAAGCTATATTATTATTATTATTATTTAGTTGAACCCTTTCAATGTCACATTTAAACCATCTTCCTCAATATAAAAATACAAATTAAGTTGTTGAAATATCAAGAGAATTAATCTTGGATGATCATGTCCTTAGTTCTCATGACCTCTGATTGATTAAGCACTGATATTCTAAAACTCATTTATTTAATAATCATGACGGCAACACAAGGGAAATCACTACTGTGAAGGAGGTTTGGATACCTGGTCTTGACATAGTTAATAAAGTGCAATGGTTATGAAACCTGAGAAATGTCTTTGTTCAATGTTTTTGTTATCGTTTTTCAGCCTTGACCCTGCACAACACAATAGATGTTGATCTTTTGTTCAAGCAACTGACCAATATAAATGGTGCTATTAAGTTATTCAGTCATAGCATGTAGACTGCCAAGTCTCACGCCTTAGGCGTGAGTCTCACGCCTGCGAGTCCAAAACTCCAATCTTACGCCTACTCGCGCCTGTGGAGCAATTTCTCACGCCTGACTTACAGATTTGAGCTATCAGCCATAGCTGATTGCACGATCCAATTAAAAATATAGTTACGTTCATGAAAATATGGCACTTTTTTGTACGTTATTATCGTTCTGAACATTACAACAACAGAGGTCTGAGGTCCATGGAAACTTCCGAATTCTTCGGAACATCTTCAGACAACTTCGGACATCTTCGGAATAGATCGGGTTATCTTCTGATTTGGTCGGGTTGCCTTCGGAAATCCTGGCACTCCCACTAAAAAATTCTCACGCCTATCACTCGGAAAAAGTTGGCAGGTATAAGCAAGTGATCAAAAAACAAAAGATGTGCAGGGTCAAGTACGGTTCAACATAAATTGTACATGTAGCTCCTTTGTTACTGCTATTGAAGTCTGCAAGGTTTCATAACCAGTCCCTCGATTAACTATGGTCTTAATAAGCATAGATTTTATCAATTTTAGTCCTTCGTTTTCTCTGTATTTAATGATCAGTTTGAGAAGCTATATCAAACATTCAAAAAAGTGTTTTATCAGGTAGCCAAACACCTCAAAGTGGGTTAAAAAAAACTTGGCTGTGCCTTGTTTTTCAACCCACTTCTCGATGTTTGGATATCCTGATGGAGCACTCTTCCTTGTGTTTGATACATGTATATCACTTACAAGGAGAAAATTGATGCTGATCACTATTACATACTTACTTTATTTGAAATGAATTGTTGGTTCCCCTGTGATCAAGGTCATGTGATAAACAGGCCACCAACAAAGCAAATTTCTCTTCTGGGGTAAACAGTTTACCAAACATCTCAACCTGTTGACAAAAAGAGGAAAATCATCATCTCAATAGGTTGTCACCCAAGGCAATAAAATAAGTGACGTGGAGTAATTTGTATATTAAAGAGTCACTGTCGCGCCAAAATAGCAAAATTTGGCTTTGTTTATTTCCACGTTATAATGCCAAATGCCACCAAATATACAATTTAGCTGGATAAAAACCTTCTATGGAGAAAACCAAAAGCAGGACTGCAAGGATTGAAGTGGATTACAGTTCATGAAATTTGATTTATTGACAGGCGGTCAAGAAATCAAACTTGCCATTCTTGTGAAATTTTACTTTCCTATCTGTTATTTTTTTTGTTAAGTTCACATTTCTTTGCTTCTATCACTTTTAGTGATGGTTTTTTCCAATTTCAAGGTAAAAAAGTAAGCTTAAACCAAGCTCATGGCCATAATAATGAAAACACAATATTTAAGCCACAACAGTGTGTCCCTTTAACTAATTGCGTATCAGTCAATTTCGAGTGTGCTTATCCTCACCCCACCCCCCTTCCAGGTACAAATCAAGAATCTGACTTTTTAGAAAAATTCTGATCAAATTTGTATGTGGGCAGATTTACTGTTCAAATGCTCCACTGGTCCAGTGCTCAAAAAGCCTACTAATTAAGGGCCTGGTCACACTACAGTCAAAAACAAAAATTAGCCGGTGCAAAATGACATAAAAACAAAAACATTCCACAAAAAGAGTGTCCCACCGGAGCGGTTTCTTTTGTTTTCCTCGATTTTTGCACAGGCTAATTTTTGGTTTTGACTGTAGTGCGACCAGGCCCTAACAGAGGATCTTGATGCCTACCATGTCTCAATTTTCACTTATTATAAGTGAAAAATTGTTTACTACTTTGGATACCTCTAACCTTTTTTTTTCAAAAAAAGTAACATAAAATCCTGGCGTCATCTTCCCCACTTTTGAGGTGAAGTATTATTTAAGCAATTTTGAATGGCTAAGATCGATTGTAGGGCACAAAGAATGATTTGTTAATAAATAATAGATTTAAGAAATATTTTAGCTTATGACCACTGATAATAGTTTTGTTGATAGTCAAATACCTGTCAGTGCAGGTCACATTGGTAAACCCCTCCCCCCTCCCCCCATGCAGAGTCAAATGCATGGTGTATGCAGTGGGGGAAAAAGAAATAAGGGAGAGAGAACATTAGTAAGAGTTTCTGTTTCTGCAGTAGTAATGAAAGGGCCTTTTAATTGTGTCTCGTACAATCAGTGCAATGTACAGAATTTGGAGGTTCATCACTAGCCTATGAATGCCTCTGTGTCAGGCATTTCTTCCCTTCTCTCCACCCTCCCCTCCCCCTCCCCCCATGATTCTTTCTCCTCCTGTGCCCCCTCCCCCTAAGAAAGGACTGATACTCAGGCTAGGTAGGTATGCAAGGGTAGGAACAGGGGAAGGGGACTACAGGGGCCTATTAACATCATCAAAGAATGAAGTGGTTGAAGGAACACTACCTTGAGAATCGTGAACATGGTTTGTGCAACATTGAAGGCATGTCTCCAGTTGTGGTACATCACTGGTCGGTAATTCTTCTTTACCGTCAAAATCCAACGACATAAAACCTGATAAACACAATAATATTGTGTAGTTAGAAATTTGTTACTAATTTACACACACAAAAAACAATATAATAGGGGCATGTGTAGATTAAACATCCTTTCATCCTAGAGTCAAACAGCAAAGGCATGTTATGTGGGTTCTAACTTTTGAGTCTGGATTAAATCCCAAAGTGTGACCATTCAAAACAAAGCTACTGAGCAGTACTTTCCTGTGATACCGTTTATTATGCTGTGCAAGGCAGTTCAAATTTTTAAGTCTGTGGATGAAATCCCAACCATTAAAATGAAATCAACTTAACAGCACTTTCTTATGGTTTGTTTGGTAGAGAGATATCCATAAGGAGAGGTGTCTGCATTAGAGAGATGTTCATGAGGAGAGGAGAGGTGCAGTCCATAATAGAGAGGTGTCCACAATAGAGAGGTGTTCAAAATAGACAGGTGTTTGTAATAGAGAGGTATTCAAAATAAAAAGGTTTCTGTACTATTAACAGAGAAGTCCCTGTGATAGAGTGGTGTCTGGTGTCCGTAAATAGGTGTCCATAAGGAGAGGTGTCCATAAGAAGAGGTTTCACTGTTAGTATTAAATGCTACTGAGGTCCTATTTATAAGAACTAAGGTTAACTCTAGATGGGAGGCTACAGGTTAATGATATGATGACACAGGTCAAGAGTTTCTCCATACCTGGTACTCCACATTGAAATGCTCATGTAATTTAAGGTCCATCACCATCGCCAGTGTGCTTAGAAGTGTGTCTTGATCACTGACTGATTCGTCATCAAATGTGAAGTCCAGCAACCGAAGAGTATTGATTGATGGCAAGGGAACAGACTGCAAGAAACATCACAGCATAACAATATACTAAATTAATAATTACAATACAACATACATACTACAAAAGGTTATATCTTAAACTTGGTGTGCATGCTTTAGGATATCAGTATTACAATGCTATCTGCCATCAAATTAATATTAATGTTGATAAATGTTACAAAAGTAATTTTTCTTGTTCATGCACTACATGTGATGTCAAAAAGAAAACTTCCACCTTCCTGATCAGAACAAATTTGTTGCATGGGAAGTAGGAAGAACTTTTTTATATATACACTTATACATGACTGACCGGTGTGCGAGTGAAAGCCTCAAGAGCAACCAAGATTATGTTGCCACACACATTAAATTTTAACCCTTTAAGCCCTAAGAGTGATCAGCATCAAATTCCTCCTTGTAATATTAATGCCTTATCAATCAAAAAGGTCATGAGAATTAAGGACATCATCACACAAGATGAGTTCTCTTGATATCCAAATAATTTCTCCCCACTACTTCTATAGGAAATGTATAGGACTAGCTAGAAATGAGACTTTAAATTTTGATGTTAGGGCTTAAAGGGTTAGGAGAATAATAGTGACTCTTTTTCAGTTTATAATTCTTCAGAAACAACATTACTGTTGCTTGTCTGTTGTAAATACAGTGAACTCCTTCTAAGCTGGATACCTCTGGCACCAGCTCTTGCTGTCCGCCTTAAAGAGGTGTCTGCCTTATAGAGAGTTTAGTTTCAGATGAACAAGTAAAATTCGGCCACAACCAGCCAATGATAATATTGATGTCCATCTTAAAGAGGTGTCTGCCTAACAGTAGTGTCTGTCTTAAGAGAGTTTACTGTGTATTACAGTACCTTTAACTTATTGGCCTCCTCCAGTGGTGCTGTGGCGTGATATGAAAGAACCTAAGTTGATGAAAATGAAAGGAAAATGTGAGCAATTGATTATTAACTTAATGAAAGTTAGCCATTGGAAACATTATGGATGACCAACACTCCAGGTAATGTGTGCTACAAGGAAAGGCAAGGAAGTTTTAGTTGCCTTGATTAATGCAACAATATTATCTCTAACTTTGTGTGGTTCCATTGAGACAGGAAACTTTGCTTAACATAATGATGGGAACTAGCCTGCGATGGACTATAGTGCATCCCATCCATGGGGGGGGGGGGGGGTAGGGTAGTCCAGCCCTTGTCTAAACGATGTCTGTGATTCGCTAAGAAAACAATAGATTTGTTCCGCTGGGATAGGGATTAGAGATTGGGGCATTGTTCAAGTGATATATCAATTGTATCGTTCGCCAATCACAGACATTGTTTGGACAGCCACAGGGTCGCCCCCATGGGGGAGTAGTAATACTCAGAGGTGCTTAAGTCCTGAGCACTGCAGAAACCAGTACTCCGGCCATGTAAGCCACCAGTAGCTCTTGTGTGATTTTCAGGGGGGTGATTAGCTAAGAAAAAAAACTGAGCAGGCTCATTAACAAGCCCAGCCGGTTTTTCAGGCTTGTGCACCGTCAAAATCACCCCAGGTCTTTGTTTTCTAGAGAAATTTCAGCTGATGATTAGTTCTCTTTCAGCTGGTGAAATTGGAATGGTAGCCGGCTCTTAGCTCATCCCTCACTTTACCGTTTTTTTTACCATGTTTTGCACAAAGGAAGATCAGATCATACTCATTTTGGTATATACAGTGTAATGTGTACATGTTTGAGTAAAGGGGGATTTTTACTATCACACTGAAAAGCCAAAAGACATATTTGTATCAAAAGGAACCTATAAATAATGGTTTAGTTTTGTCAACAATAAATATATTAGTGCAGAGAAATTAAATGTGGAGCTACATGTTGGCCAGGATCGAAATGGATTGCACCTTGAAAATTTGAGGCTAAATTTTTGAAGTTCTTTTCAAATACATCCTTGTGACATACATGTACATATCATGCAGCCCCTTTAAAGACCCAGCATTGTCCATTATGCATTGCGTGCTTTAAGCATCGGTGGCCATTTTCTTGATGCTGAAAAATCCGGTACGTCTTATAGCTCTTTGGGTAAAAGTAAAGAACAGCTCACCTCCACCGACTGTTGGCCGACAATCGGCCGACAGTCGGTCAACAGTCGGCCGACAGTTGGCCGACAGTGGGCCGACTGTCGGCCTACAGTCGGCCGACTGTGGACCGACTGTCGGCCGACAGTTTTTTCCATAGTGGTAACCATTTGTCGGCCGACAAACGGCCGACTGTCGGTAACATGTCGGCCAACTGTTGGTAATCTGTCGGTAAGTTGTCGGTAGACTGTCGGTTGAAATTGTAATGAATACTTCGAGATTTACATAATATACATACCCTTCTAGTTTCTTAAAGGAAGGATTTCACAGCAATGCGCATGCGCGCCCTGACAGCTTTCAGAATAAATCCTTCGGGCCAACACTAAATTCGATGTGAACAGTGTTTGTAAAATCCGTTCAAATCTTGCGTAAAAATTAGTCATCCGTCGCTCTGCTTGGACAAATTACAGTCTGCGATTATTGCAGTACATGTTGATGGTTCATTTTCAACTGAAAGAGCTGATAAGAACGCAAAAAAGGTATTTTGTTCATGGAGTCTCGGAAGAGACGTCGTGGTCGGCCGGCTACAGGACGCTCGTTAGAGTCGCTGGAGTCGGAGAAACTAAGCAGAGACATCTGGTATGGTTCAAGAAGTCGCGTATGGCTTTTAAAAAGAATTCATCAAACGTGGAAATTGTTAAAAGGCATGAGTTTGTTCAACACAGACTCTGATTTCGCTGCACATTTGCTTGCTCTGGAGATGGCACGGCTACAGAGGTGAGAAGTTCTTTTGGTGTTGTTGTCGCATTTGAAATAGGCGTGCTTGAATCCCTTGTTTATTTTTTTGCTCGTGAAGTAATATATTTTAAAATTTCAAAGTGCATTTCAGGAATATATTTCTTGTCTTTTTTCATGGCCGACTGCCGGTTTCGCGGTCGAGCAAATGTAATGTAGGCTTACCTTCTTTGCGGTCCAAAGATGTTGATTTCAGATTCATAAGAAAGTCATGATTGTTTTGACTGTAGATTGAACAGAAGGGGGATGCAAACGCTTCGAGTATCCAAGAGAAGCAGTGCAAGCAAAAAAAGGGTGCCCAGTGGAAAGACGACTGCTGCATCAGGTAAACAAACAGACGTGTTTTGCAAAACTCATCAAAAAATCACAAATTATTTGTGGTTGAAATGTTGCTTGCTAAATGTGTGTGAGGTGCTAATTTTTTCTGTATCTGTTTTAGGACCTGTGACTTCAACCCCAAATCAAAACAGACGTCCCAAAAGGAGTCTAGTTTTGTCAGATTGTGTTGCCAACCCACAGTTGAACTTGTCAGTTTCAGAAAGGTACTGAGTTGGAGTAAGATGCAGTTTACGTTTTTATTTCACTGACTCTAACAGAAAACGTTGAAATATTGCATAGTTTGGCTTGTGAAATTGATTTCATGTCCTTGCAAAAGCCATTATTTGTTTATTTATTTCTTTGAAAGAGTTTGAAGTTTTAGTTTATTTTTCAAAAGTCCAAAGAGTTGCTCAGTGGTGTGTTCATGTAGTCACCACTGATCAATAAACACACATATTTATTATATTGTGCTCAAAAGCATTCATGAAATTATTATCTTTGACACTGTTTATTGCCCGTTTGATATCTCTCTATCTGCTAAATAGCTTCTATTCAAGAAAATGTAGATTTCCTAAGTTCCGTTTCTTTTTGTTCTTTTTCAGTAATAAGAGCTGTAGTGTTGTAGACATTACAGGTTCTTATATAGATCAGTCATCAGATGAAGATGACAATGGAAGACAGGTAGATGAGCCTAAGGACAAAGAAGATAATGATTCTGATGTCCAAGTGAAAGAAATCAGCACTGAAAGTCAAAGCTACCAAGTCCTTGATGGATCAGTGCTCGTGACTCCAAGCAAAGGCTTCCAGTCAGATACATGCAGTTCCGAGAGTGATTGTGCTGACTTGAATGACGAGGGAACTGACAACAGTGATGGAGATGATTTAAATGAAACAAAGTATGTTTGACATACCGATCCTAATGTCACTGTAAATTCTGGGGACAATTCAATAAAACTTTTACACTTGTAATTTACAAGTGTTGCTATTGTTTTCAACCTCTAAAACAATGGCTACACTTGTAAATTACAAGTGCAAAAGTTTTATTAAATTGACCCGAGTTGTAAATTTAGCTTTTCAATTAATCCAAACACCCCTCTTATGTGGGTACATGTACGTGCATTTTTGAAATTTTGTAACTGCCATGGTAAACATTGCGACTAATTATTTTATTTTAGAATTCAAATGATTCATTATAGAAATCTGATGAACTACATGTACCGGTAGTTTGCTGCTTTTTTGTGTGGTACTGTTAGTCTATTTCTATGTGAGTTTTGAAATAATTGTCTCAAAAATCCTCTGTTTGACCTTTAATTAGGTTGCAGAATATATTATCGTTGTTAGAGGATTATCACAGTGATGCGAGCAGCTCAAGTTCTGAAAATGACAGTATCCCTGTTATTGATAGTGAGGATGAGGAAAATGAAGATGAACAGGATGCTGATGACCTTCAAGAGCTTGTCAGGTAATTTGTAGTATTCCAAATTTTGTAAATTATCCCCCTTTCCCACCCCACCACTAAAATATGTATAAGCATACTATACTTTATTATTTTGTTGTACAAATCTTTGTCTGTTAGAGCAGTTTTCAATTGAGTGCCCAAAGTTATCTTGCAATTATGTTGATGTTGCATTGCTATGCTTTGTGATTGTCTAAAAATTCTTGCACCACTTTCTGAACCAATCTTGACTTGCTCAAACGCTGTGTACATGTTTTCCTGCACTTGGCGCTGACCACATGTATTTCAATGCTTTGAGTTCTGATTGGTTCATTGGGATTGTATGCATCTATTGTGATTAGTGAAAAATATTAAGTACTTTGTTTTGTTTTTACCACACCATTTAAAACTGCTTTACATATTCAAGGTTCTCCAGAGAAATTACACTACCTGGCTGTAAACTGAAAGTAGGCGGCACCTGGCACTCGACAAGGACACAAGTATCTAGGGGGTCCGGGGGGGGGCATGCCCCCTAGGAATTTTTTTAAAAATGAAGACACTGGAGACGCATTCTGGTGCATTTTGGGGACAACAGAGATGAAAAAATAATTTCATTTTCAGCCAGTTTTTAACCTTTTTATTATTCACTGAAAAAAATTATTGCTACCCTTAATATGCTTTAAATATTAAAGAAAAACATTATGGCCTGAAAGAAATCACTTTTGTTTTATCTTATGGCTACGAAGGATTTGTTTTTATAGCCATATAAGTGTTGGGAAGTAAGACGGATTTATCCTTATCTTTCCTTCCAATATTCTCTGACTAGCCGGCAGCCCCAGGACGAGTAGACGGCGATTTTCGTCCGTCGCCAGAGCTTCCGGAGAACTTTGCATATTTGTGATGTTATTATACTGTATATTATAGTGACAGTGATGCAACTGGTGTCAGTGAAGAGCATGGTGCAGTGTACAGTGATATTCCAATTGGGCCAGGACGTCAGTTTTCAAGGGCAGAGGAAGTCTACAGCCACATGGAGGAGCTTAGTAAAATCAGTGGCCAAAAATTTGTCACATCTGAGTCAAAAATCATCGACCTCTTCAAAGGCAGATGTCGGGAGGCTGACTGTAGCAGCGAATGCCAGGTCAAATCGAAGGCTGTTGGATGTACCCTTGAGATTTGGTGGACTTGTCAGAATGGGCACAAAGGAAAGTGGAGCTCATCTGAGAAATATGGTGGGATGTACTCCAACAATCTTCAATTTTCTGCTGCAATCCTGTTGTCTGGGAACAATTATGCTAAAGTAGCATTAATGAGCAAATTCCTGGGCTTGGCTTGTCCTTCAAAGTCCTCCTTCTTCCGTGTACAGAAGTTTTACTGTATCCCAGCAATTGAGGAATGGTGGCAGTGGATGCGGTCAAATATCATGTCACTCTTAGCCAACTTGGAAGTGATTGTGAGTGGAGATGGTCAGAGTGACTCACCTGGTTTCTCGGCAAAGTACCTCACTTACTTTGTCATGTTGATAGATTCTATGCAGGACTTCATTGTGCACCTGGAATGCATTGACAAACGTGAAGTTGGGGGAAAGTCTCCTTGTATGGAGAAAGAGGCATTAAAGCGAGCAGTTCAACAATTGAAGAATCTTGTCAATTTAAAGGAGGTTGTGACAGATGCCTCCTCCTCGATTATTAAAATGATGGGTAATTTATTAATATTATTGTTATATTCTCAATGGAGTTTGTTTATTGTGTATGTCTTACAGTGTTTATGACTTGGTTGGTCACTTATCCAAAGCCTAATATTATAATTTAGGATAGCAGGTTTTACAATGAATTCCACTAAATATTGATCAGTACAAAACACATTTGATTATTATTTTGCAAACTTATTAATAATTTATCATGTTGGAAAGAAGAAAATAATAAGTGTGACATTTGAGGAATTGAAAGTTACATTTACTGAGACATGTAATTGAGTTCTGTCATTTATTTCAGCTGAAGAATTCAAAGACATCGTACATTCCCTGGATGTCTGGCACAAGGCAAAGAATATTCGCAAGTGCCTCACTCAAGTATGCCTTAAAATGTGTGCAAGCCCTAATGTAAATTAATAATGGTAATTGAACTGAGTGGAGTGCAATTTGGTCTGAAATCATACTGGTGATTTGAATCACAAGTATGATTTTAGACCAAAATTTCATGACACGAAGTTCAATTACCACTTTAGTACATCCATTTTGAAATCGCACAATTCATCGCCCAAATACAGGATTTTATTCAGTGCCAATATTGATGCGACTTATAGATGCGATTTAAAGCAAAAAATAGTGCGATTTGGTAATAAATCGCACTGTTGAGAAAAAGATGCGATTTAGAGCAAAAAATTATGCGATTTGGGAATAAATCGCACTGCTGAGAAAAAGATGCGATTTGGAGCAAAATTTAGTGCGATTCAGGAATAAATCACACTGCTGAGAGCCAATCAGATCGCAAGGATCACCCGTGATTTCAAAAAGAATGTTATAAATTGGCAAACGTTTTTGTTTAACTTTTAATCCAACAGGAAAGAGTTAAAATGGGTAAAATTGGCAGTTAAAATAGACCTGACAATTAGCTACATTTGTATGTACTTATATTTCATTTAGCTCATTTTGTTATTTGTTACCTGTTGTGTGAACATGTCAATATTTCAGAAAAAATCCACAACCCCATAACAAGATAAACAAGGTTAATGGAAACCTTTACAAGTCATTTGTCAGCTCTCTTATTCCTTTTTTCATGACATTGTTTTCTATCATTATGATTTCAGCTGGGAAAAACAAGAGGAAATGAAAAAATAGCTCTGTGGACCGACCACATAATAAACCACTTTTGGTACAGTTGTGCCAACTGTGAGGGCCAAGAAAGTAAGCTCAAGGTAATTGTATTTTTGAACATTTTAACAATTAGAAGGGGTGCACAGAATAAGGCCCTATGTGACTTTTGATGAAACATCAAATTCTCCCTGTGTTTCCCAAGGGAATTTGGTATAAGAATCTAGCAGTTTATCAGGAGTCACTTGGGACTTTTTTCCTCAAAATGAAAAGATAACACCCCTTCATTTTATAAACCTTTCTACTTGGGGATCATTAGAATGATTAGACTATTTTCTGACTTGCTAGGAAAGAGACATCACTATATCTACTGAAATATTGTGAAATGCAGGTAAAAAGCCCTGGGCTTATACAACTTTGTAAAAGCTTTTAGTTAGGCTTAAAGTGGGAGGGAGGGTGGACTTAAAATGGTACCTTTTAAGGTGCTGTAGCACTTTACATCTGATACTTTTTTATACACTGTATCCATGTACATGAGTCAGTATTCTTCTGTTTCATATACAGGGTGTAGGTTAAAAACAGTGTTTTTATTGGCCCCTTTTTTATCCTACTGTAGACTCTGTGGATGAGTTTGCTGTATCATGTCTGCAATCAGCACGAGTGGATAGATGGTAGATGTTGTCATGAAGCAATTGCAGATGACACTGACCACAGTTTGCCCTGGTTTGACCGCAGGGACAAGGACTTCCAGGCGCTTCAGGAGGTGGTTCTTGCTCCACGACTTTTGGCCTCACTGAAGTATTATGTCAAATTCAGGTAAGAAAAACATTATGTGAAAATAATTGGCTCAAGGTAATGGCTTATGGACCGAGCATAGCGAGGTCCCTGCGCCATAACCAAGAGCCAAATATTTTCCTGTCCGGCCCAACCTAACTCAGTCAATAAGTATTTTATAATATGACTAGAAAGTACAAGAATACAGTCGAGCAGTCCGAGGTCACTGAAACTCGAGCGGGGCCGCTCACGTCGCCTTGCGATTCTTTTTTCTGTAAGATTGTGTCAGTGGAGCTGTATGGTCATAATTTATTATAATATAAGTTATTCATTGTGCCAGCAAAATTTATAGTGTACTACGTGTATGGTTTTATGGAGAAATGGTTATCTTATTATTTTATTTTTCACAATACACAAATTACAATTTCAGACACACTGGATTGTTGGAAACAGTGAACAGCCATTCATTGATGTATACCACAAAGAGATGCGCTTTTGGGTAAGTCACACTTCTATTGCTGTGGCACAGGTTTATCAACACCCAGCCCTCTCAAGTTGTTTTATACAAGTGGGCAGGAGGGCAAGAGTTATATAGCAATTAAAATTACCTGCTGACAGCCAATTTTTAGTGGGCTGAACACCTTCATTACCTTTTGGGATAAATCTAACAGAACTAAAAAAGGGGGTGGAGGGGGCATGGGAAAAAGGGAAAAGGAAAAAATATGTGTTGCAAACATGCCTTTCATTCATCTGTAGATAAAGCTGTTGTGCAATTTTTTTTGCTATGAAATTTAATATATTTATTGATTTATAAATTCGATTTCAGGTACAAGGCGTTTAAAGCAAGGAAGATGTTGTGTGCCATAGACCACAACTATCATCTCTATCGACCAGCCGAGTGCGATGAATCAGGGCAGACTAGATTTAACAGAAAATACAACCAACGCACAAAGCATTGGGATGTTGTTGTACATAAAGCTGACAAAGACTATTCATATATTCCCATGCTAATAGCAAAAATTTTCAAGATGCGTCAAAATGATCCTGGGTGCATGCAAGACTATATGGAAATGTCAATGAATGATCCAAGACGCATTGCACCCACTATTGCAAGTACCAATCCTTTGCCTACCAGTGAACTGGTAGCAAGGCATAGGAGCCGGTTTTTGCTAAGGCAGAATCAAAATGCTTCCAGTACCTGAGACTTTATTTCTCCTTCAAGATTAAGATACATGTACAATCATAGTCAAGAGTGTTGGGAAGGTTACTGATTTAAACACCCCCCCACCCCCTAGTGTCGAACTCTCCATTCCCAGAATAGATTTTGGAGGCTTGACATGTTGTTCTAACTTTGAGTCTGTTTTTGAATTGCCTTCCCAACTACTTTTGTCTGTGATTGTAGATTATTCTAATATCAAGTGAGTGTCAATTTGTTCTACCACCACGTTTTTGCATAAAAGCTTTGAGCAAGAAAAAATTGTAAATAAATATATTTTTTAATAATCATTTTATGAAGTGATACCAATCGGTTTATAAAGGTGGGCAGACACGAGGGGTCATGTAGCAGCGACAAAAAAAATATTTTTATATAGTGCACACTGAGGCACATATAGCAGGGACAAAATCATAGCATTTGCACACATGGAAATGTTGCGGGACATGTTGCAGCGACACGTCCTCTCATGAGAACTGATACTATAATAATTGTGCAACACCAATTTTGGGGACATTTTGTGTCCGCGATGTGTCCCATGAAGTTCAACAAGTTGAACTCTGTGCGACATGTCGCATGGACAAAATGTCCCCAAAATTGGTGTTGCACAACTATGATAGAATCAGTTCACGAGGGGAAGTGCGCTGCAACATGTCCCTGGTTTTGTCCCTACTACATGACCGCACTGTAGGTCCCTGCTACATGTCCCTAAATGTGTACTACAAAAATTTGTCGCTGCTACATTTTGTTGCTACATGTCCCTACTACATGACCTGTTGTGTATGCCCACCATAAAGCAAATATTTTAGAACAAAACCTATTTCCATGAACACTACTCTGCCTCCAAGGAGGGACCCTTAAAATTGCAGGGTACATAATATTGATGACCCTTTCTACTACATAAAACAAATTTAAGGGGAAGAAATGTTTATCATTTTGCATGGAACAAAGCACAAAGAAATAGCTGTCTTAGCCATCATTCAACTCTGACTTCCAAATCTTAATGGAGTTTTGTGGAGGTGTCTGATTACATGTAGATACCATAAAGAGGAATTGACTATGTATAAGCTAATGATAGGATAAAAAGGTAAAAACTTTTGTTTGAAATAAATAACTAACAAGAAAAAACTGATGTGAAAAAAAAAAACATATCAACTGTCCCTGAAACCCATATAAACCCCAGTTGGAGAGGGATACCTGCCACGAACTTTCCAAACTACGCAAGATGGTACAACTTTACGATTACCCCTGCCCAAATACCCATACTTGTCCAATATAAATTGTCTGTATGATGCCTTCCTGAACTGTCGTGTACTGTTGTCAACGGGATCATTTCTTATATCTGCTCTGTTGAGAATACAAAGTTGAAGAATATCTGGATCCAAACAGAGTTTATAAAACCTTTGTGACAAGGTTACACATTCCTTTTTTTTACAACAGAGATTCTCAATGTCTCTGGGCATTTGTCTACAATGGCCACACCTGCACCACTCAGGCACGGGTGGTGCCGGATGCCTTGGTCTGTCTGGTGTAGGTGGTCTATCTGGTGCGGGTTGTCCGTCTGGAGTTGGTGGGACAGGGTTAGAAAGGCTGGGCTGGTCATCAGGAAGGGCTTGTTCTGAGGTATCTGAAGGCCCTGCAGTTTCTCTGACAGTTAGACGTCTTACTGGCGAACCATGCACGTTTATCATAGGACCATCGGTCTCGTCTTCTGGGACTAACTGGCTCTGAATAAACTCGAGGCTTCCTATACCTCTAGAAAGTACTCGTATCGCCAGTCTACGAACCGTCTCCTCGTCCAAGTTTTCTATCAAGTTCTTGGAATAAAAAAAAGGAAGAACCTTAGACCTGACGGTAAGAAAGAACAGTTTGGATTGAATGAAATTTATAAATAAGGTATGGGAGTAACAGCAGTCTGTGATCAACAAACGTGCTATCACACGGATTGTGCGATCACTGCAACAACTATTCATTGTATAACGGCGATTCTTTTAGCCGAAACTAAAGGTACATCAAAATGAAACGTCTAATAACCACTGCGAATAATACTTTTACTAGATCTGTCGGAAAATCATAAGATATATATCACCTCCACCGCCACGTTTTCGCGAATGCATTCCTGCATTTCCGATAATCGCTCAGAAGCACTGTTTTGGGCATCGCTAGAGGTCGCAGAGGTCGCATCCTGGCCTTGGCGGGCTGCGTTTCCTTGTCCCGCATTTGCCCGCCTTCTGGCTGGTCTGACAAAATCAGGCTACGAAGAAAAAATGCTGTCAGATCAACATTGAATATTTGTGAAACTGCCACGACTCGTTGTCGCGTTTAGTCGTCTAATCGCATATGTATTGTAAAGATCCCAAAATATTATATGAAGATTGAATGAGAAGTTAAAAAAGTTTACGTTCCTGTCTGTCCTGTGGGCTTATATTGACTACGACTGCCATGATCGTGACATAAATCAGTAATATATACGATAACTAAATAAATAAATTGAAAATCCTACCTGGTTCTGGCACTTCTTAGCCGTCAAGAGACATTTGCACGACTGTATGCAAAAATCACCCCGTGTTTTACACGGACAACCTTTCGCTTTCTTCCCATCCTTCTTAGAACAAACACCATTACACTCGCAGCTTTCCGATGACATTTCTTTGTGAAAACTCGACAAATATTTACGGTAATCGAAGAGAACGTATCTAGCGTTTCCAGCAGATGATCGACCGCGAAATTATCGGAAGTCAATTTTCCCGGACAAGTTATCACTCGCTTCCGATTGGTTAAAAAACAATGGGAATTGAATGGGCTTACGTCATACCTTGCACATGCGCTAAACCGTGAAACCCTCCCTTTAAGCATAATTCCCATGAGACTTTCTTTCTCGTTCCACGATTGTTGCCCCGTCCGCCATTTTGTAATTTTTAACTTTTCCCCAATCCCTCTCATATTGTAATTTATAACTTTGTCCCAATCCCTCTCATAATATCAATCATATTAATATCAATGATATTATTCATATTCTTATTTGCTTTCTTACAGTATGTTACAGTGTGCAATGTCATCTTTATTATTGGTCATTAACTTTTTCAAACTTGGTGGCTCCTAAAGGAGCCGTTTGTTTTGTGACGAGCTCTACTGGTAAAATCTCTCGTCAAACTTGAGGGGCAGCAGCTTCCCTTCTCTCCTCATGTTTGCCATGACCGGCAAGTACCTTCTCAGCCTCTTTCTGCAAACTGCCTCGAGCTCTTTCACCGATCCCCCCTGCAAATCTCGGATCACAAGGTCGTGTTCCCTCGAGTCCACCAGCTTTAACTCGGCCACGGCCATGAAATCTCTGAGGGTGCTCCTCGGACAGCTGGCAAGTCTGAAGGCATTGGCCATGCTGCGTTAGCGAACTGACATATAGGACATTAGCAAACTGACATATCACACGATATGCGATATCGAGTCTGTAAACAAGCGGCCATCTTGGTTAACCTTTGTAACCAGGCTAAATAAAACCATGTGCTCAAAAAATTTGCACGGTTACCAAGACTCAACGAACTTAGCTGCGATCAAAAGTGTTTTTTTTTTCGATACAGGATGATTCGATGGATACAAGCAAAGCTATCTAGCTAACATTTCGTAGAGCCTATTCTCTGACTTACGTTCAAAATTTGAACTTCAAAACTCGGGGTTATACGTCGTACCTTTCTTTTTCAAAATTTGAACTTCTGTGTTTACGGCAAGCTTTCTACGCTTTCGGTAAGTTTTTGGAAAGACTTTGTTGCTTTTAATTTATTTTCCTGAGGGTTTTGTCGTAGGTTTCAGTCAAGTATTTTTTCTCTGGCCGACTGTCGGTAACCTGTCGGTAACCTGTCGGTAAACTGTTGGTAACCTGTCGGTAAACTGTTGGTTATCTGTCGGCCGACAGTTGGCCCACAGTCGGTGGAGGTGAGTTGTTCTTCACTTTTATTCCGTTTGCATCGGCCATGTCGGTCGTTAAACGTTTATTCGAGTACCTTATTTATCAGGCAACACTAAAGAACGTATTTAATGTAAAACGTTTGAACAGAACAGAAGCACGAGACGATACAATTCCTTTCCACGCGATGGAATGTTTGCTGCGAGAAAAGCAAAACCCCCGGAAAACAATAGAAGCTTCGCTCCCGTGCAAACCAAAACAATAACAGAGGCGCGTGAAGCATAATGGACAATACTGGGTCTTTAAATTCTGATGTTTCACCGATCAATATATCCTCCATCCCGCCATACATATGTAGATGTATTGTACCAGTTAGTGTTGTAAAGTCTTCACAAGCCTAATAGCTCACAACTGCAGGAGCTTAACCCGGTTTTGGTAGCATGAAGTGACTAATAGTATTACATGTACTACTACTCCCCTGGATGGGATGCTAGTCCATCGCAAGGTTACCCCCCAGCATTATGTCGCCGGTACCCATTTATACGCCTGGGTGGAAAGAAACAACGTGGAGCAAGGTTTCTTTCCTAAGGAAACAACAGGACGGCAGAGGCCAGGCTTGAACCACCAACCTTCAGGTTGAAAGTCTGGCATGCTAAGCACTGACCACTGCGCCTTCACATGTTTTGCGCCAGTTAGCATGTTCTAATAAAAGTAACATTTCTCACCTCAAGTGCGACTTTCTGTTTTGCCATGGCTTTGTTAACATTCTCATACATCACTGTATTGTGGATCGCCATTCCACAAAAGATTGCAAATGCCTGCAAAAACAAATTAATGGTGAATAATCGGATCTAATACTTCAAACATACATCAGTTTTGCAAGAAATGTGAACTTTCAACAGAAGACTCTGAAAGAATTTACAGCTTCAATAATTATGGGCATTAAAACTTCAGTCAGGGTTTGAAATTAGCAGTTGCAAATGTGCAAATTGCGACTGATTTCAGGTTATAGTACTTGCTCCTAAAACATTTGACCCAAGAGCAACTTGAATCAGACTCTGTTTGTAGAGCTTTAGAGGCTCGAAAGACCACACTGTTCGAGGAAGGTTTTTCCACTTGTTTTCAAACCCAAAAAGTTTGCAAGTAAGCAAGTTGAATTTAAAAAATGTAACAGTGTCAATTATCATATTTATTGATTCGTTCTTATTTCCTTTTCACCTAACGTGTGAGGTGGCAACCCAATCCACCCGTGATTTAGCTGTTAGAAAATTACCTCAAAAAGATTTTCATCGTTTTTGTTGAATGCTGTTCCGTCCAGCTTATTCAAAAGTTGAACAACACCTAAACAATAATAACAAAGAAGCAATGAACCAAACTGGAGTGGGATTTTTCTTTCAATCAGTAAGTGACCATGCGCCCAGAAGAATAACTTGCTAGAGAAAAGGACAAATTAAATCTGCACCTGGAGAAATGGGAAAACCTTTAAGAAACACTTAAAGTTGAAATTTTCGGTTTTAAACAGCTTTTGCAGCCATCCCTTTTTCTCTCTCTCTACATGTATTTACCGGTAGTTACAACTGTATTTATTTATAATAATAAATATCAACCAGACAGAACATTGTGCCTGATCGAGCCTTAAAGGAATAAACATAATAATTACAACAACAAATATTTAAACAGGGTAGCCACTTCAGTTATACAACTGTTATCAGTGTGGGCCCTGTAAAATAAAACTAAAATAATATTTAGTTTTTGTTTTATCCTTATCATTCTATTAATATTTATTTATTTATTTATTTATGTTTGTTCTTTGTTTTTCATATACAGGTAATTTATACTCTAACTTGTAAATTACTTCCAATTAAACCTGTAAAACTGGAAAAAAATTAATAACATGTAAAAAAAATGCACCCAGAAGCCCAAATATGGAGCACAAAAACGTAAGTGGGTATCAAACCATAACTGTTAAGCAGAAAAAAAATTGGCCTACAGGATACCATAAAAACTGGCAGACAAGCCACACTGTACTTGTGGACAAGCTGCACCCTGAGTTTTGAAGCTGAAATTTTAGAAAAAATGTTTTTTTTTTTAAGGAAGGATTATTTAGCTCTACAAAATGTGAGCTAAAACTTTGTTCTATTTACTGAATCATCCTGTATCCTTAAACAAATCACAAACTTTTGATCACAGCTTCATTAATTTAGGCCCCAACAAGCTTGGTAGCTGCACCAATTTCTTGTGCATGTGTTTCTATTTAGCCTGGTTACTAAGGTTAACCATGATGGCAGCTTGTTTGCAGTTGTTTGGCTTCTATCATTCATTTTGGGCATTTCCTCATTGCTAAAAGCTTCAAAATGTCTGATAATGCACTGTTTTAAGACAGGTATTTTGACATTTCAATAGGCTACACACCACAGTTTTGAGCAAAGATTTTAGGTAAAAAGGTGCGGCCTATCTGCCGGTTTCTGCGGTACTACATGTAGGAACACAAGCTACACATTTGATACCAGCTGATTAGGTCAATGTTTTTATAGGATATGTTCATATGAAGGTGTAACCATAAAAAGTAACTATGGGGCATCAATTGAAAAACACTTAGAAAATAGAAAAATAGGAATAACAGTGGCCAAAAAATAGGGAAAAAATAAGAATTCTCACCCCAAAACAGGAAAAATATAGGAAGGTTTCTTTGAATTCTATCCTCTTAACACGCCCAACAACTAACCTACCCACTTCAACATGGCAGCTGCACATGCATGCCAATGAACTTCCCACAATCCCTTTCACACTGCCAAAAGCATGGAGAAAGTCTGGGCACGAGTTTTATCAATAGACCATTTTCGATATATTAAAATTCATACAGGGCTTCGAGGCTTGGGGGAATAAAACAAAACAAATGAATAATTCAACGCTGAACCTCAATGTAATTTCTTTTGTTTTATTCCCCCAAGCCTCGGAGCCAAGTATGAATTTTAATATATCAAAAAGGTCTATTTTAGTGATATTTTTATTTCAAATATTTCAAAATGTTTCCATGCACCAAGTAAAACCCTAAAATATAATTGGAAAAATAGAAATTTCTTGAAAAAAATTGAACAAAATAGGAAAGGGTCAAAAAAATAGGAAAAAAATAGGAACTTGACGCCCTGTAATAAACTAAAATTTAATTATAAATTAAGTAAATTTATGTCTTAAGGCAGTTTACAATGAATAATTAGAAATCGCTTCTCACCAATAATTTCTTCACTGCCATTCTTGATTGGCATGCAGAGAATGGTGTTTGTAACAAATCCTGAAGCCTGGTCAACCTGCAGTTAAAGGCAACTTATTAGCGACCTTAGATTGGACTACGAGTACGAGATTGAGTACGAGTATGAGTTTTGAAACCAAATTCGTGTGCCTCATATACTTAATTATCACACCAATCTTATCTTAAACGTTTATTTACGTGTTAGTCAGCAACAGGAAGGAGTTACAGTTCGGTGGATACAATTATCTCGAAATTCCGAAGTCATACTCGTACTCGATTTCGTACTCGTAGTCAAATCTGAAGGTCGCTATTACTTATTACTCATACGCAAAGCGGCATGAGTTAATTAGGTTCAGCCTCTGCTTTCCTTTTCATTATTATTATTATTATTTGTGTCACAATTGTGCACGTCTGGTTCATAGCTTTGCCATATACACTTTCGGTTTCTTGACTTCCGGTAGTAAACAATAACGTTAGCAAAACAGTGTTACTGAAATGTCACGACACTGTCTCCTACAACCCTCATTTCATTTCTAATGTTCACGTTAGGTTTATTTAACACACAGAATAATCACTGGTTTCCTTGTGGTACAGCCTTCTTTTATATTTAACATTCAATAGTAACAACATGGTTTGCAGGGACCATGACTGAATGAAACTTTCTTACACATGCGCATGAGTATAGGTTACTTGGAGCCCCTTGTTATTTAGAAAGGCAATCACAATCAAAGGTACATAACTGTGTTAAGGCGGGGGTAGACATGAACGCCATTTTTCCACCACTTGACATGGCTTTAATGGAAATATCTCGTTCACATTTCAAGCAATCCAAAAACTCTCTGCTCATCCCGTGAATCTATGTTGTGGGGTGTTTTGTGAATTTTTGGGTGATTTTTGGGTATGTTTGGGAGGAAATAGTTTTTCTGAAAGGATTGGTACAATTAAGAGAAATAAGAAATATTGAAGATTTAGTGAAGTTTTAAAAATAGAATTTGTGGTTAATAATTAATAGGCGGACACCAAGTTAGTCCACTAGCCACCTGGGGTACTCTTGCGTGCGTATCGACTGTCTGTTGGTGTTCCAAAAATCATTTTCTTTCTTCTATCCCTTCTTTAAGCCTCTTCAAATTTCATTCAAATTCATGTGTACCCCCGCCTTAAGTTACTAACTGAAGTTTGCTAAAAAAAAGTTTGCAATACATGTCTTGCACATTTGGTGGCATGTGGCAATGTAATTTAGCAGGACAGTGTCACCACAGGCAGCCCAAGCGTAGTGCTAGTGTGTGAGCCACATCAAATTACAGAATCAAAGCCGGTACACAGTAATGAAATAAAAGGTAATAATACGATTTGTAATGGATCGAGAAGCGATAGAAAAATCGAAAATATTACACAATTAAGTCTTTTTACCTTTACTTTATTGTCCCTTGTTGTGTCCTGACCGGTTTAAAAGCATTTTTACCACTTTTGTCACTTGTGCCACTGTTCACTATGAATATTTTCGATTTTTCTATCGCTTCTCAATCCGTTACAAATCGTATTATTACCTATATTTCATTACTGTGTACCGGCTTCGAATCTGTAATTTGATGTGACTCACACACTACGCTTGGGCTGCCTGTAGTGTCCCTTGAAGCTTTTAGCAACCATTTCCTAGGGATGGCAATTTGCACCCGCCCACTGATCCAGGTAAGTGTCAAATCTTAATTCCTAGGTGAGTACAAATAAATTACACATTTTTTGGTGCAGTTCTGAAAGTCACTCGCCCAAATGGCAACGTGCTGTTAAAATTAAGTGTCAAACCCTGATTTCCACCATTTCCAAATCAGAAACACTGGATCCCATAAAACTAAGAAATCGGCAATCTGCAAAAAGAAATTCTCCCTTGAAAATTAAATCTGATACTCACTGAAGGATCAAATCTTTCATCTTTATATGCATCAGGTATATTCAATGTCTGTTGGTACACAAAAATAATATAGACTGTAAAAACATATGGCTCCTGCTAATTAAGTTACTGCCATATGCATTTGAGCACGAACCACAAACATTTTTCGACTTCGTTCGAGTTTAAAAAACAGCAGATCAGACAATATCACGTTTTCCAAGCCGTATTAGGGATATTTCTAGGGAGAACAAAAATGATGAGCTATCAAAACAGAGCAACATTAGCCAATGAAAATTGTTTGTGGTTGATGTGCAAATCCAAACGGCGGTTTAATTAATTGCAAGTTGATTGATACACTTTGATTTTTAAAACACTGTACCTCGCCTGTTGTAGCGACATGACCTGTAATTCCTAAATTAACAGGAAATCTGATTTCTGTCTTGCTACTGTTGAGAAAGAATATTGAATAATAATTTAAGATTTCACACACAGTAAAATCCCATCGTATAAGAACCTAGATTTTTCCGACTTAGCCTAAATACATGTAGGTGCTTATAGAAATGGTATTTAGTGGGATTTTAGGCTACTAAGGTTCTTAATTTGATAGGGGCACTAGCAATCAGCACAGATAACTACTACAGGGCATATGTGATATGGAAAGCCATTGATGCATGGCATAGATGCAAGGAAGTTTCAATGTGCTTCAAAAACTGTGACTTCGAAAATGAGAGAGACATGGAACTGTATTCTCGATACAATTGCATTGTGTAATCCAGTATTGGGGCAAACATGATATGGTTTTCATTTTAGTTCATTCTTTGAATCTTACTGACTTAAACCTACAGGTAGACTAAAATTTTTTCTGTATTTTCATCTGTGCCTTCATTTTTGTGAAATAAGAACCTATTAAAAATTTTAGGCTTAATAGGTTCTTATGAAAAGGGGGTTTGACATGAAAATTTTAGCCTAACAGGTTCTTAAATTTTAGGTTCTTATATGTGGGTGTTTACTGTATCTCAAAAATAATGATTCCAGTAAAACTAAAGGAGCAGAAGAAGGAACAGAAGAAGGTATGGAGGGGCTTACAAAGGGATACACAAACAAGCACAACATGTGAGCCCACACAACAGCTACCAGCCACAATGAGATGCAACAGGCCAGAGGAATGGAAAAAAATATCTCTGCTTGTGTCATATCTCCTTGCAACA
This sequence comes from Dendrophyllia cribrosa, assembly GCA_024195265.1. Lineage (NCBI taxonomy): Eukaryota > Metazoa > Cnidaria > Anthozoa > Scleractinia > Dendrophylliidae > Dendrophyllia > Dendrophyllia cribrosa. The sequence continues at coordinate 38,867,694 of JAJLRJ010000005.1, read as the reverse complement.
GGTGACTACTGTGTTGCTTCTCAAATATAAATTACACAAAAAAGGAAAAGAACTCATTACCAAGATCTGTGTTTGACAACAGTCTGGTCATCGTCATTTAAGTAGTCCCGTGCTTCTAAATCAAATGCTTGAGAAAACAGGGTCTGAATTCAATGGAAAGTAAGATACCATCATCATAATATTGGAATTTTTACCAAATGAAACCACAATCCTTTTTCTTCCAAGCTGTTGGTAATTTTATAAATAGGAATGGGAATGAAACATATCAAGTACCAAAAAACATCTACTAAGCACCAGTGTGGGGGGGGGGGGGGGGGGGGGAGGAGGAGGTGGGTTGCAGGATTTCGGCATTTCAGTTCAGGCCACATGACAGAGGGAAGCTAAACTGTCAACATGTGATTCTATTACAACTATACTTACTGATTAAACAGTATACAGATTATAGATATTTTTCATTTTTATAATAATTTATCATATCCCTGAACATTACTAACCTTTGAGGTGGGGTCAACTAAAAGAACAGAACATCTTTCACATTGAAGTAAAGTCTGTGTGATCATCATAATTTTCTGTACAATGTTGTGAAGTGTGCTTTGTTCTTCAAAAATCGTTCTAGCTAGATCCAGTAAAACCTAGAACAAAGAGAAAAAAATTAATAACTAGGCATACCTATCGATAGAGTGCCAACGAGGAAATGATTTTGATTTGTGTGGCAACGGAATTATGTTTTTGACAGTTTGGTGGCCCTTTGACCACACTCACCGAAGAAATAAAAAATGTCATGCTTTGATCGGCTAACTGAAATCAAAATCGCTGTAATGTTGTAGTAAACATTTCATATCAGACAATAAAGCAGCCAAGAAACGTTTTAAAAGCTATTGAAAACGTTTTAAAATGAGTAGAACGAGTAGAAAAAGGTTTGGAAATATGAAGCGTGCTGCAAAAGTTGAAATGGAGAATTCTTGTTCAAAGGCTAACCCTTTTACGTGTTTGTTCAAGCGTGAAACATGCAAGTCCGTTGCGTTACCGCCTTCATGTTTCTGCACGTGTAATCAAGATTTATTTTGTACAAAAACTTGTTTAGTGCCGGTTGTTAAGCCTTTTCACTCGTTCGAATTATCGTCAGTTTGCTCGACAGAACGAATTTCCCTTGTTTGTGTGTGAAGAAGCGCGACGGTTTGTCTAGACAAACAAAGTTGCATATTTTACGCTTGAACAAATACCTAAAAAAGCGAGCCGTTCACGATGCTTTGTTTGGAAGGGAATTGTTGCAACGAAACACGTTAATTAAAATGAAGATTCTGACGCTGACATTATTTTAGGAGTTTAAAACATGCGATATGTGCAAAATCTTTTTAAAATCAGTTTGTAATTTCAAGAATTTCACTTCAGGAAGATTTTGGTCACGTGCTAGGCAACGGGTTCTTGGTGTGGCAATAACACGTCTTTTCATTGGCTCTAATAGTTCCCGCCTTGCAATTGGCTCAAACCAAAGTCTACGTTACATTACCTTACACTTTTTCAGGCTCGATCGAGAATTTTTCTGCCTTAGCACTTCCTCGCGCGGCACTATTCTCTGCCGCCTCGCCAGCCTCGCGTCTTCGCTCGGCTGGCTCGTTGGCAATTAAAAGGGAGAAAATTAAGAAATGGTAAACGCGCAGTGTGCAACCATCGAGTTATGGATGAACATGGAAGGTTGCTAAGCATGAAAGAAATGTAAGAGTTGCTCGAGCCAACAGCTGAGAGCAACTCTAGCTTCTTGAGTGCTCAATGGTTGCACAGCTGCTGCATTTACCATTTCTTTTATAACATAATCAAAAGAGAAAAACAATGATTTAAATCTGCTTACAGGTAGCACGCTATTGCATGTACAAATCATTCTTTGGGAAGACTCCTCATTAAAACAAAAAATATTCTCGCTGATTAAGTAGTTTTTCATCTCAATGTTAGCCTGAATGACTTCTGTACACTCCCTCTCAATATTAGGATAAAAACCATTACAAACACTGCCGTAAAACAAATTATAGTCGCCTAAAAGTTAATGCATACTGCTTTGAGCGCACGGTAGCTTTCGTCAGCATTCACCCATGGGCAAATACATGTAATAAATAAGATATATATTGATCAATCAGAGAGCACACTTTACTTTTGTCATGTTTTAATGCTAATTATAAAATTAAATGACAGTGCTTACCTGGTTTCTCCTAATTTCAAGTTGTGCTCTCTCGTAGACTTCAGCATTTGTAATTCCAATTCCACAGAAGACAAGGTATTTGCTAAATATCTGGAAAACAAAGCAAATTAACATTATCATGGTGAACTCTGGGACATATACACAAACTTATACTCCAACCGTGAAACAAGGGGGGGGGGGGGGGGGGGGGGGAGTCAACCCCAAAATGTAAAAAAAGATAAATTAGTGCTGCAACGCAACAATTTCTCATGATATGATACATACCTCGATACGGCAGTCATGATATGATACACTAACAAAGCCCAATAGTCTTGAAATCAAACATGTTATTTAAATTTTATTCCTCTGTATTTGGAAACACAACATTACAAGGGATGTACCCTTGTGAATTTGAATGGAACAGTATTTTATGATGCCACATGTTGTTGTTAGTGTTTTCACTTAAAGGCCCATCTTCACTTACCGTGATGCACCACGCATTGTTTATTTTGATTTGGACCCAGATAAATGTGATCTCTCGCAAAGTGAAATTTTGGCCTCTCATCTCCACGAAGAAATGAACACTGAGTTTGAAATTTCGTTTGACATTGATTTTAAAATTTATTAGTCCAAAGAAGCGGTCCTGTTAGATATTGAAAGTCCGTATAACGTGTCTCGCATTTTGTCTGGTGCTGCTCAACCCGCCTTTGTGTAGCTCCAGTCGCCGAGGTAGTTTCCTCCACTTCGAAAGTTTGCATCGAAAACATTTTCACGTTGAGGGTCGTGGAAAACCTCCTGCTATTTTTACCGAAAGTTTAAGGTCGATGCCCGTTAAAACGAAACCTCCAGCGAGCTGAGAAGTGTTTGTATTTTGTGGGCTGTTATTTGCATCGGGCATAATTAATGAGCTCCGCTGGCGGAGGACGTTTTCTCGGCTTCAGAAGTTTGCATAAAAAAAATTCAATGGCTAGAGACGGAGAAAACCTCCTTCAACTTCCATGGAATATTTCACATAGATGCTGGCAAAAATGACTCCGCCGGTGAGCCGAGAAGTTTTGAGCTTTTTGTTGTTTACAGTTACGGTCAACCGGTCATGCATCAACGGTAGTAATATTCAAATGTCAACTGACAGTATCTGTATGTGGAAAAACATTACAAAGAAAAGATTCGAAGATAAATCTTAACTAGTAGGCAATCTAATATACCTATTTCTTTTCCATGGACGACCGAATTTCTGAGCCAAACCTTCTGAAGGATCTCGTTTCTTGACAGCCGCCTCGAGCCTTCGGCGGCGTTGCTTAGATTTAACGTATCAGTAACGATGGAAAATAAAAGAAAAAATACAAAAACAAGATGCAATGCCTGGAATATGAACTAAATATTTGAACGAAATCATCTTGAAGTTAATAGACGATACAGATTCCCCGATGTAAACGGATTATTTTAGGAATCAAACTTTCTCGCCTCAAAATGGATTTTCGGGGCCCCAGAAATTCTAGAATGCCCGCAATGAGTCACGGTAAGTGACGATGGGCCTTTAAGATTCCTGTAAAGTAAGTAAGAAATTGTGTTATGGTGGGACTGAAAAGTGAAAACCGAACTTTATTGAAGCAAAATTAGGTATGTGTAAATGTAAATTTATGTACCGTATTTGTATCAATGTCCTGTTTCAATAATGATATTTGTATTATGAGAAATAATACCGCGATATAATGGGTATCGTGGTATATCGTTGCAGCACTAACTTTAACAGAAAACCTGCGATGTGCCCGTACTGGAAAATTAAATGACCTCAGAAAAAAAGGGAAACAATTTCAACATGACACCCTGCTGAAATAAAGGTTTTTAATTTTATTTATCAATTTGTTCATTAATTCATTCACCAAGGAATCTGTTAAATAAAAAATATATACTTTAAAACACCTTTTCATCTTCCTTTGTGAATGTGTGATCTAAAAATCCTCTTTTGTTTATAACTTGTGCAACACCAATGACCTGAAAAAGAAAATTAAATTGAGGAAGGGAGTTAACAAGGGAATAGGCACTTCTCAGCTCGAGGTCGTGTGAGGTAAGTCTTCACAAGCCTAATGGATCACAACCGCTGTAGCTTAACCCGGTTTCTGTAGCATGAAGCAACTGACAGTATTACTTCCTTCTCCCTGGATGGGATGCTAGTCCATCGCAAGGTAACACCCCAGCATTATGTTGCCGGTACCCATTTATACACCTGGGTGGAAAGAGACAACATGGAGCAAAGTTTCTTGTCTAAGGAAACAACAAGACGGCTGAGACCAGGCTCTAACCATGGACCTTCAGGTTGAAAGTCTGACGCGCTAACCACTGGACCACTGCGCCTCCACATCGAGGTCATGTGACCCCTATTTATTGTGTCTACCGCAGGAACCCAGAGTCAATTATGGAGACATGTATTGTTGTTCTAACTTTTGATTCTGTGGACGAAAACCTATGGTGTGACCATTCAAATGAAACCTCTTCGGCAGTACTTTTGCATGGTACCATTTGTTTTGTGATATTTTACAAAATGAAATTTGGGATTTTTCTTGAATTTTGATGTTTGGCACTCTTGGGAGTGAAAGGGTTAAACTGATTCCACTGGATAATTCATACAGTGTGTATAAGATGAGTTTTAAGGTTGCTCAAAAGGTTTCCCTGAATGGTTTGAAGTACAACATGGATGTTGAGCGTGAAATGATGAATTATATAACAAATGTCAATTATCAACCAAGTAAGTTCAACACGCCTTCTGAAATTTAGGAACAATATTATTTTTAGTGATGTATATTATGATGATTATAGATACTGTAGAAATCATGTAATGCGCGCTTGATCATTTCATGGAAAGCGCGCAATATAAGAATTAAATTATTATAATTATTATTGATGTCATGAATGAATGTTCTTAATTTGTCATGCAATTCTTTCAGGGGGAGGGGGGGGGGGGGGGTACTCCGGATTTAAAGTCACAGGGATGTGCAAAGGATGTTTTGGGGTTTGAAAGTTTCGATCCAGGATTTTTTTTGGGTAAGAACATTTTGGAAAGTATTTTTGAGGGTGGCTTGAGTGAAGTACATTGTTGCGTGACATTGTTGTATGAAAATGTTGCCCGTATTACTGTTAAGAATGTTATGCTGGGCTAAAACAATAATTACCTCTCCATGGTAATTGTCTGTGATGGGCACACAAAGAATGCTTCTTGTGTGGTAACCAGTTTTTTGGTCAATTTCCTGATTAAATCTTGGATCCTATTTAAGGAAACAAATTTAAATCAATATGTAATTTGTACCTTGCAAATTTTGCAACTTTCTAATTTATTTATTTAATACAGGGATTCTGACAGGGTGCGGTAAAAATATTAAAATTGTGCGGGAGTTTTGAGGCAAATTGTGCGGGAAAAAACTCCGATTGTGCGGGAAATTGTGCGGGATTGCGCAATTCTGTGACCAACCAAATATTCAATCACCAGTGTTCTAGCCAGGCCAGAAAAATATGACAGGGAGCCAATTCTGCAAAAATGAAAAATACAAATAGACCTTTTACTTTGGGGATTAAAATGTACCAAAGCTTTTTTGTCTCAACAAAATCACATTGCGTGACACAATAAACTCGGTCGGGTAAAACCGAAATACCACCTCAAAATAAAATGTTTCCGATCTGAGCGAGTTCCTTTATGAAAAATCCGTACATTTATGTAGTGTGAATAATTTTCAGTAAAGGTTCACACAATTTCTTCGAAAGTTTGCCGCGAAAACACAACCTCGAGATGTATGCAAATTGCGTGCTAAATGTAATTTGATAGCATGTTTGTTTTTCTCACAAAACTTAATCACGAGATCGTAGAGCATTTTCCTGAATGAAAACGTCTTTCGTTTGATTGAAAAAATCAAATCCAGTATTCTGATCAGAACTTAATATTTTTCTCCTATCGGTCTGAAGTTCCAGCGCTTTAATAATTTGTCTGTCGATTCACAAACTTGATCAGTTCTTTGCAAAAATAATTCAGACACAGTGACATTGATTTCGGCGCGACGGTCCATTTCTTCGGTGTTTCTTCATCGGTCCCCGACATATTAAACTGAAAGAGGAAGCGAAAGCGCTCGAAAAAATATCAACAGGCTGCTAAGAAAAACGACATAATGTCTGGAAAACGACAACTAAAAAGCTACGCGAAAATTCGTCAGGAAGTCGGATGGAAGTAAAACTGAGACTAGTTCCCAGGACGGCGAGGAGAACGCCTTGTTGTTTTTTATATCCGCTCGAACTGTTCAAGGAAAGCGAGGCATTTCTCGATTGTTTGGAAGGAAAATAGGCTAACAATAGCCTACATGTAAAATGTTTCTCAAATCTTGGTAATCGATAAATATACCTGATTTAATTAAAATTTTAAGCAAATATTTCAGTATTGTGCGGGATTGTGCGGATTTTTAGGAATTGTGCGGAATTGTGCGGGTTTGACCAAATTGTGCGGTCCCGCACCCGCGCACCCTGTCAGAATCCCTGTTAATATTAATTTACAACAAAGTTGAGACAAATGAAGAGACCCTCCAGTTTCTGAAGCACATAAAAACTGGAAATAATCAAAACAACTCCCAGGCAGTGAAGGATATTTAATAGTTCACTGCAGTCAAGTCATATCTCACTTAACTGACACCTACGTACTTTACGGGGGACACCTCTCATTCGGGTACGTATGACTGAACATATTTCAGGATAAGAAGAATGGTCTCAAAAAATTGCATGTTAAACATCCCCTACTGCTGTATTATGAGCATTTTTTGTCAAACATAAAATTTAAAACACCTGAATTTTAGAGTTTGAGCAAACATCTAAAATGCTCAAGACATAAATGTACTTTACATATTTAATACCCAAGTTCCACAATTATAATAATTAAATTAACATTCTCCCTTCAATGTTAAGTCATTTACCATGCAACAGATCACAAAAACAGCTGCAACTCCTTGGAAATATTTAACAAAAAATGGTAACTAAATGCTGGTTTATTGCAATATTACACTGCATTTACAAATATATTTCCTCTAATAACACAGAAAACATGTCCAACAGTACATGTATATAGGAACAGAAAATATCCCCCATTTCTGATTATCCCTAATACAGGATTAAAATGGATTAAACCGATCATGTTGTTGTCAAATGGTAAGTTATAGATTAAAGCTTAAGAAGGGTCATCTTCATATCATGAATCCTCTTTAACAATGCAGACCCACTAAATCCTCTAATTAATGGATTATTATTAATAGTTCATTCACAGCTGTTTGATATTAGAAAAATTAGCCCTTTAAAGATTGAAAAACATCTGATTTCTCCTAAAAAAAATTCATCATGAACATTAATTTTCTCTCAAGTTTCATAATGTGCTTCTGTCTCCTTAATGTGCAGATACGAAAGATTCCAACCCTCACGATTTGATCGGGAGTCTCCCGATTTCATGTCTTGTCTCCCGCTCTCCCGATTTTTACCAAATTCTCACGATTTATTATAAAATTCTGAAAACTAGGGAAAAATTGCTAATCTTTATAATTTTTTTGCGATCTGTCACTGTGAAACACACGAGAATAGACCTTATAGAATAACTCGGGCCAAAATGATGTCAAAATGCAGGAAATGGCACTGAGAGAATCTTAATTTGCAAAATTTCCAGAGGGGGGCATGCCCCCGGACACCCCTAGAACCTTGCGCCTTTGGCGCTAATGATTACTCCCTATTTTCCATCACATGGGGTTGGAATCTCTGAGATACATGTAAAATTCTTGGGTGTGATCATTCAAATGAAAGCTGGTGAGTTGTTCTTTCCTGCAGTACTTTCTATTGTGCTGTACAGTGTACAATGATATCCTAAAGTGTGACCATCCTTTGGTACTGTTTTTTATACTGTTCAAGATGTATCAAACGTTTGAGTCTGTGGATGAAATCCTAAAGTGTGACCATTCAAATGAAAGCTGGTGAGCAGTACTTTCCGGTGGTACATTTTGTTATGCTGTACAAGGTGGTTCTAACTTTTGAGTCTGTGGTTAAAAGCACTTATGCCAACTCTCCCGGATTATCCGGTAGTCTCCCAGATACGGAACGAATCTCCCGGTCTCCCGTACGGGTCACCAAATCTCCCGGATAAAAGCGACTTTGGATCTTTTCTCTACAATAGGCTAAGATTTTAACCCAAATTTTCCCAAAATCCCAAAAAAAAATGCGGTCTTTCATCATATCTTAACTTCACAAACGCTTTTCGGGTCTCAGGTCTGCAGAAAATGGTACCTTTAGAGGGTAAAGCCAAAAAAAATTTAACTTTTCCGGACCTCCCTTGATGCTCGTGAATACGTCGCTCGATTCACGCCTCGGAGCAGTACTTTCCAGTGGTGCTGTTTATTATGCTGTACAAGGTGGTTCTAACTTTTGAGTCTGTAGATAAAATCCTAAAGTGTGACCATCAAATGAAAGCTCTAAAAAGGAAACTCAGGAAAAAGAAGCACATTTTACAACATGACAGAGAAAACCAGATAACTTGGTTTTTCTCCCTCCACAAAAACCAACATTCTAAATTCCAATTCAATCTGGAACACATGTACAAGTTTAAACGAGTTTGTTAGTGAGCTGTTACATGTTGCAGGGGTATTATAATTTTTTTTTCAGCAGCAACTTCTCATTGTCTTCAGTATATTTTTTACAAAATAAAACTTGGATTTTTTCTTGAATCATGTTATTTTTTGCCACTCTGAAACTGAAAGGGTTAAAAGAATACATGAACACTGAAAGGGAGAACTATTTAACATACAATTTCAATTCTTTATGTAAATTTGAGCTCAGAAGTGAAATGATCAATCATGTTATTTTTTGCCACTCTGAAACTGAAAGGGTTAAAAGAATACATGAACACTGAAAGGGAGAATTATTTAATATACAATTTCAATTCTTTATGTAAATTTGAGCTCAGAAGTGAAATGATTAAACAGACAGTTGACTTGAGTGTAAAGAGTGCTGAAAAAAGGAGAATACAAAACCAAAGCACGAGCTAATTAAAATCATGTCAGAATGACTGTCAAATTAAAATATCTTCTATCTATCAAATTGCTGAGTATTTAATGAAAACTAATTTAGTTATCTTCCACATTATTTTTTCAGCATCAAATGAAAATGTCTGTAAAAATGTTTATGAAAACAGACAAGTGAACATTGCTTGACACCATTAAAATAACAAATCAGTTTAAAATCATTAGTTAACACATTAGTTTGCAGATCACAAGTGCCTTATTCAACAAAGATACCTGTGAGATCTATCTGCATTAAATACGTACAGACTTTTAATTTGAAGGTCATCAATCAAAGAAAATTACTTTTTCTGTCGGTCATAAATCTTCAGGAATTTTATGAATGAACAAATCAGACAGATAGCTTGACACACTAGACTTGACTATGCAAACAGTTATTTAATAGGTCAAACTATTAATAGGGAATCAACATTTTTTGGTGTTTGGCTCTCATTGGCACTCTTAAGGAAAATGAAATATTCATAAGTTAGTTTACAAGTTGGCGATATTTTAATAGAGAATTAATTAGCACTTCTGATCATAAAAACTACTGATTCTGCTGTATTATAAACTTGTTGAATTTTAATATCTTTTGAGTACCTCTACAATTCCCAAGTATCTTTTTTTGTGTTTGTTTTCTATTTTTACCCATTATTTTTCTGTTTCAATGGAGCAGAGATAAAGCAAGTCAAGTGCTATTGTCCCACAAGTCTTCTTCTCAGCAGACACTCATGAGTCAAGTTGTCTCTAGGGACATGCAAACTCTACATTTTCAACCTCACTTAACCCATTGGCTTCCTGAGTCGATCACGAAGACATGTGTGTACAGCTGCACACTGTAGTTCTAACTTTTAGAATCTGTCAAAGAAATCCCATGGTGTGACCATTCAAATGAAACCTCTTTGGCAGTACTTTTGCATGGCACCATTTATTTTTCAATATTTTACAAATGAAATTTGGGATTTTATATGAATTTTATCTTTGGCACTCTTGGGAATTAACCAGATAAGCACCCCATCTCAAAAGCAGATTCTAGAATTTTATCTCAAAAGTGTCCCAATTAAAGAGGAGTTACACCTGTCCAGTAGCTGCCATTTTTTTTTTTTACTACAGATCAGTACAAGATAATGTTTCAAGCAATTAAAAAATTGCATCATACATGTAGGTTTGTGGATGAATGTTAGATAATGTTAAATACAAGTGAATTTTTGGGTGATTTTCATGAGAGTGTGTAAAGAGAAGAAAGGGTGGGGAAGGGTGGGGAAGGGGGGGGGGGGGGGGGGGAAATTTGTGACATTTAAGAAAATAAGAAATGATCATGAAGTTTTAAAATTAGAATATGAAGTTAATAATATTAGATGGACACCAAACCTGGGGTGCTCTTGCGTGGGCATCAACAATTTTTTGTTGTTTCCAAAATTCAGGAGAACAATATAAGTTAAGTTATTTTTCCTTTTCATGAGTCCTGTGACACGGATAAAATTCTAGAACGTGACCAATCAAATATTAGTTCTTTACTTTTTTTCTTCTATCCCTTTGTTAAAACTCTCATGATTTTATTCAAATACAGGTGTAACTCCCACTAAGGAACAACCCATGATATGTCTCCATGAGGTTCTTCACTGGTCGGGGTGGGTAGGAACGGGAGTTAAACATTTCTAGTTTGAATTAGTCCTGTTATTGTTTTACATTGTACATGTACCATTAACTTTACAATGTAGTCAAAAGGCAAAATATCACTATTTCTATTATTATTCAAGGCATTAGTGCACATTTCAAACCATGAAACTTGTCTGATTTTACATAATTTTTCTTTTCACTGTATTGATGCACAAAGAATTTACTTAGAATTTACTGGTGGATGCAAGTATTAAGCGAGAAAATACAGAAAAGTTCAGGAATCATAGAGATCAGAAGACACATTAAACAGCAGGGATGGAGTTTGATTGACTATGCGCTACAGATTTTTTTTTCTTTTTTTTCTTATTTTATTATTTGTTTTCTTTTTAATGCGCTACAGATGGTATACGACTGAGACCAAAACATACCACTAAGTTGGACACATACTTGATGGGAAGAGATGCAGAGAGAGAGAATGACGAAAGATTGAGAGGAGATGGGTTGTTTATCCAAAGTTCCAAACATCAAAATTCCAGAAAAATCTCAAATTTCATTTTGTAAACTATTGCAAAACAAATGGTACCATGCAAAAGCACTGCCAAAGAGGTTTCATTTGAATGGTCACATCATAGGATTTCATTGACCGACTGAAAAGTTAGAACTGCACTACATGTCTCCATAATTGACTCTGGGAGTGAAAGGATAAAGTCATGACAAAAAATACTAAGCCTTAATACCCAACAGAAGAAAAAGTCAAGTTCTTCTTTTATGAGTCCTGTGATATATGGATAAAATTCTAGAACGTGACCACTTAAATATTACTTCTTCAGCAGCACCTTCTCACATGCTGTTTGTTTATCGATGTTAAAACAAAATGAAAATTAAGGATATATCCTTGTAGAGCTTTTAGAGCGAAAGGGTTTCTATAAATAACTTGCAACTTTAAGTTAAAAACATGATTACATGTTTTAGCCAAAAAATTATGGTCATACTGTTCATGTAGGTACATAACAGAAGAGATATTAAAAAAAAACAGTTGATTGATTAAAATTTTAATACTACTTCCCATAAACAATATCTTCTGAGAATGTTCTTATGATCCACTTCAAATACAATAAAAAACAAAATTTTATTCCCAAGCACATTACTGATATTGACTTGAAAACATTATGGTCTATACAAACATAAATTATGTGAAAGTACATTTCACTGGTAAATCTAGCAGAAAATTAAGTTTCCTTTTACCATTTATAGAACAATGATTCGGCAAGTAATTGAATGTCACAAAGCTAAAAAAAGCTAAGTGTATTGTATTTGTAACAAAGTATCATGTGAAGTGGCAAATTCGAGACCAAATACTCTTTAGTCTACGATATACTAAAGTTATACAAAAATGTGAATTATTTTGAATTGACAACAACACATTTTGCCTGAGAGTTACTGCAGCTTATCTCATACTATGATTGCTTGTAGAAAACTTCCTGATTTAAGATTAAAAAAGTTTTAAAAAACATTTGTAGTCACCCTTTATAAGGAAACTTTTTAATGGTGACAAGCTAATTTGAATACAAATTGTTTGAAAGGTGTTTTCGGCATTTTAAAAATGAACAGAAAGATTTATGTTCCAATAGTGTGTCTTTACCCTGCAACAGCAATAAACTGCAAAGTCATACTAAAGTTAAGCATTAGAATTATTACTGCCGGTTAGTCTATAATCTACAAATCTATTTCTCAGATGTTAATTTCCATATTTTATCTGAAACTGTTGCCAAGTTTTAAAGACTCTTCGTAACAAACTTTTTTTTACTACTTTTGAAAATGATTACTGTAAGATACTGTAATTTTGCCAAAAAAAAAAAGGCTATCTTGTATCAAAAGTTGTACATTTTTGTCAAAAAAAAAAAAGAAAACTTTTTTTACGTACATGTATTTACACAAGTAAACCTACTTGTAACTGAAGGAAAAACATTTTCATCGTCATGAATATAAATGAATGCCGGCAATATTACTTTCTAATTTACATTTAACATCTGCAGTACCGCTGGAGAAGGGAAATAACATGCTTTGTGGCTTTAAAATGATTTTAATTTGAGAATTTCGCACAGCTTTCTTGCCAAAAAATTATAAATAATGCGGTACACCTTCACGTCCGGTCTATGATAAATTTTAGTTTAATTAAGAAGAAAGCTTTCAGCTAAAAGATATAACTGTTTACACAAACCCTTATTCTTTCATGCCTCTTTTTGTTAAGGCATAATATTACGTGTATACAATGAGAAATGGAGGACCGACTTTTTACCATCACAAAGAAAACGTTTACTTCCTTTCGAGCAAATTACTATTTTCGATTTTACCCGGGATTAATTTTCAGGAATAAAGGAATAAAGGAAAACGACAATTCACCAGAAAGCCAAAAGAATATTACCCTTAGTAATTAATATGTCATTCATGGAAAAAAAAACTGAAGTGGAACTATAAAAAAGGATTATTCGAAATCGCTTAATCACCTCGCGTGACATATAGTCTGTTTTTATAATCATAAATATTTCGCATCTTTCTCAATCTGAATATCGCCTGAAATACGAAAAAAAAGTCCCTCTGTGTGACTTCTTCGCGCCACTTCAAATTTAGGCAACAAAAACTTGACACGATCGAGTGACACAGAACAGGAATTATTTCCGACCACTGCTGGACGACACCCCGTAGAACATATAGACTTGATAATTTTACAAGATTATTTCATCGAAGGTCGCTCGATCGTGGCACACTTACGTCCGAATCCAAAAGAGAGAATTAAATTTTGAAATGCTAGCTTTTGCCATAATATTGCAGAATAAACACGTTCCAGAAAATTCAATTCAAAATGTATTTATTGATATAATTTCGTGGCAGGATAGTTTTGTGAACATGATTGTTTTCAAATGATCACGGCAGGTTTAAAATTTAGCGGTGTAGCACTGCTAACTGAGAACAGATTGCGAATAAATCTCTTATTTTCCCACAAAGTACAGAAGCTACGATCGCTCGTTGAATTTACCGACTGCTGAACGCCAATCGCAGTGAAATGTAAACAGAGAGGTAAATATGTCGGCGCAAAGGGGATGGCAAATTACAAGTACAATGTTTTGACGAAAAACTCCCTATTTCCCGTAAAAGCGATGTTATTTCGTTGTTGATAAGTAAAACTAGATTAACAAACCTAATACTAGTAGGTAGTTTAACCGTATCGTCGACATTTTAAACCAGCGAGTTTATAAACAGAAATCTTCGAACTGATCTGATGGACAGGTAAACCGTAGCCTGTTCACCGATTCCAAATATGCCTTTCGTTTCCAGGGAGTCGCTTGCAAATTTGACGGCTCTCGGAAAATTAAACGAATTTTTCGCAAAGATTTAGAGAGTATCTACAAAGAACTGTCACTTCGTTTACCGTGCTAAATCCACCAAAGGGTTTAAGCTCTCGAGAGCAACACTACCCGTAATCGATTAACAAGAATTTCGAGGGCAATGCTACGGGCGCCAAACATTTTAGTTTATGAACTATAAAATGTTCGGTTGGTTGAAAAATACACTGCTCCTTTAGCACACGCATGAAAAGCGAATAAATAAGACAGCCAAACAGAGATAATTCAAAATCAGTATTTCTACGCATCTTGTAAACTCATGTAAGCGAAAGAAAACAGAAATCTTGGCAACGGCTATTGGAGAGCTAACACGAATATTAAAAGCACAGCGATCTTGAATGACCTAGTTCACAGATGACTTACCTCGTACGCATTAGCAATGTTCACGACTTCTCCCGTCGCGGCAGTATATCCAACAATTCCAGTTCCAAGTGGAATTCGAATTTCTTCCAAGCCTTGCATGTCCTGTAATTTTGACTCTGCATTCACATCAAACACTTTAGAGACAAGATATCGAGGCCCATCTTTCGGGCCTTGAAGAAGAAACAGCGAACACCGGTCTCCATTGACAAGAATACTAACATTTTGCAGGATTTTGTGACAAAGGGTCTTTACGTCCAAATCGTTGGAAATATCCTTGACGAGTTCCATTAATAGCTCCTTTTCGTCGAGTTGTAGGAGCTCCACTCGCGACTTGCGATTTCGATGCGACGACCGTATTCTATGAGGTTCATTAGGGGAAAGGAAAGTCGCTTGCCCGTCCACAACATTAACTAAAGGTTTTAAAATTCCTCTGCCCTCGAATTCGGACGCAGATATTTTCCTCACTGGAGTCGAAGTACCCGAAGGTGGCGGTGTTCCTGTCGGTGTAGGACTCCGAACTGAACGTGACTGAAGCCAGGAGTCGATTAGAGTCCTACTTGCTTTACGCGTGAAATACGAGTTAACGAAATCGGGATGTTCATCGAGCCATGCTTCGATGTTTTGTTCGACGTTGTTCCCTTCTAGTTTGATAGTCAAAGCTTCCGTTTTCTCGTTCTTTGTGCAGCAATTCGCCATCTTCCTGGCGTGTTGTTACCGTACATCCGAATTCTCGGCCGACTTGATCCCTCGATCTGCAACTAGGGAAGAAACTGACAAGCAGTTGTTTAAGTTGATTGACAGTTAATTGGAAGCGCGCGCTTGTGATTGGTCGAGCCGACAGAAGGCTTTCCAACACATCGCCTCAAGTTGTTTCTTGAAAAACAGCAATATTACTGCAGACAGCTTTTTCTTTTGTTGCAGCCGAAAATTAACCGTCCTTTCTCTTATTGAAAAAGCTCTTCCAAAGTAATTACAAAAAGAGAAAGAGGAAAGTTTCTAGGTGTTGTTTTTGACTGACGTCTTTGTTTGTTTGTTTTCTAGCTTGGCTCTTTAATTTGGCACTTAGCAGGTTCCAACTTTGCCTCAATCTTTTTACAAAACCGCAAATGCTTTCTATCAGTATCCAATTGCGTCACTTGAATCATTTCTGAAGAAACCTGGCGGGTAATATTTAAATAAGAACTTCCTCAGAAATATTGCAAATGCGATGACGAAAGTCACGTCCGAAAAAAAAAAACGATTCTTAATATTTATAGCTGAAAAAGTGTCTTGCCGGCTCTTCAAGTTTTCTTTTTAAGAATTACAGTGCTAAAAAAGTTAATTTGCGAGGTATATATCATAACAGAAATGTTTACTTTTAGACAACAAACGCTTTGTCAGCTTTTTGGACATAATTTTCCTTGTTGGTTAGTACTCGTTGCTTAGTATCCATAAGCGAGAGTTTTTCATTTCCATTATTAATTAAATACTTTCATATTTGGGAGACTGGTGTCGGAGGCCATGTAATTAGCTGGTCATATTTGTCTCATGCAATACCAACTAATACTTATCCAAGCACAGGTGTCTTAATTCTGACAACAACTCGTATTAAAAATAGCTGAAGAAAAATATGTCACTTGTACTACAGTTCTTCCGCTTGTTTTCGCGAAATATTTTGTACTTTAGACAGCGAATTTCTCTATTGACTTAATCACTGAAAAAGTTGCAGATATTTTTCGCCAGGAACCATTGCCCTCGGGTGTGTTAGCAATACAAACCGTTGCATTCATTAAGTTTATTTTAGCTCGTATACCTCTCTATTGAAGTACAACGTTTTCTTCGTTCTTTGAATAAAATTAAAGATATAGCTATTTATTTGGCGCTATTTTAATACTCGTTTAATCGTATTCAGTTACTAAGTACTGTGTAATCTGTAGTGCTGGCGTATTTTGGGAAGAGGATAAAATTGCCTATATTCTTTTGTTAATCAGTGTATGGAGTTATTTATCTGTATGAAATGTTTCAACGTTAATTTTTCAGTTTAGATTGACAATGTCGTTTTAAATGACATGCTTTATCTACCTTCTATTTGCTTCATCCATGCATATTTGTCACAATTCAGTCGGACATCTTTCATCACACCCACCCGTCTAGAAAATTACACAAAGACGAACATCCTGAACCCTCCAAACATGATAATTATAAAGGATACGTTACAGAGAGACAGGAAATCAGATAAAGATCCACCAAAATAAAATGAATTAAAAACGGCATCGATCGGGCCGAAGTAACCAGATTTTTTGTTCGCGTGTGTCAAAAAGCAAGTCACGGCACAAGACGAACTAGTATAGAGTTTGTGAAATTAGCATTCTCAAGTCAATTTTTGTCTTCATTTATCTGCCGTGTCAAGTGTTCAATAAAAAAATAACGACCGAAAAGATGGATAACGCTATTTTTAAGTTTAAACCTCTCGCTTGCAAGAGTGCCCTCGAAGCTCAGACGTTCCGGGAACTCGGTTCGACCGGACGGAAACACGTGTTACCAGACGGAAAACTCGTCTTATACTGGACGGAAAACTCGTCTGATACGAATCCGATGGCGGAGGAACGAGTTTACCGTCTCAAATGTATCCGTTCATTATTTCGTCTGTAACGACGGGAAGATCAGGTGGAAAACCGTCTTAAAATCCATATTAGAATTGAGCCGAAAATCAGAACGAGTTTTTTGTTTGTTAGACCTGACTTGCTAAAGACTGAAAATTTGCTTCTGGAGCTGTCACCAGATTGTAGTCCTGGGAGGGGGGGGGGGGGGGGGGGGGGGGGGGGGGGGTGGGGTGGGGGGTGGGAGGGGTGGGGGTGTGGGGGGGACTCCCATATAAAAGTGACGGGGGTGCTCGTCGGAAATTTTCGAAAAACACCCCAAAAGGTACCAGAATCTCGGTTGATGTGCGTGGCTCTAAAGAATTTTTACCCCTAAGAGGTACCAATTCTCAAACAACACATGTCATATTCTGTCATATTTTTTCGGCTCATAAGGGACGGACCATTAGAAAAGTGATGGGGGGGGGGGGGTGGGGAAAAAAACAAAAAAAAATTCGTGCAAGGGAAAATGCCAGGAAAAAAAATTCGTGCAAAGTTCAAGGCAAAGAAAAAAAATTCATGCAGAAGGAGAAGTCCTATTGTAGTTGTTATTCAATATATTGTTATTATTGTTGTTATTATTGTTATTGTTGTTGTTATTATGGTTGTTATTATTGTTATATTGTTGTTATTTAATATATAAAAGCTGCCAAAGTGCCTATTGAAAATAGCGCTCTTGGCATTTCAAAAATTCAAAACATTCTTGGGGCCTTCCTATACTATTATTTATAAATAGTAGTGACAGACCAAACACGACTCCCGCTAGTCGCAAAATGTGTAAAGAAGCCTTTTGAAATGCTTTCCCAAGAATGTCTACGAGATATTTGTTCCCTTTAGATCACCAATATAGAATTGTGACTAGTCACTATTATCTCTGTCTCAGTTTTGCATGCTCGATGTGTATTGTATGACTCTTTGATGATCTTTGGGATAAAAATCTCTTAAGTGACAGGAGATTTTCATGCTGTGTAGCCATTTATGGAATTATTGTTTCTCTATGCCTTCGTTATGCTAGCTCTCTTGGCATATGTTAGGGCTTCTTTGGCTAACTTTTGTTGCAAGATATGTAGTGATCGGCTGCAGTTTTTGTTATTGTTATGAATATGCTAGGATCAGTCAATCTCTCAGCCCGTGCAGGGGCGTAGCTACCTGTACGCACGTACGCACGTGCGTACCTGAAAAAGTCGGGAAAGAAGAAAGATTTGGGACTTGAGGGTGGGGGAGGAGGTAGGGGGAGTGTTTGGAAATTGATTGTGCGTACCTCTGAAAAATTCCTGGCTACGCCCCTGCCGTGATTTAGTGTCAAAGCCTGTGGTGTGCAAGACTTGTGAGAAAGTGGATCTTTATCACGGATGTAGGCGTCTAAGATCAAAGTCTGAAGCTGCCGTGTCTCTATTGGAATCATGATTTCTTGCAGTTTATGTTTTACAGTGGCGGATCCAGGGGGAGGGTCGGGGGGATCCGGACCCCCCCCCCCCCCCCCCCCCCCCCCCCTTTCAGACCTGTGTCTCCCTTGTGGTTCATAAAAATAATAGAATAAAATTGTTTTATACGTAGTTGTTTCACCTCCACCAATTGACTTAACAAACGCTTTTTTGACTTAACAAACGCTTTTCGAGTTTCAGGAGTGCTGGAAATGGCGTTTCAGAGGGTAAAATTGGAAAAATTTCCGGGCAGGCATGAACCCGGACCCCCCCTTCAGAAATCCCTGGATCCGCCTCTGTTTTAGCTCCTTGTTTTATATATAGTTCTGTTTCTGAGAAGTGTTTCTTGGAGCTTGAAGAACCTCCGTTGTTTCATCATGGTGTTATTGCATCCCGACATGGCTTGAACAGATATGGTGATCTGTATTGAAAATCTCACGGACGCTAGTGAATTCTTACGTTTTTCTTATTAAGCAAGACTCGAGTTTCGGTTCTTAGGTGAACCTCATGAGTTGCTCCCATAAGTAACTGTCTCGCGGAATAATATGAAATTATTCCGTTGTACATGAAATGTTTGCCGCTTTTGTACTCTTGGGAAGGATCGAATGTTCCGTTTTCTCATTGGCTCGTTTAATTGAACCAATAGTATTGGTGTAGTTTCGATCCGACGTTAAGTTGTGTTTCTTTCTGAGGCTTTATTCTTAATTTCATAGCATGTATGATATTTTCTGACACAAAGAACAGTTCTTTTAGTGTTGTAGAGAGGAGGTCTCGTGTATGTCTCAATGAATTCAAGATACACCGCATATTTTTTCTACAACAGGCGTGTAATTCTTGTGTCAAGTTGTGTTTGCTTCATGCGTTCCATAATAGGATATAGTCTTGTGCAACGTAGCGGACTATTCCTAATATATATTTTTCAAATATACGTAATGGTCAGAAATGGTTTTTAAGTATTACACCTTTTTTTAATTAGTAAATGAAAAACAAAGCAATATTTGTCTGAAAAAAAAAATTCGTGCAGAGGGTTTCACCTGCAAAAAAAAAATCCTGCACAAGCAATGGGCGAAAAAAAAAATTCGTGCAAGCTGAAAATCCCCCACCCCCCGCCCCCATCACTTTTCTAATGGTCCGTCCCTAAAAGGTACCGCGATAATTCTAATGGTGGTCATTTTAGATTTTAGTACCCTAAGCGGTACCAATTTACAAATTTTGACCCCTAAAAGGTACGACGAGCACCCCCGTCATTTTTATTTGGGAGTCCCCCCCCCCCCCCCCCCCCGGGATTGTAGTATGTTGTAAAAAATTCGCGAGTGAGGACTCAAGTAGTTGGAAATATATTTTATCGCACTACCTTAATCCCGTGGGATACCAACTTGTTCTTTGTTGCGACTATGATGTGAAAAAACTTCCAATAAGTCTTCCTATAAGTATTATAAGGAGTGTTTTGAGTATTTTGCACGGAGTGTTCGGCAGCTAGACAGACAAATTTATTTGACCTATCACACGAGGAAGTATCTAATTTACGGTTAGACTACATGGAACAATAAGTTCATTTAATGGAAAGTCCGTATTCAACAAAAGCTCGTTAGTAAGGGGATAATTAGAAGAAAACCGACTTATTACTTCATGCAATCTAATTGAGCTTGAATTCTCCCCAATGGATGCCTTTGAACTTATGAATTTAATAGATGCCATTCCTGCACAATGGCGTCGGTCTTTAAAGATAAATGGCTATATTGAAAAATAAAGTTTTGTTCTTCAAGACCAAATTCAATTAAATTTGATGGGGAATAGCGTTTTGATTACTAAGGCTATCTCTAAAGGTATCTGCGCAGAATTAAGATCTAGAATCACAGCCTCACCAACAGCCCAGCTGAAGTACACAAAAATTTTCAGCAATGAAACTCTAGAATGGAAAGAAATATATAAATTGCCATACAAGGTCGCTTTAGATACAAAATCGGGAGAATTTCAATATAGAATACTAAATATTATTTTAGCAACAAACAGCCTTCTGAAGAAAATAGAAATAACATGAAAACTCTTCAGTCTGCTCCTTCTGTGGTACTGTGGACGAATCCCTCGAACATCTATTTATATCCTGCCCCATTATCACAACACTTTGGACAGATCTTATTGATTGGTGTCACAATAGGAATATTGAAATTACATCACTTTCTGATATCGATAATGTCACATTGTAATTATATTGCGAAACAATATATCTATTACTGCAGAAACAACACTTTAAAACCATCTTTTAATGTCCTTTTATCAAGAAGAATCGACTCAATTTATCAACTCCAAAGTAGGATCGCCAAGTCGAAAAACAAAATTAGCTGTGTATATCAAGAAATGGTGGTAAATATATTTAAATATATATTGCACCGGTAAACATTAATCAACGAATATAAACCTTCGAAACGCATATGTAATTTGTTAATGTTACTTAACAGTCTAAAACTTTTAATTTTATACGACTTGTTTGTAAATGTAAATGGTGTATGTGAAGTATAATGTAATGTACCCAAATATGACAATAAACAACTTTGTCGAATACACAAAAGAAAGATTGTAGTCGGTATCACTTTGAAAAGCCAAAAGACATTTTTCATCAGAGGAAATCTGTAAATTATGATCAAGTTTTGCTAATTGTTACTATATATGTGCAACGAAATGTGTGATTTCAGTGGCGAATGGCCAGGAGGGAAATGGATTTGGATTGCAACTTGAAAAGATCTTTCACTGAGTTGATTCCCCGGTCTACGCAGGCGGGGATCCAGGAAAAACTTGACCGTTTTCATAGACTCTAAGCGCTAATATATATTTTAGATTTTCACTCTCTAAAATTGCTGTCCCTCGAATTTGAGCATTTTTTTTAACAATCTGACCGATTTCCGTAAAACGGTGAAACCGGTCTGGATCCGCGTCTGCTACGTTGAAAAATCGATCACAAATTGCGTATTTCGTTTCGAATTCACTTTAAACTTATATCATTCCTTTTCAGGTTCAAACAAACAGACTTATCAGTAATTTTAGCAAAGTTTTGATAAAAATCAGCGAAATTATAAAGTGACAGCTAGTAGGCTGTCAAAAGGAATTCCATCTGAGGCGATTTTCCTGTCTTCTTATATGAATTCGCTAAATGAGTTATAACCACCTTGTACCGCGTAGTCATAAACATACAGCACACTCAGGCTCCAAAAATCTGTCATCCTTACAATTTATGACCTCATCCACAGGTTCAAAAGTTAGAGCCACCTTGCACAGTAGCTGGTCACACTTTAGAACGATTTCATGGGACTCAAAAGTGTACAGCATAATAAACAGCACCACAGAAAGGTACTGCTCAGTAGCTTTCATTTGAATGGTCATACTTTAGGATTTCATCCCCACCTTGTACAGCATAATAAACAAGAAATGTTTCATAAAATCGCTTGGAATGGTATTGCACTGTTGTTCCATATCAATTTAGTGCCTTTAAAGGAAACTATGTGAAAACTAATACAGTTTTATCTTTTCAGTTCTTTGAGCTGAATATTACAGCGGCAAAACATTTTAGGGAAAAGAATCTTATCTTCCAAATTTACTAGTTTCACCTTTTCGAACATTCTAGCTGACCTTATTTCGTACATAATACGACATTTTTTATCTCGTCGCGGAAAAAAAAGTCGTTAATTTTTTCCCATGTTACGTACAAACTGAGTTTGAGGCGACATTGTCATTCATAAAACTTTACATAACAGATTTTCACTGAAACGATTCCTTGACGAATTAGCATTAATCAGTTTTATCGACATTGAGCTATCAGGGAGCGAACTATTGGATTAACTGATTTAAGGGTAGTTCTCTAATCTCTTATCTTGCAAGATCTTGATATATGAGCATTTTGCATATTTCATCACCCCGGTAATATCTCTAATAACTGATTTCTGGAAATTCGTCATTTCCCTATATAGGAAGGCCATTTACTGCAAGGAAAGAAATGGAATGGGGCGAGAAGGAACTTTATTTTCCCCATCACATAGCTATCATTTCAGAAAACGCCTATTTATTTCTGTTATTCTTCTAATTTCAGGCGAATATGGACGGATTACGTTTCCAAGGCTCTTCGGGCCGGTTGGCCGGAGGGCGCATTATGTCGTCAAGTTATCTTTGGTAAAAAAGATCCATAATTAATATGCTCATTTATCCTTATCGAATTTAACAAGTATTGACGGTCATTGACCTTTGTAATGTCGAATATTCAAGACATCTATTTTGCTGTGTTTCACACCGACACTTCCACTGCATTGGTCTCAGTCGCATTCTAAATATATCGCATCAAAAAACGGATACAACTGCTCGAAACGGACTGGTGCCGTTTATAGCTGCAAGAATATTAAAACTTCTCATGTGGAGAAAGTGTCTCTTTTTTTGGTTTCGAGACATAATTTGTGGAAACAGAAAAATTCGGCAATTGGTGGAAACCGAACATTCTTGGAATTTTTGCATTGGGTATCATGACGTTTGTATAGAACGCTGGTGGTCGTAATCAGAGGCAAGGGATGACAGCTGAACCAATGCAATAATCAAAGTAAGGCTGGCAATCAGTGAGCCATTCAGAAATTTGTCACCAGCGCGGGAAAACGGAAACCCAGGCCAAGCGCGGGTAATCGTGCAATCGAGCGCAGGAAAATATGCAACCAGTGTCCAAACGGACGAAGTATGCAACCGGCACCAATTCAAGCGCGAGAGAACGAGATTGTTTTTTCCTGGGCCGAGATGTTCAAAGTGAGATTATGCTTGAACGCCGAATTCAAGTTGTACGTGACTCAATGAAAAATTGAGTTTTAAGGTGATTCCATCGAAAAAGACGTTATGATGAATTCTTTTTTAAAACTTGGCACAGCTATTTATTACATCTAATAGATCAAAGATATTATAAAAAGAGGGGGCAACCACGCCGGTTTTCACGTTATAGGGTTGTAGTATATAACTAATTTGCTACAAGCAGTTGCAAAAAGGTTGAGACACTTTCCAAAAAAAATGTTCATTCCGTTTAAAAGCGACCGCGTGACACAAATGAAGTCAATGCCATGTGCTACTGACCGCCTCCCCCTTTCAATGTTGATGACTGTTAGTTTGAATGGCATTTTTGATCTGGTACAACATTGATAAGGGGGGAGGGGGTGGGGACTTGTTAAAAACCATGTTAGCCTCGAAATATGCACTACAGTACACAATGTCTCAACTCTTTTTGCAATTGCTTGTAGCTTATGACGACAATATTGCGAAAAATCCTAGCCTTGCCGGAGCGAGAGGCAAGAAATTAGTATTATTCTTATGATTGCAGAACAATAGAAACGTTTGAATGCAGAGGTCCACACAACGCGTAAATAAAATTCATAGCATTTTTTCATCAAAAAGAGGAACTAATGAGATAATAGGGAAAATTACCGATCTCCCAGTCGACTGAAACGCCTAAAATGATTCCATGATTTTCAAAATCGAATGATGACACTCTTCTTCAAATTTGGATATCTTGTGGAGAGTAGCATTTTCTTCAAATACATGGATAAAAAGATAGGTTACCGTGCTCGTTTGGGAGAAAACAACCACTTATTTTTTTAGCGAACTGAATCCTCAAAGGAAATCCTCTTGGTTTGGAATGCGCGTGCACTCGTGCACGTGCCTGAATGACGCAATACATTATGCGCAATAGTGATGCGCGATGCAATACTAGGGAATAACCTTAATTGGCTTATATTGGGCTAAAATATGTAAAAGTCTGGCTAAGTGTTATCGGCTTTCGAATAACCTTAAATTAATATGAGCCACTTAACTATAAAGAAAGCAACTTAGATTTAAAAATGCGCTTCAGTGTGACAGGTACATGTATAGGTCGTTTGCAATCAATCTCTAGAGACATAGATAACAATAGTGAAACGAACAAATGCTGGTGGACGAACAAAAGGAGCTAATGAGAGAACTATTGTTTATGTCCACCAGCATGGCGGCGATGACGTAACATGAAAACCACCCATAAGGGAACACGAAATCCACAGCAATAACAACGAAAGTTTAGTGCTAAAATGAATGTCCCTCTTCATATATATTTGTTATTTGTGTTGAAGATAACCAATTTTTTTATTGATCCATCCGTTATTTTTGGTAAAGAATTGCTTTGGTTATTATCTTGTTGTACGTGATATTACTTTTGTAATAATATACATGAAAAAATTACTCGATTCTGATTGGCTAAGAGCAGTGCAGTTCAAGTGTAACACCAGTGCAAAAAGTGTAACACCAGTGCAAATTACAAATCGAAAAAAATTTGATGCAAAATATTTTTTTGCAAAAAAAAAAAAAAAAAAATTCCAAAAAAAAAATGGATGCTAATTTTTTCATGTGTAATTATTAATAAGTAATCATACGGTTTTCTCGTTCAATTTGGGATTAATTTGCACTTGTGAGTTTTTCAAAAACTCCCTCGTGATTACAAGGTATGTAACGTAAAGGGTGTGTTCAATATCAATGTTTATATTTTACGACTTTTACAAGCTGTGATAGTTTTCAACCATGTATTAAATTTACCATAAGTTAATTTTGAAGACTAACTAACACTGAAACATAACGGTTTAGCAAGCTTTCCTTTTACTTTGGAAACTAGTTCTTCTAAAAATGTATCTACAAACAAAAAACGAGCAATATCTGTAGCTAATTTTGCAGAATAACTGAAACAATACAGCAACAAAACGATGATACGGGTGTATTAATTAAGAAATCATTATCTTCAACACAAATAAAAAAATGACGAAAGAATATCATTTTAGCAACTTTTGCTATTATTGCTGCGGATATCCCGTTTTGTTATATCTATTACACTAAGCGTGTTTTTAGATAAAAGTTGGTCTTTTTTAGGACATAAGGTTATTTGCGAGTCGATTAACACTTGGCCAGGCTTAAAAGCTTTTTACACGTACGTTTAATCTAAGTTTTAAGCCTACGATAAGCCAATTAGAAACTCTACAACTGCATGATATAGATATTTCTTGTTGTTGCGCTATTGTTGGCCGTTAGCTTTCGTGCCCGGGGGGGTACTCCCTATAATGGGTTATACGGGGATGCTCCGCCAGAAAGGGGTACGTTTTTTAGGCTGGAGGTATATGAAAGGGTCGGGATTTCACGAGTTGAAGTATGTGAAAGGGTAGGGATTTCACGAAGAATAGAAAACACGAGTTAAAGCATAAAAAAGGTAGGGAAAACTGCAATTTAAGTATTATAAAAAGGGCCTTTCAAAATATATCAAACAGACGCACGCAAAGACTATATGAAAGGGGTACCATTTTCAGCGAAAGGTATATGAAAGGGGTACCATTTTCAATGAAAGGTATATGAAAGGGGTACCTTTTCTGTCAAAAACGGTATATGAAAGGGTAAGGGTTTGGACCTCGGAGGGGAGCATCCCCGTACAAAACTTTGTTGAGTACCCCCCCCGGGCTTTCGTGTTGTGGTCATCCGCAAGAACAGCAAAAACTGCCACAGAAATATATAACAAAGAGCAATATCTGTACCTAATGTTGCAGAAAAACAAAAGCAATATAGCGACAAAAACAACGAAGTAAACTGTAGATAAACATCGATAAACTGACAATAAATCAATAATAACAAAAGCAATATTTCACAACCAAAAAAAAAAAAATAACGGATGTGTTAATAAAGAAATAACTATCTTCAACACAAACAACAAAAATTAATATGAAGAAAGATAACCATTTTGGCAATTTTTTTATTATATTATTTTATTAGCTGCATAGATAAAAGTTGCTCTCTGATCTTTAAAGCCAGTAAATAACATTATTCGAACCCCCCAGGGCCAGTCTTTCGAAAATGCTTTTTACATGTTTAATCTAAGTGTTTACTGTCTAAGTCAATCTAGTTCCAGATTGCTCCTGATTTTTTTTAAGGGTCTTTTTTTTTTAATCCGACCGACCGACCCAATAGATTAGGAAACGCATTCGACTGTAAACGGAAAAGAAAGGGGACGGCCTAACAAAAAGAATATTTGAAGAACGCGACGTTGAACATAATGATTTGATATGTATGTTGTCGAATTTATTTTTAATAAAAGTGTCGTTTTATTAAACACTTTCGTTAACTGTGTCTTGAAATATATCAAACACGAGAAAGGGTGTTTCATCAGGATATCCAAACACAGAGAAGTGGGTTGAAAAGTGTGATATAGTTTCTCAAATTGACCATTTAATTCGGAGAAAACGAAGGAATGATATCGCCGAAATCTATGCTTATTAAGACCGGACATCCAAACCTCCTTCACAGTAGTTTTCTTTGTGTTCTCGTCATGAATTATTAATGCCTTTTAGAAATTAATTTCATTTACTGTATAGGGTACTTGCCTTTGGCTTTGTTTTCTTCAAGAAGAAAATAATAAATGAACCTATTCAGTTTGTAACCGGTACTTATTGTAGTCATGTTTTGAAATCATGTGATTCTGCATATGTATATTGCTTCAAGCAATGTATGAAATGGAAACATGTAGTTTTCCTTATATGAAGTTATGGTAACAAGAGCAAGTTTGGGAGAACGACGATTAAGCCGGCAATAGAAACACGAGCCGAAGGCTATTTTGAAATCTTTTGGCCACAAAAAGTGATCTTTCGAGCACTTTAGCCGTTCACCAGAGCGAGCCGAGTCTCTTACGGTGGCCAATATACCTAATCAACTCAAAGAAGGAGATATATTTCATGTTTTCATAGCGGTGGGAGCTAACGATGAGGTTAACGGCTTTTAACCAATCAGAGCGCGTGTAGAATCTTGTTTACCTTTGCTTTCCACGATAGGAGAACGCTTTCTGATCTCGTGAAGCCGGCAGGCTTTCAGTTGAGATTTTGGTCAACGCCCCGCACATTTTTCAGGGGCACCTCTCGGCTGAAAACTGGCCCCAACTCCAGGCCTCGCTTTCATTCTCGTGCTCAGACTCCCCCCGGCGTTAAACGCACTCTTCTAATCTGTAATTACTACTAGTTTAAGAAACTTATACTAAGAATAAAAAGGCGCGTGGATGTGGCTGGCAAGAAATCTTTAACAGAAAGTACAGTCTATTAATTGCCAAAGAAGGCAATATTCATTGAAGTTCTAATGTGACACATCATTAATAAAAGAGTGCAATGGGAAGGGTCAAGGTCCATTGCGGAAATCACATTCAAAAACTATGAATTACCCATTTTAATGGTAATTCCCCGGGGTGGGGGGGGGGGGGGGGGAGGGGGGGGGGGGACTCCCATATAAAAATGACGGGGGTGCTCGTCGTACCTTTTAGGGTCAAAATTTGTAAATTGGTACCTCTTAGGGTGCTAA
Organism: Dendrophyllia cribrosa; assembly: GCA_024195265.1. Lineage (NCBI taxonomy): Eukaryota > Metazoa > Cnidaria > Anthozoa > Scleractinia > Dendrophylliidae > Dendrophyllia > Dendrophyllia cribrosa. Next base: position 38,839,665 of record JAJLRJ010000005.1, on the reverse strand, counting down.
AATTCAAAATGATCCCGGTTGGAATTATCGCGGTACCTTTTAGGGTATTAAGCCCAGAATATGACATGTGTTGTTTAAGAATTGGTACCTCTTAGGGGTAAAAATTCATTTGAGCCACGCCCATCAAACAACATTCTGGTACCTTTTAGAGTGCTTTTCGAAAATTTCCGACGAGCACCCCCGTCATTTTTATATGGGAGTCCCCCCCCCCCCCCCTTCCGGGGTAATTCATTAATCAATTTTAAAAATTGATCATACCTTGAGGCAATATCTTTAATTTTTTCGCGACAAGTGATTTTAGCGAATTTAGATATAGCGAAAACGTCAATTTTTTATGATTGAACAATCATACAGCACGAGAAGACGCAAAAAACTTTGATTTCACTTTATAAGTACCGGTTCACGCAGAAACTTACACTTTTGTGATTACAGATGTTGATTTAATCTCATTAAATATGTCGTGCTACCGAAATGTTATCATATGTCCCAGTAATAATGTCATAGTCTCGTTTTTTGTATATGATAAACCTCAATATCGTTGGCATCAGTCGCACATATTCGGTAGCCAGCTGGACTGCTATCTGTTACATGATTTCTGATTATCTGAAGTTTTAATCTGATGATCTTGGCGCACATTTTAAAGAGAATTCAAATGGAGGCATTGACGAGAAGGGAAGCTGAATTTACTCGATTATTTTGCGACCGTCTTTAGTTAGAAGCGAATACAACCACAGGCAGCCCAACCGTGGTGTGTGAGTCACATCAAATTACAGATTCGAAGCCGGTACACAGTAATAATGAAATATAGGTAAAAATACGATTTGTCACGGAATTGAGAAGCGATAGAAAAATCGAAAATATTACACAATAAAGGCTTCTTACCTTTACTTTATTGTCCCTTGATGTGTCCTAACCGGGTAAAATGCATTTTTACCACTTTTGTCACTCGCCCCACTATCCACTATAAAAGAAGGACATTTTAAGACATTAATTAAACCAATCTTTAAACTATGGCACAAATTACAAATTAAAATTGAACTATTATTTAATTATTTTTTTCTGCGGATAGTGTCGTTTTTTAGCACTGCGTGTTATAAATGTGTCCTTTTTTTAAGGAAAAAAAATAAATGAACCTATTTTCGTAACCAATGCTTACTTTAGTCATGTTTTGAAATCAAGTGATGTTGTGATGTTGCATGTATACAACCTCGTTCCCAGGGTCTCTCTTCTTCCCCCCCCCTGGAGCGAGAGAGGGAGGGAAGAAGAGAGACCCTGGGAACGAGGTTGGCATGTATATGGTTTCGAGCAAACTACAGAATTTATGAAATGGAAAGAGTTTTCCGTGTTTCTATAACGATATATATGGTAAAATGAGGAAGTTTGGAAGAACGTCAAATACCCATAGAAACACGACACGAAGGCTATTTCGAAATCTTTTTGCCACCTTAAATATAATCAAAGCTAATATTTCGAGCGCTTTACCCCTTTGTCAGAGCGAATTGACTCTCTTACGGTGGCCGAATTTACTTTACACGAGGAAACTTTCCTGTTTTACCCCCCCCCCCCCCCCCCCCTACCGACGCAGCAAATTGAAATTGAATTATCATTTAATACATATTTTTCTAATAGTGTCTTATAAATTTGATTTGCTGTATAGGGCACTCGTCTTTTCCTGTCGTTTTTTTGTTTTCAAAAAAATAATTAATGAACCTATTTTCGTAAGCAAACCTTATTTTAGTCGTGTTTTGAAATCAAGTCATGCTGCATGTATATAGCTTCGAGCAAAATTTAGAATATATGAAATGAAAACAGTTTTCATCCGATCCCCTCATCACCCTTTAATCTCGGGCAAGCTAAATGAGTATTTCAATTTTGGGATTTCCGCTGCTGTCCTATATCCATAAAAGTAGAGCTACATGCAGCCACAGAAAGATTTGATTGGCATTTTGTCGAATTGAATAGCCCAATTTCGATATATTAAAATTCAACTTGAAACAAAAGACATCACTACGATGCTTAGGGGAATAAACCATACCAATCCCTGCTATCATTCCCTTAAGCCTCGTAGTGATCTCTTTTGTTTCAAGTTGAATTTTAATATATCGAAATTGGGTTATTAAAAGCAACTGCTAAGGCTTAATTCTATACATTAAACATGATGGACATGATGAACATCGATATATCCATCGCTAAACAGCGAGAAAGATAACCAGCAAAATCATTCCTTTCCCGTGGTTTCGAAATTTATGTCTGGTCTCCCGCAAAGTGTGAAAACTAATTTAAAAGATTTACACAAACTCGTGAATTTCCAAGTCGAATATGGACCCCAAATGCGTGCAATAAATTCGACCCTCTGACGGGGGGTAACAACTCTAAGAAGGCCTGTTTCGGGAGAAAAACAAAATTCTTCCGGGAATCTGAAGATTTTGCCGGGAATCGGGAGACTCGAAAAATTTTCGGGGAAACATGAGATAATGTTGTTAAAATTTCGGGAAGTTTGAAATTTTTGCGAGAATGTCTCCGAAAAAATCGGGAAGATATTCCAAATTTTCGGGACAACTTTCAGTTCCACACAGTATTGCTCAAACAGCGTTTGTTAGAGTTGTCACCCCCCGTCCTTTGGCTTGTGATGTTTGAGCCCGTTTTCGAGCATTTTACAGTGTTTGCGGAACATGTCAATACTTCCTAGCTATTCACAAGATTGGCCATCAGCTTGGCACGCAGATTAAACAAGAATTGAGAAATTTCTCCCAGAAATTCGGGTTTGTAGCTTGTTTTGTTAACGAGCATCATGTATAGAAAATTTCAAGAGAATTTCAGAGTTGAATTAGATGATGGCCTCGATATCTCCGCACTTATGCTCCACTAATTTTGCAGAATAAGTCAATACAGGCTGATTATAGAAATTTAACACAAACATAACAGAAATTTTTTTCACCCGGTGCGATTTTATTCAACAAGAGGCTCCAAATCCCACGTCAAAGCAACGTATTTTAGGTTATGGAATTGAATCGGAACAAACGACTGACTATTACAAACTTGCTTTCACTATTACAAAGGAAACTAAACTAGTAATGTTTCAATATAAGATCCTGCATAATATAGTTTTTACAAAAAGTAAGTTGTTCAAAACAAAGCTAGCAAACAATAGCTTATGTTACTTATGCAAATCAGGAAATCAAGACCTTAAACACATGTTATTTCTCTACCCTGTTGTTGCTCAATTCTGGGACTCCTTTAGTGAGTTATACAAAGAGTATACAGCTATTTCAATTAACGTTGTCGGATGAAAGCGCAAAGCCAAGACCGCAAGGCAGTATGGGTAGTTGTAAATAACCATACTAGATTCCGGTTGTCAGTGCGGGCGCGACGGAAAATGGGCGACAGTACTAAAGACGTTTGCATCATTTTTTTAAAGGAGAAAACAAAAACCGATACGAATCATCTTGCCCCCGAAGCGTTCCATTATTTGACTATGTGGGAAGATAATTAAGCAGCCACGACGGCGGAGGCAGCGAGAACTGCAAAAACAATAGGTTTAATTAGCTAAAACAATGCCTCTGCACGTGCGTTTTACATTTTGGTACCTTTCTTTGCCGTTCACTGCAAAACAACAACGTCAAATGATCAAATTTCCATTTGAACTTGAAAGCCGTCCTTACAAATTAAGCTCCCGGACAATCCCGTCACGTTAGACAAACTAAACAAATAGGAAGAACTGCAAAGTAGTTTCTATGGAAAGAATCCTTGGTGCTGTTGTCGTAGTTGCTTTAGCTCCCTATTGTTGATTATGGTGAATCCTATACTACCTTGCGGTCGTGGCTTGTAGGCTTAAAGCTTTCATCCGACAACGTTAATTGAAATAGCTGTATGCCCTCAGCAATAGAGCTTTCTATCGTCAAAATCATGTTTGGAATTCTTAAAAGAGACAAGTTTGATAGACTTATCAATCATTTAATTCTTATCGCGAAATATTATATTTATTGCTGTAGTGTTAAAGAGGAGCCATTATTTATACCAACGTTCCAAGCTATAGTTGTAAGTAAAGCTGAAATTGAAAAACGAATTGCAACTAGGTCTAACTCTTTGACAACTTTTTACCATAAATGGAAGCCCTTAATAGACGCAAATATCATACAAAAGTAAAGATTGCTCTGTAAGCGAACATTTTTCTCTCAACCCCGTACTTGTTCTTTGTCCTCCTTTGCTTGCTGTGTTGCTGTGTATCTGTGTCTTAGAACTATAATATATAATACATAATTACATCCAAATAGCTTGTTTTAAGTTGTAGCCTTGTATTATTGTTAGTTTTATGTAACGTTTCTGTTATATTTATGTATTTTGTAGATTGTAAAGAGTTATTAACACAAATAAAGTGCAAAAAAAAAAAAAACAACAACAACAAAAAAACAACAGGCTCCAAGTAGCCTATACTCATGCGCATGCGTAACAAACTTTTGGTATATTTTCAGTAAAAATAAGACAGAAATTCCCAGGAACCCCCTTCTGACGCTATTTTAGGGGTAAGGTCAAGATAAGTCATTTTCTCCTTTAATTGGTTCTTCTGTGACTCGTGTGCGACATTTCCTTACCTACCATTTACTCTTTCTTCCTTACCCCTAAAGTAGCGTCACGATAGGTCATTTTTTCTTTAATTGGGTGCCCCGTGGCTCGTGTGCCTTACTTTACCTACCATTTACTCTTTCTACCTTACCCCTAAAGTAGCGTCAAGATAGGTCATTTTCTCCCTTAATTGGGTTACCTGTGGCTCGTGTGCCACATTACCTTACCAACCATTTACTCTTTCTACCTTACCCCTAAAGTAGCGTCAAGATAGGTCATTTTCTCCCTTAATTGGGTCACCTGTGGCTCGTGTGCCACATTACCTTACCAACCATTTACTCTTTCTACCTTACCCCTAAAGTAGCGTTAAGATAGGTCATTTTCTCCCTTAATTGGGTCTCCTGTGACTCGTGTGCCACATTACCCTACCTTCCATTTACTCTTTCTACCTTACCCCTAAAGTAGCGTCAAGATAGGTCATTTTCTCCTTTAATTGGGTCACCTGTGGCTTGTGTGCTACATTACCTTACCTTCCATTTACTCTTTCTACCTTACCCCTAAAGTAGCGTCAAGATAGGTCATTTTCTCCTTTAATTGGATCTCCTGTGGCTCTTGTGCCACATTACCTTACCTACCATTTACTCTTTCTACCTTACCCCTAAAGTAGCGTCAAGATAGGTCATTTTCTCCTTTAATTGGGTCCCCTGTGGCTCGTGTGCCACATTACCTTACCTACCATTTACTCTTTCTACCTTACCCCTAAAGTAGCGTCAAGATAGGTCATTTTATCCTTTAATTCTCGCGAGTAAATGTTAGGATAAGGAAGGCCAACCATCACAACACACCTGATGTGAAACAGAAAACGAGAACTGCGTTAATTATTTTATTTTATTATTTTATAGTGTTAGCTATTCCAAATGTGGTAGACTGAATACTATTTTGTCAGGTCATCATTTTCGAAGACTTCCGTAAACTTCTGTTTTTGAAGTTCAACGTGTACAAATATAAAAGGAACATCTCCTTTATCCAAAAACAGTCGAACCTACACGTGCGAACACCTCTCCTAAGCGACCACTTTTCAAAATACCAATGTTTTTTATTCGAAACCTCTCGCAAGGGACCGCGACTTCTTTCAACGCTGTGGTTTGAATTTTTCTATTGTTTTTCTATACTTTTTTTTTATATTTTTTTTTATATGAGACGTCGACTTGATGACAATTATGTAGTTGTACGAACTTACAACACTGTATGGGCCAAGAGGATTGTGATGATTTGATCCTTCTCCGCAGGGAAATTCACGATCGATTGCTCCGCGTTCTTAAACAGAACAACACACTTTGTCACTTTGTAACTGCAGCTTGGATGCATGGTGATGAACCCTTAGAGTCAAACGTGGGATATAGATTTGTAACACAGGAACAAAGCGTTGTAAGATAGTTCGTACAGCTACATAATTGTCATCTAGTCGACGTCTCATATTTTCTAGTATGTTGACGTTCTCGCAATGAAGATGTCTTTCTGCTTGCTCCAAACCGGAAGCGAAGGCAATTCTCGAAGCCGAAAACTGTCTAGTCTCTCACCGTCCACCATTTTGGTCGTTGTGGGCATACTCTTTGGCGGTGTCAAGTGACCGACATCAACGCATGCTCATAACGTATATTCGCATTTTAAAATGCTCAAGGAAATGCGCGCGCTATGATTGGTCAAACCGAGTTCATTATAACTCGATAAAGCACGCGCGTGGCGTAAGATTCATTAAAACCGTTTTAATTTTATAAAAGAAATAAAAAAACTTGTTCCTCGTGCATTGTTGAGTTATATAAGCACTTAGGAATTTTTAAGAACACTCGAGAAGTGCGAAAAGCACTCGCCTTCGGCTCGTGCTTTTCTGCACTTCTCTCGTGTTCTTAAAAATCCCCGCGTGCTTATATAACTCAATAATGCACTCGGCGCGTTTTTTATTTCTTTAATATATGTTACGTTCAAAACGTATAAATATCCCATGGTTCATAACGTATAGAGTGTTTTCACATGACGTCATAAAAATTAAAAAATCTGAAGTATACATCCTACAAAGCTGTTTCTAACATGGTATGTGGATACAAGTGTTATAATCTTTTACAAAAAGTTTCAGGTTTTAACGATGTTTCGTTTTCGATTTATAAAGGTTGTAAATGTGTCACGCAATTCGTCACGCCATTTCAGATAACCCGTGAAAATAAACGAAATTGAACTGTTGAAAGTTGTTAATGAATTAATTTATAGATGCTTATAAGCCGATTTGATGCCTCTTATAGTGAATACAATAAATTGTGATGAGATTTTTGGTGTTATTAAGTCTTTAAATTTTTGGCCGCCCATGTTGATTTCCCCTCGTGGGACACCAAGATGGCCGCTCCATGCATTTCATACTAAAAATGTCTATACTCATTCGCCTATAACTCTTGAATGAAATGCTCTTGCGCTTCAAAATTTGGCCCAGATGTGTAGTTTTAAACTCTCTACTATTCCATAAACATTTTAGAATCGAAAACTGCTTCTGAATTTTGATATGACGTCAGTGAAAACACTCTACAAATATGCTTGCATCGTGTTTAAAACGTACATTTATTGATGCGAAAATATAATTTAGATCGGTTTTATAATACCCATGATATTCTTATCTTGATAGCAGTAATTATGGTCTAATACGAACATTTGAGTTCTTCTTAACATTTATATATTAATCTTTTTGTCATAAATGGCCTTCCATTAAAAAGAAATCAACCAATAAAACATGAAAAGGAAGGTGAAAAATACATATTATCTAAAAAAAAAACGTAGATATATGAAAGATGTAATTCAGCTGAAATAATTACAATAAAACATCGGAAAAAAATAAAACTGAACGGTACTAATTACTTTTTTCTTGGAGAAAATAAAATGAAAAAATGGAAAAAAAAAGACAGGGTCGAGTTCGACTATCTCGACCGGGCTGTGAACGACTGCCTATTCACAGGTGCTATCCCACTACTGTTTGACGCGGGAGCTTTTGCCTGCTGTGTTTCCACCCTGGGCCGGTTCGCTCCTCTTTAACCAACCTGGAGAACTCAGACTCCTCCGTATTCCCCATATTGACGCCAAACTTAGCGCGGACACCCGATCTACATAGGACAACCGCCCCCAGGAATCCCGATCTCAAGCCGTTCAGACACCCCAGCCTCCAAGCAGCTGGATTACAGGCGTGCGCCACTACGCCCGGCTGATGAACTGAAGGGAAAATTTACCTACCGACTTCTTGTTACCTCGTTTTGGAGTAACCGGAAGCAAGAGTGAACAACAACTTCCGGCGCAGTTAAAAACAAAATGGCGGACTACAGTGGAGAGATAATCTCCGATATCTTCAATTAGAACGAGAAAAACCAGTCAATTCTGAGTCTACGTTTTACAGAACAAGTCACACTTTCAATTTAGGATGATGATTTCCTTCGTTTGGTTACTCAGTGCTTCAATCCAACATTGCATTGCAAGAAGTTATGGTGTTAAAATATGGCTTTAGTCCAACTGTTTGAAATTCCAGAATTTTGTTTTAACAAAAACACGTCTTCTATGTATGTTTTGATGGCGTTTTGTGGCCAAGAATGGTGGAGTTGTCTTACCAATATTCAGCCGAATCTAGTCTGGATGGACTGGTACGTAATAAAATCAAGCTCCTTGCCTGCCTATGTAGATGTAGATGTAGATGCCGGACCTCGATCTATCCAGCGCTACTGGTGGGAGTAAATTAAATGTTCTGGAGGGATTACATGACCTGAAAGCATTTAATGAAGAAACCTGGCTTGATTATCAGAGCTTCAGTTAATTATGACATTAAACACGCTCACAAAATGCAAAGAAATTTTGAGAGTATATTGAAATAATTGCCATACTACAAGAAAACTCCACAACGTTTTCAATGGGAAGTCCTGCATAAGTGAACAGCTGATCTTTGAAGTCTGACATCTTAGAAAGGTATGATAAGAACATCACAGTAACGCAATGACTGCACTTTACACTGTTAACATTTTGCCAGCAAATAAAACTACCCCTCCACAAGAGATGAGAGGTCACAACATTCCCAGACTACTAATTTTTTTGTTAACTCCTGGCCCCCGTTGTTCAAAGGGTGGATAGCACTTTCATCGAATAAATCACTTTATTTCACACTAGATTGAGATTTTCAATTGAAATTTGGTGTGTGAAGACCCCGGGGTTTGCAGCCAATCAGAATGGTGAAACCGACTTTCTCACAGGTGAAAAAAGCGTTTCATCCAATCACAAATCTCAGTATGGATAAAATAAACAAATTACAGCATGGGAAGTGCTTTGCATTGTTCAAAAGGTGGATTAAATGCTATCTAGTGGATTGAACACAAAGGATTTTGTTAATACTTATCTACTGGATTTATAGATTACTTCATGGGCAGTGCGGGTGTACGGTATTTTAACACACAAGTTGGTTGATCGTATCAGAAATCGAACGAGCAAGACTTTGCGAGCGAGTGATCCAGAATGCCAAAACCCAAATTTTCCTCACTGGTAGCCAATGATACTTTATTGTTTAAGGTTACAGTGTACCTTCGGGGGTGTATCCAGTATAACAGCTCTAGCGTCTTAATATTACGCTAAATATACCTAAACCCAGATATCAAATTAAAGCTTATAGAGCTGGCTATCTAAATATGGAAACCATTTGGTAATGAATAATTGTTGAATTTTTTACGACGTCTAAATTCGAACGTCCGAATCAGCTTTAAAACGCTATAACTCAAAGCGATTATTGTATTTTGCTAATTTGATTTGTTCTTGGGTTTCCGAACACAAAGCGCTAAAAAAACGTGTTGGCGATTTCCCATATTCAATTGCAGTGAAAAGTTACAGAATATTTTCGAAAAGGGGAGAAAAAAAATTTGAGTGATCGCACAGAAATGGCTCTTGACGAAAAAGTTTTCGGAAATAAGAAATTTGCCGAAACGTTTTTGTTGATTATATGTTAGCCTAGCTTCTGTCCAAATTTAAGGAAAATCAAACAAATTCCCTTTGAGTTGTAGCTCTTTAATTAAAGTGTCCCCTACAAGCAAAAAATTGATGAATTAAAAGTGGTTGTTTAATTTGTTTTGGCTTGAGGTTTACAAGCCTAACGAAGAGTTGCTGTGATGTGTAATGAATCTTATATTTACAGGTTGCATTGTTCCTCCAGCAACAACCACTGCCCTGGCTTCTCTCACAATGCTTGTAAAATGGATGGCTGGGTTTAACAGAAGGAATTTCAGGCTGGAACTACAGGTGTACACTGTTGAATCGACCTGTGGAGTCAAAACATAACAGACTAGCTGAATAGGTAGTCAAGATTAAAGAATAAAATGTGGTGATATACAATGTAAGTGATTAAAAGTCCTTCTTGGTGCTTTTTATCTAGTAATAATTATTTTGATCTAGAACCAGTTTAGAGGTGTTTTAAAATAATTATTTAGCATGTAATATATCATAATGGCAAAATTTGAACTAGAATGTGAAATTGATCACATGATGTATGTTCACGACAACACTGATGCAACATATGATAAAGTGATAAAAATTAAGTAATTGCATGTTCAAGGAAGTTGATGCCATATTTTATAATGTTGTTAAGTAGTTATAAAATTATTAGGCAAGCATCTTTGTTGCAAACCACATCATCAACAGTTTTGCCATCACATTCAAAATGAAATGAAAATAATCAGGTTGGTTATGGTTGTCTATGATTTAGGGCTGCATAGCTTAATTTTGTGATGCAAGTTAGTCCATTTCTTAGCACCGATGAGAGTTCTTCATCACCACTAAACTAGGAAAAGACAATAACATTAGCCAATTGTCTAAACGTCTAAACGGTGATCGCATCTGCTTAACAGAGGTACAAACTGCGACCACTTAATAGAGGTGACCACTTAATACAGGTCAAGTTTACAGTAACAATGGGCAGTGATTTCTGGGAATTTGATAAGTGACCACTTCAGAGCTTTCAAGTTGATTTGCTGGGAAAGAGTGATTTTGATTGTGTCACTTCCCTAGGGGGGTCTGGGGGCATGCCCCCCAGAAAATTTTGAAAAATTTAAGTAGCTAAGACGCGTTTTCCTTTATTCTGAGCGGAAATGTGACCCTTTAAAAGTGACTATCTGCCATTGTTACATTACCGGCGGTAAGCACGGTATATGCAATATTCATTAAACCCACTGACCGGTGTAAGGCTAGCTCTGCACGAGAATTTTACACTGTTGGAAATAGTTCGACGCGAGTACAATGGCAACAGGGACTAATTATATCAAGAAATATAGTTAATTTACGCAGGTACTTACTTAAAGCAGCAATTTTCTACCTCAAAATCAACTGTTTTAATCAGAAACCTTAAAATTTTTTGTATAGTGTAAAACTACCTTGAGGGAACCTGGGGGGGGGGGGGGGGAGGTTAATGCTCCTATTGGAAAATTGACTAAATGTTTAAATGTGGTCTTCTGAAGTGGATAGAAATGGATTTAAGGCAACCAGTCGGTATTAAAAATTATGGTTGGATGTATTTTTAATTTGCTTGATTGAATCTACATGGTGTTCTCTGATAAGAAAATTAAAAAAAAATCATATTCTTGATTTTTCTTCCTCTCGTTTTGTGAAATTTCACTTCCGATTGGGAACAATACCATGCGAGAAGGGAGACTGTGAAACTGACCTTCTTGTATTGACTGTATTATATACCTTAATTATTACACGACTAAGACAGTCAGAGGGCCAATAACTAAAATCAACCAATCAGAATGCTCGATTGCCGGTCCAATATTCTCTAAGTATTGGACCGGGCACTGTCCCGCATGATCCCATGCGGTCCTCCCGCCGGCAGGAGTCGTGTAATAAATCTCTTATTAACCAAGCTTGCTCGGTACCGTACTGGGAGAATATCGGCCCTCGGTCTTTTCTGTACGGACCTCGCTGCGCTCTGTCCGTACTGTCAAGACCTCGGGCCGATATTCTCCCAGTATGGCCCTCGCGCTTGGTCAATAAGATATATGTATTACACAACTGCAATCATAGTGCTGCAATATAGTTGCAGAATTTACGAGTAAGATCACATAGAATATAACTTGGTTTACATGATAGCTGTAATTACTCTCAGATTTCAAACTGAACATAGAATTTTATCTCCAGACAGATGACAGTAGTTAAATTTCATATAAAATACGGAAACCTACAGGGTGTTGAAGCATCTAGGAAAGGAATTTTAATACTTGTTGGATATTAATTACTTTTTGCTGTAAAAAAGAGGATGGGTGTGGGGGATTAAAAGTTCCATGTTTGGAAGTAAATTGAGTCTTAAAAATCTGTGTTTTTTTTTTAGGTTTCTTTGTAAATGGTCTAAAATTTGATCCACTTCCCATCCCATGGAGTCATCTTCTGAACCAAGAAGTAGAGAGGTACATGTATTTTGTGGGATCTTTACTCCAGTTTGGCTTCAGAGTCTATTCGACATGCATCCAGAAGAACAACCTCACAAATTGCTTGCAATTCTCCTTTTCGTCTCAAAAACATTGTCAAGAAACAGGGTGCCTCAGAGAACAAAAGCTGCCAGCCTGTAGGATTACCAACTGAAGGCTTCTTGCTTGTCAAATATTCCTCTGTTCTTCTTCTGATTAACAAAACCCCACAGTGCTTCAGATGTTGAATGAATATTTACAGGATTTGCAAGGAAACACACCTCAGTCATTCAGTTTAAGAATCTCTCAGGGGCATGCAGAGTCAGCACTCACCACTGATTGATCACTCTCAGACTCAAGCCAGTTACAAACCAAGTTTTGCTACAAGTTGTGTATCTCTTCAGGGAAATAAAGCAATCCCATGTACTGTACTCCTTGACCACAAGAATTCTGTTCTATAGTGTCACACCTCTTGTCCTGACTAGCTCATCACAACCCTCCCTTGGTACCATTCAGAAGCACGAGAAGCCACCAGGATTTAAGAAGTTGGATTGATCAACATTTCCATCTGGGTCTTTAAGGTTAGTATTTGGTTAAATTTTGGAACAAGTAAAGGGCTGAGGACATGCTTGTCATTAACGTTGGCATTTTCCAATCACAAATTGTGGGGGTTGTTTTTAGCCAAAAAAAGCATTTTGTTGCTAAAATAATGGCTGGTTAAGTTGAGGTAAAATTGAGGTAAAAAGAGATCCATTTAGACCAAAAGATTCTACATCATGATCTGTTCAACTGTCAATAAAAAATTGTCATGCATGGTTCTTATTAAGGAAAATGTACACAGCCCCTCTGGATACTTGCCATGTTGCTGAATGGCCCACCCTGGTGGTGTGATCGTGTAGTAGTTAATGTTCAAAGACCTGGTCTTGGCCTTTGTATTTTATTGTTACTCCATGTTGTCTCTCTCCACCCAGGTGAAAAAATGGGTACCAGCAGAGTGTTCATTAGGCATTGGAGATCGGAGAATTCTCCGCCTACTACGCAGAATTCTCCGGCTAAATTTCGATGGCAATAATGTAGCTATCTTCGCTTTCATTGTCAGATAATACTCTCCTGTTACTTTACACTATTCTCCTGCTACTACAATTCTTAATGAAAACCCTTACCAGTAACAAAATTCTAGGGATTCAACCCTGCGATGGACTAGCATACCGTCCAGGGGGGAGTAGCAATATTTCTACTAAGCTCCAGCCATGTGGATTACGTGTGGGTTACCTGTGGCTCATGTGTTTTACCTTACCTTTCTTACTTTTTGGTGAAATGCATGATCTCTTGGCCCCTGTGCGATTTCTTTCACTTAAATGTATGTGAACCTGCCATTACATGTACTTTAGCAAGAAAGAGCTTTCTTGCCTTAAAAATGCCAAAAATTCAACATAATTAAGGTGGTTATGCCCTCAGCCCTTCAATTGTGTGAGAATGTTGGTGTTCAATATAATAAACTGCCCTGATAGTAAATTACTGTCAATTGCCTGCAGTAGAATCCCAAAATCTTAGAAAAAAAGACTCATACAGCAAATATATTGAACCTCTTTTTACCCTGAAGAGAAACTCGGTACCAAATTGAACAGCATTTTGTTAGTTTTTCCTGTCAAACAATTAAATGGTACCTCTATAAACTTGTAAATGTTGTTTTGTGTTTGAAGTAATATATCAAATATGAGACACAGTGTTTCATCACAAGATCAAACACTGAGAAGAGAGTTGAAAATACGACGCGCAGCGGAGTATTTTTGACGAACTTCGAGGTGTTTGATCTTGTGATGAAATACTGTGTCGAATGTTTGATATTACTTCTCAAACAAAATGATTTTAGAAGGAGAAATTATGGATGCAAAAATAAGGAGTGTTTCATCTGATTTCCAAACACTCATTAAACATTAATTTCCTTTGTATTTTCTTCATGAATTATTAATGAGTTTGAGAAGTAAAAAGGAAATATGCATCACTTAGATCCATGTAAATACAAAATATAATCATTTATTTAACCTTGCTGTGCTAAACTACATGTAAAGTTAACACAATTCCATATTCTCATTATTAAAAGACAATGCAACTGAAATGCATTCAAACAGTCAATTTAAAATATTTACTTAGAAAAATGTTGTTACTCAAATCAAGCCTAATAAAAAATAACCATGCAGTGCTAAGGATCATTTTACATTTTTATTAAACAAGTGACAATGCAACTAAGTAATGTAACTACAGTGGAACCTGTATATAACGGCCACCCTCAGGACTTTAGAAACTGGCCGCTTAATACAGGTGGCCGCTTAATACAGCAGGATCACTAAAACTACTCACTGAGCGTGGTAAAATGTCAATTTTAGTTGGGCATCATACAACAATGCTTCATTCAAGCAAAAACCAAGAAAATAAATGCTCTTTCAGGCGATCTCTTACTTTGAGCAAGGTTGCTTAAACTTGTAACTGTAACGGTGAATAAACGTAACGTTATGTAAAGGTACAATCAATAATTATTATGGTCTTTTACTCTACTACAATATACAGTATTTCTATGACTATACTATACAGTAGCTTTGTCATTTCTTGAGTGATGATGGATCGAATCTTAAACACAATAAAATACCGCATAAAATGACATGTGGCTTTAAGTTTCCATTCACGGGTGACCGCCTAATACAGGTAAAAATAACAAAGAAAGACAAACATAGGACTGCTAAAGGGTGGCAGCGGCCGCTGAATAGAGGTGGCCGCTTAATACAGGTAGCAAATACAGTGTTTGTATGGGCGAAAAATCGGGACTTTGAAAACTGGCCGCTTAACAAAGGGTGGCCGCTTAATACAGGGCCGTTATATACAGGTTCCACTGTATGTACAATCATACCAACAGCGTAATCCTTTCACTCCCAGAGTCAATCGTGGAGAGATGAAGTGTAGTTCTAACTTTTTTAGTCTGTTAACAAAACCCTATGGTGTGACCATTCAAATGAAACCTCTTCAGCAGTACTTTTGCATGGTACCATTGTTCTAACTTTTGAGTCTGTTGATGAAATCCTATGGTGTGACCATTCAAATGAAACCTCTTCAGCAGTACTTTTGCATGGTACCATTGTTCTAACTTTTGAGTCTGTTGATGAAATCCTATGGTGTGACCATTCAAATGAAACCTCTTCAGCAGTACTTTTGCATGGTACCATTGTTCTAACTTTTGAGTCTGTTGATGAAATCCTATGGTGTGACCATTCAAATGAAACCTCTTCAGCAGTACTTTTGCATGGTACCATTGTTCTAACTTTTGAGTCTGTTGATGAAATCCTATGGTGTGACCATTCAAATGAAACCTCTTCAGCAGTACTTTTGCATGGTACCATTTGTTCTAACTTTTGAGTCTGTTGATGAAATCCTATGGTGTGACCATTCAAATGAAACCTCTTCAGCAGTACTTTTGCATGGTACCATTTGTTCTAACTTTTGAGTCTGTTGATGAAATCCTATGGTGTGACCATTCAAATGAAACCTCTTCAGCAGTACTTTTGCATGGTACCATTGTTCTAACTTTTGAGTCTGTTGATGAAATCCTATGGTGTGACCATTCAAATGAAACCTCTTCAGCAGTACTTTTGCATGGTACCATTGTTCTAACTTTTGAGTCTGTTGATGAAATCCTATGGTGTGACCATTCAAATGAAACCTCTTCAGCAGTACTTTTGCATGGTACCATTTGTTCTAACTTTTGAGTCTGTTGATGAAATCCTATGGTGTTACCATTCAAATGAAACCTCTTCAGCAGTACTTTTGCATGGTACTCTTTGTTTTCAATATTTTACAAAATAAATTTTAGGATTTTTCTTGAATTTTGCTGTTTGGCAGTCTTGGGAGTAAAAGGATTCATCTAAAATATCTACCTTATTACATGAAATTTTTGCGACAAGTTTATTTAAATTTGTGATTTTGAGGTGCGCATATTTCGCGACACTTAAATTTCATGATTTTGTGGAAATTTTGCATTTTGAATCACTTTAATTTCGCGTTTTTGAGTAAGAAACAATTTATTTCCTTGGCAATGTTATTTAACATGTGCTTAAATTAAATAAAATGATAAAAAACGAAATAAATTAAAGGTCAGCAATTAAGCCTCAAAATTAACAAAAAACGCAGCGGCGGGACTATACAGTATGTCAACAGTAACAACAAAGTAGTTCATGCTTGTACGCGAATTATTGGTCTTGACCAAAAGACCATTTTGGCATTCTCGGTATTGAACTGGAACTAGCGTGCAGTCGAGGCTCATGCGGGGGAATCTTTTCACATGCAAATATTTTTAATGATATTCCCCCGCCTTAGCCTCCATTGCAAGCTACAATCTTGGACAAAAGTAGTTGAGACTTTTGTACACTAACGCGTGAAAACCAGACTTACTTCGAAAATCATTACAAATATCGTGTAACACAATGCTTAAACCCCCCTCCCCCCATTCAATGTTGTTCATTATTTTTGTTGGACTGTAGAAAAATTATTTCAACATTTGAACAACATTGTACAGGGGGGGGGGGGGGGTAAGAAATGAATGTCATGTGCGTTGAGCTTAAAATGTCGTATTTTGTCTCAACCCTTTTGTCTAAGATTGTAGTACCAGTTCAATACCGAGAATATGAATATGGTCTATTATTGACCACATTTATTGACTGCACTGACAATATTCAGTATTCAATTAATGATGACAATATCCAGCTTTTACATTAAAAATTTCTTCCTGCAGACTCTGAAGAAAAAATGATGCTGTTTAGTAACATATTAAATACAAGTCCCACGAGTCATTTGTGTAAATGTCTTGATATGGATCAACAGAATAGTTAAAAAATATTATTACTTTGTAAACTTTTCAATGGTAATAAACTCATTCTTTCTTGATTATCGACATAATGCAAGTCACTTAATTTTCGCATCATGTTATGTTTGCGACATTTATTGATCATGTCACTTTAATTTCGCGTTTTTTTTAATCACGAAATAAACGTGTCGTAAAAATTTCATGTAATAAGATCCATAACAAATTATATATAAAAATGCTTTTCTTATTGTTACAATTTAAACAATAATTAAAAAATGCAGCTAACCTAATTACACATTGCTGTCAATAACAATAATTACAAAACTACAGGTTACTTACACTTATTCGAAAACAGGCACTAAAACAAGTTAATTGTCACATAAGGCTTCCTATCATTGTGTAATTAGTGCTTTGTCACATATAAAAAATTTGGTTAGGTATTAAAATCACCCCTAACAAAAAAGCTGGAAAAAGTTGCAAAATATTTTGATCAATATAAATCCATTTTGCTACTAAAGTCAGTTTGTATAAGACGCCATTTACATAATCATTTTTTATAAAAGCAGCTCACACAATACTTCCCCTGAGAAGCATTGTGTGACTCACAAAATAAATAATGACTGCAGTGAAGATAAGAATTGTTAGAGTTGTCCTTGTACTGAATATCTTCAGCTGCTAACTGTATTGTTACTTCCCCTGAGAAGCATTGTGTGACTCACAAATAATGACTGCAGTGAAGATAAGAAATGTCAGAGTTGTACTGAATATCTTCAGCTGAGAAGCATTGTGTGACTCACAAATAATGACTGCAGTGAAGATAAGAATTGTCAGAGTTGTACTGAATATCTTCAGCTGAGAAGCATTGTGTGGCTCACAAATAATGACTGCAGTGAAGATAAGAATTGTCAGAGTTGTACTGAATATCTTCAGCTGAGAAGCATTGTGTGGCTCACAAATAATTACTGCAGTGAAGATAACAATATTGTCAGAGTTGTACTAAATATCTTCAGCTGAGAAGCATTGTGTGGCTCACAAATAATTACTGCAGTGAAGATAAGAATTGTCAGAGTTGTACTGAATATCTTCAGCTGAGAAGCATTGTGTGGCTCACAAATAATTACTGCAGTGAAGATAACAATTGTCAGAGTTACCTTAGTTTATATTTGTTTACTGAATGTCTTTAGCTGCTAATCAGTTTTTGAGGTCTCTTCAGTGTCTATATATTGTCAGAGTTACCTTAGTTTATATTTGCTTACTGAATGTCTTCAGCTGGTATTCAGTTTCTCTTTGCATTTTGCTGCTTATTTTAGGATACATATTTTTCTGGCTCCATAATCAGAAACTAAAATACGCCCATCTGGTGTTGTGGTTATTCCTGTGGGGACTTTTAACTTATCAACAGTTTTTCCAGTGAAACAACCTTCCACTGTAAACTGGTCAACACGACCATTGGGTCTATTGCATACAAGAAGATTATAATGATTGCCACATTTCTCAAGACATAGTCCCCGAGGACCAAGCAACTGTCCATTACCCTCACCTGGTTCTCCTATTGTGTACAAGAGCTTTCCTGAATTGTCAAAAACTTTCAAGCAATCGTTACCACAGTCTGATACAAAGAACCTGTCCTGATGGTGAATACATGCAGTGGGACGGTCAAGTTTTCCTGGGCCACTGTCTCCAAATTTTAACACAGGTTCACCATCCTCAGATAACACCTGCACCCTACTATTTTTGTAATCAGCTACAATAACCTGTCCTTCACCATCCATACAAATGCTGGCAGGATTCTGAAACTCACCGTCTTTTGTCCCTTTCTTTCCAAAGCTTTTCATATAGTTCCCTGTGTTCGCGTTAAATTGTTGAATGCGATGATTGAAATTATCCGCCACCAGAATGTTATTGTCATTTAGGTATGTGACGTCAGATGGACAGTTAAGCTGTCCAGCATTGTTTCCATAGCAACCCAGTTTTCTTACAAACTTTCCTTCCTTGTCAAATATCAGGATACAATGTTTTCCAGCATCAGCTACAGCGATGAGTCCTTTACTGTTCACAGCAATCCCATCTGGTCCTTCAAGAGTTGCTCCTTTTAACTCCAACTCTCCTACAACCTGAATGAGCCGACATTCCTTTACCTGGACAGTGTAAGGACTGGTTGCAAGCTTCTTGCCGTTAATCTTTACTGTGATGTTGAAGGTAAATGTACCTGGAACTTTAGGTGTAAACTTCACCAGGAAATCTCCATCTTTTTCTTTTTCGCTAGTCGTTAAACTTCCTACTTTATCAGCGGGTTCCACGAGCACTTCAACATAGAGTTTGTATTTCACTTCATACTCTCGTTCTTCATGGATTCTGGGACGGATCACAAACTCTGCTTCTTCACCAGCATGGAAATCTTGTGTCAGTCCTTCTACCACTGGCTCAATTATTAATATGCAACCGACAGTCAAATTCTCTGGTTCTGAAGTCGGTACAAACATCACAAAGGAATTGAGCGGAAGTGCTGGGACTGGGTTTTTTTCAAGATCTTCAAACCGCTGCTCCAGATTCGGTTTGCTCTGCATAATGTCCGAACTGGAGCTTCGTTGAACCAGGTTTTGAGCAAACTCGACTGCTTGGTTGATTTGCTTCAGCAAGGACTGCACTTGTGTCTTTGTAGAGTTTAACTTCTCCTCCCTCGACACGCACGTGTTCTCGAGGGTGGTAATGATCTCGCGCTCGCGTTCTCGGATCTTCGCTATCATCTGATCGGCTGCTTGGGAAACTTCACGTTTAGTAATAGTGAATTTGGTTTTCAGCTCAAGCTCTGTTTGTTCTAATTTATGAATCGCTTCGCTGCAAACTTTGGTCTTTTCTTTCATTAACTCAGCCCTCGCCAGGATGTTAGTTTTCTCGCTGTCCGCTGCTTTGTCCAAAGGTTCCACTTCGTGGGTCTTGTGATCTGTGTTGATGCATATTTGGCAAACACATGCTTGGCATTTGCGACAGAAAAACTTCGACACCTCTCGCTCGTGGTACTGCTGGGAGCAAAATGACTGCCTCTTCATCAGGGCTTCGTAGTCTTCAGCTTGAAACTGTTTGACTGGCGTCACCTTGTGTCCTTCGGTGAGCGCAGTGTTTCTAAACAGTTCATGTGCGTTTACACAGTCACTGCACATGAATTTAGCGCATTCGAAGCAGTAGCTTATCTCCGCGCTCTTTTTCTTACAAATGCCACAACTGATCTCATTTCCATTGCCGCTTTGTCGAACAGCGAGAAGACTTAGTAAACTATTATGATGAAAACTGGTTGGCAGTTTATCGAAGC
Organism: Dendrophyllia cribrosa; assembly: GCA_024195265.1. Taxonomy (NCBI): domain Eukaryota; kingdom Metazoa; phylum Cnidaria; class Anthozoa; order Scleractinia; family Dendrophylliidae; genus Dendrophyllia; species Dendrophyllia cribrosa. The sequence goes on along the minus strand of JAJLRJ010000005.1, from coordinate 38,819,480 downwards.
GGTTTGCTTCGGGAAGACCGACTTCAGCCTGGCACTCGGGGCAGCGAAACTTTCCATTCCTTTGGCTGATCAGTGCGTGTTTCTTCAAGCATTCATAGCAGAATGTGTGCAGGCAGGTTATTGTCTTGGGATCGGTGAAAGTATCCAGACAGATTGAACATGTAACGTGCTCTTTGAGGTTTTTCAACAAAGACTCCATCGTTTTAGCAGCTTGTTTAATTAACAGCGACAAAACACACCCATTCGACTTGTTTTGATTCCGAGAAACAAGTTATTTGTAGTATTACAATATCAGTTTGCATTTTACTGCAGGCAGCCAACCAGATTTTAGCCTGCGAATACAGCCGCCTCTCATCGCTCCCGGCCGCAAGAGGCGTTCGCGCGAGAGAGCGTCTGCGATTTACTTTGAGAAATTCCATACTGATGACGAAAATCTGTCCCGCATCAAGACAGGAGCGCTGATTGGCCAACTTGATAATTTTACATAATTATGCTTTAAATTATGCAGTGTTGTAACTCAATCGCCAGTTGCGAGGATTAATCTTGTCTGTCGTTAGAAACTGTACGACTCTGCGTTCAATGTATTTGTCCTATGTTTAATGTTTGGACGTTACAAGCAAGTCAGTTTCAGGCTTTTATAGTTTTATCTGCGGTGAAGAGGTTTTTCTACTTTTGTCAATTTACCAACCGGATATGGCAAGTCACTGATATTTCAAACGGCGCCACTCGTGCACGTCTGGATGAATGAACATTTATCGGCGATACATGGGAAGAAGAATCCCGTAATTATCATCATCAGTCTGCTTTTAGCGGAAAGACTACCTTTAGACTCATGGCACCGCAATGGCCGGGGTCGAAAATGGCAGTTTCTTTCGCCAATATTTTCACGGCAAAGATGGAAACAGAAATAATAAACCACTGCGTGCAAGGAAATGTTATCCTTTGTAAAACAATACAACCCTGTGTGCCTACATCCTCATGGACAAATGAATCACAATCTTTGCTCAGACGGATCTATAAAGAACCTCCCCTTGTTTCATACAAAAGGGGTAGATCTTTAAAAGACATACTGATCAGGGCTAAACTGTAAAAATCAAACTACACTCAAAACCCAGTGAACAAAGGTCACAAGAAACACACCAGGCGCTAGATGGATTTGTGATGGGCCTGTCAACACCTTTCATTTCATTTGGTTTCACCGCACGCACATTATTATAATTATACGAGATTAGCGGCGGGGGATTTACGTCATCAGTATGGAATTTCTCAAAGTAAATCGCAGACGCTCTCTCGCGCGAACGCCCCTAGCAGCCGGGAGCGATGAGAGGCGGCTGTATTCGCAGGCTAACCAGATTTTAGTAATCTATCCGTACCCTCTGACCTCAGAGCGGAAATTGAAAGAATTTTTAATGGTCTCCTTGCATAGCTGCCCGGGGGGGAGGGGGGGGGGGGGGGGGGGGCTATACGGGTATGTGCCGCCCAACGGGGTCGTGATTTTGGGACTCCTGATCTAGAACGGGGTATCCATTTAGAGACTTTTCTTAGAATGGGGTATAATATTTCGAACGCACGAAAGCTTCAGATTATCAACAACCATTTTTTCTAGAACGGGGTATTAAACATTGTTTAACTGCAAAAACCGTGGACGAAGATCCTGCTGGTTTTTCGTTGGATCTCACAGGAGGAGACCTAGAACATCGACGTTCCGTTGACAAACCTAACATTAAATCCATACCTACTACTGTCTCTGAACACTTTCTTTCCCATTCTAACCATTTCAACACTGACATGCAACTTATTCCACTAGAAATAATTCACAATTCACGGGATTCTATTCGTAAAGCCAGAGAGTCGTATTTAATAGATAGAGCGAAAACACTAGAACCACGTGGATTGAACAGACGTGATGAATTGTAGTTTACGTATACTAGCCTTATCTTTATTATCTTGTAGGTCATTTCCGCCCCTCCATTTTTTAAATATGTATTGCGACATTCTCCTTTATATAATGTTGTATTTTCATTTTATAATTTAGTAACATCTTATAACCTGAAGAAGGCTGGTCTGGCCAGCCGAAATATTGTTTGAAATATATTTACTCGTTGTATTCAGCTTTGCAGTAGTCCTTGGACTTCTCGTTAGTATATGAAACATTGACCTATTTCTAGAACGGGGTATCATTTTGAGTGCAAATTCTTTCTAAAACGGGGTCCAAATTTGGGGACCCGGGCGGCACATTCCTACCCAAAATATACCCGAGTACCCCCCCCCCCCCCCCCCACCCCGGCATAGCTGTCAGATAATAATCTCAACCAGAAGCCTGTTATGAGCTTCTGTCTCAACCAACTGAGCCAAAAGCAAAACAAATCACACACAGTTGCACGTTTTGATACGATATTTATTATAACGTCGTTTGGTTTTTGAATCCATAATTCGTCGTTGAAATTAGTGTTTCTCAGAGCATCAATCAAATCGAATTTCTCCACTCTTATCTCGTGTTGATATGCAATCAAGCGTGATCAAGAACTCATCAGTAATAGTATTTGATATATTACATATAACTTGTCGATTTTAGAGCATCTGAGAATGGAAAAAAAGAATAAGCATGAGCCTTGTCGAGCGGTCCTTTCATTTATAAACTGGAATAAGTTGTTCACTACTATACAGTCACATACCTTATTAACTGATTTATAATATGAGTAGGCCCTCATTTCTTTCAGGGACAGTCGCGCAGACAATCACGCGAGAGAGCGCGTAAATCGTCTCGCACGCGTAAATCGTCTCTCACCCGCGTGCTTCGCGCCCGGAGGTTCTCGTCTGAAATTTTTGAAGTTACCAGAATTTCGCTTGATAGGCGTGGCTCAAATGTTTTTTTTTTGTAATCCCCTAATCAGTTCTAAAACAACACAAGTCATGTTCTGTTATATTTTTTCGGCTCAATACCCCAAAAGGTACCGCGATAATTATAACCGTGGCCATTTAAGATCAATCTGCAAGTTTTGTCAACTAAAAGGTACGAGGGTGGTCCCCCCGGGGCGTTACGTCAAGTTTTGCCAGCGCTCGCTCGCGTGATCCCCCTACTCGTAGTCTGTAACCGTTTGACCCCAATACCAACATGCATATTCTCCTTACCGGTCTTCATACATTTCTTATCAAACTTGTTGGGAGAAGGTAGAATGATCCGTAAGGCAATTCACCCTTGTTGATCATTTTCTAAATTCTCATGATCTGTACGTTTGATCAGTTATGTAGTGATGTTGTTATGAGAAATAAGATGCTGATCACTATTGGGGTTTTTATTAGAAGTAATATAAATAGACCATTTCCGAGTTGCCTTTAGCCTCTTTTTCGACAGATACCACGCAGCTCTTAACCTGGGTATCACGCAGCTCTATTGTTTTCATGGCTAGGGTCCATTGTTGTGTTGTTTGTTCTATTGTTTTCTCAGCAAATCAGAGAAGACCTTGTAAGAGCTGCGCACTGCCCCTTTTTCAAACCGAGGTCAAGTGCAAAACCATTCATATGGATATAAGTTATGCATGTGAAACAAACCTGATATTCATATGAATGGTTTTGCACTGAGCCTCACTTTGAAAAGAGTCTAAAGGCAACTCGGAAATGGGATTAAGGTATAATTGGTGTTGAGGGTTTATTTTCTCGGAGGGTCTATTTTTGATGGGGGGTGGGTGGGAGGTATATATCATTGGAAGGAATTTTGCGTTTAAAATGGGTTCAGCTGATAATTGGATGGCATTTACATCTGAAAGTTCTCAAATGACAGTTTAAACTCTCTTGGCATTATGTAACTTTATTGCAGTCAGATCACAACGTTTTTTTCTAAAATGCAACGATACCAAAACAAAGTTAAAGTCAAAAGAAGAAAAGCTTTTTTTTTTTTTGGAATTATACTGATACGGTACAAAAAACTAAAATTGCGAAACATATAGTTAAAACATTCTCGATTTTTTTTTCAATTAACTTAACCACTTATATTTAATGCGTACACAAAGAAAACTATGGAAACATCATACAGGTAGAAATTTCTTATGTTATTATTTTATATTGTAGGTGCTGTGTGGTAAAGGCTTTTCTGTTTTTTTTTTTAATTTTGTTTTTCTATTTTAGATCACAGCGGTCAAGTTTCATCGCAGAACAAAGGCATCAACAGCAATAACTCAAACTCGCTTCGTTTAACTCAGTTCAAGACTCCAGCAGGGGTTCGAGTTTTCAAGAAACTTGACGACTGCGAAGAGCTGCAAGCGGTTTCTTACGAATGGACAGAGTACGATGACTTGCCTTCTTCAGAGGATCTCAGTGCATTTCTAGCTGATTTGGAAATAATGGACGCTGTAAATAAAGAGGATGTACAAATTCTGCCAAACTTGTACTACGAAAAATGTTGCAGTCATCAACCACTTATGACGTCAGATGAGATGACCTCAGGTTTGCTGACAGCAGATAACTTGACGTTACAGGTGACGTCATCACAAATTACGAGTTTAAACGACGTGATATGTCGATTGACTCAAACTTCATTTAAAGAGGATTACACAGAGTTTACCGATCTTCCTTCTTCCGAAGATTTAGACGCTTTCTTGACTGACATAGAGCTCGATTGTGGAAAAATACCAGTGGAAAAGTCGTTATCGCCTACAGCTACCATGGGATCTGACGACGCCTTCCGCAGCAAATTCTGCTACGAGGCCGAGAATTCTGCAAGGTCACCATGTAGCGACAATATTACTTCAAACTCAGATAAAATTGTCCACGACATTGAATATTCAGATTCACAATTTCTAAGAGACTGTGAAAGCGTTTTCACTGAATTTACTGAATCAGAAAGATAGAATAGAAAATAGCGTAGGGGTCCCATCTCATGCTCATTTACAAAATGATTTAAAGTCTTGAATAATCAACAAATATCTACTCATTGCCGTGTAGAAAGTAGGAAACAAAGGAAGAACTTCTGCCGCTCTGGATCGACTGATGAGTTACATGAAGAACACATCCGTAACATGTCACTGGAACACGAGGAGGCCTCCTCACCTGATTTGTTTTCTCAATCGCTGTCCCGTGTGGAAGAAGTTTGCTCTGAATCACCAGATTTGTTCTCTTCTCCAAGACTTATCAATGGAGAATCAAGGCGTTCAAGGTGTACAAAACACTTAATCAGAACACCCGACCTGTTTTCTTCCACTAGAAGTCCTTGCAGCCACACCCACTCTTGCAGCAGGCAGGAAATGAACTCGGTATCTTTGTTTTCATGCTCTGATCATTCGCATCTCTCTTCTTCATCACCACCTTCCTCCCCAGCACAACCAACCTCACTCCCAATTTCGAATGAAAGCGAGGCTAATACACAGCTAATCATAAACCACCGCGAAGTCAAAAACAAGTTTGTCCGGAATTCACAGACTGTGAGTTTTCATTCCACACCCTACAATGTGAACGTTTCTGCCAAACATTTGCACAAAGTATGGACGCCGGCTGGAGTTTCGCCGTTGTTATCTGACTTCAAAGGAACAAGTCCGTGTTATGAGGATATCAGTGTTCAAGGATCGCCAAACCTGTTCTTTCCGATGTCAAGCAGCCATGCGTTTTAGTTCGTGTGATGTGGACCTTTTCCCAGGTCTCCCAGGGCCTTCACGGTGATGCGAGGGTGGTACGTTGCCAATAATTTTAGGGCCCTGAAATAAAAACTCTTAAAATGACAAAATCGTTTTGTTACAACTGCGTTAAGAAGAAGATTGTTGCATAGTCCCTCTGTGGCGAATGGCCGGACCTACAGGCTTTTAGCCAGAAATTGAATAGTGGGCGTCCTGAAGATATTTCCCATAATAACTTTTTAAAGGAGTAGGTGCAATTTTTATGAATTTCTTCACAAAGTGAGCGTCCACAGGACGCTTTGACACCCTGCTGGCTAAAAGCTTGCAGACTTGAAATATGAAATTTAAATGAGAAATGTGCAAAATTAATGAAATCAATTTGATAGTGTTTGTACCATCCGAGGTTTTCCGGCTTTTTGTTCTCGTCCTGTGATTTTAAATGCGTTTTCAAGACGCCTGTGTACGGCTACTGGCGATTTTTGCTACGATTTCGCAGAAATTTGTTTGAGATTTATTAATTGTGAGGTGCGCAACGCGCGTGCAATGTTAGCAAAAAACTGAGCTGCCTAGAGGAACCTCCAAGTGGAACGTTAATGTGTTTTATGCTGACATCAAGTGTGCCTCGCTTCAAAGACACGTCAAAACCGCGATCATATCGCCATCAAATCTGAGGGAAAATCGCTGGTAGTTTGCACAGTGCGATTTCAGGAAATCATGCTTAAAATCGCTGTAGAAATCACATTAAAAGGGCTCTTTGATAAGCAGTAGGTGTTGTAGAACTAAGCCAAACCGTTACCTCTGCGCATTCACAACACCACAACAAACGGCAAAAACGTAAATAAAAATCAGTGGCAAGCTGGGAAACAGGACCGGTGCCAAACGCGGGAAAACATCTGACTCGTCCCCAATCGTCTCTCTTGGCAAAACGTAGAAGACGCTCGCGGGATAGGCGAGGAACGAGAGAAGCGCGATCGAGGGCATCGCAAGGGGTGATGGGCAGGAGGAAAAGGAAAGGGAGAGACCCTCCCTTTCCTTCCCATCACCCCTTGCGCTCCCCTCGTTAATTGAGAGACGACTGGGAACGAGTCAGGGGACATGCAAATGGCCAAGCGTCAGCCTCCGTAGCTGGCGGTTTTGTTGGCGCGTGCGATGCTGAATTTGCGAGCGACGAAGTCGCGCGGCCGGAATGGAGAGGAGGTCGAGAAGGAAAACTTTCTTCCCTCGCGGCTTCGCTGCTCGCGAATTCAGTATCGCGCGCGCCAAGAAAAAAACCGCCCGTTACGCAGGCTAGCCAAGCGAAAGAAAATAGATCAAGCTCCGGAAAACATGCAACTGGCGCAAAGCGAAACAGGGAATAAGTATATTAACAATCTCTATTGACCTCTATTCTTTTGACGCTTTTGTTAGCAAACCTTCTGCTCAACCTTCAAACATACATGCACCGTGAGAAGAGAGAGATTGCGATAAAAGCCCAATAAAATAAAATGTGTAATAATTAAAGAGAATGTGATCATCTCAGTTATACGGCAACTGAAGGAGTTGCAATAAGAGAATGTGATCATCTCCGTTATACGGCAACTGAAGGAGTTGCAATTAGAGAATGTGAATCATCGCAGTTATACGGCAGCTGAAGGAGTTGCAATAAGAGAATGTGATCATCTCAGTTATATGGTAACTGAAGGAGTTGCAATAAGAGAATGTGATCATCTCAGTTATACGGTAACTGAAGGAGTTGCAATAAGAGAATGTGATCATCTCAGTTATACGGTAACTGAAGGAGTTGCAATAAGAGAATGTGATCATCTCAGTTATACGGTAACTGAAGGAGTTGCAATACACTTTTAAACTTTTCAAACTGATGCGAGGCCGAAAGAGACTGTGAAAAGGCTTTACGAAATAAATCGAGAAACCTCGACGTGAAGAACCATTCAAATAACCGAGACTGCGAATCCATTCGCCACTCCTCCTTTAAACTCCCCCCAGTACGTGATAATTTATAGAATTTTGGAATGGGGAACGCTGGGCGTAATGTAATTTAATAGAGTCTAGAATACCGGCTCATCCTCGGTGTAAAAACCTGTCTTTCTTTTCTATCTATTGTTGTCTTGCACTCTATTGTTTTATACAGTTTGTTTTCTTTGTTATTTTTCACACTCGTGAGTTTTGGCAGGTTTTTGCTCCGACGTAAACCCGGAATACCTAACTGCAAATACTTGTTTGTTTCGTCGGTCCTTTTACGGTTTGATAAATAAAACAGAGCCAACCTCCAATTGTTTGTTTATTCAGTTACTTGTGACAGCTTGACTGAAGTTAAGCTTAAGGTGGCTGAACACAGTTTGCGCGCGCTCTTCAATTTCAGCTGCTTACGTGAGTCAGCGTGCGCAGAGTTTTGAGAAAAACAATCGTGGCGCCTGTTCAGCGATCATTTTATTTTGCTCAGCGTGGATCGCGAAAGTGTTGTTTTTCGTCTTAAAATCAAACAATTTTTTGTTCGTAAAAATGTTTGTTGAATCAATAGATAATATATGGAACCATTGAAGAATTACACTGCCTTTTTGGTCGTTTTTGTCTTTGGATCGAGAACTCAGTCAAATGCAACGCATGCGCAGTTGACCAAAAAATTGTGACTGGATGTTTTAGCAACTTTCCTCGGAAACGTGCTGATTTCTACGAAACTACTCATTAGAATTTCACGAAATTTGGCACAATAATAGTTCCGAATATGCCGAACTCACCTGCCATCAAAAATTTGAAATCTAACAGAGGAGATTTTTTCAAAACGCAGACATATTAAACCACAAATTACGGAAGATCCCTCTGTCAAAATTACATGAGACCAGTGTTAACATGCGAATATTTTTACGAGTTTACTGGAGACAAATGATGGACAAAATCTAATGACTAGATTTTCTGAAAATAAAAGAAACCAAATATTGCAGGCTGATTTTCAATCCACCGTGTTGCCATGGCAACACTCTAAAAGCTCAACAAAAATATCAAAATATATAGCTTGTTGCTTAATCGTATGCCTCACCAATTTTGGGCGCCCAGACGTTAGTGGTTTCAAAATGACAATGAATGAGGCATAGGTACAGTGAAACTGTGTTCGGCCACCTTAATTACGTTTTTGAAACATGTCAATTAAAAACAAAACAGGCATGCATTCCTCAAAATGGCAAGATTTCAGTATAACACCCAACATTATTTTTGCAAATGCGTGTATGTGCCATTGTTTTCATTTAGGCATTCTTTTGTTCTGGCTTTTGTTTCAGTCTTCCGGACTTATCCATAGTTTAGTTTGTGGGGTTATATGGAAATCTTTCCCTCAAAATTTCCAACTACATTCCAGGCTTCTGTGAAATGACAATGCAGTTTATAGGTGGCAAATCATCCCAGGTACTCTGGATACCAGAAGTTCTCTTACAGCAGGCTTTTGTGGAATTTCATTCTTGCCCATAGGCTCTTTCTTGTGGCAAAAAGATAAGCATAAAAAGAGGAATGTAATATCATATAATTTATGAGAGAGATGAGAGGCACCCAGGGTACATCCCAACTTGATTGGACCAATCATCTTAAGGTGTTTGTTCGCTTAGCTTTCAAAAAAACATTCCCCACATAACCGGTTTTCGGACTTAAAGGCCCACCTTCACCCAAAATGCTATGCGCGCCGTTTCTGCGCTGAATTTCGTGTAACACGAAATTCACGCTTGAATGCGTGCAACCAATCAGATCACGCGTTTGAACAATGGTGCATTTCAAAACAAAAACAAACGACCGCAACGTCTTTTGGGTGCAGAAGGAGGGTCTTTAAAAGATTTCTGCACTTTTGAGAAACACACGTCAGCAAAATGCTAGTTTACATGTTTTTGTCTCTAGTCAGCTTAAGGTTTAAGAGCCGGTATGTTTGCTTGAAAACGGTAGAGTAGAATGTCGAGGATGAAATGAATTTTTATTCCTTGCCCGGAGAGGCTGGGAAGAGGAAAAGTTAATTGCGCAAGGAATGTTCCCCCTTCCATTTTATATTTTCGTTTTATTTGGGTGCCATCCTTGTTTTAAGCCTTTTTGTGTTTCATTAACAATTTAGTTTTTAACACAACCATGGAGAACCAGGTTGCTTTGTGGAAAGGCCTTTCTTCTGCAGTCCAGTCTGGCTTTGTTGAACGTATCAGGAGCATACGATTTCCACCTTCATGGCCTTAGGGGGAATGTAGGACATGTAGTTCTCCCCCCCTCCAGAACTAGCTGTTTTGGTTCTGAAGTCTTTTATAATACATGTTTGATTCAATGCTTTTCCCCTGTTGTATTTGTACAGGTAAATTTGTCTTTTGTCAAAGTAAGGCTAATAACAATAGTACTCTGAAAGTTATCCCTTACTCCCAAACTTGCAGCTTTTTAATTTAAGTTAAGCAGATTTATATCCCCACATTGGTACAGGGGGGGGGGGGGGGGGGGGGAGAAAGAAACACCCCTCGGGATTTTTTCTGTGTTACGATGTTTCAACCTCATTTTAACTTTAGTACCGTGTTGCATGAAATTTTGCGCGAGTTTTGTTTTGCGGATTGAATTGGCGATTTTTTGTGTTTTGCGGGAACATTTTTTTGCGGTTCGAGATGACGTCTGAAATTTCTGCTGAGAACTAATTTTTGCGATTTCCTGTTAAGCATAACATTTACAATGAAGAAAACTTAATATTTTCAACTTTTATTAGTTGTTGAGTTATGGAACGCTCTACTTAGAGACATTTCACTGAATTCTATTAAATATTCGAAGGTGATACATGTATAATGCTGCCATAAAGACTGACGCTAAAACAATAAAATCAAACAAAATCCTATTCCTTGGCCTCAGCCATGCTCACGAAAAAAGTGTTGTTACTATTGAAAAAAATTGTTGTTTTCTTTTTTAAATCAATGTTAATAGTTCATTGCAATCCGCAAAAATTAAAACCCGCAAAAAATGTAATTTGCGATCATCTTGATTGGCATAAATTAATATTTTGCGGGCACAGAATAGAGAACCGGGTCTAGTGTAGTGCGCAGGGGCTCACGGTTCGCGAGTTTGAAAAGTGTCGGTTGATAGATTTGTGTCATTCTACGGTCAGCCTCGCCGCCTCTAGTACTGTTCAACCAAGTTAACTCTCGTCTTAGTTGTTTATTGTAATACTTTAAGACTAATTATCGACAGTTTTAGCCGCATATTTTAGTCGTTTATTTCTTAGTTAAAACACCTTAAAACAATAAAGATAGCACCACTGCATAGGTCGGGTGTACACGGTCCCTATTTTTTCCAACAGTTGTTTTTTGTGGGTTTACGTGTCCGGCTGTGGTGCGCTTAGAGTTATTGTAATCTTATAGTCATTTGTCAATAATAAAATGTATCGTGGGCCTGGCTGACCAACGCCCCACGCCTCTTAGCCTTGTGTGTTTGCACGGGTGTGTAGTGGAGGCAAAATTTTCATGCTACATGGTAGATAGCCCATTGTGTACTTTACATGATAAATTGGTCATGCGTCGATGATGACGTCATATAATGTCATTATTTTTAGAGATCTTGAATCCGCCATCTTTGATATTTTGAAGTCCAGAAAATTAGCACCATTGATCCAAAATGACGTTTTTAAATCAATAGACTGGAAAAGTGCAGATATTAAAGAAACTTACCGGAAGAAATTAATTTAATAGCAAAGAAAACTCAACATTTTAGACGACACGGGATACGCCACTTACTATATTTTAGACGACACGGGATACACCGCTTACTATATAAAACCACACACTACCCACAATTCCTTGATTCGCTCCGACGAAGGGCTAGCGCTCGAAACGTCAGCTATTTGAATCTTTTTACGGTGGTCAATTTACCTTATCGACTCAGTCGATAAAACTAAATTCTCGTGTTTCATCCCCCCACCGACGCAGCACCACAGTTTCTCTAGAAACTAACCCCATTCATTAATAAAATTGGTTGCCAAGGCCATAGCCACATCACGTTCCGTACGAAAAAATGCATCAAAATGTGTCCGAAAGAAAAAGCCCTAAATTCCCAAAATAAAATTCACTAAAAATTTAATTAAAAATAATTTAAGCCTGGTTTCCATATAATCGCGACGATCGCAACGATCGCAGCGATCGTTACGATCGATGATCGCTGCGATTCGTGCGACCCTTGCGATCATATGGAAACCAAAACGTCGCGATCTTTGCGATCCTTGCGATCGTTGCGATCCATTGCGATTGCGATCGCAACGTTTTGTTTTCCATATGATCGCAAGGGTCGCAAGAATCGCAGCGACCGTCGATCGTAATGATCGCTGCGATCGTTGCGATTATATGGAAACCAGGCTTAAGCCTGGTGGTTTCCATATAATCGCAACGATCGCAGCGATCATTACGATCGACGATCGCTGCGATTCTTGCGACCCTTGCGATCATATAGAAACCAAAACGTTGCGATCGTTGCGATCCGTTGCGATAGAAAAATTTCTATCTCTGCGATCGCAATCGCAAGGATCGCAAGGATCGCAACGTTTTGGTTTCCATATGATCGTAAGGGTCGCAAGAATCGCAGCGATCGTCGATCGTAACGATCGCTGCGATTATATGGAAATATGCGATTATATGGAAACCAGGCTTTAGAGGGATTGGCATCCATCCCGCCCCCACCCCCTTTCGTTTTACACTCTTGGGTTAATGAATATTCTTCCCTCCCGTCCGGTTTAAAAATACTGTTTACTTCAACAAAAGGCGCACTACGTCCAAAATGCAAAAAAGTTTATGTTCTTCTCTCTCACTGCTGCATTGAAGCAGCTTAAAATAAATTATGTATGGTATTCTGTTGCTTGACACTTCCTTCAGAAAAATAATATCTTGTTGAATGTAAATTTTGTTATCACGTGTGTTTCTTTTCTTTCACTCTTGGCGCTTTCATGACTACAAAGAAAAGCGTGCAAACGTTATTAACCCCAAAACCTTTGATGCATTTTTCAGCGATTGGCTAACTCTCTCATCAATATTCATGAAAAAATCGTAGCCCTCGCGGCAAGTCAAGCAGGTCGTGCTCCTGTGAAGATATGTTGCAAATTTGAAAATGGTTTGGCGCCCTAGAAGCAACTTTGAAGTCTCCGGGAAGACGTACTGCCAAGGAAAAAGCCGCCCTACAACTCCAACGGAAGGTAAGAAACGCTTCGCTAAAAGATACATTTGTTCAGTAACAGAATATAAAATTTTGCTCGGTGAAGTGAACACGTGCGTTGAGCTTGTCTTCGTCTTATTACAACGTCTTCTCTACGTTTTGGTATTTCGTTCGTCGTGCAATAATTGGAGTTGGCCCTAAAAAAAAAATACCTGGCTGGTTAACTTCGTCCATACTGCAGCATACACTTTGAAAATAAAAAAAATGTATCGTTTAACCAGGAGCTAATGCTAAAACAAGATTTCGAAGTTTTGTTTAGAAATATTCTATTCTTTCATGATCATTGTGGACAGTTAACTTATGATGAAAATCATGTCCAATGCATGCGCATCTAAAATTGAAACCTTAGTCATCTGTAAAATAAAAATTGAACATTTATCTTATGAATCGTTCATTTGTATTTTCAGGAACTTCAAAGAACATTAAAATCAGGAAAATGGAGGACTGAAAAACAAGCCAAGAGGACAAAACTGGAATGGACAAAGCAGGAGGGATCTCTTCAAAGATAAGAACCTTATTATTTCATAAACAAATGGTGGCTGAAAATTTTGTTTGTATTTGTATCAAATGTATTGATTCTAAGGAAGAGCGAATGCGGATCTGCCTGATGAAGGACTTAATCTACTCATCAAATTGATATGAAGAACCGAGGTATATTGAAGTCAAGAAATATTCAGTATACGTTTTCAATGGGAGGAAGGTCTTAGGTAAAATAATTTCTCAGAATTTTAATCTCAGCCACCATTTGGGCGTTGAGCGATCGTTTGATTTATACAGTTAATTAATTTGACGATTCAGTTTACAGCTTGTTTTTGTTTTGTTTCGGTGAACATATCTTTATGTAAAACAAATTTCAAAATGTATTATAATTGCTTACGAAACTTCACTCGCAAAGGAAATATGATTTTCTTTGCTCGATCGCTCAGCGTGTATCTGTAATTTTAAGGTGGCACTGACAGGTATCAACATCAAATTACTTGTTTCCATGGTCACATTGCCTGTTATAAAACAACTTTTTTTCCAAATATTTTTTCACGGTAATTTTTTACTTTGAAATGAAGTACGATTTGGTATAAACTAGATGTTCAAAATGAAATATTTTCCATTATCTTCATATTTGAAAGTTTGCATTTTGTCCACAAATTCGCGAGTTTTCCTGAAACAAGGTGAAAAACATTTCAGTCAATTTAGAAGGCAAATTTTTATTCATTAATGTTTCAATTTAACAAAATTCTGGCATTGTGTCAAAACTGGAGCCAAACAATTGAATGTATGTTAAAAACTATAAATTATTTTACTTGCTCCAAAATTGGGCTCGTACACAATTCGATGTATCACTAGAATGAAAATGGACACATCAAATTATATTTTTTCTATACAAAATTATTTCAGTTTATTGAGAAGGCAAATTTTATTGAATTATTTTTCAATTTAACCAAAGTATGGCATTGTGTTAAAAATGGAGCCAAGCAATTATATGTTGAAAACTCTAAACTTATTTTACTTCAGGCTCCAAAATTGGGCTCGTGCACAGTTCGATCTTTCGTTCGAATGAAAATGGACACGTCCAATTATTTTTTCTATGGTGAAATTGGCTGTTATAACATAACATTCATTTTCAAAATTATTTCAGTTGAGAAGGCAAATTCATTTAAATTATTTTTCAATTTAAGGTGGCTCGACTGGATTTTTTTGGGGGCGATACCTCCCAAGTTTAAGCATCAACTACGACGCCATTAACAATGCTATGGAAAAACGGTCACCACAGCTGTATCAGATAAAGATGAAAATTTGTTAAGACCAGTGTTATGTTGACATCGGAGTTGCCATAGCAACGTAATGACGCCATGACGCTTTTTACTTGCTGTCGTATTTCTCGGCACCAAGAGGTATTTTTCGGTAATCGCTTAAGGGAGCTTATACTTCCCATAGCCGCCTCGATTATGGCAAAGATTGAACAAATCCTATAACAACGTTTTTAAATTTTCGGGGATAAAGTTTTGGGGATTATAAATACAGTGAAAACCATCCTATCGGCATAATTGGCTAATATCTAAAGAAAACGATGCGCTTCGGGGATGCAGTTTCATCTCACAGTATTTTGATTCCATTTGAGATCGTGTGTAAAAAGGTGAAGGGGATTGCTTTGACCGATTGCGAGAAAGAAGAATTTGATTGGTGTGCATTCAGATGCTCTTGTTGCCATTTTTATGTAATTTGGTCTACGTCTACAAATGCGATGATAATTTAAAAACCGCTTGATATATATTTTTTAAATTTGACAATCTCGAGATTAATCATCAATTTATATGGTCTGCAAGTTTCAAGAACATTGAAATTATGTAAGGAAATAAAATAGGGCCTCCAATGTACCAAATTTGTGTTTACAAGTGAGCTTCCTCATTATTCACGGGTATTGTTTTCAAGTTCCATATGCACGTGAACAACTTTAGCAAAAAGAACTCATTTGCATCGAAGAGAATGCTCGATTATTGAATTTAATTATTGAATTAATTAATTAATTTAATTATTGATTATTGAATTTAAATTAATTTTCTCGATTATAATCTCCAAAACTTCATCCCCAAAAATTTCTAAAACGCTCTTATAGAATTTGTTCAATATATCTTTGCCATAATCGAGGCGGCTATGGGAGGTACAAGCTCCCTTAAACGATTACTGAAAAAACCTCCTGGTGCCGAGACTGAATGGGACGGCAAGTTAAAAACGTCATGGCGTCACTCCGTTGCTTTGGCAACTCCGATGTTAATATAACACTGGTCTGAACAAATTTTCGTCTTTATCTAATACAGCTGTAGTGACCGTTTTTCCATAGCATCGTTAATGATGTCGCGCCGCAGATAATCCTCAAACTTGAGGAGTATCGCTCCCCAAAAATCCAGTCGAGCCACCTTAACCAAAGCCTGGAATTATGTTAAACATGGAATCAATTGGGAATACAGTGTGTATTTAAAGACACTTGTATCCTGTCAGTGCCACCTTAAAATTATTCACAAGTTCTCTATATCGACTGATTGACAAGAGAACAAAGGCTTTTGCATGTTGCGCTTTTTGTATTTCACTTTTGTTTCTTTAAGGAGGCTCACAACAGTTGCCAGAATTTTCCATCACCTATACTTTGATGGATCAATACTATAATTCTTTATCGGTTGATGCTTCAGTAATGGTATCAAACAAGTGCTCAAACATTGGTGAACAAGATGTGGTCTCTTTTATGATGTAAAAGGTTACCATAGTAACCGTATAACCTGTTAAAGACACCCTTAATTTTAGCTTTAAGTGCTTATAACTAAAAAACGAGCTGGATAACTCCCATTTTTTATTATCGAATTTTAATTGGCATGTTAAGATACAACTTTTTGGAAAGTTTAAAAAAATTCTGTATATAGGGTTCAGAGCCACCTTAAATTTTCGAAAATTTAAGGTGGCTCTGTACAGAATTTTTTTAAACTTTGCAAAAAGTTTTATCTTAACATACCAATTAAAATTTGGTAATAACAAATGCGAGTTATCCAGCTCGTTTTTTAGTTATAGGCACGTGAAGCTAAAATTAAGGGTGTCTTTAATAGTTAATACGGTTACTATGGTAACCTTTTACATCATAAAACAGACCACAACTTGTTAACCAATGATTTAGCACTTGTTTGATACCATTATTGCAGCATCAACTGATAAAGAATTATAGCATTGATCCATCAAAGTATAGGTGATGGAAAATTCTGGCAACTGTTGTGAGCCACCTTAAACCACGGAAAATTATTCTCAGTCGCCGGCATGCTAAAAAGAATATTAGGTTTTAAATAGGAAGCTCTCTCCTGAGATTGAGTGTCTGTGTTCTCTTGTCGATCGTATGTATATTTAGAAGCTTAGTTTATAAAGCTCTTATGTCTGGTTTTGAGGAAAGTCGGTACTGATTTTCGATTATCGATAGTCTGTCGAGTGTAATCGTCCAGGTTAGTGTAGTTCTGAAAAGAACAGTTGTTGTTGTTGGCAATGACTGACGTTTTGACAACCTGAACGGAAGTCATCTTCAGAGTCATGTATATTGTAAAGTACTACTTTACGACAAACCTAGCGACAGATAAGGAGAAGTACACAAGATCAAATGCTGCGACTGCCAGGATCTTGAACACAAGACTGACTGAACACAAACGGCCGACGAAAAATGGTGATGTCAACAATCACATTTCTGAACAGTCACCATTTTCACACAATTAAATCAAAGAATTGACTTTGCCGAATGTGTTACCTACAGTACGGACTACTACAAACGACTCGCTCTAGAACAAACACTGAACCGTTTCCAACAGAAACACCAATTACACTACTACACTATCAATGACTCTGCCGAATGCGTTACCTACAGTACGGACTACTACAAACGACTCACTCTAGAACAAACACCGAACCGTTTCCAACAGAAACTCCAATTACACTACTACACTATCAATGCACGGATTGAAACGCACCAATCACTGACTTGAGTCTCAACAGCCAGACGTTAATACCATCAACTAACAGTTTACAATTCACATGACGCTAAAGATGACTTCTACTCAGGTTGTCGAAGCGTCGGTCATTGTCAACAACAGCAGTTCATTTCAGAGCTACACTAACCCGGAAGATTATGCTCGACAGACTACAAAATAGATCTGTTATACAGACCAAAGGAAAAAAAAACAAAAGTTGTCCTTTGAGGAAGAACAACGTTTCGAGGTCAACTGCATTGAACTCTTCAAACAAATCATTTACAGTTTAGTTAATCCTTTTTTCTTGGTTGCTCGATTTAAATTCGATTTTCTGAAACCATTATAACAGGAATTCAAAAAATCAACAACTATGCCACAGGCGTATCATCCTCTATTTGAGTGGTCTTCTGTGCTTTTGCAATGGATGTTTCGGATCTTTAAAACTGGAGAGAATGAAATGAAAACTCTCATACTACTGGCATATTGTGTTCCTTTGTTTTTATCATGATTTTAATTCCTGATTGTAAAACATTCGGTTAAAACGTCAACTCATGCTTAATTGAACAAGTTGGACACTAAACTACTGAGCAAAATATTAATTCGGTCGCACAGTTTCTTACAAAGAATAAGTTGGCGTCCTTGGGAGATAAAATTGTTTGATAATGCGATTACAAAAAGAGCAACTTTGGTTCCGTATATTATTATCATGGTCTGTATAACCTTGATTGGATTTAGTTCATTTATGTTTGTTTCTTTTTTGTAAAAAAAATGTTAATAGAGTAAATCTTAAAACCAGACTTTGGGTGTTATAAATGGGCTCTTTTATATTTAGTTATTAAGTGGAGGAAAATACCTTTTTCTTTTGGCATTCGATGTAGCACATGCAGAATGAAACATTTTAGTTTGATTTTCATAATTCGTGCGCAACAGGATCTCTAGAAAGAAAATGGAGCCAAGCAATTGTCTGTTGAATTTGCCAAATTATTTCACTTGCTCCCATTTTAGCAAACGTTCATTCTTTTAGAAAAATTGGATGCCTACACATCTCACTGATTTCCACAAAGTAAATGGAGCCAATCAATTATTTATTGAATGTTGTAAATTATTTCACTTGCTCCAATCTCGGCAAATTTAAAGATCATTTCGGTGCTTAGTGTGTACTTTCAGTCAATTTGTTTTTGTGCTACAAAGAAAATTAGCCAACAGTTGAAGGTGTTGTTAGTAAAAGCAACATGGCAAGCTATGAAAAATCTAAAAATGTCTATTATCGAATGAAATTAGAAGCAAACATTACTTATTAGATATTAACAATCAGCGAGAACTTGAGCTATAATTTTCGTTATCCAAAACGTTTTATCTAGTATATAAACAATTTTCACGAGCTTGCCATGTTTCTTTTAATATCCTCCATGTCTCGTGCAAAATGTAAGGCTGGTTTTCACTGGCGACAGAAGTATTAGTACACTTGTTGTTCTTATTCTGTCTTCAAAGGAATTGACACGGCATAAACATAGGCACAAAGATTGTTTATGTCGCATTAATTCTTATTGAGGACAATATAAGAAAAACGAGTTTGTTCCTTTTTCTTGTATTTGTGCTTATACTTATGTCACTTGTGAAAACCAGCGTTAAATTTTGCACGAGATATTGTATAATTTTTTGGCGGGTTTCAATTAAAAGTTGTACTCTTTATATTTTTTTTGCTAAAATTGTTGCCAGGGGAAACGCTGTGCAAATTTTTTCCAATTTTCCCGCCAAAAGACTTAGTATATTTTTTAAGAAAAATTTTGTCACACCCTTAATTAGTTAAATGATTTTTACTTATTTAATTAAGATATTGAAATGCAATAAAACTGAAACAATTCGTTTATTGTTAAACACAATGGTAATAAATGATTATTACTTAATTAAGATATTAAAAAATATAAATAAGAGAGAATGCAATAAAACTGAAACAACTCTTTAAGCTTTTATTGTGGACTTTTCTAATTATTTATTAAATACAATATTACTAATGACAGCTTTGAAAAAATTAAAAAAAAAACGGCGCATGCGTATTTTGGGCGCCCGTATTTTTTCTAAGTCTTTTGGCGGGAAAATTGTAGAAATTTGAACAGAGTTTACCACTGCAAAAGATTTGAACAAGTTGTGTAAAAGCTTTTTAATAATCAATTGACAATGAATTAAAAACAGATTTTCTAAATCGCTGAAAAATTGTACTGAATGGTTACAGATTTTATTTCCCAAGCAAAAAGGTCTAAATTGAGTATTTGTTTCTGTTCTTGAAAATCTTGTCCATGGCAAGTTTTCACAGCACAACTTGCTTTTCAATTTTTCGTGGATTTGAAAACATTGATCTTAAACAATCTATCAGAAATAACTGATTTTGGCCCTTTGCTTTACATAAAAGAAGCATATAAGCAACCTTGTAGCGTATAAATCGCCTTTAGTACTGATACTACAGTGCAACACAGGTATAATAAATGTGCTTGAACGCAAAATGTAAACGTTTATCTGCAGACAAAGTCAATGAAAACTATTGCTGATCGTTAATAACAAGTACCAGTGAAATCTGATAAATGGTCAAACGTGAGATATAAATAGACCAATTTCGATATATTAAAATTCATACTTGGCTCCGAGGCTTAGAAGAATAAAACAAAAGAAATCACATCGAGATCAGGGATGAATAATTTATTTCTTTTGTTTTATTCCCCAAAGCCTCGGAACCAAGTATGAATTTTAATATATCGAAATTGGTCTTTTAAAAAAGCATACGACCCTGGCAGATGAATATGATAATCCTTATCTGTAAACCATAACAACAGTAACGGTTCTACTCGTGTATTTAAATGGCAAAAATCCACAGTTTCCACACATGTGGGAGGCTAGACAGCTTTAGTGCGATTACGCATGTGCATGCTTGGTCCTGCTTGTTTCAGTTGGCGATCAAGCTGTGTGTAGCTTCTTGTTTGTAAGTTAATGTTTACATCGACCAAAACATCCTGCGTGAACGCCTCCAGGCGTCTTCATGTTTAGTAATATTCAGGCTTGTATAGGCTAATCTCTTTGCTGATGTCATTGTTTACATTTTGTTTTATTATCATACGAATCCATGCAGAGAAGGCACCGTGCTAAATATGAATTGATTTCCAACGTTGAAAGAGCTTGTTAAATTTTATAGGTTAGTAATCTATGCAGAGAAGGCACCGTGCTAAATACGAATTGATTTCACACGTTGAAAGAGCTTGTTAAACTTATCTTAGTAATCTATGCAGAGAAGGCACCGTGCTAAATATGAATTGATTTCAAACGTTGAAAGAGCTTGTTAAACTTAGGTAGTTATCTATGCACGTTTAGGTATTTCCATGCAATGTTTTAGGAAATATCAGCTAGTATCAAAATCCGCAAAGTAAACTTTTGAGTTCTTAAAACAGCATTACACGAAGGACTATTTAGTATATCGGGCTAACATTTTCTGAGAAGGCTAATTGTGCTATGCCCTTACAACATTAATGAGGCAATAATTGAAAACAAAGGTTCGCTTGTTGATAACAGATGGAAAAAACACAGTTCATTATGATTATGATTATTCTCATTGATTTAAAATCCCTGTTAGGACATGTTAAGAAACTGACAAATTAACTGCTATTTCCAATAAGTAATCTATTCATAGCCGGCCTAAAACATCTTACTGGAAGTTGACAATTAAACAGGCAGAATTTTGCTATTGTATTAATGAAGACATTAAAGAATCAAGGTAGAAAGTAAACTGAGAAAATGCTAATTTTACATTTCACACTGCAGAGTGACAAGCAAAATCACTTTAAAATAGACAAAAACATCATATGAACGCAACATTTACACCGAGAAATTGCTTTTTAATTTCAAAACCATGCTTATTGAAAACTCTCAAACAAATATTTGCCTTAATTGTTAACTGGATAACTTGAACTTGATTTTCCAATAATCAACTGATTTGAAGCCTTAACCCCTTTCACATTTCAACGGGCAAAATCAAGGTAAAAACAAAACAATTGAAACAAAACGTGGAAACAATAACCTAAAAAAACACGTTTTCCTGTACAAAGTATTTTAAAACGATAACAGTTTTAGCAGGATGGTTTCTGAATAGTTCGTGGTTTAAGTTCTCGCCATTTTCCCTCCTTCCTCCCTTTTTTTACAGGAAGAGAGACACAGAAAGATAGAAATAATTTATTTTAGCTGTATTCAAAAGCTATAAGCCTGATTGATAACATGTTGAAAGTTGACAATAACAAGCAACAGACGAACAGACGAAACTGACTCGCGTGAGCTACAATTTCCAATAATCAATCGATTCGTAGCCCTAACACCTTGCTTAAAACTTCACCAACAGCCAGAATCAAGTTTAAAAAGAAAACTGAGAAAATGTTTGACAAAAAAGTGACTTGTGACTTGAGACTTGAATTAAACTAAAAACAAATACTGACCTACTAATTTCAAACTGATCGGTGACAAACAAAATCTTGTAAAAACAAAACAGAGCAAAATGTATAAGCAAAATGTATAAGAAAAATCGGTGAAAAGACAAAATGGCGTCTCATAACCTTAAAAGTTTTATTGAAATTAAGGAAAACAAATTAAAGAAATTATAACTGACAACTAAATCACCAATACTGCGAGAAAGGTAAATTCAAAACAGACAAAATGGCGGCCTTAAATTTTCATTGAGAAGTCCTTTCTCCATCTCAAAAACTAACTGAAAATTGACGTTATAGTTTCACATATTTCTTTCAGACGTTTAAAGAATGGTCTTAATTATTTCGCAACAAATAATAGAATTTATTTTAACGTCAAAACCCTTTCGGCTCAAAACTCATATTAACCGTCGGACGTACAAGAAGGGTGGGTGGTGCCACCCTCCTTAAAGGTTTTTCTTCCATATTTTCAAGACCATATACAATTTGCACATGCCGTGTTCAGTAGCTATTCGTTTATCCTCGAGACACATTTTGGTAAAGTTTGACGACAACCGGTTGCTATGGTAACGAGATATGACGTTATAAGTAATTTCACCTTTTTTTCAGTGAAGAAACATAAAATGCTACCAAAAGCATCAAAATGTTTAATTGTATGCTATTTTGCAACTCTAGCAAACAATATTTGCAATTTACGCATTTTTCCGAAATTTTGAATTTTTAGAAAAATAGAAAATGGCGGCCATCTTGAAAGCCACTTTGGATGACGTCACGGACTCCCAGCAACGCCACAACCAATAATATTTACCTTTTCTTGTAGAGCACATCGTGGGCTGTTACAATATTTCCGAAATATTGCAACATCGAAAAACCCAAGGGTTTGTACCACGGTGGGGGGTATAAGTTTGTGTGTATGTCCGAGGGTTAAGTAGACAAAATGCTAATAAATTAAACTGCAAAATAGGAGAACAGATATTTCGTGAAAGCTACTGAATTGAAATAATTCTTTCTTTGTTACTGCGATTCTATGTATGAATTGAGCTTAAAACTGTTTTAACTTCCTTGCAGGCCTGTCTCAGTGACTTAAAAAACCTACTCCATCGTTTGGGTTTTATCATAAAGCAATTTGTCGATTCGGAAGTCTCTCGACCTAGCCTTACCTAAATTAACCTGTACAGTGTAGTTCAAAAGAAAGACAATATATCTACTAGTAAAAAAATTCATACATTTTGTCATTTTGAGCAAAGTTTCCGTATTAGAGAGGTCACCACGATGACGTCACTTTTAAGACTCCACTGACAGTTTTAAGTGTTCAGTAACTAAAAACTACTCGTCTTCGTTTAACTGCATGTAAATTGATTACCATACAGAATTGAGACACTGTCCATCAGTAGCGTACTACATTGTACATTTCAACTACATACTGTATACCAGTCACTGTATGAAACGAAACGAACTACAACGCAATGCTGCATGAAAAAAAGTAACGAAGTGCAATTCTGAAAACGTCTTTCGATATTTGTTTGTAACCACAAAAAGAAAATTGTATTACATACACAAACTATCATCACCTGATAAAGAGGTTAAGTCATATGAATTTGCTCTCTGGGGCCGACATTTAGCGTCCGTTGTCCGTATTAGAGAGGATCCGTATTATAGAGGGGTTTTTTAAAGAAGATATGTAAGAATTTTGTCGGCACATAAAAAACTGCCCTTATAAGAGAGTTGTCCGTATTAGAGAGGTGTCCGTATTAGAGAGGTGTCCGTGATAGAGAGGTGTCTGTATTAGAGAGCTGTCCGTAAAGGAGACTTGTCCGTAATAAAGAAGTGTCCGTATTAGAGAGGTGTCCGTATTATAATCTTTATATCTTATAAGGATATCCGAATTCTATAATTTGCCCGATTGTGACCCTATTTTCTTAACTGAAACTAAAATCAAACATTATGTAAACTTAATGCAACAAAAATATATCCTATATTGGTGACATACCATTCAACACTCTAAGAAACTCGAATTCTATAATATCTTTAAGAACGAATATACGCCTTCTCATTACTTAGACCTTAGAAGGAAATCAAATGACAGAAAACAATTAGTAAAATTTCGTATAAGTAATCATAAGTTAATGATTGAAATTGGTAGATATGAACAAATCACGAGAGATGATAGATTGTGCTCCACTTGTGGATCTAATGAAATTGAAGATGAAATTCACTTCCTTTTTCACTACTGTCCTAAATACTCAATTCTTAGGGACGAAGTTACCAATGAATTAATGAACTCTCGTAATTATTTTGTAAATTAATATTCAATTATTGAAATTCATTCTGTCATGCTTAGATTTCCGCAATAATTAATCAAATTATCAATCCAGACTAATGTACTTTAATTGTACTTTCCCTTTCTTTATTACACTATTGTAATTTCATTTTATGTTATAATGCTTTTGCAATACTGTAAGCTTTTAAGAAGTGTCCGTAAAAGAGACTTGTCCGTAATAGAAAGGTGTCCGTATTAGAGAAGTGCCCGTAATAGAGAAGTGCCCGTATCAGAGAGGTGCCCTATCAGAGAAGTGTCCGTATTAGAGAGGTGTTCGTATTAGAGCAGTGTCCGTATTAGAGCAGTGTCCGTATTAGAGAGGTTTCCGTATTAGAGAGGTGCCCATATTAGAGACTTGTCCGTATGAGAGAGGTGTCCATAATAGATAGGTGTTCGTATTAAAGAGGTGTCCGTAAAAGAGACTTGTCCGTAATTACTATCTATTAAATAGATAGGTGTCCGTAATAGAGAGGTGTCCGCAATAGAGAGGTGCCCGTATAAGAGAGTTGTCCGTAAAAGAGATGTCCGTAATAGACAGGTGTCCGTAATAGACAGGTGTCCGCAATATAGAGGTATTCGTATTAGAGTGATGTTCGTATTTAACAACAACAACAACAACAATTAGCTTTATTTGCATGACTGTAGATTTTACAATATTGCAAAAGCTTACAACTAACTAACAAAAGGAAAGAAAACAAAAAAGAATAATTAAATTACATTGGTGATAATTTTATCTCGAGAATCAAAACAAGATGAAATAAATTTAATTAATTGCATGTTTAGAAAGTAAATGGAAGAATTCATTAATTCTATGATCAATTCAGTTACAGGTAAATGGCTAATATTTGGTATAAAAGTATTAGAGAGGTGTCCGTAATAGAGAGGTGTCTCTAATAGAGAAGCGTCCGTATTACAGGTGTCCATTATAGACAGGCGTCCGTATTAAAGAGGTGTCCATAATAGAGAGGTGTCCGTATTAGAGAGGTGTCTGTAATAGAGAGGTGTTCGTATCAGAGAGGTGTCTGTAATAGAGAGGTGTTCGTATTAGAGAGATGTCCGTAATAGAGAGGCGTTCGTATTAGAAAAGTGTCCGTATTGGAGAGGTGTCCGTATTGGAGAAGTGTCTGTATTAGAGAGGTGTCCGTATTAGAGACTTGCCCGTATGAGAGAGGTGTCCGTAATAGAGAGGTGTCCATATAGAGAGGTGTCCGTAATAGAGAGGTGTCCATATAGAGAGGTGTCCGTAATAGAGAGGTGTCCATATAGAGAGGTGTCCGTAATAGAGAGGTGTCCGTAATAGAGAGGTGTCCGTATTAGAGAGGTGTCCGTAATAGAGAGGTGTCCGTATTAGAGAGATGTCCGTAATATAGCGGTGTCCGTATTAGAGAGGTGTTCGTAATATAGGCCCGTATCTATTGCTAGTAAAAGTAGCATATTATGCTACTAGCAGTGCCCGATTTGTTTCCAAATAATGTCAAAATTATGCTCGTTTTTGAAAATTATGCTACTTTTTCTTAAAGTAAAGTTTCACGTCAGATGCCCCCCCCCCCCCCCCCCCCCCCGGTCTTGCATATGCGTTTGGTTTGCTTCAGGCTCCGATCTCTAGTAATTTGAGCGGGTTCTGGCCTATCGGGCGGCTGTTCTTCTTCTCGCATCTGTAAGTTGCTCGACGCCATTTCTTTGCCTGTGAAAGCGGAACTGGGACCGACGCAATATTAACTTCCGATGTGCCCAATCCTCCAGACGACGAGCGACGCAGTATTGCGGTAACCTTCTTCACCCTCCCCCGGGCGAATGAAACAGACTGAACCATGGACTGAACTTGAAAATAATCGATCTTAGAGACCAAGCAAGTCATGACTCTGGCAATGTTCCCTTCCAAACAACAAAAAATATGCCGATTATGCTGGCAGTGCTACGTTTATAAAAAATGGAAAAATTATGCTCGTTTTTCCAAATTATGTCAAAAATTATGCTCGCACAATCGATAAGGGCCTACCGTAAAAGAGAGGTGTTCATATTAGAGAGATGTAGGTATTACAGTGGTGTCCGTATTAGAGAGGTGTCCGTAATAGAGAGGTGTTGGTATTAAAGAAGTGTCCGTATTGGAGAGGCGTCCGTATTAGAGAGGTGTCCGTATTAGAGAGGTGTCCGTATTAGAGAGGTGTCTGTAATAGAGAAATGTCTGTAATAGAGATTTGTCCGTATTAGAGAGGTCTCCATGCATAATAGAGACGTGTCTGTAATGGAGAGGTCTCCATAATAGAGAGGTGTCCGTATTAGAGAGATGTCCGTATTCGAGAGGTGTCCGTATTAGAGATGTGTCCATATTAGAGAGGTTTCCGTATTAGAGAGGTGTCCATAATAGAGAGGCGTCCATATTAGAGAGGTGTCCATAACACAGAGGTGTCCGTATTAGAGAGGTGTCCGTAATAGAGAGGTGTCCGTAACAGAGAGATGTCCGTATCAGAGAGGTTTCTGTATTAGAGAGGTGCTCGTATTAGAGAGGTGTCCGTATTGGAGAGGTGTCCGTATTAGAGAGGTGTCCGTATTAGAGATGTGTCCGTATTAGAGAGGTGTCCGTAATAGTAAGGTGTCCATATTAGAGAGGTGTCCATAATAGAGAGGTGTCCGTATTAGAGAGGTGTCCGTAATAGAGAGGTTTCCGTATTATAGAAGTGTCCGTAAAAGAGTGGTGTCCGTGTTAGAGAGGTGTCCGTATTAGAGAGGTGTCCGTATTAGAGAGGTGTCCGTATTAGAGAGGTGTCCGTATTAGAGAGGTGTCCGTAATAGAGAGGTGTCCGTCGTAGAGAGGTGTCCGTCATAGAGAGGTGTCCGTCATAGAGAGGCCCGTAATAGAGGTGTCCGTAATGGAGGTGTCCATAAGGAGGAGGGTAGAGGTTCGACTGTTTTTGTCGGTAAACTAATCTAATAACAGACAGATGGATAAAATCACCTTAAATGTTATTGAGAAACCGTTTCCTCACCGCAGAAACCCCTATTAAAAATTACGCAATAAATCCACGATCTCCACTAAGTATTTAAAACTCGCCAGATTTTGTAAATGAAAAAATGTTTTCGTAGCCCTAGAGGCTAACAACTGATCTATTATAAAATGATAAGAGGACACAATAAAAAGGGGAAAACAGTTGGCATTGCCTTCATGTTTACGTAAAAATTGTTTGAAATATGTAAACTCCCTTAACGGACAGAATGTCGTCTAATTAACTTGAGACTTTTGAAATTAAAGTTTAAAAAACATAAAAATAGAATTTGATTTTAATTTAGAATAAATGCTTTAAAACTAAAAATAATTAAATTTTAAAAAGAATGCAGAAATAAACATTTGAACTCGGAAACAAACAAACTACTTGTAATTTTCACTAAGAAATCGCTTAAAATTCTTGTACGAAACAGATAGCAAAATTAAGCCATCAATTCTCAATCGTGGTTTTCCTAAATCGTAACTGCAAACTGACAAACAGTCATGTGGCCTTCAATTTTAACTACGTAATGGTGTTGTAACATAAATTTTTGCTGAAAGTGATATTATACAAATTTAAGGTAAAATGGCCAACATTGTTTATTGAGAAATTGTTTTGTTTCCTTAGCAATCTTCATTAACCTTTATCGAGAAAATGACCTATGAGATTTACTGAAAAATAGCTGCAAGCTGCAAAAGGCCTACTAATTTCACTGCTAAATTGCTCTGTAACAAATAGAGTCAAAATGTGAACTAACCCTGTTTTGCCTGAGGGGGGGGGGGGGGGGGGGGGGGACACAAAGTGCTTGCACTAACTTTCAACGTTCATAACTACTTTAATATGTATTCAAACGCCAACAAACTTTGTGACTTTTCCTAACATTTATCTGGCAACAATTTCATATGACATTTTATTAATCACGTGACTTGATGTTTCCATGACAACAAGATTTTGACGCCACGTTTTTTTAAATTTGCATATTTTACCTTTGAATGAAGAAAAACAATGTTTATCGGTATAACTTTTGCAGTTTTACGTCATTTAGCGTTTATTTATTGGTTTTGATAAATTTTGAGTCAATTTGGACGGTTTTTAAAAGGTTTTGAAAAATTTCAGAAATCCAAGATGGCGGATCCAAAATGGCGGCCGTATACCTAATGAAAAAGACTATAGGTGGTTTGCACGTTACGTCATGGCGGCCATGTTGGAGCACACCTACAAAAGAATTTTAATGAACTTCTTTTGTTATGTGCTCCAACATGGCCGCCATGGCCTTTCTCATTTGAGTCCCACAGGACTGAAGGTCACGTGAGTGAAAACCATCTAAAGCGCGGGCGTAGAGGGAGGGTCGGACACCTTATTGAGACTTATATAACGGAGTAACCGGTTTGCTTTCAGTTGATGTTAGGGGTAGCAGTTTATATAGTTAAATTTAGGACTAAGCAACCCGAGAAGCTAGGTGGTACAGTGGTACGGTAGGCTATGTAAGCCTAAGCCTAGCTGAGGTCACAGGTTCAATCCTCAGTGGGGATTTTAGTTTTTTTTTTTATACTTAAAAATATATTGAAAATAAAATTAAGTGTCGACATTACGTTATATAAGTCTTAAAAAGGTGTCCGACCCTCACTCTACGCCTGTGTTATAGCCAAACCCATACCTAATTACCTAATAACTACGTCATATGCGTCATCGTTCGATTGTACGGACCGCAAAGGAGACAGTTTGAACGTACTGTGTACCCTCTAGGTTTCACTGTCATAGCCTTAATGTTCTTGAAGTAACGAGGGGGGGGGGGGGGGGACACAATGTGCCCCCCCCCCTCCTGGCTCAGGAACTCAAAAAAGCCCAGGCAAAACAGGGTTAATTGAAAACGAGTGTGTCAGCGTCAAAATCTTGCAAAACAGGCACGAAATGACCATCAACCTTAGAATCCAAGCTGATTGAAAAATAACATATAAATAAATGTGGACTGGGCTGAAAACCAATTATGCCCTTTCTCAACCTTAGACTTTTCTTTAAATGTCTTAAATGAGGAAAATGTCTGTTTTGACCTGAACGTCAGTTTACACTGTCAAGCTACAAAGTTACTAAATATAATGTACGGGCGACGTTCAAATACCCAGTCTGTTGTGGTGTTCTTTCGTCAAGTCTATCGTGTTGTTGTTTGTACCAAGTCCATTCTTGCATTGCATATGACGTCAAAAAAATTCAAAAAAATAATCTAAACTAATTAAAATGAAAAAGTTATAACTACAGTGGCTGTCTCTATTCGTTGCTTGTTAAATCTGATGAAAACCCTAAGCAGGCAGAATTAATAGAAAAGGACTAAAAAAAAAATGACACAATCGATACTGAACACACACAAAATTAAACATACCCTTAAATTTTTACCAAAAATTCGTTTGGATTGTAACTTGTAATCCCCAACGTGACAAATAAATCCAACAAAATGGCCTACCGCCTCATGACTGCAGAGACATATTTTTCCCAAGACACACGAAATGGTTTATAATATTCACTGAGATATCCCTTATTGACAACAGAAAACCCGACAGAAAAAGAACCTCTTCTTGTCAATTCCTCTCAGAAATCGGCTTTTTGCAACCTTAAAACCTTTACTAAAAAACGGACAAACCATAATGAATTGCATATCCTAACGGCTATTACTGACCAATCATTTTAAACCAATGAAATTAACAGTTTAGCCTTCACTGAAAATTGACATAGCAAAAATAGGCAAAATAGTTTATATTTTTTTACCGAAAAAATTTAAAATAACATGGGGTACGATATTCACGAATAAATTGTTCCATAAATACTTTCCTTATTGACTATTTACTTTTGGTATTGTTAGAGCAAAAAAGAACATTACATTCATAAAAGAAAAATATTGAACTTCGGATGGGTGTTAACCAAGGAATGAGCCACGCCTTAACATGAGTGTAAACAGAATAAATGGCCTGATACTAGTTCACTCGATAAATAATAAGTCTTGCTTATACTCCTTAAATTCTTTGTGAAAACCGTAAAATAACTTTCCGTGCCGACTCACCTCGATTTTATTGATTAACGACCTTTATTAGTCTTTCAAATGTTCAAACATTGAGAATTTATGACTCTATTTTAACATAATGATTATTCCTTAAAGATGAAATTGCCTAACTGGCCCCTGTATAGCATTGCTATTCTGTTAACTGATTTATGGACGAAGAATGCAGTTATTCGATTTCGAGCTTTCATTCTCCGCTTTTTATCTGGCATTTATCATATGCTACTAGAATTTGCTCGTTGTACACCGCGGCGACGTTTGTTATATCTGTGTTGCACTTTATCTAAACTGAACTAAGAAACTTCTGTTCAAATTTGGCGGCGATGAAAAAAAAAAATTGCTGCGCTTAAAGTAAAACTAATTTTCTCTACCTCTTCCTTGTTCAAGTTGGTTGTCATTCTTTCTTCCTTGCTTGATTCTGACATTAAGTTTCCTTGTATTCTGCATAGATTTAAAACAAAAATATATCAATGAAGGCCACATTACGTTTTAACTATCAAAAAGGTAGACACGAAAATGGGGTTTCAAGCGTTTCGAGCGCTAGCTCTTCGTCAAAGTGAATCACAAAGGTTGGCGCTTAACAAATGGAATGGAATGGAAAGGGAATCACGAAGGATGGAGGGCTTCGTCACCTCTCTCTCAGAGTGAATAACGCAGCCGCTAGCGCTCGAAACGTCAGCTTTTGAATCTCCTTCCGGTGGCAAAAGTTAGAACTACACTACAGGTCTCCATAATTGACTTTGGTAGTGAAAGGGTAAAGACAGCACTAATTCTTGTATTCATTGTGGCATGTGCTGTACTTTCAGCCCGAGAACATTAAATTTCTTGTCCCTTAACAAAACCAATTGTTATTATGATTAAGTTACGAAAGGTACACCTAATTGCAATAACGTTGTCATGGAAAAATGAAAAATGTGAAAACGAAAAATGAAAAAAGGCCAATAGGAATTAATTAGACATACAAAGTACATTCTCGCCGGATTTTAATAATTCTTAAAGCATGCACAAGAACTATGTTTAAGAACAGGTTTTTGCACTTTTCCCTTTTCGTAGTGCAACTGTGCACATGTAACAGTTATTCTCAGAGAATGACATATTTCCAACATGGACGGTTACCATTTGATTTCAACTTTTACCAAGGTAAATTTCAAATAACAATAGCCGCTGCACGCTTAATTTAAATTAACAATAGCCGCTGCACGCTTAATTTAATTTAACAATAGCCGCTGCACGCTTAATCGTGCCACGTGTCGCTGTGATGATTAAACTTAATTAATTCCTATTTGGCTTTTTTCATTTTTCATTTTCAATTTGCTATGACAACGTTATTGCAATTACGTGTATCTATGAAAGCTGATAAATCAACTCACCTCTTTAAACATTATCATGTCGAAGTTGATGGAAGCTCTGCTGTGATTTCTCATTTCTGCGTTTAACCTAACAAAAGAAAACTATCATCTAAATATACGTATAGGGATGATATCTGTTTACAAACATTCTTTTTGTTATACAGCTATTTCAATAAACGTTGTCGGAAGAAAGCTTAAAGCCAAGACCGCAAGGTAGTATGGGTTAGGGTTAAAAGCCATTGAATAAAAATCTCATACTACCTTACGGTCTTGGCTTTTCGCCTTTTTCAACCGACAACGTTAATTGAAATAGCTGTATATTCAAATGTGCAAGCCACTGGAACAAAAGAACCCTTTGTTTCGGCAGCCAATAAGGCTCTGGTTGGCACATTAATAACAATTGGTGACGTCATTGATATCTTCCCTATTCGCTGGGTAATGTGTCTTACTATAAGGAATCGCAGGTTGAAAGCTACACGGGACTGAAACCTTCACCCACACCACACCCGATTCCAAATTTCTTTCGAGGGAGATTTGTTGCCTTGATCTCACTGATATTAACGGGGGCAAAGTATATGGTCTTTTGCACATTTTTCCAGGCTACGATTAGTCTCTTATTTCTCCCAGGGATAGTCGCGAGAGTGAAGCACGCGCGTGATTTGCGTCTTCTCGTTGGAGGCGATTTTAGGCGGAGAGTTGCGGCCAATTTTTTACCATCGAAATTCGTGCGAGTGAGACATGCGCATCTTTTTTTGCGTTATCCCGTGTATTGCTCTCTCGACTATTCGACTATCCCTGAGAGTCATATGAACATTTTTGTTGTCGATCTTTTTCAGACAGGAACCCATAATATAAGGTCTACATCTAATCATGAAGAGTCTTGCCAAATCTCACCTCCTGAAACAATTCATGATGAGGTTGATGATGTCGCCACATTCTTTAACTTTGCGTCTGACATTTACCTGAAGATCGAGAGAGATGAATTATTGGTATTATGATTGTCGATTGTGTTATTAGGTCGGATTTTCTCTTGCGCGTGCACTGAAACATAAGCCCTACGCGACATAACGGCGCTTATGATTAAGATTGTTATGTCGCTAGTTGGTACCAAGCTCCCCGAGGGGAGGGGGGGGACTCCCCTATAAAAATGACAGGGGTGTTCGTCAGAAATTTTCGAAAAACACCCTAAAAGGTACCAGAATCTCGTTTGATGGGCGTGGCTCAAAAGAATTTTCACCCCTAAGAGATACCAATTCTAAAACAATACATGTCATATTCTGTCATATTTTTTCAGCTCATACCCTAAAAGGTACCGCGATAATTCTAATGGTGGTCATTTTAGATTTTAGTACCATAAGCGGTACCAATCTACAAATTTTGACCTCTAAAAGGTACGACGAGCACCCCCGTCATTTTTATATGGGAGTCCCCCTCCCCCCCCGGGCCAAGCTCCCGCTCCTTCCTTGTCAGTGTCATTGGCGCACAAGAACAGCTTTGCACTTTTGCTGTTCCAAATTAGTATAAATCTACTAACGTTCTATCACGAATGCTGTTCTCTTATTGGCTACGCTACTCACTATCTATCCTGTTGTAGAAATTGAGTGCGTGCGGTTGTTATTTATATCATTATTCAATAAAAACGCGTGCGTGTCTTGTTGTTCAGTTTTGAACGTCTAGTAGATTTATACTAAAACAATTAAATTATTCGCTCTTGATTTCTATGCGTGATAGTTGATTCGGGCTTTGCCCTCATCAACTATCACTCGATAGAAATCTCGAGCTCATAATCTAATTGTTAAATATAAAGCAATATCGCGAAAAAAAAAAAAGAAAATAGAAAAGCGGTTATTCTTATAATCAATACGTACCTCATAAAATGTGTGCGTGAAGAAGCACAAGGCGAAAGAACGTAGAGTCTTGTTGTTCAGAACTCATGCACACTTCCTAAATCAAACTTGCGAGGGCAAGCTACCTAATGGAACGATACAAAAGGAAATAGGCATTAAACTATTTATAACAACAACAACAACAACAACGCTCGTGCTGACCCAGTGGGCTAAAGCCACACAAAAAATGACTTAAAATTTAGAGCTGTTTCTTAGAAGTAAAATTATCAATAACAAACTGCGATTTATTTTGCCTTTTCTTCTACATTAGTAACATATCAGATACTGTGTAACAAAAATTTCTGTATATCGCGTCAGCCCAGTTTGTGTGTATCTCAAACCATATACAATGGTGTTTTGATGTACACGAGTCGATTAAAAGGCAATAGATAAAAATGGCGGCTGAAATTTTATTTGCAGACTAACTAAGTAGCATCTTATTAGCGTCCAGTGTAAATTGACCAGAACATTGAAAATCGCTGTATATCGCGTCAGTCTATGTAAATTTCAAACCAATACAACGGTTATATAATGCACAGTTATGGCGGCTGAAATTTTAGTCGCAGACTAATAAAGTAGAGTCTTATTAGCGTCGAGTGTAAATTGAACCATCCGGCCGTTTATATAATATTATTAAGCCGTTGCTTCATATAACAATCCTTAATAAATGCTGCGAGAAAGCTATATTAATTTTCTTACCTAAAGATCGTCCTTGTAGAATACGTTTCAAAGTCAGTTATCGTCATTCATGCACGTGTTGACAAATGCTCGCTTCAGATACAATGTTCTGGTTCATATGTTGAGGCAGATAACTTTGTTCCTCATCTTGAACATCGTTAAAGTTATTAAAGTTTCGTTTGCAATCTAGAGTTATCTGCCAGGATGAATATAACTTCTTTGGTCTCCTTCGCTTTCTTCGTGGTAAAGGTGCGAAGCAAAAAAATGAATAATGAATGTTTATTAATCCAGTATTTGCAATTCAAATAAGAATCAATTTTAAAATATATTCTACAGTTCTTTCTACGTGGAAGCAATTATCCAGAAAAAACTTAAACAGAAACGTACTCAGCTTCAATAGTTCGTGGTTTTGTTCTCGCCATTTTTTTTTCTTTTTTCCACTTTTTAAAGAAGGGAAACACGAAATTTCCCGTCAAACATTTTAGCTATATTCAAAAGC
The DNA here is from genome assembly GCA_024195265.1 of Dendrophyllia cribrosa. Taxonomy (NCBI): domain Eukaryota; kingdom Metazoa; phylum Cnidaria; class Anthozoa; order Scleractinia; family Dendrophylliidae; genus Dendrophyllia; species Dendrophyllia cribrosa. The sequence goes on along the minus strand of JAJLRJ010000005.1, from coordinate 38,784,968 downwards.
TGTAATCATAAATACCCTTGATTGATAAAGACTTACTCAAGCTAAGCATGGTTTCACAAGACTTGTTTTAAATAGCCTATCTATAAATGTACGAGAACAGACGCATTTCCTCGCACCCAGCCGATTTTAACTACAGAAGAGATGGGGAGAGAGTTGCTAAATTTTATGAATTGTCTCCTTGAAACACGATGCGTCTCCGCCCCACCAACCTCCCTTTTCATCCAAACCTACCGAGAAATAGCTCTTTACTTTTTAATTAATTGCTATATACTTTGGACAGAACAAAATGGACAATTCAGTCTGGCCACGTGTTGGGATCAGTTTGTGAACGCGCAACGTGTCATAACTTTGAGACTGGGACCATTATTTTTCTGGGGAGGGGGGGGGGGGGGGGGGGGGGGGATGAGAAATATTGAAAAAAATTGTTTGCAGGGCCTGAAAAGACAAAATAAGTTGTTTGCAAACACGATATGTGTAAAAAAAAAATGTTTGCAGAGAAGTCAGATAAACTATTAAAAAATATTAGTTCCAAAACTGAAATATTGCTCAGTGATGCAAAAGCAAATACAGCTGAAAATAGCTCCAAGATGTCTCTTTCCATTTGGCTGCACAAGACAACTCCTTCACCTTGCCTTCGCAAAAAGCAGCCAAAAAGCTCTTCGTTATGCCAGGGCTTAAGGTCAGAATCTCAACGGGTTTTCATTCAAGGAATGCCGCTTGCCTTGCCATTTAACGTTGACATTCTGTCAAGAAATGGGTGAGTTTCAGAAGTCTGTCATCTCCCTGACGATATCACCATCAAAGCTAATGGGTCACTAACTGTTTACAAGTTATTTGGAGTAACCTATGGCGATGGGAATCATTTTAAATCAGCAATGTGCCTGCTTTTGCCGCTGGTACCACAGGCCTGTGGGAACAACGTCAACGAGGATCATCGGTTTCTGTCGTATTGGTGTCTCGCAAAATCTACTTTTTTACGTAGTCATATCAGCCTTGCAGTTTGTCGGTTATGTTTGTTCATTTTTGGCTGATTAGATCTTTCAAAGATCCTACGTATCGTTTCCAGCATTATCGTTTGCAGTCTTTTGCAGTTTTTGCAGTTTTTTTCTATTTTCAGGACTTCGGTACTGTGGAATCGCGAAAAAGCCTGCTACTCCCTTTGCATATTTCCTGTCGTATGCCCTTTATTTGCGCCAGTTGCTGCGTAGGAATTAAAACGCGGCGAGTGATGTATAAAGGTACAACAAACTATAAATTACAAGGAGCGTATGTGGCCAAAATAATTGGCTATAGCACTAGCTATCGAATTTTTCCCGAAAAATAGCTTATTAACTCAGATATTTTTAGCACCAGAGAAGATAGCACTCGTAAAACAATGAAAAAAAATGTTTGCAGGAAGGTGCTCTTGGAAAAGAAAATGATTGCAGAGGTGCAATAATTGAAAATTGTTTGCAGAGGAAAATTTCTCATCCCCCCCACCCCCCATCTCCAGAAAAATAATGGTCCGTCCCTTAGGATACTGGCCGTTTATTCTCGCAAAAGCATTTTATGTCATCTCCGCTGTGTATAGACAGGCGAAAGACTTTGATCAGGCCAACTAATACAAGGAAAAATCCTCCGAGGTACCAGGAGCCGATGGATAAATGGGACAACAATAAAAACCAGTTGACTGGCAAATATATACCACGATAATTCTAACGGTGGGCATTTTAGATTTAATTCGCTAAGCGGTACCAATCTACAATTTTTGACCCCTCAAAGAAACGATGAACACAGCCGTCATTTTTAAATTGGAGTTCCCCGAGGGGGGGGGATTAAGTGCTGCATTTTAGAATAAAAACTTATAATAATGAAGTACCTCCAGGAGCCTATTAATAGCCTCCTGTCCATCGCTATTAAAAATTGCCGTCAAAGTGGTATTTCATGTGTTTTTTTTACAATTGATACCTCTTAGTCACGCCCATCAAACGGGATTCTGGTACTTTGTTATAGGGTGTTTGGAATGCGGGATTAAAATTATACACGCATTTACTACACCGCGCAAACTTCGGAAAAGTATGTTCATAGTTGTCATGCAAATGTCAGGGACACAAACTCGTATCACTGACAAAAAGCACCCTTATATATGGAAAGATTGTAAACGACATAGCATGGCTCGAGGACGATTTTAAACTTAAGGCAACATTTTGTTTGGGCAAAAAGTTAGAAGAACGCTTTATTGCAAGATGTTAACAAAATCGTTTAGTGTAAAATGTTTAAGTTGCGGCCGTGTCTGGGCTGCAGTCAATGATTTCGCATGGAGACATGTCATTTTTCAGCACTGCGGATGCCTCTCGGGCGAAAGGATTATAGCCGCTTTGCCGTTGGGAAATTCATGAAAGCAAAGAAAACTCTTCATGAAGAGCTAGCAAAAGAGAAAGCCAATCTTTCTACAGAAGTCAAGACTTTGCAACGGAAGATTCAGAGATTGGATTCAAAGGTATTAAAATTTACAATTGGTACTCCAAAGGGAGCTTATTATTTTTGCCTTGGTAAGATACATAGAAACGCTGACTAACGTTATTTTTTTTAAATTTCAGATCGTTCTTTCTACTAAAATAATACCTGCACCGGTATCGCAAGGTTATGGGTTCGAATCCAGTTCAAGCCTGAATTTTTTTCAGGTTGATTTTTCAACTGCTTAAGTTGAGAGCACACTGCTCTGCGAGGATCACAATTTTCACTCAATAATCTTTATTGTTGATAAAAACACTCATAACAAACGTATGAGTTTTACATGTAAAGCAATAGTAGCACTAATACGTAAACCCACATAATAAAATGAGTGCTAATTATTTAAACAGAAGTCTTAAAAGCTGCAAACGTACATCATTTACGCATACAATACTGACTCGTTCCCAGTCGTCTCTCAGTTAACGAGAGAAGGGCGGCCGAGGGGTCGCGCTTCTCTCGTTGCGCGTCTACTGATCCCCCACGCGCGTTTCCCGCGTCCTGCCAAGAGAGACGACTGGGGACGAGTCAGCATATAATAGGCTAAACACACGCGATGAATAGAGCAGTTTTCAACTGAGTGTGAAAAGTAATTTCACAATTGCTTCAGTTTTTTATTGCTACGCTTTGTGATTGGCTAAAAGATCTCGCTCCACTTTCTCGACCCATCAGAGGTAAAACCAAAACCAATCGTGACTTGCTCGCACGCGTTTTCCCGCGCTTGGCGCCGCCAACATGTAATTGCTTCGAGCTCTGATTGGTTCATTGGATTGTTTACGACTGCTGTGATTGGTTTTGGTTTTACCACACTCAATTGAAAACTGCTCTAATGAAGTGCATAATACTGCAACTATAATTATCTAACTAGTAGTAATCATAGATTATAGTGCGTCTCCTTATCCCATGGCACCTCGTCTTGACCTACGTAGTACTTCAGTTTCAGCCACCGTTTAAAGGGGCTATGTCGCGAGATATGTCACGCAGGCAAAAACGTCTTCCCGACATCAAACAAATTCACGCTATCGCCGTGGAATCAGGCAAAATCCTTTAATTCTGCCGTGCTGTATACTCCGAAAGGTCTCAGATTTTTCCGACATATAAATACATGTAGTATATTTGTCTTGATTTAATTTCCAGTTATTTCCCCGATTCTGAAATCATACGCCTCGGTACATGTCAGTATCTCAATGTCTAGAAGTTGAGTCAGCATATTTTTAATCAGTTGAAAATGGACGAAGGAACTTCTCCGGTGCTGATTACTGTGAAATCAACTCAAAAGTTGTCATATTTTTCTCTCTTCTACGAAAGAAGTGTGCTTTCAATGCTGTAACGTAATTTATAGTAACACGCGCAAGCGATCTCAAGGTCAAGCTAGGTCACGTACGCGAAAAGTGCCAGCTGTAGTAGTTATTTTGATCTGTTTTGAATGAAGTCCAGAAATTTCCATTGCTCTAAGCATGCTGGATACTATTGTGACGTTTCAAGATGGCGCAGATTTGGTACCGACACTTTTCTCGATTCGTTCCGCCTAGCCGACAAGATTAGGAAGCGTCTCCTTCGTCGACGCAATTATATGCTCTTTATATCTTATTGTAATCCCATTAACTTACAGGCATTTAGTTATTTATTATTACGAGGGAATTTTAAAGTTAGTATACATCTGTAAATAATTACAAGTTCTTAGTTAGGTGTCACCAATTACCTCAATTAAAAAAAAAAACGAGCAGGAAAGCTTTGACACATAAATAAAGTCTGATGATGATGGTTCAAAGGACCTACCTTATAAATATTTTGTTACAGCTTAGTTATTGGATTTGTCATACGCTAGGTCATTTAATCAGTACTAGCCAATTTTATAAACTTGTACTGTATATTTTGAAATTTACAGAGCTGTTGTATGTTTTTTTTAGTCATACAATGAACCTGGCCTGTTGAAGACTAATTTTAATAATTGAAATATTGGCCATTAAATCTGCCTTTAATTTCCGTTATACTAGCCTTGCATTTTAAATTGTTTGATCTACTTTCGCACAATTTTGACGTTTTTATGGAATTTATGAATATTGTCTGAAATTTCCGAGTAAAATAGCAACATCATCTCCGACTATTTATCAACAACAATCCGCCTGTCGAATGCTCCAGAGAGACTGATGGCGAGCTAGCTACGGTCATTCATCAACTAGTGAAATGAACTAAATTATCTGTAAATGTTATTTCTATGTCAAGCAGAAGAATGCCGGCTAGGATGATGTTCGTTCATATTTTAGGTCTGATTTTCATCTCAGTACGTTTCAAGGAATAATGATACCCTCTAAACGTTTCCCAGTTGATCCCATCAGCAGAAGAGTTATGCGGTCCGCCAAGGTACTGTCCGTTGAGATTTGCCCTGTGACAGTCCTTGTACCATCAGGCGCCTTTGTAATCGTCAGCGCAATTTGCGGCGTCTATAACATCATTATCTTGATCTTTGGTGGTAAACTGCATTCCACTGTAAAGATAACACGTTCAAAGTGTAAAATATATCTGTATAAAATATATGTGTTAAAAAGAAGATAAGCAAGGTTACCGCGAGTTTTAGCCACGAAGATACACTATGAAACTGACATGTCAATGAACCTCAAACAGCAGTGATACTCGGTTTTCTTACTTTCCTGAACGAATGCCAGTCATTGAGTCACCAGCCATGCCATTGTATCCTCCAATCACAAGCCGATATTTATCTCCCTCCTCAGCCACCTTAAAAGTCGTGTATTCAGCGTATGTGATGTTGCCATCAAAGTCCTCCAAGTCAACTCTCAGCGTCACGTCATCAGCTGTCGTCAAACGATGAAGATTGTCATTTCCAAGCCAGAACTCACCGTTCAGATCTCCCGAAACCCATTTTTGTACAACGCCCACCCAAGAAAGAAATCAACCGAGCCGTTCAAACGTTTCTGAAAAACGGTCCAACCTCCATCATCCGTGGTCATGTCACACAACACTTGCATTGGTTTGCCGCCATCTGGTTTGATTGTGTACACGCCACTGGAATTGAAGCCATCGTGACGAAGTTGTGAACAGCCTTTTGGCTCTAGATAAGAGAAGTGAATTTCAAATTATTTTTTATGACCACACTAATGAGTCTACAGGAGAGACTCATGAGAGACTCTAGAAAAGAGCCCTATCTGACATTAATATTTATTAACCCCGGCTTACACACCGTGGTAAAATTGTTTTCCATCATTAATAATTAATAGTTTCTACGATTAACAGCGCGTAATATCGATGCGACACTTAGTTAGTCAATTACAATCAATCCCTATAATCGCTTAGCATGAATAAATTTCTACATAGCATACACATCATAAAGCGATATACATCACCTCAGTTTTGCCCGAAAAATCTCCACTGACCAATAGTTAGAAATCGTGTTATGTATGAATGATCTTCTTACCTGTTTCGCAGTTTTGTCCCGTGAAACCTTTCTTGCAAACACACTTATAGCTTTTTTCCTGGTAGAGTGATTTGCACTTGCCATTGTTTTTACAAGGCGAACTGCCACACGGAGACTAAAAAGTAAAGAATGAAAAATGACAGTTTGACTTCCTAAGCCGAAGCGTCTATCCTAATTTCTCAGGGTTTAGAATAAGAATTTGCGAAAATAGCCTAAAATTAATTTAGGCGGCGATATTTTCTTGGTAAAATTTTCACAATTTTCGATAGTGAAGTAAACAAATTAAGTCGGCATCGTAAATGGATTCGAAGAAATTGAAAGTCATCAATAGACTGCGTTTCGACGACCGCTTATTTGGAACTTAAATCTTAATGTTACAAGTTACTACCGTCTTCTTGCAACAATTTTTTACATAACTAAGTCCTTTACCATGATGCTCATTACAAATCTCCATGTAACTTGTTTTGTACTGAGAAAGACGAGTTAGGAAAAAAACGACTAAAGTACCGAAATTTGGGTACTCTAATTTATTATTGCAATTAATTTATTATTACAATTTATTTGTTATTATTATTATTATAATTATTATTATTTATTATTATTATTATAATTATTATTGAAATTAATTTATTATTACTCTATTATCTATTTTACGCTAAGCAGATGTTTCCTTTAGATTTTCTCGAAGCTTTGACGATTCGAAAAAATAAAGGCATTAGGAAAGTGGGTAAATAGCATTATTTATGGCTTGGGAACAGGTGGCCATTATGTAGCTAAGTAAACGTTTCTTGCTATGGTAATATCAAAACAGCAATTTACACTGGAGAATGACAAAGCAATTCTTTACAAGAAAACACGGAATTGAGAATTAAATTCATCATGGAAGTAAGTAATTAGCATTATTTGTGAGTTGGTAACGGGTGGCCATTATGTAGCTAACGCTTGTTGCTATGGCAATATTAAAACAGCAATTTAGACTGAAGAATGAGAAAACAATTTTTCAACAAGACGACACACAATTAAAAATTAAATTCAGTCTAATAAACCTAGAAAATTGATTTCAAAACTAAGCTGTATTCAGTGTTATCTCGAGCATGCAGGACTCAGTCCCCGTCGACTTTCCTTTGAATTCCCTCATGTTTGCGACAAAAATGAATAAAATTCATTCATGACATGATCAAGTTTGACATCTACCATCTTTCCTTTTATTTCTAAAAAGCTGGGTGACAGGTACAAGTGTGTTCGCTAATCCTGTTTAAGGACGTTCGCGCGAAAATCTTCTGACATTGATTTTTTTATAAAACTTTTGCTACAGCTAGGTTATATATGAGTTACTTGTGTCAGAAATGCAAAAAAATGACGGGGTCACCGACTTCGTTTCTGAGATAAGTTACCTGAAAGGCGACCCTAATTTTGAAAAATTGGTCTTCCTTACGGGATGTGACCCCAATGTCTGTTAGTCTAAAAATATTGCAAATAAATATCTAAAAAGCAACTTTCTTTCCCCAATTTTATGCGAGTAGGTCTGTACGGCAAATTCATTCAACTGGTGACGATCCTTGAAGTAAATTTCAACTTTAAACGACAGCATTTGCAAACTCTGACAGCCGCAAGTTGGTAGGATTCGATGGCGCGCGGGTAGAAAAATGGAAAAAATTTAAACTTCCTACATTGATTTTTTGTTCATTTTTTCAAAATCTGTCGAGAATTGGCAAAGAAAATTATCTATGAAAAAAAAATTGGGGGTCACCGACCATCCAAGCGAGTTAAATCTAAGCAAAGTTAACGCAACGGCTATCAGCCCTTTATGTACTTAGATTTCTTCTCTTGCGCGCGCGCTCGTGCATGACGTAGCATGGCGTTGCGACATAAATTTCGTGCGCAGTAAGGATGCGCATAAACAATTAGCGCGAACGTCCTTAAGGTGGCTTACTACAGTTTATAGGGGTCACCAGATGCTTCCGATAATATCGATCACAAGTGACCATTTGTGGGAACAAGCAACAATTACAAAGTCAAAACCATCTTACAAGACAGTGGGTGTTTGTAATTTCACCATCCTCTGGTTAGAAGTGGCTTAAAACAACCGACCGAGTTGTTGTCAGAAGACTGGGTTCTAATTCTATAAGGACGTTTTACTCAAAAATCACCCGTACGACCCTACCTCAAAATCTTACCATTTAAACTTTGGATAAAAATAAACGTTCTTACAAGTTAAAACAAAAATCTGTAAGAGAGTTTTTCGCATATCAACGAAAATATCAAAAATAGGAATTTCGAAAAATATTTTAAAATCTGTCTTACAGATTTTGAAAACAAATTGTCTGCAGATCGATGTTGATGTATATTTAAAAATATCAAAAATTGAGCATAGGTCGTACGGCTAGATTTCGAGAAATTCACGACCAAAAAAACGTTTAGTACGATCTCCGAGCATGCGCAGTACTGCGTACACCACGGCCATTTACTTATCTGCGCGCGCGGCTGCTCGCGCATTACTAACTGCGTGCACGAGATCAGAGCTTCGTTGTTGTTTGCTCGCGCGGTATTGCTTGCGTGACACGCGCGCGTAAGGAAATTTATTGTCCCTCAAAACTGTATTCGGCCACCTTAAGGAGGCTCGAAAGGGTTTTCAGCTGCGTGCGCGCGCGACGTGCACTCGTCATGCTTTGACGCATACGTCAGCTGATTTTCCTATCAAAAAGTAGCGCGCGCAGCTCACCGGAAATAAAAATACTGCGTAAAATCGCGCGAACCGGAAATAAATCGTGCATAAAATATTCCTCTTTATCTCAAAACTTTGCTCGGTGACCTATGTTGAAATTTTTCATGCAAGTAGCGTTCAACTTTATCTAACATTTGAGACATTTTGGAAAAAAACTGTACAGTGGAATTTTTTTAAATCTTTAAAAGGCCTTTTTCGATTTATCTCGATTTCCACAATACAGAGTTTTTTTCAAATTTACACAGGAGGTGAGGAATATTGCAAACTTTTAAAAACGCTTATAAAAAACATAGGTCACCGAGTTAGTTTTAAAGATAGATTTAAAAAACTGACTTTTGAGGGGTATCTCTTTGGAGGGTTATAGTTACCATGACAACAGATATGACGTCATAAATGGTCTTGAAGGAAACTTTAACAACCATGTCATAAGCTTATCTACAATTTGTTTCAGAGACTAAAACCATAAAATTTTAATGTGTAATTGTTCTGACATGTACATAAGCTGTAAGAAACCCTTTCGAGCCTCCTTAAATGGCATTTCGTCATGAAAACACGATCAATCGGAAAATTTAAAAGCCGACAAAATATCTGTACTTCTGGTAATTGCGGCGCACAATCCCATCCGATTTTCGGCAAATTTTGTTGGGCTAACTACTACACAGAGCGCGGAGTGTAATGAAAAAAAAAGTACGAACCATTTCTAATTTTTGTTGCTTTGGTAACAAATACCCGGCAAATACTAGAGAATGCGGGAAAAACTTCTTAGTTCTTCCTTTTGGTTTAAACGTAACCATGAATCTAATCATTTCGATGTTTCCCTTTCGCTTATAGCACAAAGTTATTTAGTCCATAAAAGTATTTCGAAAAGCAAAAGCAATACATTTTCCCTTTTCTTATTTTATTTATTCTTTAGGCGGGAGGTGTTGCATTCTTAATATAAATAGTAGATATGCTACTCACCGGAATACTGAAGTGATGAAAAACCTGGCTGGGGAGGAATTTGTCCGAGTTGTTGTACTTGTCAGATGGGAGCAATTCGCAAAGCAGATTTCCGTTGCTGTCAGGCGACGCAGCCACGTTATAAGAAAAACACGAAGGAATTTCTATACAGGCAAATGCGCATTCATTTTGGTCTTGAATGAGATCCTTTCCAATACTGGCGATGTTCAGGAAGGAAAACTCATCGACCATGAAGTTGACATAATCCAGGCCATCAAAGGATCCTTGGCTGAAAGCTTAGTGAAAAAAAAACACAGGGAGAAAGTATACATGAGTGCTTTTAGCAAAAGGAACTTAGAGAAATAACCTTCTTGATAGAAAATAACTTAATAAGGTAAAAATAAAGCTAGGTGCCAAAAACTGTAAATGGAATAGAAGAGTTCTACCTTCAGAATCAGCTGGAAATGATGCGGGAAAGACCCCCAGTGCGAAGAGAACTATTGGGTATTTTTTCATCTTTCTGATAACGTTGCGGTGAAGGCCTGCGTTGTGCTTCAATGCCTTTGAATACAGGTTAGTCTTTGTTTAAAAGTGGGCATCTTTAGATGTGACGCCACACCAAGGAATACCCAATGGGTTATCACAGATGCTCATAAAGGTGTAGCAATATGGGCAACAAAATCGTGCAAGGTGTCGCGCATCTTGGTCCCGGGGGAGGGGGGTACTCAACAAAGTTTTGTACGGGGATGCTCCGCCCCGAGGTCCGAACCCTTACCCTTTCATATATTGTTTTTGACAGAGAAGGTACCCCTTTCATATACTTTTCATTGAAAATGGTACCCCTTTCATATAGCCTTTACGTGCGTCTGTTTGATAAATTTTGGAAGGCCCTTTTTATAATTACTTAAATGGCAGTTTTCCCTACACTTTTTATACTTCAACTCGTGTTTTCCCTAACCTTTCCTATTCTTCGTGAAATCGCTACCCTTTCATATACTTCAACTTGTGAAATCCCTACCCTTTCATATACCTCCAGTTTTCCCTACACTTTTTATACTTCAACTCGTGTTTTCCCTAACCTTTCCTATTCTTCGTGAAATCGCTACCCTTTCATATACTTCAACTTGTGAAATCCCTACCCTTTCATATACCTCCAGCCTCAAAAAGGTACTCCTTTCGGGCGGAGCATCCCCGTATAGCCCATTATAGGGAGTACCCCCCCCCGGGATCTTGATTGCGCGACAAGTTGCACGACGTTGTTGCCTTAAGCGTCATAGGTGTCACATTACAGTGAGCTTATATTAGTGCATTCTGTAGATAGACGTCAGTTTGCATCTTTTTTACATGTTACTGCCCGTTTAGTAAATAAAATATCACAAATTTATGTAGACACATTTTGACGTCTTCTGTGATCTATAACTGAACAGACACACGGCAAAATGGAATCTATTTGTTTTATACAATGAACAGAAAAGGAAAAAAAGTAAACTTACGAACTTGCCTCGTAGCCGCTCGACTGTTCGAAAATTTGTTCCAGTTTAAGTATTTTTCAAGTCGCCAAGAACACTTTTCGTCTTGGTTTCTTCTTTTTCTTGCTCGTAAACAGCTCCTGCTAAACATTTTTCGAGGCTTTCACTTGCTCAATCCAGAATAATTTTGCAAACATTTTCAAAACTGTGCGCCATGTTGGACAAAACAAAGCAAACATTTTTTCTATGACGTCAGCCGTGCGTCTGTACTCTGATAGATCATAGGCAACGACCAATCACAGAGCGCGTCGTTTTCAGTTCATTGTATAAAATTGTATATTTCACTGCCATTATCCCTTCAACCTATGATCAGAACTTTTCCCTCGTTGCATTTTTGAACTCCGAATATATTAAGGGGCGGTCCTAACTTAATAGGTCTTTGATGCCGTCTGGGTGTCGCAGAAGAATCCTTTCTATCACTGCTGAACACCGTTTGCGAAGTCCAGGACAAAGCCCCTTCATGTGTGATAGTTTAAATATGTCTGTTATCATTACAGTGCAATCCGTAACGGTTAATAGCCTGCAATAGGCCTTTTATGTCTACTGGTTTTGCTAGCAGCACCCTTGTTGTCAGCTGAGCTCCGTTTGCGAGGCATAAAAATAAAGATATAATCGGGGAAATCATAATTGCTCTGCTGAAATTGATTCATGTCGTGGACGTGTTTTGAATAAATAATAATAATAATAATAATAATAAAAAAACAATAAACACAGAAGGCGTAAAAACCGAGGCTTAGGGGAATAAAATAATCAATTGATTTTGCTTTATTTCTTTAACCTGTTTATCAATGTTAATGTTATAAAATTAAAAAACACAAAAATATAACATCGTCAACAGAGTCAATGATACGCGATACCGCACTTTACTCGAAAAATTACCGATCTTTAAAGGGGCTATGTCACCATTTTTAGCGTTACTTTAAAAAGCCAAAATACATCTTTATATCAGTGAAAACCCAAAAATAATGGTCCAGTTTTGTTTGAAATTATTCTACTAGTGCTCTAAGAGTAAAAATAAGTGTCTTGGGCTGCAGATGGCCAGGATGGAAATGGATTGTATCTTGAAAAAATTGGGCCAATTTTTTCAAATTTATCGCTTGTGTCTTAGAAAATTCGCTAAAACTCCGATTATGGTTTATTTTCTCTGCTAAAATTCACTTGATATCTTCCTATTATTGTTCTTTAAGCATTTCGTGTATGACAAAGGTACTTAGTTTTAATTTGGGACGGTTTTGACCCGAAAACCTCAAAATCACCATGACATAGCTCCTTTAATAACGCGAATTACCCTCGCTACCATTCCTTTCCATAAAAGTTTCGGTAGTTGCATGATATTAAGCAGATGTTGGCCTCCAAAACTGTGCCGGGGATGTTCGAAATTCGCTTTAGTTTTTAAGTTATTGGCGCGAACGCAAATAGGATCGGATAAAAAACCGCATGCAATCTTTAAATCGTTTTAATTTTGTTTTTAAAACTGATATCAAAATTCCCCGGAACGGTTAGTGGTAGACTCAAGGTAAATTATATTCAGGTACGTGTAAAGATCCGTTTGCCTAATGGCACAGTTTCACGCATTTTTCTGGAGGATATATTTTTGTGGAGAAGTATCTTATGTGGAAATTTTACTATTAGATAAAAAAGGGGAAAAAAAATGACAAGAAAAGAAAAGAAAAGAAAAAATTATTGATCACATCATTGGACAAAAAAGAGCAAAATTTTCGCGTTGTGTCGCATTGTTTCTCGGCGAAGCTGAATGAAAGCTGGTTTTAAAGTTCAACCGCTCGACACGGAGTGAATTAAGGATTGTCGCCTAATTTCGAGATAATCCAGTCTTAGTCATGTACCATGCATTACAAAGGGCTTGGTTACCAACGATGGTATCCACCGTTTACGAAAGGAACATGAACGCCTTCGATAGTTTACACTAGCGATTTAAAATTGTGCGTAAAGTCGCCTCCTAAAAAACACAAAATCGTACCTACCAGCAATACAAGTTTAATAAAGAATTATTTCGTTTTCTCTCTTACAAAGCTTGAATACGAACGTGCCGATTATTTCTTTTAAATTCAGAGAAATACGAACTTCGGGCTAAAGAATTTATCCTCATTGTTTCGCAGACGCAAAGAAGATGAACATTAAGTATTGTTCCACATAAGAACGATAGCAAACTTCATTGTTCTGCGGCATTAGCTCTTTCCCACATAGAATATCTTTGATTTCAAGAATAGAGGAGGAGCTGATGGTTAATAATTATATTTCATTATAAAAATAAAGAAAATCCATTTGCGTCAAATAAATTTTAGGAAATGTTCGTGCTTAACCAATCAGAATAGCAGAAGACAATAGCTAATAATTTTGCTTCTTTGATGAAGTTCCCCAAATACAATGTTGTGCGATTGGGTCTCAAATTACTTGAAACCTTAAAAAAATTAGACAAAATGCACCTTGAACCTTAACTTTTTAGCGGTTTTTGAGTCTAGGCCAATGAGATCACTAGTTGTAACAATGAAAAATCTTGACATTCCATCGTGTTTGACATTCCATTGCCGTTCAGCGCTATCCTTCTTATGTGGATCATTACTTAACTATTTCTCTTACATTCAATATTGTTATTATTCGGCAGTCAGGTGATGAGAAAAATGTTTAAATATTTGGGATATTTTACATAATATCAGTGATGAGAATTGATATTTCAGCGTGAGACTTAAAAGAATAGACTACGATTGTCGACTGGACATCACACGAGCGCGCGCAAAATCACGTGCGCGAAGACACGCGCGTTGCATATCATCGCGCACGCGATTTTCGCACGCGCTCGCGTGATTGTCCGCTCGCCTTTTTCTGAGAGAAGACAGGGACCACTCGTAGTCTAAAATGAGAAGAAAAAAGAAAACTAAATATTGCACCACTGGGCATGAACTGGAGGTTTGCCCTGATGAACAGGTAGAGTGAAAGCCGACTCGGTAATAAGCTATGATTTTTCTCTTTTTTTATTTTTAACCGCAAAATTTCTTCACAAAACGGTTCAATCTCGTACGAATGTAAACATGGTAAAAGACCTATAGTGTTATTACAATATAATACTTGCAGGCCCACAGGTGTAGAAAAACACGTCTCCAACTTATTAATAATTCATCGAGTTTGGACAAAGACAATCAGAAGCGTGACGGAGGTTTGGAAACCCAATCTTAAGGTGGCTCCATATAGTTATTGGACAGTCTTCCAAATAAAATATACACGATCTTAATGCTGTCTTTCGAGAGTTTTGTTTCGCGATACTAGGCATAATTGCACATACACGTAGCTTAGGCTTTCTCTTTTATAGAGAAGTCTTATTTGGCAGTCTTGTCTCGTTACCATGGCAACCAATGATTGAGTCGTTGGGCTTGTTGTTAAGGCTAGCTTACCTTTCTCGGTTTTTACACGGTAAATATTCATGATTTTGGGTGAAACATAATTTTCGGCAATTTACTCACTTTTCGTTTTTTACGTTTATTGGGTTTGTGTATGTACAAAAATTGTTGCCTTTTTTTGTGATCGAGAACAAAGAAAATCCTACCAATTTTTTTTAAAAAATTACCATGTAGAATGCGCGAAATAAACGTTTTAGTAACCGTAATATATATAGATAGGCTGAGCCTAACAGCGTAGCACTTTGAACAAGCTTATAAACTAAGGTGAAACTTAACTAAGGTGAAAGGTCGGAAACACAAGAATAAAGATTGACGACCGGGCTTTTTTTCAATTTTAGCAATTCTCAAAAACAGTAAGCTTAAGGTTATTACCCAACCGTCTGCAGAGTACATTTAGACCGTACAAAAGTTCACAAAAACAACTTTTTCTCTGTCTAGAATAACTATTACGACTATTTTCCGAATAAAATACAGTTGTTGCTTGTCAAAAAATGCCCGAGAAACTGATTTGGAAATCAAAAATGCAAAAATACACAAACATATTTGCATAAGGCGACGCGAGTATAAAATCTAAGTCTTGTTTTGTTTACATAAAATCGCTTTTCAATCTATGTAATGAATGAACAAACACATAAAAATGGACAACACAATCTTCTTTCGAAAAATTTTATTGAAATCTCCATTAGTTTATGTTTAATCAGGAAATTAATACAACCGAATTAAGCTACACGTTTATAAACAATTCTCCAAAACTAACGAGAACACAAATAAAAAGTGAATCACAGATTGATATCAAGATAAATTCCCATCGAAAAATGTAATTTGTTTTACCTTTAAGTCCCTCGCTTGCTTGAAAATTCTTTAAATCTCTGCGTTGGTTCTGAAATCCGTAATAAAAACAAACATCTCCCGCATTGATATAAACGTATGAAGGTTCTCGAAGCAAGATTTTGGGCGTTTTCCATTTACCAAAAAATTCCGGAAATTTCGGTTGGGATGTAAATGGAACACGACTTTTTGGTTCGTTCCACTGGAAATTTTCCGGAATAAACGAAATTCCTAAAAAGGTAGTCCCGTTTTCCCGGTGGAAACTTTCCAATGGAAAATTCGTGTTCCATTTACAGATTTCTCTACTTCATCACCAGTTCCATGCCTTTCGCGGTCTTCTACGCGACCAGGCCTCTCGGCTCCTTCACTTCGTGTTTGAACGAAACTGGCGGAAAACTTCCGCGTTTGAAATAAAACACACGAAAGCTAATACTTGTTTGTGTAGCGGAATTGGCAGTCTTCCGAATGAATGCCGTTGTGGCACTCTTCCTGTAGCGTGGACGACTCTACACAGAGCTTCCATTGTGCCTCTTGTCATTCGAAAATGACTTTTAAATTCATCGAGTGAATATCTTGGCAACGTGTGTTCAAAATAACCTTCACTTCGTTGCAAATTCCGTCTCATAAACGTGGAGGCCACTGCAAAGATATATACTTCGCCATCATCTTCTGAATTAATCAAACTTTCTTCTTCTATAGAGACTTCCAACATTTCGCACAAAAACAACATCTGAAGCTCATTGGCCTCCATTTTGAATTTTCGCGGGAGATTAGAGAAGCGACAGAGAGGGGCCTGTGAACGAATGGCACTTGGGTCAAATGGAACGCGCTCTTCCCAACCGGAAAATTCCGATGGAAATTTTCCGAAATTTTTTGAAAATGGAAAACGCCCTTTATCCCTTAAAGCTAAAGGAGGTTTTTTTAGGTATCCCATGATGCAACGCGAATGAACTATATTATCAACTGAAAATTGCGTGACCAGTCATTTGCCATGGAGTTGCTCGAAGCGAGCGCATCGTCCACTGCGTAGGTTTTAGCAGTTAAACATATATCACATCGTCCAATATGGCTTGTTGTAGGTCCCTAACGGTATTTCGTACATGTTTGCTTCCCCAAAAAGTAAAGAGAGCGGCGACTTTGTCTATTTCTGAACACGGACAAATTGAAAGGCATCGATGACAATTAAAACTTCGATTTCCGGATTTCCGGTAGATGAAAAAATATTGCCATCTTCCATATCACTTGTAAAAACATGAACATCAAGCGATTTATGAGCTTCGAACCGAAGGAAAGTGTCAAACGATCATATGATTTGACCAAACTCATAAAAGGAAGCTACAATTGCACTCTCATACGATATTTCCTTCGACTGAAAAAAACAAAACAAAGAATCTACGCGATCGAAGCGAATTTCAACAACGTTTTGGCGCCGATTTTGACCAAAATTCAACGGTCATAAATTCCTACAAAACGTGGGGACTTAAGGGGACCTTGTACTGCATTTAAAAGAGTCACTCTTCGGGCACTATCAGGCGTAATTATATGCTAATGTCCCCAGGATTAAAAACGAAACACGGCAAAACAGATCAAGGGTTAAAACGAAGCGGATCAGCCATGCATGCCACTCGAAACAAAGACAAAAATATTGCGATACACAGACAAACAGGCTCGGATCAAATTATACCTAAGTAAACTTTAATGTACATAGAAACCAAATAACGATTTGATTCACCTTTTATCGCGTTGGAAACGAAGAAAACGTCTCGCAAAGATCAGTAAAATTTCACCGCCGTGTACTCGCCATCGCAGGAAATTTGACACATCAAGATCGACAATTACGCGCTAGGCGTCATGGGATACCTGAAAAATCCTCCTTTGGTAAGCACTTTAAAAGTTGGATCTTTCGCGGGGTTTAGTGGAGCAGTAAAGTCGTTATTTCCCTGCATTTTTTCGCGGTTTGCTACTCAAGACAGGGATACTAAGTAAGGGATACTCAGAAGCCGCTTTAGTGGTAAAAGAAGAGCTTTAAGAGAGGAGGATTTTTGGGGAAGCAAACATGTACGAAATACCGTTAGGAACCTACAACAAGCCATATTGGACGATGTGATATATGTTTAACTGCTAAAACCTACGCAGTGGACGATGCGCTCGCTTCGAGCAACTCCATGGCAAATGACTGGTCACGCAATTTTCAGTTGATAATATAGTTCATTCGCGTTGCATCATGGGATACCTGAAAAATCCTCCTTTGTGTTTACCGAGATGACGGCTGTGTAGCCGCGCGTGTGGCGTCATACGCGCATGTTTTGCGACGTCATACGCGCCCGCGAATTAGCCCTGCCCAACGGACACACATGTCACGGAGGCGCGCCCGCGAAACATTCCGCTAGCCATGACCATGAAAAATGACGGGCACAGGTTCTATGAGTATGGGGCGAGTGCTCCGCCAAAAACCTCTATTTTCGTGACGTCATCAAAATAAACAAACGCGCACTCGCGCCATTTTTGTGCCCATGCATCGCGCGCCAAAAAAACATATGGATTCATCTTAATTAACAGATTTTGCCGAGATTTTTTTCCTTCACTTTCTCTGTATCTAATGATCAGTTTGAGAAGCTACATCAAACGCTCTAAAGAGTGTTTTATCAGGTATCCTAACACCTCGAAGTTGGTTAAAAAAAAAACTTGGCTGCACCTTCGGCGTTTTTTTCAATCCACTTCTCGATGTTTTAAGATCCTGATGAAACACTTCTAGAGTCCGTTCTGGTTTCGGGTCTTCAATTCTGTTTGATGCCTCGTTTTACGCTTGAACCTGAATATGTTTCCGCCGGTTTTCCTTGGAAAACACACCGACATCCACTCCATTGACCTTCGAAAGATGAAGGCGGGCAGTTGGGCCATGACGAGACCACGAGTACTGTTCATACATTTAAGTTCTTCTCTCTCTCCCTTCTTCTACTCATAACGAAGCAACGTACTCAATGCAAATGTGGCAAAAGCAAAACATGTTTATCGCCTCGCTTCGTCATGTGCCGTAATCCAAATGCGGCCTTGCGGAATCATGCTTTTTTTGCATTTGAATTCTTTTCTAATGCAAAACATTTTCATTGTTCCTGCCATGCAACATGGCTGCCGTGCAAAACTTCTATAGAGCGTTTTCACTCACGTGACCAGCGGCCATATTGGTTTAAGGAAACAAAAAAAAAAATGTTTGCATAAAAATAGAGTTCAATTCCCGGAGGATTGGTTTGGTACACCAATATGGCCGCCGTTTCTTTGTTTTGAAACACCAATATGGCCGCCGTAACGTCATATGAAAACGCTCTATAAGGTGTTTTTACACGGTAGACACAATAAACGAAAAATCCTCATCGCTGTTTTCCATTTGTATTTTTTGTTTTGTTATGCTTGGTGCACCGCTTTTCCTTCGCTCTCCACAATCTAATTGCCTGAAAATGCACCTTTCGCAGGTTTCGCTTATAACAGTGTAGCACAAAAAGGAGTAAATCTGAACATACAGATCTCATAAATCTGGATCATTTTACACACATGCTTTGCCTTCAACTTTCTAAAGACTAAAGTACACCCAACAGGGATTTAACCCAGCACTTCTAATTATAAATATATAGCAGACATTACAATTCGATTAGTTTTGATAACTAAATTTCACACTTAAGCCCAACAGGGAAAACAAGCATCTCTTTCTGGCCGAATTCCCACCTCAGGAGATCCAACTCTCGTTTTCAACTGATCGCCAACTCTCGTGCGCTTGCGACGACTCTTGTACGAGAATCGTGCCATACTCTGACCTGCAACTCTAATGCGCTCTTAAAGCGTTACCCTTTAACTCCCAACAGTGCCAAACATCAAAAGTGCTGAAAAATCCCAAATTATATTTTGTAAAATAATGAAAAACAAATGGTACCATCCAAAAGTACTGCCGAGGAAGTTTCATTTGAATGGTTACACCATAGGATTTCATTAGAAGACTCAAAAGTTATAACTACACTACACATCTCTGACGCTGGGAGTGAAAGGGTGAAATGAACTCTCGTCAATGACTCGTTTAACTGGGTTTTAGAAGAGAACGCTTTGGATAATTCTACAAAGATGTCTAAAACTGTACCTAATCCCCCAGAAGAGGCAGACAAAATCTAATAATCTATCTCAACCTTGTTCACAGGGTGCTGACGCTTTCTCTCTAGAGGTACATCCTGGCTGACCAATAGGGAAAAAGAGAGATAACCCTTAGAACAACATTGGTACTATATCATCAATAATATATTCATATTTACAGAATAACGTAGACGCCACAGAGCCTCTGCCAAACCATTAAGAAGAGCTGAAGAATAAAAGGTCCTGAGGACTCACTGGAGACTGATTCAGTCGGTCTCAACAGTGGTATACTAATTGAATAAAAAACGAACTGAGACTCGCAGTTGTCTACACAGAGCTCAGTATTATCCGACACTTGGTTTGTATCAATTTGAAATTGTTTTTATTCGAAGCCATCCAAGATGGAGCTTGAGTGGTCACGTGGCTAACGCCTCCGCCGTTTAACCTCGAGGTGGATGGTTTGAGTCCTGGGGTCAATTCAATAAAACTTTTACAAGTATAATTTACAAGTGTAGCTATTGTTTTCAACCTCTAAAACAATGGCTACACTTGTATATTACACTTGTAAAAGTTTTATTGAATTGACCCCTGGGGTCAATTTAATAAAACTTTTACAAGTGTAATTTACAAGTGTAGCCATTGTTTCAGAGGTACTTGTTAATTACACTTGTAAAAGTTTCATTAAATTGACCCCTGGGGTCAATTTAATAAAACTTTTACACTTGTAATTTCCAAGTGTAGCTATTGTTTTCAACCTCTGAAACAATGGCTACACTTGTAAATTACACTTGTAAAAGTTATATTGAATTGACCCCAAGACTCAGATAACAGACGCTGGGCCTTGCCGGTTTACTTACCTTGGTAACTCCACAATTGATATAGGCCTTACTGGGTTTACTTACCTCGTGAGCTCCCAAATTGATACAAACCAAATGAAAAATTTCCGAGTGCATTTCTAAACTATCCTTAATCTATTTTACCTCTCTTATTCCTCGACCCTTCTTGACAGTTTACCGTTAAGCAGAGGCTCTAGTAAATCGTCAACACCTGAGCAACATTTCGGTATTAGTGGATCATGTCACAGATCCACCGAAATGTCCATCATTTCTCCACTTCATGGGGTTGTCTTTTGAGACTGGGTTGAGTGAATTTCTGAGCAAACAGAGCCAAACGCGTTAATTGGACCAAGAGAAAGAACCTCTCGCGCTGATGAAATTGTTTTTGAGTCCGTTTGTTGTAGCCTTGAAAGTTTCTTGCCCGAATCAACTCTTGACGCTCCCAGCTACGACGTTAACTTAATTTCCTAAATATTGCACTACTTTTTAAGTTTTTACCCGACCATTTGACTTACTGACACTCGCACGAGGTTTTCATTTCTCAATATACGAGATTTCTCACAAATATATGAACTGTTAAATAATGCACGATTTTTTGTAAACATAGGCCCAGATACATGGTGAAGCACACACAACACTGAGTCCCGAAATAAAGGGGAAAACGACCTCTTGAAACTTCAATGGACACTACTGTAAACAATGAAGCATTGAAGCTCCTAAATTAGACAAATCCTTCTAATGCTGTGCGGGAATAAATATTTCACGAAACAGAGTTCAGGACGTTTTGCTATTTCTGCTGCATGGATCTCTGTATGAGATATTCTCATACAACGCTTCTCTGGTACCATACTATACTATACTATGTTCAAAAATAATTAACAATTCGAAAATAAACGTAACACAACGAATTTCACACCAGAATAGGGAAAATGTCAAGAGTTAAACAAACAAGAAACTCCTCAAAGCTACAACGATACGTCTCGCGTGGAATTTCTCCCCTTCGTACCGTGACGCGTCACGCAACACATCACGTTTGTCTAATCCTGACTTGAGTTCCTCCACTGATCTGGTTCCTGGGAACAGGGATGATCTCGGGGGCAGCGAGAAGCTCGTCATCAGCAGGGAAAAGGAATTCATTCCTTAAAGGATCGTAACGCTCGCTAGCTGTCTGTTCACCGCGATGACAGCTATAGCCACCGCCGAACGGAGCATCCTCGGCAGGCAAGCGAAGTGCCGGCATAGCTGCGTGACGCAACAAGGCTCCTGCACGCCCACGGCCAGGTAGACCAGCGGACTCTCTCAAAAGCTCATTGGCGCGTCTTGGGGAGATGCTTTTCGGTCCCGGCGTATTGGATCCGCGGCCAGACTCCCTGGTGCCCACGCCATTTCTCTCCATTACTCCCTCGATTTGAAAATTCCGCGACTGTTGTTGCCTGGCACTCTTCTTAGCAGATGGTCGTGGGGGGCTCGCAGGCCCTTCAGATTCTGAACTGCTCAGCGGTGGAAAGTCTTGCTCTGTGAACATTTGCTGCGTTGGAGTAGGGATCACAGCTGGAGTAGGGATCACAACTGGAGTGGACTTGACACTCGGAGCTGCAACAGCTTGTTCTTGTTCAACTGCTTGAACCATGAATCCACTCCCTTCTGCGCTTGTGTTGCTTGCTTCTGAATCACTACCACTCGCGCTTTCCCGTAGTGTGTGCCGCAGTCTATCCACCGCTGTAGGGACAGGGTTAGGGGGGGCAAACTTTCTCTCTTTTACCCGTCCCTTCTTATTCTCGTACTCCTCGGTGAATTCTTGTCCCTCGTTCCAGGCCTCTCGGTTAGCCAGGACGTCCTCCGGCACCCCATTGATTGCATCCTCGTTAAAATCACCGTCGTATGGCCTCGAGCGCTGCCGGTAGCTGAACTGGTTCAGCGCATGGAATTTAGAGGGAAGCAGCTGACCTTTCACCTGATGAGGAAATAAACGACATCAATAGTGAATTAGATGTGTCAAATCGTTTATTTTTATTAATACTAGTAGTAATCATAGATTATAGTGCGTCTCCTTATACCGTAGCACCTCGTCTTCGCCTACGTAGTACCTCAGTTTCAGCCACTGTTGAAAGGGGCTATGTCATGAGATATGTCACGCAGGCAAGAACGTCGGACCGTCAAACAAATTCACGCTATCGCCGTGGAAAATCCTTCAATTCTGCCGTGCTATGTACTCCGAAAGGTCTCAGATTTTTCCGACATAAATAGTATATTTGTCTTGATTTCATTTCGGTTTATATTTCTCCGATTCTGAAATGATGCGCCTAAGTACATGGTGTGATATCCGCAAGGATTTTAACGACTAAATAAATGTAGATATCTCAATGTCTGGAAGTTCCATTCAGCATATGTTTAATCAGTTGGGCATGGCCAAAGGTTCTTCTCCGGGGCTGATTGCTGTGAAATCAACCCAAAAGTTGTCATAGTTTTCTCTCTTCTACGTATACGAAAGTAGTGTGCTTTCAATGCTGTCACGTAATTTATAATATAAACACGCAAGCGATCTCAAGGTCAAGCTACATGTAGGTTACGTACGCGAACAGTATTAGCTGCAGTAGTTATTTTGATCTGTTTTGAATGAACTCCAGAAATTTTCATTGCTCTCTCTCAAGCGAATATTAATCCTTGCAATGAGACAAAGGACGATTCAGTTGAATTCTTACATGGGCAGGCGTTCGCCTGGCGCGGCCGGCAAGACATACAGCGAATCGCTCCATAGAACATCGCGAAGAAGCGACGTCGGTATTTAGGTGAAAGCTTTCCAAATCAGGCAAAGAACCACAGAAAAATAAAGTTAGAGCATTCAAAACATACCCGAACGGTACTAGAAGCGAAAAAATCCAATAACGTCTTGTTTGATTCCAAAGAGACCCAACAACTAACTTGGTCCGAAAATGAACCTTCGTCCATTTCCACTGTGTACTTTTTGACATTGAGATATTGAGCCGTACCGTACGATTTCAAAATCGGGAAAATATCCGAAACTAAATCAAGACAAATAGGTTATTTACATTTGACATTTCGGAGCAAGACAAATAGGTTATTTACATTTGACATTTCGGAGCACTCAGCTCCCCAGGATTGAATGGATTGTGCCTGATTTCCACGCGCTGGAAATGCTGGATACTATTGTGACGTTTCAAGATGGCGCAGATTTGGTACCGACACTTTTCTCGATTCGTTCCGCCTAGCCGACAAGATTAGGAAGCGTCTCCTTCGTCGACGCAATTATAGCCTATCTTAAATGGACATCGAATCTCACGGGGCTATGACAATAATGTGCGACAATTATACATGTAGACAGCTTTTACATTTTACACTTAGCTAAATAACTTTTTGAATTCATAGTCTGTTTTTATTATAGCTTATCTTAAATTTATACACTTCTAATGAAGTTTTATTTTGTATCTTAGTTCCTGACCCTAATAATAAATTATTTTCTTCTAAGGATGGCTGCCCTAGTTTTTTTAGCCCATTATGGTTATTTTGGTCAGCCAGTACTCTTCATTAAGTAATGCTTCACTGTTCTGCGGTATTGGCTCTTTCCACAGTTCCCACATAGAATATGATTATCCTTGGTTTCAAGAATAGAGGAGGAGCTGATGGTTCATAATTATATGTCATTATAAAAATAAAGAAAATCCATTTGCGTCAAATAAATTTTAAGAAATGTTCGTGCTTAAACAATCAGAATAACAGAAGACAATAGCCAATAATTTTGCTTCTTTGAAGAAGTTCCCCAAATACAATATCTTTTAAAACTTGCATGCTGTGCGATTGGGTCTTAGATTGTTTGAAACCTTAAAAAAAAATTATACAAAATGCACCTTGTACCCTTACCTTTTAGTAGGTACCGGTACATTATTCTTTGTTTTTGCCCATTATTCTAGTCCTACATTCTTTCCGTAACCCCCTATTATTCCCCAGATTGTTCCTAAAATTTGCCTATTATTCTCATAACATATGTACTCACATTTTTTTCAAGAAAGCATAAATAATTGAAATATGCTGAAATAGCTGTGCTGAGACAAGTGTTTTGCATGAAATATGTTGCAGTACAACAAAACTTCCAAAAACTAGACAATAACGCATGGCAAACCTCGATCCCCGGGTCTTTTAGGTAATTATCAAAAAGGTGGCCAACCGGCAAAACAGGTTTTTTTCTGAACACGTGACATATCAGGAAGTTACGATGACGTCACTTCGAATTTTCAGCCTATTATTCTTTTTCAAAAATACGGCCCTATTATTCGAAAAGAAATTCCCGAATAATGTACGGGTCCCTACCTTTAAGAGGTTTTCGAGTCTAGGCCAATGTGATCACTAGTTGTAACAATGAAAAAAGTTGACATTCCATCCTGCATGGCCGTTGGCGCTTTCCTTCTTATGCGGATCATTACTTAATGTCCTTAATTCTATTACTTATTGTAAATTCATGAAAATAGACTACAGAGTGCAAATAAAGTTGTTGATGTTGTTGTTGTTATCCGGCTTTATAATTTCGTGGCGTACCTGGAAACTAGCTCTTAAGCTAAGTGAACTGAACACGTTAAGAAGGCAAACATTTATGGTGCTAACATCCACCTCACTCATCGCACTAACAAACGCAAAAACCGCGAACTTAAGCTAAGACCAATTTACAACTACCCATAGTAACTTGCGGTCTCGTTGCGTACGCTTGAAGCTCTCATCCGACAACTTAAACGGAATTATCTGTATACAGGCTAGTGCCTGCCACACAGGGTACTCATGAACCACCTTACCTTAGGGTTGATGTCCTTAGCATCTCTAACCAGGCTCAGGTAAATATTAACTCCGTAGAGAAATTCAGCCAGCAGCCGCTCCATCTGGGCAAGTCGCAGCTCTCGAAGGTACATAACATGCTGGTAAAATAACACAATAAGACTGGTTTGTATAATAGTTTTGGCATTTTTCTTCCAAAGTTACTGTAGTGGATGCAGAGTGGTGGAGTGGTTAGAGGCGCCGGTTTCAAGTCTGCCTCTCTGACCACCATCTGGATTTGTAACACGGTAGTTTCCTTGTATAAGATTGCTATGCAGGCTACATTGGACAAACAAGGAATCAGAGAATTAACTCTGTGTGTAAATTATAGTGCTAAGGTCAACCCATAAATTTCCCTGTACTGAGCGTTAACCCTAGTAAGGAAATGAGGGACCACACGAGGGAAAGAAAAAAATCTTTGACCTCGGTGGGATTCGAACCCACGACCTCCGGATTAGATCTTCCGTCGCTCTACCGCTTGAGCCACGAGGCCGTACGGGAGCAGATCGTGGGTAATGAGAGGTAATAATATGATGGGTTGACCTTAGCACTATAATTTACACACAGAGTTAATTCTCTGATTCCTTGTTTGTATCACCAGTGCTACGTGGCTCAACATTTACATTGGACAAACACTGGAGTTGTTTGTTTTATAATATGGCTCTTAGGTGATATGCTGTTTAATTTAATTTAATACACAGAATCGTCTTCAAATGGAAGAAAACCATTTATAATTAAAAAAAAAAAATAAATAAATCACTTTATTTAATTGTCAAAGTATTTAGCACTGCAGTGCTAATTGGGGGACACTAAATCATTGAAATGAAAAAACAAAGTAAACTAAACATTGTTAAGAATCACAACTGGTGGGAGGCTAACCTGTTGGCTATTCACATACTGTAAGTGTGGTCATGGATTTGAGAGTAGAGTGGGAGTTATTGGAAAAGTGCATACAAGGATGTAAATGCATGTAGATGGCACATGCATGTATGTACACAACCACCGCCTCGTTAGCTTAGTTGGTAGAGCGCCTGTTTGCAGAGTGGGAGGTCGAGGGTTCAACTCCTGGCTGGACCGACCCCCAGGGTCTTAAAATAACTGAGGATGGACAGATGGTGCTGTCTTTGCTGTGATATCTGCTAATGGTTAGACCTTCATGTGCGCTCGGATGACTATGTACATGTACATGTATGATGTTCCCATCTCCAATGGGGACGTAAAAGAACCACCGAGGATGTAAAAAAGCACCCGCTGTGACCACCCTCAGTGTTATACATTCATTCTTGGTGAGGTGGGGGAAATGATATCAACAATGGACTGATAGCAGCTGCCTGAGGTGCCTTCCTGAGCTGACGACTGATGTCATTCTCATAAGTGCAAGTAAAGTGCCATGAGACACATGTGAAACTGATATGAGAGCTATATTAATTAATTCATGAATATATAATCAATGCAAACATCCAAGAGCAACAGAGCACACATGCTTTCAATAGACACTTAGACCTCTGCTAAGAGTATCACAGCCTACCTTACCAGCCGCCTCCACCAGAGCTGCTGGGGAGGGTCTGTCAGCCCAAACAGACTCTTTCCTCTGCAACAGAATGTCAATAACCAGTTAAATCACAGTTAAACCTGTACTTACAAACACCTCCTACAGCAAGGCTGTCATCAGCAGCCGGCAACCAGCTTCATGTATATATGATTTATTTATTTTTTTTGTAAATTTTATTTTTTGCTTTCTTATATGTTATTTTACTTGAAGAAATTAGCTTCACAAGCTACACTTAAATTCGAGTTAAAATAAAGTTTATGTATGTATGTATGTATGATGGCCAGCAACTATACTAAAATGACGAAAAGACAACAAGCAAAGAAGATTATCTTTGTTTATGACCGGCATCCAGCTTCTTCAAAGCTTAATGTCAGCCCTGCTACAGGTGGACACTTGGTCGAGGTCCCAATGAAAACCATGTATTAAAATAATTAATACAGCCATATCTCCAGTAACAGGCATCTCCCACAGGCGGAGACGTAACCTAAGCAGAATTTCACTAGTACTCAAAAGCTTTCAAGTCTCATGCAATCAGATGAAATCTTATGCTTGCAGATGCATTTAAATTATTTTTTTAGTTTCACCAGCAAAGCAATGATTGTCTGGTGGAATGATCTGGCCTGTTGGCATGATGATGGAAGCTGTGACAACACTAACTACAAGAAAAAGATCATTCGCAATCCTACACACTAAAAGTACTCTCTCAATACAACATCAAAAATATACAAGAGGGTATCAATCACGTGTCAATACATTTTAAATACCTGCATGTATCGAAGGCGCACTTTCTGAAAGTTGACTTGATCAGGCGACAAATTGAGGTATTCATACAAACATGCCACAATACCATTTACATACCTAAACATGTACAAGAAAAAAAAAACTATATTTATCAAATCAGACCTGCTAGCATGAGAGAAGGCTTTGAAATTAGGATGCATCTCCTTCGTCAAACACAATAACAACTTGGTATTCTATGGGTGCGTTCCTTTGGGATGATCTGGATCCGGATCACTGATCCAAGATCACTCGGATCATGCTGCATCAAAGGAACCGATGAATCCTTGTCCAGAGTGGATTCGTCGGTTCCTTTGATGCTTCATGATCCGAGTGATCTTGGATCAGTGATCCGGATCCAGATCATCCCAAAGGAACGCACCCTATGAGGAGCAATGCTCCTAACTGGCAAGAATTAACCAATCAACATAACGATTGTCTATCCTTCTTGTGCCCAGTGCGGCATAGGGTGCAAAGACCAATCAACACATGTAGGTCCTGTAATGTGGCCCACCCCCTTTAGTTAAAGTCAAGCACATCAACAAGAAGTATTAAGCCTTTCACTCCCAGAGTCAATAATGAAGACATGTAGCGTAGTTCTAACTTCTGGGTCTCTGGACAAAATCCTATGGTGTGACCATTCAAATGAAACCTCTCCAGCAGTACTTTTGCATGGAACCATTTGTTTTTCAATATTTTACGAAATAAAATTTGGGATTGTTCTTCAATTTTGACGTTTGGCACTCTTGGGAGTTAAAAGGTTGCTGTAAGTCATTGTATACCGGGGAAATTCTCCTCCTTTTTCTTTCTTATAAATCATCACATCTGCTACCTGTAAAGGAAAAAAAAAAATAACATAAGTTTGAACTACAGTGTAATCTCTCCTTGAAGCTAGTTGATATCATACAGTATCATATGGCATAAATTGGCCATTAAACTACATCTGGAGGTTATTTTCTATTTGAGTTGTTGAGACCATCTTACACTGGGCAATGTATGGTACACATTCTGCGCACATTGTTTCAGCTCATACTGTGCACGACAAAGCAAGTTGCCTGAATAGTGTTATGACCAGCCTACACGAGAGGTCTCAAATGATTAATTATTATACCAAAACAATTGAAGGGCCCGGGACATAACCAGCCTATGTAGCTTTTTGAACGTTTTTGCTTTTTTTCTCGCTCAGATTTGCCTTATTTTATCGTACAACGAATAATATCATAAACCCTTGTCGAATTTGCACTAATCCTAAGAAACTGGACTAATTTCACCTGAAAAAAAGCAGAGTTCTGGCCGTCTAGTGGTTGTTTACATTCAGAGCGTAATTTCGACACCATTACAGCCGATTGGCCGTGAGAATATGCGACCGCAATACTCCTGACCCGCGCCAACGACAAGAACGAAAATACCGTTATTTACGCACACCTGGCTCGCTTATCGATCGCGAGATCGCTACGGCAAACACATCGTCTGTAGCGTGCGTATAAGCCAATATGTTTAAGGCCCATCCGGTGATTGAAGGACATCATTAAGTTCGGGAATCCGTAAGTCTCTGGCACCTTTCAAAGAAGCGAGTTGTGTCCCTTGTCGTACCTTGTATCCAAAGTACTATTCAACGCTCGAGGTTGAAACAGCCTTGGTGGACAAGACGAGCCGGCGGGAAAGTCTGAAATCACTTCGGATCAGAAAAGGGGCAGCATTTTGAGTTGTGGGCCATTTAACATCCCGTGTCATGGTCGAAATGCCCGATATCTGCATCCAGACTTATATATAATATTTTCCGTATTTCGTTTGGCGGACATTCCGTTTTCGTTTCGGCCATTGATATCCCGAAATGCTTTGCGACAGTGGCAGATACATGTAGGTCGGCACACCTGTCGGCAAGCTTTGCGTGGTTGCGCGGGAGGTTGAAATACAGCTTTGGGCAGCTCAAAGTGAGTTCTTGCGGCCGGTGAAATTCAGCAAGGCGGGCAAAGACTGAGCCGGCAGCAGAGGACCGGAAGTGCTTCCTAAAGGAGGTCTGTAAGGATAAGGGAGATGGCGCGAATCTAAGTGGCTGACTATTGGTGATAAAACTGAAGTGATTTTGAGGGAATGAACTTCGGGATTAATTTTCTTGAGCGGGATTCAGCGGCACGGGCCCAAACTTGGCCATCTGAAGTGAAAAATCAGCGTAAAATCAAGAAATTCGGTTAAACCTTGGGATTCATTTTTTCGAGCGGGATTCAGCAGGAGACATGCAGAATTTTTTTTTTGCATACGTTATTTCTCGAAAGCTACGGAAAAAACAACAAAAAAATCTAAACAATGTTTTGCAACTAATTTGTATTTCACATGCCACAAATGGACAAATCTGAGCGAGAAAAATAAAAAACGACCTCAAAAGCAACATAGGCTGGATATGCCCCGAGCCCTTCAATTCTTTTGAAAATGATACAAAAACAATTTACTTTCTGTTGGAGTAACACAAAAATTTCCACTGAAGTTTGGAGTCAGCACTCGTGAAGGTAGAAGCTTTCCTAGAGCTCTCAAACCTTCCTGCAGGCATCCATAATTATTGCATTTTTAATACAGCTTGCACCACAACAAAATTACAAGAAAAATCACGTAACAAAAATATACCTGAGTGTCAAAAACATTAAGGAGTCGGACGTGATATTGATGGTACAATGCATCGCTGACTTGTCTACAGTCATGGATTACCTGAAAAACAAAACCACGATCAGTTTAGAACATAAAACATACCCAAAATTCATGTTCATAAGGTGGAATTCCTCACAGCCAGAGAACAGAGGAGGAGGGGGGGGGGGGGGGGGGGGGGGGGATTGCAGAAGGGTCCAAACATTTCATGTCATGAGTTGGCTTTTACCCTTAATGCTCTAAAGTGATTTTTAGTATCATTCTGTATAATTTTTCTTACTCTTCCTTGTTATTCATACCTTCAATATATCCCCGCTCTCCAAAATATCTTGTAATCCTTCATCAAAACAAGGGGCTCCAAGAGTGAGGACATCAAACAAGTAAATTACCCTGCTACAACCAATCTGAAATGATAAAATTACATTGTTTAAAAAACAAAATTAAGGGAAAGCACACATCAACAACATTCACTTAAATGCTTCCTCCTCTAACATGGGCAATGCATCGACCTCCTGTGAGATTTTTACTGAGATCACAAATATTCTTCTCTCTTTCATCTGACAAAAGGTAACATCGCACATGAGCCATGGCCAGCTCACACAGCCAGAACTTAACCCGGTATTGTAGCATGAAGCAATGAGGAGTACAGTCAACTTTCTCTTAACAGACACCACTATAAGACGGACATCTGGCGATGGTCCCTGCCATTTTTCAGTCATTTTACTGTAACTAAACTCTCTCTAAGACGGACACCTCTCTAAGACACACAACAGACACTTTGAAACCGTCATTGGACACTTGAGTAGTGCTTTTTTTTTAGTAAAAAATACTTCAAAACGGAAATGTAAGTGCTGAATATGAACAAATGAGTCCACTTTTCTACATGTAATGTTATTTTTGTTTCAGTTTGTAGGTTTTGCTTAAGTAAATAACTTTAACCCATTCACACCTGAGGATTTTTACGTTTTTGAGTGATTTTCTGCATACACACGCCCCATAGGATTTCGTGACTTCATATTTGGAGTTACCATTGAAAGTGCTGCTGTTCTAAAACACTGAAGGCTCGAGTTTACTGGAAACGTCATTGTGACGATCTCATTTTGCTTGGTTGATTTGCAATAAAGGGTCCAATATGAATTATCTACGATTTTTGGTAAGTTCACAGCCATTTTTCATCTTTAGTAGCTGCCTGGTGAGCATCATTAAGCTTGGAGGTAGTTCAGAGTCCACTTCTCAATGAAGCGAGTTAGGTGTTGTACTTCGTTTACGAATTTGGCTCGTTGCTCGTTGAACTGGAAAAATGGCCGCCTGGAAACGAAGTGGCTTTGGGACTCGACTCTGGATGAATTTCTCGACCTACCGCGGCATATTTTGGAAGTTGCGACCACAGGAGAACACAACAAGCGCGAAATTTCGGCGGTGGGTCAGAGTGGCTGTGGACTAAGTATATATATGAAAATTGTCGTGGACGGAATGGGCGCTGTCAAAAAAAAAATCTGTTTATTTCCCAGCATGCTGTGCGGTGGTGATGTTGAAAATCGAGGCAAGGTGAGTATGCACTAGTATAAGAAGCTGTAGCTAGGCCCAAGCAACGAATAAGAGCAAAAAAATTCACTGCTAAGCTAGGACTAGGACTGAATTTTGCTGTAAATGTTGACTTTTGGGTTTGCCACAATGATTTGAATAAAAAAAAACTAAAGGCAAAAACGTGATTTTTGTTGTTTTTCTATGACGTTAAAAACGGTAATTTTTGTTATTGTCCAAATTCAAACGCTGATATTCTGCAAAAATCGCTCACTTTTTTGTGTTTATTGGGTATCTCAATTTGAAAGACTTTCTAGTCAATGCTCACAACTGCTAGTTAAGGCAATGTTCGCACGATTGAGAAAGTTACAATTTTTTAAAGCAGTGGAGTCTTGTACGGGCGGTTACGGGCGGTTCAGGTGTCAATGGGTTAAACAGACTTAAAGTGCCCCTGTGATCAATTTTTGATTTCCATTTTTTTACATTTTCGTGTACAATTAGACTTTCTTACTCATCTCGCCAAATTTCAATTCATTACGAACATCAGAAGTCATTTTATTTTAACATTTATTTCCGAGAATTTACGGCCGCCATTAATTGACCTTGTTCCAAGGCTTGGTTGCGAATGGGAGAAAGTGACATCAAAGACTCAAACATACCTCACGGGTTGAAATTATAATAACAATAAGTATTGAAAGTCACGCGAAAAGCAACAAAAACTTTGGACTTGTTCTTCATGCAATTCTCTATGCTGATTGTTATTTTTATTTCAACCCGTGAGGTATGTTTGAGTCTTTGACGTCACTTTCTCCCATTCGCAACCTAGCCTGTGAACAGGCTCTCTGTTGGGATATAGGGCGAAAAAAAAAAACAACGAATGGGGAGGGGGTGGGTAAAAGGAAAAGGGAGGGGGAGAGGCCTCCCCGCCTCTTCCCCTCTCCCCAGTTTTCCAGCGGCTCGCTTCGCTCGCCGAGTTTTTCTCGCGAGTTTTCTTTTCGCCGCTATCTACTTTTGTCATACCCCCACAAGGAGGCCTGTTCGCAGGCTATTCGCAAGCCTTGGAACAAGGTCGATTAACGGCGGCCGTAAATTCTCAGAAATAAATGTTAAAATAAAATGACTTCTGATGTTCGTAATGAATTGAAATTTGGCAAGATGAGTAAGAAAGTCTTATTGTACACGAAAATGTAAAAAAGTTAAAATAAAAAATTTGATCACGGGGGCACTTTAAAATAGACATGTATTCATTATGCATACAGTAGGTTCAGCTTTATTGTCTCAGAATTACTGGTGTCACATTACCTCGACTCTCTATAAGCTGGACACCTCCCTAAGACAGACAGTTGGGGCTAGTCCTGTCGGTATCTGTTTTAGAGAGAGTTGACTGTATTGCCATTCTCTCCTGGACGGGATACTAGTCCATCACAGGGATCTTACATCCAGCATTATGTCTGCAGCCTTGCCACTATGCATTTATACACATGGGTGGAGAGAGACAATGTAGAGGAAAGTTTCTTGTCTAAGTAGGAACAACACAACAGCAGAGCCCAGAGCTCAAACCACCAACCTTTAGATCTGAAGTCTAACGGTGATTAACACAGACGTGAGTGCAACTTTATTGCATACGACACGCTTTCGCCATGCTTACGATATGACTTGAGTTGATTTGCATGGAGCAATAATATTAATTTTGTGTTGTAAGCATGTCGTAAGCATGTTGTAAGCATGTCGTAAGCATGGTGTGAGCGTGTCACATGCGACAAAGTTGTACCAAAAGTACATTGTGTAAAACCCACAGTATGTGCTTTAAGTTCTGATAGGTTCATTTGATTGTCAGCGTCTTTGTTACTGGCCAGAGTGATTGCTTTGTTTTTTTTTTGTTTTTTGATGCAAAGTAAAACCAATGGAGGCCAGCAATAAATGCCAGAAATTGCATCAAATAAAAAATGTGTTTTTAACTGTGCCAATGGTCCATGGTCCATTTAGCATTGTATAAGTTCAGGCCCCGATTGTTCAAAAAGTGGATAGCGCTATCCACCGGACAAATCACTATCTAGTGGATAACACAGAGGATTTTGTTAATACAATGTACTTATCCACTGGACAGTGGTTTATCCGGTGGATAGGCTATCCACCTTTTCAACAACCGGGGCCAGTAGTATATTATCATATATATGAAAGTTAAATTACCACCAGCCAACAAAGCTTCCCATATCTTCCAAGATTGACGCCTTCACAGCCCACTCCAATAACTCGCTGTTTGCTTATGAACTTAACCTGTAAAAGGGAAAGTGATAATGTAGCCAGTCAAATGAGGATAATTCAGCCTTTAAGGTGGCTCCATATAGTTATTGACCAGTCTTCCAAATAAAATATACACGATCTTATTGCTGTGTTTCAAGAGCTTAGGCTTTCTCGTTCTCAGAGAAGTCTAATTTGCAGTCTTGTCTCGTTACCATGGCAACCAATGATTGAGTTGTTGGGCTTGTTGTTCAAGGCTAGCAAACCTCTCAACGGATTTTCTCGGTTTTTATACGGTAAATATTCACGATTTTTGGTGAAACAGAAGAAACATTTAGTAAGCCATAAAAAAATCAGTACATAATTTTCGGAAATTTACTCACTTTTCATTTTTTACGTTTATTGGGTTTGTGTATGTACAAAAATTGTTGTTATTTTCTTGTAATCAAGAACAAAGAAAATCCTACCAATTCGTCAATTTTTATAAAAATTCACCATGTGGAATGCGTGCAATAAACGTTTTAGTTACCGTTTTAGTTATTTTCGTGACGTCATCAAAATAAACTTATGTGCGCTCGTGCCATTTTCGTGCCCATGCCTTGGCGCCAAAAAACTACATGTATATGGAGCTACCTTAAGTCATCCACATATATGTTGTGGTTCAATTTTATCCTTGGTTCAAATTTTATTTTTCTTTGTTTAAAACTCATTATCATACATTACCATAGCCAAAAACAAAGGAAAATAAAATTTGAACCAAGGATAAAATTGAACCACAACATGTACATTCTCCCAAAAAATAATGAAAATTGGAATACAAAATAATGGAATGATGTCAGTGTTTTCCTCATCTCAAAACTTAGTGTCTCGATAACTGCATTCGATGGCCGAGTTTTGTAATTCACGAGCAAGGTAACTTATAATTTCCCGTAGAGAGATCGATTGCGAATGTGTTTGAAGTTTTCGTTTACGCAAGCGATACGCTATGACAAGCGAAATTTAAAGATCGATTGCGATTTTGTGTTTTATCGAGCGTTTGAAATGTTCGACGAGGGAGTTACTGATATGTCAATCATTGCAAGTTCTAGCTGGGGTTGACACAATTTCGAGCATAATACTATAGGTGGAGCATCGAGCATAATGCCGGCATAATAGTGCTATTTTGCCGGCATAATAGTGCCATTTTGCGACATAATAGTTAGTTTTTTTTAGAGCTACTGTTATTACTATTGTCCGTTTATTAAGTAAAAACTACAAAATTTCAAGCTATTTTAGTAGTAATAAGTTTAGTGCCCAAATTACGTTTAATACATGTATTAACTTTCCAACTTTACTCGAAATCCTTTGAATGAAATGTTCATATTGTGTTACTAATTTATTATGAAAATGGTTTTTATTTTTACGCTTCACGGGGGTCCGGGAAATTTTTTTTTACGGTGTAATTACGAGCATAATAGCAACAGTCGAGCATAATTTTGAGCATAATAGTCCGTTTTAAGGGCAATGCCAAAAAGCATAATACTCGATTTTAGGAGCGAAGTTTGGTCGCCTTGCGCAAACGGCCTTAAGTTCGCCGGAGTTGACGAGACAACAAAGTCGATCCGCTTCGATCGATACAGACAAGTTAACTTTATGTATAAAGACCGAATGCTATGAATATAACTTTAGCGCGCTCGATAGTTCACTTGGTTGCATCTTCAAACATCTTCAAACACCGTTTTCGCCGTTTATGCAAGCGATACGCTACGCTAAATTTCTTTGAGATCATGTGAATTCGATGGCCGAGTTTTGTAATTCACGAACAAGGTAACTTATAATTTCCAGTAAAGAGATCGATTGCGAATGTGTTTGAAGTTTTCGTTTACGCAAAGCGATACGCTATGACAAGCGAAATTTAAAGATCGATTGCGATTTTGTTTTTTTCGAGCGTTTGAAATGTTCGACGAGGGAGTTACTAATATGTCAATCATTGCAAGCTCTAGCTGTCATGTATGCAAATTTTTACTTTTGATTTGCACGTGGCGATTTATTAAAAAGCTAACATCTAAACAGCAATTCTAGCGAAGGTCAAAACAACAAATAACAAAAAGCGAATGGATTCGGACCATTTTAAACTACTTTGCAGTTGTTCTAATTTTTAAACTACTTTGCAATTGTTAACAGAGTTCAGCAAACACTGTCTATCGAAGCGAAGTTTGGTCGCCTTGCGCGAACGGCCTTAAGTTCGCCGAAGTTGACGAGACAACAAAAGTCCCCTTCGATCGATACAGACAAGTTTACTTTATGTATAAAGACCGAAATGCTATGAACGATCTCTTTTAAAATATAACAGAGTTCAGCAAACAACGGAAAGAAACCAAATAATGTTCAGAGTCAGGTCCATGCGATACTTTTCAATAGGGTTTTGTGATCGCCATGGTGTTCAATTCGCTCGCGTATTTACAGCTGTCATGTAGCTCTATTGTGGACGTTACGATAGGGTATTAAAATCGCGCGAGAAGGTTTAGCCATGGAAAATGTTGTTTAAAGCTTCGCGCGCTACGCGAATCGCGTAGCGCGCGACGCGATTCGCGTAGCGCGCGACGCGAATCGCGTAG
This sequence comes from Dendrophyllia cribrosa, assembly GCA_024195265.1. NCBI lineage: Eukaryota > Metazoa > Cnidaria > Anthozoa > Scleractinia > Dendrophylliidae > Dendrophyllia > Dendrophyllia cribrosa. Next base: position 38,748,507 of record JAJLRJ010000005.1, on the reverse strand, counting down.
CGCGCGACGACGGGCACTTACTTTTGGGAGGTACTGTATATGGAGCTACCTTAAGTCATCCACATATATGTTGTGGTTCAATTTTATCCTTGGTTCAAATTTTATTTTTCTTTGTTTAAAACTCATTATCATACATTACCATAGCCAAAAACAAAGGAAAATAAAATTTGAACCAAGGATAAAATTGAACCACAACATGTACATTCTCCCAAAAAATAATGAAAATTGGAATACAAAATAATGGAATGATGTCAGTGTTTTCCTCATCTCAAAACTTAGTGTCTCGCTAACTGCATGTACAGTGTACAGCTGTAACAGCATTGATATCAGTAGAAACTTAAGTCACCAAAGTTGTTATTACACCTTCAGAAATAAATGTTACCTGCTGTACTGCCTGGGGGCAGGGGGACTCTGATATAAAATTAGGGGGAGTAATCGCGAGATATTATTAAAACGGCTCACATTTATTTTCACCCCTAAGAGGTAACAATAATTATTTATTATAGAACTACACATGTCATATACTTTCATTTTTCAACTCAATACTTGAAAAGCTACCACAATATTATTTCTAAAGGTGGTCATTTAGATTTTAGCACCCCAAGCGGTAGCAATCTATGTACATTTTGACACTTAAAAGGTACGACCACCCCCACCATTTTTATAATGAGAGTCCCCACCAAGCTTCACTATACGTATCCTTTAAGCTCGGTTTCCATATGATCGCTACGATCGTTGCGATCGTTGCAAAAAATAGTTCAGCGATCGCAGCGATTGATGGTTTCCATATGATCGCTGCAATCACTATGATTGCTGAAAAAGTGAATGAAGATCGAGGGGGCCTGGGCCTGGCAATATCGTTTTGCACCATTCTTAGATTCAACATGGCGGCTGTGAATCATAGACTCTTACTTGAAGCTTGTTTTTAAAATTTGTTATAAAGACACTCGTATCTTTGCATTCTTCCATAAAAAGGGCCAAATTGCACCCTTTCAGTGAGCATACGCAGTGCATCCTGGTATTTTTGCTATCGCTGCGATCGCTGGAGATTGGTTTCCATATGATCGCTATGATTGCCACGATTGCTGAGATACATGTGGAATCACAGTGATTGCAGCGATCATTGTCGTTGCGATCGCTGTGATCACTACGATCGACGGAGAGTGGTTTCCATATGATCGCTATGATCGCTGAACTTTTTTTTCAGCCATCTCAGCGATCATAGCAATCATAATGGAAACCGGGCTTTAATGTGTAAACAATTTGCAGATTCGATATTGAATGAAATCCGCAATCATCCATTAAATATTACAATCTCAGAAGCGTGTTTGCTGCTTGAAATGAAATTCAATCTGTTAGCAGATCTTGTTGCTTAGTACGTGATCAAAATCTGCCATGGAGCTGGAGAAATCTTTTTCAGTGTAGTGCAAAATTTATTTTATAGATCTATCAAGAAGAACTAGAAGCTCTACATGTATTTTTGTAATGGACGATTTTACGATGATTTGCCTGCACGATTTAGAGAATGGATGAGAAATTTTCATAAATCGAACCGTTCCATTCTAAAGAAACATGGCAACTCCATGGATGAACTAACGAGAAATATGTACATGTATGGCAATGGAGTCAGGTTTGAATTATTTTGTGACGTGCAAACTTAAATTAACAAGTTTAAATTAAAATATACAACAAGTTTAAATTAAAAACAAGACCATTTGTTACAGTGTTTAATATACTAAGATCATTACAATGTTTGTTGATGTCTCTTGTGACAGCTTGGTCTCTGAAGAAAGTCATTCATGGCTTTCTGTTGGCAGGTTGAAACATGTCGGACATTACAGCAGTCGCACTGCTTACATTGTTGAGTCAAATGCTTTAGTCCATCTTTGGTATAATTTAATTCGGAAGAAATTCAATGATCTTAGTTTGACTTTTATAACAATTTCCTGATTGAAGTCTTCTTATTGTTCATTGATACTGAAGTCTATCATACACAATCTTGGAAAGTCTGCTGATTGTGCATTGTTCGCTTCCGGTCAGTATAAAACACGCACTGCGGACTAAGGACTGGGTATAAAACACAGACTACATGTAGGGTATAAAACGAGGATTGAGAATCATGGACTTGGTATAAAACGTGGACTGGGTGTAAAATAACAAGGACCAAAGCTGTGAATATAAAATATTATTGATTTACCTCAATAAAATCTGAAAAAATGTTTCATATCGTTGCCATTATCAGTAATATCCAGAAACCTGTTGCTGCGCATTTTATCAGAGTTAATTGTCTACCAGCATTTTGTGAAATAGAGATCTTTATTTATGAACCGCTGTAAAGCAGATGCCCTGCGAGCAGAGCCTGTGAAGATTGAAAGGGGTACAATCAAAGTATAGAGCAAGGCTGATACTTGTAGAATATTTTTACATTGTAACGTGACAATGACATGATAGAGCCCAAACTAAAAGCCAAAATGCAACTGTGGACAGCTGTTTCGACCTGGTTGGGTCTCGTCAGCACGATGTAGCAGCAAAAAGGTAGACAAACTAGCGCGAACGCCAATTCTCTACCAAATCGCACATGGTGATAGCAACAGATGAGCTTGACAATTGACCCACGTCATAGCGGCGCATGACCAAGTTAGAAGCAAATTACCGTGAATAAAACTGCTGCTGGTGTACGTATGATCTGTAACAGACCTAGTCAGCCAAGGGGGCTCTGCTCGCAGGGTATAAAGCAGATTGTAAATAAGAAAAATTGCGAGAATTAAGATAATATTTCTGCTTTCCTTTCTTTGAATTTTTTTTTCAAATATCAAGAAACCAAACGTTTATAAAGTAACATGCCACGTATTTATCGACTGAGGTAAATCAAGATTTTATGTTCACAGCTTCTGTCCTCATTATTTTACACCCAGTCCACGTTTTATACCCAGTCCGTAGACCGCAGTCCGTGTTTTAAACTGACCGATTTCACTTCCCTTCGTTGTATAATTTTTATGGGTTGCTTCTCGAATTCTTGTTTGATAAACTTGGATAACAAAATACACGCATTTGAAAAAAAGAAATACACGCAGTACAAGTGTAATTGGACTTTTCTATAACAAATGCGTACGCGCCTGTAAAATGCGTGTACTACACGGACTTTACACGCATTTTATGTGCGTGTACAATGTAGGTGCTGCAAAACACGCGAGTGGTACTGTAGGGAAAACCCTGTGATGTCAATGAATATACAAAATTATACTGCAAGTATTTTAAAATAACTAGACAGTGTCACTCTTACCGCTTCCTCAAACAACTCTCCAAACTTATCAATAACAACAGTTGAAGGCATGTCATCTGGGCTCAAATTTTCGTTTCCATCGTCATCTGATAACATATCAGATAGATCTAATAAAATAATAGAAACAAAACAAGCTTTCTTATTATATGTTTCAAAGTTAATTCATAAGTCATAAGGCATGTTCACATTTTAACTTTCAGTATGGTCAAATGAATTACGGTGGAACATTGTAATATGATATGTGACCCTGCACAGGAAAACGTACCTTAACGCTTTTCCGTTAAACGGGTAAAAGCGTTAGTCATCCGTTAGTCATCCGTTAGTTATCCGTTAGTCATCCGTTAGTCATCCGTTAGTTATCCGTTAGTCATCCGTTAAAAAGCTTTCTCAAGAACGTTAGAGGCGTTAGACTAACCGTTAAACGCCAGACCGTTAGAATGGTCAGCATAACCGTTAGAACGGCTGGCAGAGCCGTTAGAAAAAAAACAACGTCCGTTTAACGGGTAAAATAGCCGTTAGAAAAAAATGACATCCGTTACAACGGCAGCCATTGCCGTTAGGTAGAGAACGATAAAATTAACCAGGAATACGTGTCTCGCAGAACATCGCGAAGTTCGTGGGAGGGTGCACTGCGGGTCGAAACTTTGGTGGCGTCTCAATTTGCGTATGACGCTTTGTTAATTTCACTTCTTTCGGATTTTTGCCTTTCATGAATTTTTATTTCGTGAAAATGAAGGAACAGAACAGCCAACTGAAACTACGGGTGCAAAAATTCACCGCCGTCGGAGATGTAAACAATACACGTGTCATGCGAGTTTCGCTGGCGCTAGTGAATGTTTCTCGGGCGAAAATAACCTTAAAGCGATCACTTTTTCATTTAATTTTCTTTTCTGTGTTTCGGATACAGGGGAATAAAAACTAGATATATTTTCGTGTGTCTGATTGCGAGATGTTTTATGGAATCTCTGCGTTATCATTTATGCGTTACTGGAAAGGTTTCAAATTACTTTTGACATTATGCAAATTGCAACATTTTTAGGGTGTCTCGAAAACTAAGACCCTAAGACCTAAGACCTAAGACCTCGAAAACTAAGACCCCGTAGGCTCCGAATCGGAGAGCCGATTGACCGGTCAAAACTACAAAACGAAGGTCTCCGCTTTAACGCTTTTTCTGTTTTGGAAATCTGGCCGTACCCATAAGTAAGGAAATCGGGGTCACCGGATAAACATGCATGCTATAAGCGCCGGAAGCTTCAAAATTGTCCTCGCTGATTATTTTTACACTGTTGCTATGGCAATAAAAGATGACATCATATCAGCATTTTTCGGTTCAATAGGCAAATGAACGTTACCAAAATTAAGTAATAAATTTTCAATGTCCTAAGACCTAAGACCTCGAAAACTAAGACCTCGAAAACTAAGACCTCGAAAACTAAGACCCCGTAGGCTCCGAATCGGAGAGCCGATTGACCGGTCAAAACTACAAAACAAAGGTCTCGTTTAATTTTGCAAAATGTTTCGCCAAAGACCGCAGCTGCAAACACAGTCTATGCGTAGCAGAAACGGCAAACATTTTAAAGGAACATGTCCAGTTTGTAAATAAATCACCTCGCCGCCCTAAGCCCTCAAGAAGTAACCTGGTGGAGCCGCAAAAGAATGCTGCAGGAAAGAAGGGTAACAGCCATGGCAATCCTTGGCGGCCACGTCGTGCCAACTCCAACGATAGCAACAACGGCCCTCAAGCTGGATCCACCCATCCGTACAGTGCTATCCATCACAACAACAGGCCTTTTGTTGTGAGCTTCCTGATGCAACAGCCCAGCCAAAGCGATTGAATGTAAACATTGTGTCGTACAGAGTTTCCATGAAGAAAACGGTTATACTTTTTGACATTGTTCTCTCACATGAGGAGAAATGGATGTACCCAGACCCCAAGAAACAAGGTGAAAAACTTCCATCAGCGAAATTCACAACAAAATTTTACTGTGTGAAGCGTTCGTGTATTTTCAGTCGATTTCCCTACTTCGACTCTTCGTATCTAGAAATTCCAGCAGAAGTCCATCCCGGCCTGAAGGACGCACATATGAATTTATTAAAATCGGAGCTTGACTATAACGAAACGTAATATGAATTATTTCTATTACAGTGGCTCGCAACATTTTTCCAGTATTTTAGAGTTTTTGCTGTGATTTTACAAACACCGTATACTATGAAGTGCTGAGGAAACAAGTCATTGAAAATTTATTACTTAATTTTGGTAACGTTCATTTGCCTATTGAACCGAAAAATGCTGATATGATGTCATCTTTTATTGCCATAGCAACAGTGTAAAAATAATCAGCGAGGACAATTTTGAAGCTTCCGGCGCTTATAGCATGCATGTTTATCCGGTGACCCCCGATTTCCTTACTTATGGGTACGGCCAGATTTCCAAAACAGAAAAAGCGTTAAAGCGGAGACCTTCGTTTTGTAGTTTTGACCGGTCAATCGGCTCTCCGATTCGGAGCCTACGGGGTCTTAGTTTTCGAGGTCTTAGTTTTCGAGGTCTTAGGTCTTAGGACTCTTAAGGTCTTAGTTTTCGAGATACCCAGTTTTTATCCTAGGTGAAATTTACGGACTTTATAGCCTTGTAGATAAAAGATTTGTTAAAGTTTTGATTATGTTATGTTTAGTTTTTGTTGTTACTGTTGAAATTCATAGTTAAAGTTTTGGTTATAATAGAACATTAATTTCTGTATATTTCAACTCAATAGCAACAGAGTGATTTGCGCACAAGAAGCTACAAGAGTAAGAGAAACTCGGTTTGTAAGGAAGGTTTTGGAACAGTACGCAAATAAATTATACTGCAAAATGCAAAATGTTTGCATTTGTATTTCCTTACTTATGGGTACGGCCAGATTTCCAAAACAGAAAAAGCGTTAAAGCGGAGACCTTCGTTTTGTAGTTTTGACCGGTCAATCGGCTCTCCGATTCGGAGCCTACGGGGTCTTAGTTTTCGAGGTCTTAGTTTTCGAGGTCTTAGGTCTTAGGTCTTAGGGTCTTAGTTTTCGAGACACCCACATTTTTACCTATTTCAAAGGGCTAAATTTGTTTCTCTCCTCCTAAATTATCACTTCTGTCGTTAACTTTGATTAAATTTGTAAGTTTAATTTAAAATGTGTTATGATAATGACGGGAATAGTTCCAGCAAAATGAAGAGTTGTTTTGACCCCGGATCAGGACCACGCAAAATAAACTGAAAGATTCGTGGGTGCACCGCGGGTCGAAACTTTGGTGGCATCTCAATTTGCGTATAACGCTTTTTTAATTTCACTTCTTTCGAATTTTTAACTTTCATGAATTTTTATTTCGTGAAGTTGAAGGAACAGAACAGCCAACTGAAACTTTGGGTGCAAAAATTCACCGCCGATTGAAGATGTAAACAATAATACACGCGGTGTTTTGCGATACGTTTCTTGCGAGTTTCGCTTGCGCTAGTGAATGTTTCTGGGGCGAAAATAACCTTAAAGCGATCACTTTTTCATTTAATTTTCTTTTCTGTGTTTCGGATACAGAGGAATAAAAACTGGATATATTTTCGTGTGTCTGATTGCGAGATGTTTTATGAAACAACTGCGTTATGCGTTACTGGAAAGGTTTCAAATTACTTTTACATTATGCAAATTGTAACATTTTTACCTCTCGGACGAAATATTATTATTCCTATAGCCTGCGAATACAGCCGCCAGAGTCGGCAATGTTTCCAAATCTCTAGCTAGGACTCTCAATATTCACGTACACTAAATACTCTCGTTTTTCACACGGGGAAAACTTGAAATTTGAGGCACGCTGTGATTTTTATCACTCGATTTCCGCCGCTTTCTCGCCGTCTGATAACAGCGGCTGGTTGTCGTCTTATCGAGCTAAAAATAATTAGTAACTACAGTGGAATGCGAGCCACCGCTACACGCTATCTGTTTCAAAGTCATTGCTCCACCGTTAAACGCTTTTAGTTAGCCGTTACAGTCATATGTAAATGGTAGGCGTTTAACGCTTTTACGGCATCCGTTAGAGTTTTTGCCTTACCGTTTAACGGCCCAAGCCATCCGTTAGATCAAATTGCGCAACCGTTAAGAAGCTTTCATTAACCATTAACCGTTAGCCGTTAGCCATTGGCCGTTAGAGCGTTTGGACAAAACGTTAAAATGCTTTGAAGGCCGTTAGCTATCCGTTAGCTATCCGTTAGCCGTCCGTTAGCTATCCGTTAGTCGTCCGTTAGTTGTCCGTTAGCTATCCGTCCGTTTTTACCCGTTTAACGGATAAGCGTTAAGGTAAGTTTTCCCATGCAGGGTCACATATTGCAGAAATATTGCTGTCTTACAACCATTACAGTGCAACAAACTTTTTCACAAGTTAGCCAATCAGGGAGCACAAATTCATTTGATATGCAGGCCTTCTCGTAAAGTTGAGCACGATGGAATTGAATCTTGTCGCTTCTTGTTTACTACAGGATACCACATGAGTGAAAAAATACATGTAGTTACAAAATACAATGATTTTATTCACTCTACGTGTAGTCTACTGCTTCACACATATCTGCAGAACTGAAAATGATCATAAGAATTGGCTGGTTATACCATGGAGACTGCACTGCAATGTAATGTCTTGAGTATACATACACTTTTCTGCGACAATAGGTTCTCTCTTCAGCAGACTTGCACCCTCGTCGCTGACATCTCTTGATAGGGATCCACTAGACACTGCCATCTTTTTAACTCCCAACTTTACATTAATCCCAATACCAGCATCTTTAAATGCCTTTTTGATGCCTCGACCTCTATCTCCTGCAGATCTAGCATCTGCTTTGTGCAAAGCTGGCCTTAAATGACGAGAATTTGAGGTTTCTGAGTTTTGCTCAGGTAACCTTTCCTCCTTCTTTGTATTGTTATTTTTCTCCTCTCTGTGAAAAAATTGAACAAGTCTTTCAATTATTTCAGGCTACATGTACATGTACATGTACATGGCAAGACCCATTTCATGATTTTCATAATGTTGCAGGGCTTTCAATAAGCACCGATGACCGACGAAAACCGTCAGCTACTTTGCCTGGAGAAGTTGACTATTTTCCCCACCAAATTGAAGAAATAAAAGAAAAATTATTTTAAAACTTGTTGATACAGTCGGTTACTCTACTCAAATGCGCTGCCTACTTCAAATTTTATTGAAACCCCTGTGTTGATAACTTCTCAATAGAACTCCAATCTTGTCCCAAAGACCTTTGTCACCCTGGAAAAGGCTACTAAAATACTCCAAGAATCATGGAGTATTTTGTCATGTGACTCTTCAGCGATTGATAGCTATTATATTATAATTATAGAGTGTTTTCACTTACATGTACGTCATATCAAAATTCAGAAGCATTAAACAACAGTTTTCAATTCTAAAATGTTTATGGAATTGTAGAGAGTTTAAAATTACTCATCTGGGCCAAATTTTGAAGCCCAAGAGCATTTCATTCAAGAGTTACATGTATAGGCGAACGAGTATTAGACATGTATGGAGCGGCCATCTTGGTGCCCCACTTAGGGACACCAACATGGCGGCCAAAAATTCAAAGTCTTAATTACACCAAAAATCTCATCACAAAATATTGGATTCACTATAAGTGCCATAAAATCGGCTTATAAGCATCTATAATTTTATTTTTATTTTTTTATTCAAAAGTAACTTTCAACTGGTTCAATTTTGTTTATTTTCACGCCTTATCTGAAATAGCGTGACGAATTGCGTGACACATTTAAAACCTTTATAAATCGGAAGCAAAACATCGTTGAAACCTGAAACCTTTTTGTGAAAGATTATAACACTGGTATCCACATACATGTACCATGTTAGAAACAGCTTTGTAGGATGTTACTTTAGATTTTTGAATTTTTATGACCTCATGTACAAACACTCTATACCTTATTTTCTGCTTAACTCTTTTGCAGCCAGGTGACTATTGTCTCCTTACCCATACATGGCCTAAGGTGACTATAGTTGCCTTACCCATACATGGCCTAAGGCGACTATAGTTGCCTTTCCCATACGTGGCCTAAGGTGACTATAGTTGCCTTACCCATACGTGGTCAAAGGTGACTATTTTTATAGTTGCCTTACACTATTTGGAAATAAAATACTTGGTCATGAAGACTTGGCTGTGAAAGAGTTAAAAGCGAAATGACCTACGTACTGCTTACACAAAATGTACTTACGTCGTTTCCTGATTGTTGTTATTGGGCCCATCCAGTAACTCCACTATCAAATAACAAAAAAAAATAACTTATTATTTGATACCCTTAGTCTAAAAATTGAAGGATGTATGCAAGGGCCAAAAATAGCAAGAAAGAAAGGAAGTTAATCTAAGTATCTACATGTACATGTACATGTGTACTTTTATTGCTCCTACTTACAGTTATTCAGCTCATGTCCAAAAAAATGATGAAAACCGTGAAGCTTGCTCCCTGTGCTACAGGAAACCACTAAAGAAAACAACAAAAGCACATTACTACTGTAACAGTGTACATTGATCAAATAAAACACATCATCAGGGTTGTTGGAACACCTGCCTCAAAGCAGTTGGCAAAATACAATGTACATGTACCGGCATCTATTAAAACTACATTCTGGTCATATAACTCAGACTTTCACTCCCAATAATTGTGCCAAAAATCAAAATTCAAGAAAAATCTCAAATTTCATTTCGTAAATTTATGAAAAACAAATGGTACCATGCAAAAATACTGTCAAAGAGATTTTATTTGAATGGTTACACCATAGGATTTCATTGACAGACTCAAATGTTACATACATGTAGAACTATATAAATTTATGTGACTCCATAATTGACTCTCGGAGTGAAAGAGCCAAAGTCATCTTGTGCGTTTCTGCAGGGCTTCTGATATTACGCGATAAAAAAATGGAAATTATGCGATTTTTTCATGGCAAATTATGCGATAAGCAAGGACTATTATGCAGAAAATTATGCAAATTATGTGATTTTTTCTGGTACTTTTTTATGCATGTTTTACTAGGTTTCAGAGGAAGAAAACGAAAATACCTGTTAAATTAAAACAGTGCTCGCTATCTTTGTGGGACATTTTGAAGTTTTTAGCTATGAAGGAACATCCAAAACGAACGACAGAATCCAAGAAAAGAGTCTGTAAACGAGCGGCCATCTTAGTTGACCTTAGTAACCAGGCTAAATAAAACATGTGCTCAAGAAATTTACGTGGTTACCAAGCTTATTGTGGCCAACGAACGCAGTTTCGATCGAAAGTGGCGGTTTGTTTATTTGATTCAGGATAATTCAATAGAAAAAACAAATTTTAGCTTAAGTTTCTTAGCTAAAGCGATAGTGTATCGTGTGGTTTGTTCACATTATGCTATTTTGTGTGATTTTTTTACGAATTACCGTATTTACTCGTGTATAAGTCGACCTTTCACGACCTAAAAATCAGTCCAAAAAATCACCCTTGACTTATACATGGGTCAAAAATTGAGATCCCAGCACCAGTTAAATAAATTATTCACAACTAGCATAATAATAATGTCTTTATTTGTTAACAAACTTCTAAATAAACGACAGTACAGGTTACGATGTCATTTCGCTTAGCGATGTCTTTAAATTAGCAGTTCAAGTTGAAATGCATTAAGATTTATCTGCTTAATATAAACCTGAATGTTGTAAATACTCACTGGCACAATTTTGGAATAAAGAGCTGACATTTCCTGCTAATAAAGCCGTAAATCCGCTCGAAGAAAAACATCTTTCTCGCTTTGAACTTTGCTGCTTAGTAACCTGGCTTAGTAAGCATGTGCAGTTATCGGTTACCAGTACTCAACCGATTTTGTAGCTTGGTTACCAAGTTCCCCGAGCAAGCTTGGCAATTTGTTTATCAAGTCGTTTTCAATGATTCTTGAGCTTCTTTGGCGTTTTGCCTGTCTTCTCAAGCTTCTTTCTACCTCTCCACAATTAGAAAGGTTCGTTTTGAATTAGAATGTTTGATTTTATAAGCCTATGTAAAAAATTATGGACAAAATGCCTGCATATACACGTGTTGCTGAAACCTGCTTAAACGCTCACATGCGCACAATAATAAACTTCATGTTAAAACTTGCTGTGATTTTTTCATATATTCATATTACCTGAAAGAAAATTCTAAGAAATACAAGATAAGTTTTTCAACAAAATTCTTACCCAGAAATGAAGAAAACTTTGTTTTTGGCCTCAAAAATAGGGGAGCGACTTATACATGGGATCGACTAATACACGGGTAAATACGGTATGCGATTTTTCGTGAATTATAAAATAACTGAGATACTACGCGCGTTCTGATTGGTCAAAGACCTATTGACTATTGTGCCGGTAAACTCATAGAAAATCGCGTAAGAGAAACTGTAAAGTAAACAAAGTTCAATTTTCCGTTACCGCATCAACACAAGCGTGAGGAAAAAGAATTTCCCAACTCGAGCCGGTTTATTGTCTTATTGCATATTGTGGTCTGTTGAGAAGATGAGAACAGAGGATTTGTTTCTTGTAAACAATAAGTTGCTGCTCAAACCTACAAAATAAAAATAAAAAATTTCCCACGTACGCAAGCAAAAAATGGCTTATCGACAAAAGAACACTAAGCTTATTTTAAAACTGATATCAACAACAGGAATATATTTTCAGCGATCAATGACAATCAAAACAACCTTGATATGTACTTTGTGAAGTTCACTGAGCTGAAGGTTTAGTGAAAAGCTAAAAAAATTTGGAACCCAAAGAGCAAACAATGGCTTTCAAACTGAGCCGGGAAATGTTCGATTGAAATTAACTGAACTGAAGTTTATAAATGTTCCTACAGATCCTAAGATAACTTCTAAATAAGACGGATTTGCACAGTGGAATTAAAAAGCAAGGCTTAAGCTTATAGCTTTGTTGTTTAGGATAATTATTTTACGTCGATTCGATCCATTTATACGCTTTATCGTGTTTTGTTTTTGAGATTTTTTTATGGAATACTTTTGTACCGGATGCAGTTTAAATTCTGATTATGTGTCCAAGCAAGGATGATCAATTAGCAAGAAGAAAATGAAGCTAAAAAACATTATAGGTTTATGGTTGAACAAATTATTTCCATGAAATGATCAAACAATTCAGTTTGTTCCATCAAACCAATCTAACTCTCAGAACTGTAGGCTTAAAAACAATGAGCTTAGTTTTCATTCAGCACTTAAAATGTAGAGAAGTACGGGCTTCACTGTACACTTCAAAGTAATAAATAAAGTCGAAAACAGTTTCAGAAGCTGAGTTTCTGGAACTAACCTTTATTCCAATTGAAAAATTCTTGACAAGAAAGCAATCTTTGAATCCAACATAAAAATTGTAGGCTTCCAAACTTTCCTCGTACATTCAGGTTTGCGGCGGCAGATTCCGGACACAATTTTCTGGATTTCCAATTGAAAGAACTTTTGAATCATTGAATATATTTTCTTCTTTCAGCTGATAAATTTCAACTGACGAATTTCAAAGCGCTAAAACTTTTCATCACTTTCGTTGAACCCGTGAATTTGTCAGTGCAGCTTTGTCAGTGGCATCGTGTAAAGTTCATTTATTCTTTCAGCCGCTTTGATTGGTTTTCCCGCGTCATCCGATGAATGTAATGAGAATAAGCTACTTGATCGGCACAAAACTACAACAAAGTTCTCTCTTTCCAAATGCTTTCCATAGTTATTTCATAAAAAGAAATAGAACACATTTTCTATGAGTTTACCGGCGTGATAAACCCACTTGGGATGTTGGGAGAACACTCGAAAAGCTTGTAAATCACTTGCCTGCGGCTCGTGATTTACAAGCTTTTCTCGTGTTCTCCCAACATCCCGCGTGGGTTTATCACGCCGGTAAACTCATAGAAAATGTGTTCTATTGCTTAATTATGCGATCGGATGCGATTTGAGGCCGATTATGTGAAATCGCACCATCGCGTAATATCAGAGGCCCTGTTTCTGATGCAGCGAACCTCATCAAAATTTAATGGGAACTCAAAATATCAGAATTTTAAAAAAACAAGAGTCTCAGAATCTTGGGCTCACCTTAGAAAATTATGTACTGTAGTCTATAATAATCCCTTTTGGAGTTTAAAGGTACCGGTGAATACAGACTAATGACACATTTTTACAGGGTTTCGGTTTCGGTTAACTCAAAACTGGACTATTTTAAAAAACTTGGATAGGATCTCAGTGAGGGCAATCCAATAAAAAAAAATTGATGTGACCAACAAGGACAGTTGGCTTAAAGTGCACCTAAACCCCAATTTTTTTTCTTTTCATCAACTCAATGTACACTGTACGTTGAAAAGTCGAATAGTGAAATATTTCTTGTTTTTAATGTTGCGTTAGTGAGTTATAGAGATTTGAATTTACTAGATGCTAATTAGATGACGTCAAATGCAGACTCGTTTATTATACAACTACTTGTTTCAACCTCCAAGTAATATTTTTTTTTACAAATCAGTTGACTATAAACAGCTTTTATTAGTATTTTTTAAATTGATTATCCTTAAGCTGTGAACTGCGTATTGTAAATTGAAGAAGAAATAACCATGGTAAAGTCTGCATTTGACGTCACCTGATTATCATTTTGTAAATTCAAATCTCCACAACTCACTAACGCGAAAAAAAACAAGAAATATTTTACTATTCGACTTTTCAACGTATATTGTGTTGATTAAAAGAAAAAAATTAGGGTTAAGGTCCACTTTAAAGGCTTGTGTACAATCAGTTGCCAGTCATTTAGCCCTCTGTGCTAAATGGATAGGGCCGAATAGGGGGTTGAATGACTGTCTACAAAAAATGAAATGGTTGAAAAATGTTTCCAAGTAAAACACTTCAATCAATTCTACTCAAATCAGTTAAGGTTTAAATAGCTGGTCCAAACAAATCATGACCTACAAGTAGTAGTACAATGTAAACATGACCAACGTACAATAGAGCACATGCTTCGTTTTAGAAAATTAGGGATTTCATTGTCACAACTAAGACATTAAGTATCCTGGTCAATTTTAATGAAATGATACCAGTGAAAAGTTTTATTCTCTATTTCGTTTTCATCCAAATGAGAACCACATGTTGTAATTAGCTTAGATTTACTCCAGTTCATTTGAGCTTAACCTTAATTCGGTGTTATAAACTGCTGAGTCTGTGAATCGAATGGAAGTCCATCGTCCGCTCATGGAGATTTTAATAGCAAGTACTTCCCCACGGTGTTCTGTTCGTTTCTTCGCATTATATTTTTTAACACTGAAATCTGGGATTTTTTCCAGTTTCGAACTGTGTTAAGGTCACAAAAGGCCTAAGTAATGCAAAGCTTCTTTTATGACAACTAGCTGTAGATATGACAACAAAATCGGGACATCACCAAAATTGGAAATAAAATACCTAAATGGAAAGCCCTGCTTACCTTTAGTTAATGTAAGCTTTCTTTTTTCTGTGTCGATGCTGTGAACCGTTCCTTCGTAATCTCCTTCGCTTGAAGTCACACGCAATCTCGCACCCACAAAAGAGCTTCGGTCAGCCATATTTTTGCAAAATCTGTTACGTTACCCAGAAGAATGTGCGCGCCTTTTAGCAAACGATCGATAACACAGGGATCCCACGCTATAAAAGAAATACTGAGAGCGCGATCGGGACTCAAAAACCCTCCACGATTTTCGCGATTGAAGGTAAATCGCGGAAATTAGTTGCCGCGGTAATTTACAATCACATAATTTGACTATTTTGTAAGTTACGCAATGAAAAAGGGAATGTTTATATATCGACTAATACTATATCCGATCGTATGAAACCGTATTATAAAGTGTTCATGATGAATTTTGTGTTGCAAATAAATATTGAATGACGAATATTAAAGAAGAAATGCTCCTTGCTTGCATCGTTCCTCCATCTTACGGGATATGTATGTATTTATATTTATTTCCGTCACTTTCTACCTTTTAGCATCAGTGGATTTTAATAAAATCGACTCGCGAAATTAAATGCATCATTTCCTAAATCCGAAAATCACCTGTAAATTCTGCCCTTTTCCAATCGCGAAGGGGTGAAAATCCTTCTATTAAATCATATTTAGTAAGTCTGGAGTCAGAATTATCGATCTTTCTTTGTTGTTTATGTAAAATTGGGCAGCCGGGCGTGAGTGGCGCACGCCTGTAAGCCAGCTGCTGGAGGCTGGGGTGTCTGAACGGCTTGAGATCGGGATTCCTGGGGGCGGTTGTCCTATGTAGATCGGGTGTCCACGCTAAGTTTGGCGTCAATATGGAGAACACGGAGGAGTTTTTTTTTGTTTGTTTCTCTTATTTATTTATTTATTTATTTATTTTTTTACAGCGTGGGAAGTTTTTTTTTTAATTTTTTACCGCCACGAGGCTATGAAATTTTTTATTTCGAATTCAATTTCGTTTTCCATACATTAGCTCGTAATCAGTATGCGCTAACGTTCCTTATTCTCAGCAACGGTCAGCGTAACGTTCTCGGTGATATCAATTTCAGTGTTTCAAACACAAGGCGAAATGCCATATTTAAGTAATGTTTAAGCAATATTAAACATCCATTAAATGTAATGAACAAGTCATGTTTAGGCAACTTAAAGTTATTTAAGATTTCCTTAAATGTATCTTAAATCTCAATTGTGATTTAAGCAATATTAAACAGCTGTTAAATCTAACTAAAAACACGAAAAAGGGCTACATGGGGCTTTTTGTAAACCAAACGAACCTTCTAGGATCATCCTAGCACTTAGTCTCCTATGCAGCCGTTATTAGGGCTCGTCACGCAACGCTCTGGGGGGGGAGCGTTGCGTGACGAGCCCTAATAACGGCTGCATAGGAGACTACCTAGCACTAGGATGAGGATTAGGGTTAGACGACGGATTTCGCTCAAACATTGTTAAAAAGCCGCTAAAAAATCTCCCTAAAAGTTGCTTAAAATCGAGAAAGTTGCTTTAAAAATTTAAAAAGTTGCTTTCTGACATAATCACTCCAATCATATATTGTTTTATACTCCTTCCTTGTTTATTAATTTCTAAATGGTTAAGTGACCTCGATCAATGAATTACAAAACACGGCCTTATAAACAAGAGATATGCTGCTAACAAGGCAAATAATACATGTTGCGGTCAAATTTGAGTATTTGACCCTCCTTCAAATTCATCCGTTCTATTATTTCAATGTATGCAAATTAATGGTAATACATGTATGAAGTTTTAATAATAGAATGGAAAACGTAGCTGATCTTATCACGGGATACCCAGGAATATTAACACAGGTTACCCATTGCTTGAGAAGTGCGGTTGATAACATAGGCACGCAATGCGTGCATGAGCTATTTTGAAAATTACCTAAATGATATGAAATGGTGAAAGTAACAAAACAGCGGAAGTTAACTCGCACAAATAACCGCTTGCAGATATACGTTTTTCAAATCCTCCGGCCCGCCCACTACCAAAAAAATACCGAGATAACCAACTGGGTCCCGTTTCTCGGCTAGCTTTTTTTCACGGGATTTCCAGAGTTATTTTTTGACGAAACTACGGCCCCAGTGAAATGAGCAACTTGTTTCAGTAATGAGTGTATTAAATTAAATGTCAACCAGAAAAGTCCTGCACATAAATTTGATGCATCCAAATTGAAGGCTTATTATTTCCTGGAAATTTGTATCTAGTCTTTTTTTAAAGGTTTCTTTTATTATTCACAAAAGACACGTGGAAAAGGTTCCTTTGGCCTGGAAGACGCAAACTAATTAAATTAAATTGTTTTCAACTCCAAACCACAAGCTAATTAAATTAGTGACACGAAAATTCTTTGAACCACCTGTTTCTGTAATGTCAACCAGAAAAGTCTTTCACAGAAACTAAACGCATGAAAAATGAATATAAGTAGTCTCCTAGTAAATTGGAACTAATATTATTTAAACAACTGTTTTTATTCTCCACAAAAAAGTCGTGCAAATAGAAACAGAACTAATTAGATTAAATTGTTTTCGACTCAAAACCACAAGCTAATTGAATTACTTACACGAACATTGTTGAGGTTAACATTTGGAACCAAACACCTTTTCCTGTAATGTCGACCAGCAGAAACTTAGCGCATCCAAAATGAATTTTGCTTGTTTCCTAGTAAATTGCAACTAATGTTTTTTAAACAGGCGTTTTTTAACGCACCATATAAATTAATTACATTACGTTTTCTCGAAAACATGTTGAATTTCATCACGTACAAGTTTCTATAAGGACAAAGTTCAATATTTGCACGTGCACACAACGTGACTGCTCATACAAAATACAGTCGCTTCTCGCTTATAGTAATCGCTTGAGGCATACAATTAATAACCTACACATCAGCTCACATTAATTCAAAGAAAGATAAACGTTTTACATACTGTAAATTGTAGATTAATTGCATTACATTTTCTCTGTTGAACTCCATGCATCACGGACAAGTTTCTTTTAGGACAAAGTTCAACATTTTCACGTGCAGACAGCGTGTCTGACAAAAAAAATCCAATTTTAAATAGTAATCTCTTGAAACCCAGGCTTGAAACATACAATTCATGTTCCGCATCATATTATTTGAAATCGACTTGCCGTTTTTGCAATAAAACTATACTCATACTTCAGTATAAGCTCACCTATGAACGTAACCGCAGTCCACATTTTTTGGACGTCTCATCCCCCGCAGACCATTCTACCATTCATGCATAGGGCACATTATAGGCGGTATTTCCGAATAAATGTCCTTGATATTGCCAGGTTAGCAAGCCAGTCGGGATTAGAGAACAGTTCCCAAGCAACAAATTTTCAAACCTTTACACTTTTAGTGTTTGCGGCAACAATCGCGGAGATTCAAGATGGCTGATTTTCAATTCATGTCAAGTGCCCTTCTTTGACCTTCAGTAATACCATTTTAGAAGCGAAAATTTGATTGGCTGACATAGTACACGGTGTACATACAAGAGGCAATCTGATTGGTGTGACATAACCCAAGACATACATACAAACAAACAAACAAACAAACAATTTAACAAACATACTAACATCACAAACCAACCTTTGCGCCTGCTAATGAGCTATTTTTTTCAAAATAGCTCAAAAAAGGCCCACCTTCGCCCAAAATGCTATGCGCGCCGTGATCACTTTCTGGGCTGAATTTCGTGTAACACGAAATTCACGGTTGAATGCGTGCAACCATTAAGATCACGCGTGTGAACAATGGAGCATTTTAAAACAAAAACAAGCGACCGCAACGTGTTTTGGGTGAAGGTGGGCCTTTAACATCGGCAATTCGAAGCCCTTCCTTGAGCCCTTCTCAAATGTTTTACGCAAGCCGCAGCAGTTCCTGGGTCCCGGGTCAGCTGCGATCATGTATTTTCTGTAGGGTGCGAAATTTTGGGTCAGGTCTGAAAAAGGGTATGGAAAATCACATATTTTGGTTTAAAATAGGGTAAGGGTTTTAAGAAGCGCGACGCACACCCCAATCCAAATTTTGGGGGAGTACCCCCCGGGATGGAAGGTCATAGCAGGTTCCAAAATGATTTAAACGAACTGTAAGGGTAAACTCAAATTTTTATTAAAAAGTGAAAAACGTGCTCTGGTGAAAATGTTTTAAAAAACTACGAGCTTTCGACAACCGTCCTGTTGTCTTTAACGGATAGAATAAGCGAAGAAAGGAAATATGCACAGATAATAAAACAAATCTCCACAGAGAAAATGTTCAAAATTTGACTTTTATGTACCGCATACGCTAAGAAAACGACTTCCTTTTATATGATAGTCAGATCGTATTTTGTTATTTTTACGGACACTAATCAGTTTACCCCGCAACGTTGCGAAAAGTAAAGAAGTGTTCAGTGTCTGTGTTCTCAACTAATAACCGGGATTTTACGTTCAGTAACGCTCCTTCCCTGGTTTCCCTTCCTAAGAAGACAGCCAAATATCTCGCTACGATCGCCTTGCGAAATCAGCAAAATAACTACACAAAAGGGTAAGTAATATACCGTGGTAGTAAGGTAAATACATATTTTTTTTTTTTACTTATTTTTCCTTTTTCCTAGAATCTGTATGTAAATGTTTCCATACAAGTACTACTAATGCTAGTCCTTATATCTTCGCAATAATGCAATGCGATAAAGACAATAAACTAGAGGTCACAAATTGTAATGATAATGCTGCGAGCACAGGGAGCAGAGGAGCCAAATTTAACCTTTACGCGTTCGATCTTCGATCTGTTGTTTACGAGTCTTTTTTTCGCCCCAGCAGGACCCCAAGCGTAATCGGAGCTTTCCGTTGGGTAACCGCAGATTGCTGACTGTGGGCGCCACAAAATCGTTAAGCAGTAATTCGTGCCTCGCTCGGAAAGCTTACGCTTTCCGGAAAGCACCGATCACGCTTGGGGTCCCGCTGGGGGAAAAACTCGAAAACAACAGATCGAATAACGCAAGACACAGCGCGCGTATAAAGCTCAAAGATCGAACGCGTGTTAGGTCAAATTTGGCTCCTCTGCTCCCTGTGATGCTGGGCAGTAAAACATAACGGAAACAGTAAATTTACATACAGATTTTGATAATTTCATAAATTTATTTATTGGGTCAATTACCATGATTTTCGAATTTTATAAACAAAAAATATCAAGGCTGATTTACTATTATTTATAGCTGATTAGATCCTCAATTTGGATCCGGTGCTTCTGTTTTGTTACGTTGGTCCTTGCCTTCAAAATTGCAATCGAATTACATACCATATAAGTAGTTCTTTGTTCAATCGACAAACTCTGAGCACGTAACAACGCTAAAAAACTCATAAAAGAACATTGCCTTTCCCGTGAAGTCACCAAATCGTTCGTGACCTTGATGAATGCTCTTTGTGATCCATTGTTCCGCGTGACGCGTAGGCAACACAGTTGAATTATTTAACGACTACGTACCGCGTACCGCGTAGCAAGAAAAATATTGCCCTGTCCTCTTGATTATTTAACGACTGTGTTCCGCGTACCGCGTAGGCAAGAAAAAAATATTGCCCTGTCCTCTAGGATTATTTAACGACTGCGTACCGCGTACCGCGTAGGCAAAAAAAATATGTTGTCTTGTCATGTCTTCATACTGCCACTGCGTACAGACTTTTTTCCTGAGGCACTCGAAATGGCAGGGTATTCTGCAGTTACTCCGGTCCATTGTTCAATCGACAAACTCTGAGCACGTAACAACGCTGAAAACCTCATAAAAAACATTGTCTTCCCGTGAAATGTCATTAAATCGTTCGTGACCTTGATGAATTCTTCCAGCAACAAATAAGTTCGAATTTGACATGATACATTTGCAAATATCGAAGAAGCGAAGAGAAGCGAGAATGTGCTATGGACGGATATGGACGCATTCTCGTCCCCAGAGCCCGCGATCCTTCTGGTCTGCGCCAGGGATCACGGACTCTGGCTGGTTCCGATTTGTAGAGCATGCGCAGAGTGCTCAATTTCTATTGTAAGCCAATCAGATTTGAGAGGTTAAACTCTGAGTCTGCGCAGAACGACTTTCAAATTGGAAACGGCCAGAGTCCGTGATTCGTGGCGCTGGCCAAAAGGATCACGGCTCTGGGTACGAGAATGATATGGACGGCGAAAGATGCATCCAGATCCAGGAGCATCTAAGTTATGATGACACCGCTGGACGTACGCTTGCTCAAAATCATCGTGACAAACATCAAAATCTCAAAAATCGAGACTGCAGCAGCATAACATAAAGCGCAGGGAACCCAAGCAACCACAGACAAACCAAAGATTTGTGTGCTACTCGCCTGGGGGCTCGCAGCAATTAGTGTGCTACTCGCCTCGGGGCTCGCAGCAATTACCAGTTTGAGCTGGGTGGCCTGTGGTTATGGCTGTCACCCTTTCTCACTCATTATTTCATTATGTATTTATTTAATGTTTAATAACAACAAACACTTTGATCAGAATAGTTTTACTCCTGGCTTACATCACTTGTATTATTGTATAAATGGTATTCTAGTTGTTATTAAAATCTCGCCCTACTTTACTTCACTTTTTTGAAACAATCTATCAACTAATTAAAAGGACTACCCCGAGCGTTACGTTATCAGTATGGTATTTTTGCGCTCGTTTAAATTTCTCAGACGTCTTTTTGCGAAGGGAACCGAGGTGGCGCCACCGTGAAAAAAGTCGTCTGTTTTCTCAGGCTAGGGAAATAGAAAAAGAAATGGAGCGTGCACTACTCTGGTGAAACGATAGTCTACGAATACAGTCGTCTTTTTTGCTTACAATGCAACGCGGAAGCACAACCTCAGTCATGGTTAACTGTGCTTAGAACAGGAGCTAAGCGGAGCATGCAACTGCCATATAATCGTGTCACGGCGTTGTCACAGAACTGTTTTTAGATCGGATTTCCCATAAATTCAGACTCCCTCTGGAGCACCGTTAATCACAAGTTTGCATACTTAATTATTAAACTTAGCGTCATCAAGTCAAAGGAAGTTTTGTCAGTAAACACTGAAAAAGAAGAAAAATGTCTAAGAGATACACGAAATCTTCTGACGACAGTGCGGGAAAAAAAAATCTAAAAACGTTTTAAAAATAATCTGGTCTGTAAGAACGCCATGACATAGGTTCAGTTTGGGATAATGAGCTCCTGGCTTGGAACCAACAGTTACCGGGGAGCCTGGGGACAAGACAAAGAGAGTGGCTGTATTTGCAGTCTTCACGCCTGTTTTCCATTGCTTTGAAAAATCAGTGTTCAGAAAGAAAAAAAAGTGATCTGTCTTTCTAGTGGATCTTTAGGCTTGGTTCAACTTACACTTCAAAACAAGCTCATAAAAGCCACAGTAACCCAACCCAAGATCCCAAATATAGCGGCATTTGGTGGGATGTGTGTGCTTTTCACAGATGATGTTGGGGACCCTGTGGCTGGAGATCCCGAAGGACTTGTGGCTGGAGATCCCGAGGGATTGTTGCAAAGATCCCCCTCACAGCAACTGACATCACAATGCGAAATGCCAATGCCAGAATTTCCTGCAAATGTGGTGTTAAAACCGTCACAGATGGTTTTCTTTAGAACAGCACAATATGATTTTACTGAGCAGTTTTGGGTGTGAAACTTGACTTCGCCAATATTAAGAAGCGACACGTTCATAGTTACAGCGGCGGTGTAGCAGGCATCAGCAAAGCTTCCAAAGTTTGGATCTTGAGTGCAGTCAAAGCTGTCAGTTGGGTTGCTGCAAAGGTTCAAACCCGAAAGGTTTCCTTTAATCGCAGCACTCATAACTTCGGAGTTGTCGGGCAGGCATTTATAGCACTTTATGGCATACGCTGAAACAACAACAAACAACAACAAAATCATATCATTTTACTTCACAACTAACTATGGCATGACTATTTTGTCTAGTTAACGTGACTAAGATACAAGACGCAAAGACCTAAAAATAGTGAAACTGTGGATCGGCATGTGTGCTTCTCTTAGTCCATGTCGACACGAAAATGGCGTCGCTCCTAGAAACCAACTTGTTTGATCTTCAATTCGTTTTTCACGATGCCGACTTAATAAAAGACCTTGCCTTGAACTTTAGAAATAAATGCCGCGTGACCTGGACACTGACTGAGATGCGCATTCGGTTTCGGACAATTACCAGGATAACAGAGCAAAAGTCTTCGGGTTCGCAAATATCATCGGATTCGTCACACAGAGAATCGTTAAGCGTTAAGCGTTTATGCATCGAACAAGTTGAAATTTCAACATATCCCCGGAAACCCGCTTGGGTCTATGAAATGTAATTTATTTTTTGATGTATCGAAAGTTTCACCTTTTTAGACCTTGGAATAAAAGGTTTAAAGTGTTAGAGACGATGCGAAACGCTTTTGTTATAGTCTCAAAGTTAGGTTGTTGGCGCTAAAAAGTGGCTCCAATTTGTGCGCGGTCAAAACCAGTGTCATATTACACTGTGACGTAAATAGTTGTACAAACTGCTGCGGGAATACAGAGAACAAGGGAGCTGACAAGAGACGTCGCTAGAGGTGGACAATATTATGCGGCGAGCGGACCTCAAACATACGAGATATTAGAATTCTTCGATTACAGAGAGTGTAACAAAGCTTTATTTTGCTCCAGAGGAAAATAGGCTGACGAAATACACGAAATTTGTTCGCCGACATCGGAAAGGGTACGTCAACAAAGGATGCTGTTTTCAATGCTTATTGTTAAGATCAATATTATTTTACAAAAAAAAAAAACATTCCGGCCGGAGAGGCCGTTTAATCAAGCATAATTTTCCAATCCATATCTTGTTTAGAAGTTCCTTCAAGCCTCAGCTCGACTGGAGAGCCGTCCAAGTCAGCGTCAGCGAGGCCTACAAAAATATACTGACTCGATCGGCACTGACTGGCGAGTAATATAAATGTTTATACGGTATTCCGAATTATAAAATTCACCGTGGAGCGACGCAAGTGTTCACTTGCAGGCTTCTATTCTACGGAACATCTATCAAAACTATATCTACATGTACAAATGCGTAAGACTATTCGTAACAAAATACATCGCTGAATCATTGCGTGTTCGATCAGATCAATTTTTATACAATGTAAACACTAAAACACGATACTTTGAACTCACTTACAAACCTACAAGTGGTTAAAATTTCCAGAAACGTTCAATCGCTGGCAAGACACTAAACTAACAAGCTTAATTATTACGTATATACTTGAGTTCAAACATTTTGAATAAATAAATACGCTATCAAGGCGCCTTGCCGCTAAAAATACACCATTCACATTCAATTCAGAAAGCCGCCTGAAAATCACCACCTCGGATCTGACTCGTCCCCAGTCGTCTTTCTAGATGCGGGAGACGCGCGTGGGGGATAGACGCGGAATGAGAGAAGCGCGACCGAAGGGGGTGATGAGAAGGAGGAAAAGTAAAGGGAAAGTCTCCCGTCTTTCCTCCTTCCCATCACCCCTCGCTCCCCTCGGCCGCGCATCTCTCGTTAATATTAATAGAAGAAAGAGAGACGACTGGGGACGAGTCAGACTTCGGATATGCATAACATATCAGTATAATTTAGAAATTTTCAACTTGCAAGCCGCCAAGAAACTAAGACATATATCCTAGACGGGCTAACTGCCAAGCCGATAAAATAAGCTCATAACCTCCACGCGCGATCAATGAACTTCAGAGAAGACCGGCCGAGTCGCTAATGCACTAATATCATGTAATATACATTGTTTGTACTACAAATATATCGTTCGCTTTCGATAAACGAGCCACTTAAAAGAAATAACAAAATAGCCTCTGCGTTCAATAAACTTACAACTCAACTGGCGAACTACTGAGACGCTGTGCTACTGAAATGTATACCTTTCACGTTCAATAATCTAAATCAAAGTCCGTCTTCTTCATGTTCACTTCCTTCGCTCAAGCGGCAAAGTCGGTTCGCCTCGCCACGGCAAAATTACAGTGGACACGATCATTTCATTTGATCAAGAGTGGTCCGAAACTGATCCTCTTCACCATCAGAGGACTGTAAAGAAACATATTAGGCGCTGTCTGAGATTTGTACAGCCAAAAACGTTGGCAAAATGAGTTGACCATCACTCTAAAGGATTCCAAGGGAATTATAGCGACAACAAACTAATGTGTCATTTACGTAATTTACGTCATCACTCACTCCCACTCGCCCCAGGCTCACCAAAAATTGAAGCCACTTTTCAACCGAAGTGACGCATCTTCGAGGGGCTAAAAAACCGATTTTCTTTCTTTTCCTCGGGAAATGATAATTGTTTTCATTCTTTGGTTATAATAAACTAATGAAAAGCGAAGAAAAAAATACATTTCATAGGCACTTTAAAAGAATAGCTAGTTCAAATTCCAGCCCCCTCATCCCCCCCCCCCCCCCCCCCCCCCCCGCCAAAATTTTGTTTAAATGCCTCACCCGAATGCCGGGTTTTTATGATTTTGATTAAAAAAATAGCGAAATAAGATATTTTGCATTTATTCTGTTGTATAGCTTTACAATTGACACTGTTATGTGGTAATGTAGTCGCCTTTACTGAATGACCCGATCGTCTGATAGTGCACCGCGTTTAAAAAAGTACATTTTTGTAGATTGTGAACGTGACGTGGATTTACTCTTAAACCCCTCCACAACATCCGCCGGCATAAAAAAAAGTGTTTTTAACTTAACACTACTGGTTCAAATCCCTCCCCCACCCCCACCCAGGAAAAGTTCAAATTCCCTACCCCCGGGCACGAAAAATAGTCAAATGCCTGGGCTATGCCCTGGGCGGGTGTTAAAGTTTTGAATTGATCTGCGCATTTGCAAGGTATTCGGATTCCTAGATAATTTATTTACATTACACTATGAACCCGGAGAAAAGTGTTTCCGTCCTGATACAATCGTCCACCCAAATGTGATAAAAGTTTCATCTTGGGCTGAAAATGGACAATGGGCAAACGACAATATGAAAACTTTCGGCGAGAGTGCCTCTACCAGTTTTCTTTGCCGGCCGATGAAGATAAACGTCGCAATAAGAATGGGCTTTTATCACACCCCGCCATTTTGTACAAAAACAAAAGATTTACCCCCCAAGCCTCGCAGTGAAAAAGTCGAGAACGAGGTTAAGCAGGGGAAAACAAAGCATTTTATTCTCCTGGGAATCAACATGGCCGCCGCGTGATAAAGGCCCATAAGAGCCAACCCGTGAACACGTAACGCAATATTGCGGTAAGCTTTCACACTGACACGGTTTCGATATTTTTTTAAAAATTAAACGTAAGGATGTTTGACGAACGCAAAAAAAGTAAATCACTTTCATAATGTCCAGTCCGAAAAAAAAAGAGTGCTGAGCGTGAATTGATCTCGGGCCTTCCAAGTGCGAATCCTTGCATGACCACTCGACCATCGAGGAACACATGCTCATTTAAGACTAAATTTTAGATACGCTTTAAAACGCGTGTCTCGATTGGAAAATCCTTTTAGATCGATTGTAATGTTGCATTAAAGGCTCCAAATGCGAAACATCTTTAAGCTTATTGTTGTTTATATTTGTTTACAACAAATTAGTTATTATTTTCGCTGGATTCACGTTGTTACGAAACGCATTCGTAACAAAGCATTACGTCACTAAGTTTACAGCTGATGGAAGGAGCAAGTGAGTGAGTGAGTGAATTTGCCACCGTTACCGATAACCCGTTGTATTCACGGGTTAAAAACGATGTCAGATGTTAATTCGTGTATTCGTCAACAAATTAGTTAACCAATATTATTTTTCTTTGTCCCTCGCTTGTGACAAGATGAACACTATATCTTTTATATTTCAATACCGAGCTTAACATTTACCATCTTTCTTTATTTGTCACCTCACATGACGCTTTTGACTTTGCTGATTTTGAGCGAACTGGTACTTTAAGCTCGGTAATGAAACGAGAAAGATGTAGAGCGTTCGTCGTGTCACGAGGGTGAGACAAAGCAGGGGCGGATCCAGGAATTTCTGAAAGGGGGGGTCCGGGTGCATGCCTCCCCGGAAAGTTTTTCCCAATTTACCCTCTGAAACGACATTTCCAGCATTCCTGAAACTCGAAAAGCGTTTATTAAGTCAAAAAATTGACAATCAGTCAAGTGGTGGAAGTGAAATAACTACGTATAAAACAATTTTATTCTATTATTTTTATAAATCACAAGAAGACACAGCTCTGAATATGGGGGGGGGGGGGGGGGGAGGGGATCCCGGCGACCCGGGGGGGATCCCCCCGACCCTCCCCCTGGTCCGCCGCTGCAAAGAAAAAATCTAAATCCCCGACAAGAATCGAACTATAACATTCCTTACACCGTTCGAATGCACCACTAAGGTACGAGGGACTGATAACGAGCAAGGCCATATACTAAGTTAAGATATCATATACATATCTTTAATAACTTAGTATATGGCCTTGCATGTTACGAGTCCCTCGTACCTCGGTGGTTAGAGCATGAATCCGACCAGTGTAAGGATTGTTATAGTTCGATTTTTGTCGGGGATTTAGTTTTTTTCTTTGTCTCACGCTCGTGACACGACGAACACTCTACATCTTTCTCATTTCATCATAGTTAATAGAACAAACTGGTTATGAAGCTTAACAAATTTCAAAAAGAGTGTACAAAGCTGCTTTGTTTTATGTTGAACGAACCGTGACCCTGCACATTGTTTTGTTTAACGTGTGAGCCCAAATGTTTCTACTGGTCAGTTGCTCATATGCATTTCAATACCTTTTGTATTTTGTGCAGGGTCAAGGCAAACGAACAAAAGAAATGGAGAACAAAAACATATAACAAAAGACTGACTGAGTTTCATAACCAGTTTATTCTATTAACTATGATTTCATTAACGAGTTAAAGTGCCAGTTCGCTCAAATTTATAAACTTAATTTTTGTGTATTTTTCGGAAGGAAATAACTTATTTAATAACCTGTTCAAACCGTTTTTCAATCCGATCAAGGGTAAACGGTTTTTTTGGCCGTACTTTTCGCATTTACACGGCCGCCATTAAATTTGCATGTTGCTGAAGTTCCAAAAGTGACGTCAGAGACTCAAAAATTCCACTCTCGCAATCACAAACCACAACAACGACAGCGAATACGGTACAAAACAATATGTTTATGAGCGAAAACAATGCCTCTGCACGTGCGTTTTACATTTTGGTACATTTCTTTGCCGTTCTCTGCAAAACAAGAACGTCAAATGATCAAGTTATAGGTTTTGTGGAGAACATGAACACACAACGGTTAATTTTCCTTTCTCTATTTGAACTTTTATACCATGATTTAGGGACCACAATTTTAAGGATTTTTCGTGTAACAGTGTTACGAGTTACACAAAATGAAAATCTAAAACACTAAAAACAGTCTGCTGTCCGTAATGGAAAGTAGTTGAATGTGTGGATGAAGCTGTGCGCATGAACGTTGCGTGGCTGCCAATGAAATAGATACATGCGCACATTATGCCATACGATTCACGATGCAATTTGCGCTGGAACATGTTACTGTGTTTTACAGGGTGTATCAGTGTTACTGATGCACGGTGTTACTCGGTGTAACAGGGTGTTACGCGGTGTTATAGGGTGTTACACAGTGTTACACGGTGTTACAGGGTGTTATACGGTGTTACAGGGTGTTACACTAACACAGTGTTACACGGTGTTACCCGGTGTAACAGGGTGTTACGCGGTGTTATAGGGTGTTACACAGTGTTACAGGGTGTTACACGGTGTTACAGGGTGTTACACTAACACAGTGTTACACGGTATTACACAGTGTTACAGGGTGTTACACAGTGTTACACGGTACTATACAGTGCTACAGGATGTTACACGGTGCTACACGGTACTATACAGTGTTACAGGGTATTACACGGTGTTACAGGGTGTTACAGAGTGTTACACAGTGTTACAGGGTGTTACAGTGTGCTACACGGTGTTACAGGGTGTTACAGGGTGTTACACTGTGTTACACGGTGTTCCAGGGTGTTACACGGTGCTACAGGGTGTTACACAGTGTTACACGGTGTTACAGGGTGTTACACAGTGTCACACGGTGTTACACGGTGTTACAGGGTGTTACACAGTGTCACACGGTGTTACACAGTGTCACACGGTGTTACAGAGTGTTACACGGTGTTCTTGTGTGTTACGCAGTGTTGCACAGTGTTACAGGGAGTTACACCGTGTAACACCCTCTAACACTGTGTAACACCCGGTAACACTGTGTAACACTGTGTAACACCCTGTAACAGCGCGTAACACTGTGTAACACCCTGTAACACCGTGTAACACCCTGTAACACTGTGTAACACCCCGTGTAACACCGTGTAACACAGTGTAACACCGTGTAACACCCTGTAGCACCGTGTAACACCCTGTAACAACATGTAACGCGCGCGTGCATGTAGCGCGAGAACGAACCCCTAGGGCGACAAAAAAAGCAAATACCATGTGATTGGAATGGCTCATTTCTATTTGTTAGTACCCTTATGAATTATTAATGAATTTCACAATAATATAATTATAGTGGATGATACAAAACTGAGTTCAGCATTCATTCCTCCGGTTAATGCCTTCTGGTGATAAAGTGTTCCCTCTATGAATTAAAAAGGCCTGCAGTTCAAGTTACAGGGTGTTACAGCTCGCTTGCTGGCCATCTTGTCGCTAGGCACAACTTTGGTCCATTCGCCATGTAACACGTGTGACGCGTGTAACAATGTTGCATGGAAAAGGTCTAGAATTTTCGTCCCTAAATCGGGCAGTATATGTGAACTTTAAAGCCGTCCCTAAAAAATCAGCTCTTGAACAATCCAATCACGTTAGACTGAAACTAAATAAATTTGAACAATTGCAAAGTAGCTTAAAATAGCACGAATCCTTTTCTAAGTGACGTTTTCCTTGGTGTTGTCGGCGTCATTGCAATACGGAACTTAACCAGCGACTGCAGTCATGTCCAATACTGTCGCACTGATACGGACCGTGAGTAAACGTTGACGGCCCGTACAAAACGTACGGATCGTCATCCTAGCTTACGGTCCGTAACCTTCTAACTTTACGTAACTATACGGTCCGTGTTCTGTCTGTATACGGAGCGTGCATCTCTTTATCACACTCAGTCCGGCAGTGTGAATGGTCATTTTAGATTTTAGTACCCTGAGCGGTACCAATCTAGACCAATCTACAAATTTTGGCCCCTAAAAGGTTCGACGATGACCCCATCATTTTTATATAATAGCGCCCCCCCCCCCCCCCCCCCCCCCCCGTCCTCCTGCATATGCTATATTATAGGCCACTTCGAAAAATACCATAATAATCTTTTATGTGCAGGCTCAGCCTCACCAGGGTGTAATTATTCAAGTCTCCTTTGTTAGAATGGCACAGTGGAATTCAGAGTACATATAGTAATGCCAGGATGTAGCATTGTGTGTTCGTATACAAATGTGCACCGTATGCAAATTGCCAACCAAGAAGTTGAAGCATAGCACGTGCAGTTCGTGCTAAAAACAAAAGAAATTGGTAAAACCAGGCTTACATCAAGCACCACCCAAACCTGCACTTTAAAGAGTATTATGGTATTTTTCGAAGTGCCTATGTCACACTGGCTCAGCCATTTGTGTTTGTCGTTGCACAAGTATGTCAAGGTTAGCAGAGGGAGCGTTTTAGCTTACAAACTTGAAAGGCCCGTAAAATTGAATCTAAAATAGTATTAATAATAACTATTTTGAAACCAAAAGAAATATTTTAGTAATTTTGTTTGATTTGTCTATTTGCTATGTTTGTTTAAAGATGGCACTTTTAGCATAATTTAGACTGATTTATTGTTTCAAAGCGGAAGCGAGCTCAAATAACCGTAAAAATTTGATATCCTTAGGTTTCTGTAGTTTTTGCAGTTTTAGTAGGGTGTCAGTAAAACGCGAGGCCGGGGTCTTTTTTTTATTCAATTTCTTGCGTTCGTACCAATGAATATTCAATCACTGATTAGGAAAAGGTCGAATCCTAGTTTCATGTGCAACAACATTATGTAGACTACGAGCAGTCTCTCTTTCCCAGCTTAGTCCGTCGAGCGAGAAACGAAAAAACATTGGCGAGCGGAAAATGGCCGCGCGAAAACTGAGGGCGAGACGCGCGCCCGTCTCGCCTCCAGTTTTCGCGCTGCCATTTTCCGCTCGCCGATGTTTTTAGTTTTCTCGCTGACGGACTGAGCTGGGAAAGAGGGACTGCTCGTCTGTCTAACAACAATGCTTCGTTTAAACTCCGTGAATTTGTATGGAATTCTCTTTTAACAAAATCGTTGAGTGGAAAACTAGCAGGGAGGTCGCTGAAATGTCATAGAGAATTTCTTTTTTCGTATTTAGAGATGATAACGATTTCACATAAAAGGTTTCACGGTAGTGGCCGTCACATTTAAAGTGGATATAACATGGTGCAAAATGCCCCCCCCCCCCCCCCCCCCCCCCCCCCCCCCCTGGCGGGGGGACTGCTATATAAAAATAAAGGGGTGCTCGTCGTACCTTTAGGGGTCAAAATTTGTAGATTGATACCGCTTGGGTTGCTAAAATCTAAAATGACCAAACGTAGAATTATGGCGGTGCCTTTTAGGGTACATTGTATTGAGCCGAAAGATCGTTAATTATGTCAGAATATGACATGCGTTGTTTTAGAACTAGACTACCACTCACCATCAAACGAGATTCTGGTACCTTTAAGGGTGTTTTTTTGAAAATTTCCGACGAACACCCCGTCATTTTTATATGGAATTCCTCCCCCGGGTAAAATGCATCGTGTTTCTTTGAGAATCCGATGTAAAATGATTCACAATCATTTGACATCGCCAGAGGTTGTAGATTTGCAATCAGCAAGGTATCTGGCAAAAGCCGGATGAATTTAAGGTATGTCAGTTGCTGGGAAGCGTGAGCCTTTTGAGTTTCCCACACATTTCTAGTTATCATCGGCTCTGTAATTTTTTTTAATAGTACAGTTTTACAAACAAATGTATAGAGCATTGAAAACGCCACTACGTGTTTCTAAGTGTCTGACCAATTTTTCTCAAGTTTGTAGCCGAGCTCAAAACATGTCAGATGCTGTGTATGATTTAAACGGAAATATCGGTGGTCGGATTTACAGACTTCTCATACAGATACTGAATGTATTTTGCACCATGTTGGCCACGGACCGTTTGCCCCACTTTCACCTTCAGTGAAACTTTATATAAAATAAATACATATGAAAATTATTATGTCTAACATTTCAGTGACATACCTGCTAATTTTCTACTCGACGATTTTGTTCAAAGAGAATTCTTTTTGTGTGCCCCTACAGAGAACTAGACACCACCGTAATACAACGACGACACGTTACAAATGTATGTCCACTCACCTCCCTGAATTGCAATCAGTACCACAACGGTAAATACGAAGAAGTTCATCTTGTGCAGAAAGACCTTTAGTATCAGAATTGTAACAAACCAGATCTGTTCGTCAGAAGTAGATTAAGTGAATGATTCACTATTGATGTTGTTATTTTCAGGGCGCTGGCTTTGTGAAAATCGAGCAGACACGCTTCATCACGACGAAATCACGACATCGCCCAATGGTGATTCGTCCGTTTTGACAGTTCTGTTTTCGATTCGACCAATCAGTTGGGGCGAATCATTGATATGATGTTACACGATTTGTGACTATGCGCACGAGAAAGGTGCGTCACACTACGCACTTTTACCCAGGGAAAACGAATTTACCCAGGGCCAATTCACCAAAACTTTCCCAAGGTAAATTCATCTTGGGTTTCATTTTCCCTAGGTGAAATGTCTAGAAAGGCCACACTACGATAATCGACAGCTGGGGTTGTCTGGTATTTCATTTGTGCAATTGAATTTTTGGCTTTGATAAATATGATATGTGGAGGAATTCATCTACTTGCTTCCAGGGTACGCTACCATTGACACCAGCACCAGTTTTTTAATACAAAATCTTGAACCGCATTCTGAACACAAATAAAATCCTTTTTAAAATGAAACTCGTTGCCTCTCCCATGTGTACATTCTGCCACGATCACGAAGAATCCCTTGAACATTTATTTTTTTATTGTAGCTATGCACAAGAATTTTGGCGATCGGTATCGTCTTGGCTAAACCAAAGTAATATAGAAGTAGAAAACATTGACCTCAAGGTAATCATATTCGGTTATTACAGCAATGCTCCAGACAACAGGCTACTGAACCATCTTATTATTATGGGAAAACAAATCATTTACTGTTGTCGTTTCAAAAATATTAAACCAAGCCTGGCGTTACTCAAAGCCAAAATACAAAACACGCAACAAGTAGAATTATTTATAGCTAAAAAAATAACAAAGAGTCAGTTCATTATCAGAAATGGCAAAGCATTATACCTTTGTAATAAATTAAAATATAACTTCGTAAGTCTTTATTCATCTACATAGTAGGCTTTTGTTATGGTATTGGATCGTAATGTAGGTTAGTGTAAGTACTTATTGCGTCGACGAAGGAGACGCTTCCTAATCTTGTCGGCTAAGCGGAACGAATCGAGAAATTTGTCGGTACCAAATCTGCGCCATTTTGAAACGTCACAATAGTATCCAGCATTCTAAGCGCGTCGTCTAGGCTAAGCGGAACGAATCGAGAAAAGTGTCGGTACCAAATCTGCGCCATTTTGAAACGTCACAATAGTATCCAGCATCGCGTGGAAATCAGACATCATCCTGGGGACCTGGGGTTCCGAAATGTCACATGTGAATAATTGCGTCGACGAAGGAGACTCTTCCTAATCTTGTCGGCTAAGCGGAACGAATCGAGAAATGTGTCGGTACCAAATCTGCGCCATTTTGAAACGTCACAATAGTATCCAGCATTCTTAGCGCGTCGTCTAGGCTAAGCGGAACGAATCGAGAAAAGTGTCGGTACCAAATCTGCGCCATTTTGAAACGTCACAATAGTATCCAGCATCGCGTGGAAATCAGGCATCATCCTGGGGAGCTGGGGTTTCGAAATGTCACATGTGAATAATCTATTTGTCTTGATTTAGTTTCGGATATTTTCCCGATTTTGGAATCGTACGGCTCAATATTTCAATGCCTAGTGAAAGTACGCAGTGGAAAAATTGGACGAAGGTTCTTCTCCGGACCAAGTAAGTTGTTGGGTCTCTTTGGAATCAAGTAAGAAGTTACAGATTTTCCTCGCTGCCGTTCTGGTATGTTTTGAATGTTCTATCTTGATTTTGCTGTGGTTCTCTGCCTGATTTGGGAAGCTTTCACCTAAATACCGACGTCGTTCTTCGCGATGTTCTACGTAGCCTGTGAGGAGGCGGCTGTCACAGGCTATGTTCTACGGTACGGTGCAATTCGCTTATGTCTTGTAGCAATAATTCACTGACCGGCCACGCCAGGCGAACGCAGATAATTTAACTTTACAGTGCTCGAAATTGCGCCTGTATCGGGCGCATTTGCGACTAAAGATTTCGCAGTTTTGTGACAAAAATGTGTCTAGCTAATAAAGGAATTATATTCAACAGTCTTGTGTCTTACTTGCAATTGGTAATTGTAATTTTATCCGAAAAATCTTGCGAAATTTCACGTTGAATGTTGCGGACTTAAACGTCGAAATTTCTCATTTCCGGTTCCGGTATTGGTACATGTACTGAGGAGTATGATTTCAGAATCGGAGAAACAACCGAAATGAAATCAAGACAAATATACTATTTATATGTCGGAAAAATCTGAGACCTTTCGGAGTACACAGCACGGCAGGATTTTGCCCGATTCCACGGCGATAGCGTGAATTTGTTTGATGACGGCCCGACGTTTTTGCCTGCGTGACATATCTCGCGACATAGCCCTTTTCAACAGTGGCTGAATTAATTCATGAAACTGAGGTACTAGGCTAAGACAAGGTGCCACGGGATAAGGAGACGCACTATAATCTATGATTACTACTAGTCTATTTGTCTTGATTTAGTTTCGGATATTTTCCCGATTTTGGAATCGTACGGCTCAATATTTCAATGCCTAGTAAAAGTACGCAGTGGAAAAATTGGACGAAGGTTCTTCTCCGGACCAAGTAAGTTGTTGGGTCTCTTTGGAATCAAGCAAGAAGTTACAGATTTTCCTCGCTGCCGTTCTGGTATGTTTTGAATGTTCTATCTTGATTTTGCTGTGGTTCTCTGCCTGATTTGGGAAGCTTTCACCTAAATACCGACGTCGTTCTTCGCGATGTTCTACGGTACGGTGCAATAGACCAATTCCGATATATTAAAATTCATACTTGGCTCCGAGGCTTAGGGGAATAAAACAAAAGAAATAAATTATTCATACCTGAACCTCGATGTGATTTCTTTTGTTTTATTCCCCTAAGCCTCGGAGCCAAGTATGAATTTTAATATATCGGAATTGGTCTATTCGCTTATGTCTTGTAGCAATAATTCACTGACCGGCCACGCCAGGCGAACGCAGATAATTTAACTTTACGGTGCTCGAAATTGCGCCTGTATCGGGCGCATTTGCGACTAAAGATTTCGCAGTTTTGTGACAAAAATTTGTCTAGCTAAGAAAGGAATTATATTCAACAGTCTTGTGTCTTACTTGCAATTGGTAATTGTAATTTTATCCGAAAAATCTTGCGAAATTTCACGTTGAATGTTGCGGACTTAAACGTCGAAATTTCTCATTTCCGGTTCCGGTATTGGTACATGTACTGAGGAGTATGATTTCAGAATCGGAGAAATAACCGAAATGAAATCAAGACAAATATACTATTTATATGTCGGAAAAATCTGAGACCTTTCGGAGTACACAGCACGGCAGGATTTTGCCCGATTCCACGGCGATAGCGTGAATTTGTTTGATGACGGCCCGACGTTTTTGCCTGCGTGACATATCTCGCGACATAGCCCTTTTCAACAGTGGCTGAATTAATTCATGAAATTGAGGTACTAGGCTAAGACAAGGTGCCACGGGATAAGGAGACGCACTATAATCTATGATTACTACTAGTATATATATGTATGTATTTTTTTTTTGTGTGTGTGTGTGTGTGTGTGTGTTGGTATGCATGTTAGTATTAGAATATTAGTGTTATATGTACTACATATTTGTGTAAATTATTTTGATAAGCAAAAAAAAAAAAAAAAGAGAAGAGAAAGTGGCGTAGTTATCCAAAGCTCGGTTTAGACCAGTTGAAGGAAAAGAGGGATGAACTGATGTTTAACTTGTCTCGCTCCGGGAGTTTAAATAAGTACCCGTTGGGGTTCAGCTCATCTTGAGGATGCAAACTGTTTCTAGAGCAAAATCAATTGTTCAATTACAAAATCAATTCTAAACGGCGACTAAAACTGAAGTTACATTTAAAATCATGAATTCTAAAATTAATCAGACAACACACGCCGCTTTTTAAAAATAGAAAATTACTTTCACAACGTGACATATGTCCGGTTCTGTCATCAACGCATTCGCCGACGAGCGTCTATTGGTTAGCTACCTTGGGATTTGAATTTGCCCTTGCTCTCGCTTTGGGGTAGCTGTCAACACAGGTAGCCCAAGCTATATGTGTCACAGTAACCGGATTTGTATGAGAAAAAAAGGTCCATTCTAGGAGCTAAAAATACGAACAAGATTTCAATAAAAATTGCCTACCTTACTTCGCTTGTGTGTTTCCTTGTCTCCTGTGTGGTTTTTGGGGCGATTTAGAGCGTTTTTTATATGATAGTCAGATCGTATTTTGTTATTTTTACGGACACTAATAAGTTAACCCCATTGGTCCCATTGACACCCTCTTGCCTCGCAACGTTGCGAAAAGTAGAGAAGTGTTCAGTGTTTGTGTTCTCAGAGACAAACGCTCGTGCTCACGCTAAATATGTTGCATGTGCGTCATTAAAAATATATTAAAAATATATAAATAATAAGCGAATGCAAGCGCGCGCTTAGCACGCATAAATGTAACAAAGAATAAAAAAATGAAGCTAATGAAGCCTCATGGAATATTTCGAATTTAAAGTCATAGTTTATTTCATGAGGCGCCAAGGTCTTATGTCCGAAGATTTAAGCCTCACTTCGTCCCTCCGTCGCGTGGCAGTTGCTCCCTGACCCATAACGTTCTTGATCACGGATACCGACATGTTATTGATCGAATTGTGGCCCGGTTGGTTGAAATTTTCGGCAACGGGGAATCCCCCGTTCCGGTACCGTTGGTGTTGATAAGTAGCCTTTCACGGAGCGGAGGTGCGCGTCGAATCTGTCGCCGAGCCGGGCCGACGACCAGTTTCCGTCCCGGTTATCTGATGGTGAGCTTGGGCTGCCTGTTCCTCAATGTACATAACTTGACAACGGGTACAAGTGATGGTGTAAATATTACATTGGTCATGGTGCCGCTATGGCGTCCTTCCAGGGAACATGTCAAATTATCCATTACATGTTCACACGGGGAGTATTCAATCTGTTCCTTCTTTATTCTCAGCAGCGGTCAGTGTAACGTTTTCGGTGAAAAAAAAATTTCTTTTGGAGGACTTCATGCAATCCGTTAATCCAAGTAAATCAGTGCTGTTGGTATTTAAAAATATTATGCAAAGCCGCTTAGCTCACTTCTGCTAATTTCCGAATCAGTTTCTATTTGATGTTTGAACCTGTGCAACGATCTGTGAGCAAGTTCATTGTAAGGAAATACAAAACGGGGAGGGGGCGCTTATAACTGGAATTTTTTTTTTTCGTTAGTTTTCGTTAGCGAGGGTGATGTTGGTGGGGAACTAATAACCGAGATATTACGTTCGGTAACGCTCCTTCCCTGGTTTCCCTTCCTAAGAAGAGAGCCAGATATTTCGCTACGATCGCCTCGCGACTAAATCAGCAAATTAAATATAAACTACACAAAAAGGTAAGTAATACACAGTGGTAGTAAGGTAAATACATGTTTTTTTTTTTACTAATTTTTCCTTTTTCCGAGAATCTGTTTGTAAATGTATGCATAAAAGTACATGTACTACTAATGCTAGTCCGTATATCTTCGCAATGATGCAATGCGATAAAGACAATAAACTACCAGTTTGAGCTGGGTGGCCTGTGGTTATGGCTGTCACCATTTCTCTCTCATTATTTCATTATGTATTTATTTATTGTTCTATAACAACAGAAACTTTGATCAGAATAGTTTTACTCTTGGCTTACATCACTCTTATTATTGTATAAATGGTATTCTAGTTGTTACTGAAATCTCGCCCTGCTTTACTTTTCTTTTATGAAACAATCTATCAACTAATTAAAAGGACTACCCAGATCTGCGTTGCGTTACGTCATCAATAGGGTCTTTAAGATACAGGAACGCGGACGCCTTGAAGAACGCCATGGTCGAAGAGGGCCTGGGTCGAGTGTACGGTGTTCGCGGCGGGAAAACTAAGTTAAGAATGTGTTGTGTCTGCGAGCTACAACGCGAAGTTTCCTCCAAACTCGAGAAGCGTTGCTTACAAGTCATCACGAAGCGGTTTTATCACCGATGTGGAGTTCATACTGCTTTACGAAGAAAACACATCCAACAATTTGGATTTTCCTTACGATGAATATCCGAGATTTCATTTGCAGGACAAGAATGAAGCCGAGTGCAAATTAAAGCCAACTTTAGGGTAGAAAAGTCATATTTCCCGACTAGTAGATGCACTTGACATTCCTGCCGTCTTCACATGTCAACAAGGAACGGTTTGCGAGGGAGCAGAAGGCCTCTTATGTCAAAAATATTAGCCTAAAGCAAAATTAAGCTTATTAGCTTTATTCATTTCGCTTCGCTCGTGTGCAATTATATTCTGTATGTTGCCATTTGTGCTGGTTTTATTTCTACACGAAATACAAACAAATTCAAAATACACTCTTAAATGAAACAGAAATACAGAAAAACAAAACAAAAACAAAGAAAATGATTGCTGAAGAATTTTTCGAGTGACAAGTAAGCTTAAGACTTATACACGCACTTGAGCTTTGAGCACGGCATCGATATCCTCTGAGCTTCGCTGGATATGCTTGTTTACCTTAGAGTAAAAGCGCCCAAGTTCAGTTTTTCCACTAACACTGCTAAAAGAAATGTTCAAGGTTTCGAAAAACTCAAATAGTGTTAAATGAAAGGTCGAAAGAACCCATAAAGACCATAAAAATACTCACGTTTTACCAGAAACGCGAAACTTCTTTGTGTCACGTCCGTCGCAAGCAAGAACGCGACAAATTGGACTTTTTGTCATGCGCAGTCAACTTCAAAAGTTAATTATTACTTCCGGTCGTCTCTGGCGGCGTCCGCGTTCCTGTATCTTAAAGTCCCTAGTATGGCATTTTTGCGCGCATTTAAATTTCTCAGACGTCTTTTTGAGCGGGAGGGAACCGAGGTGGCGCCACCGTGAAAAGTCGTCTGTTTTCTCAGGCTAGGGAAATAGAAAAAGAAATGAAGCGTGCACTACCCTGGTGAAACGATAGTCTAATACAGTCGTCCTTTTGCTTATAATGCAACGCGGAAGCACAACCGGCGTTGAGTCATGGTTTATTGCGCTTAGAACAGGAGCCTATTACGCGAAGCATGCAACTTATATATAATCGTGTCACGACGTTGTCACAGAACTGTTTATTTCTAGATCGGATTTCCCATAAATGCAGACTCCCATTGGAACGCCGTTAATAATCAATCACAAGTTTGCATACTTAATTATTAAACTTAGCGTCATCAAGTCACCGGAAGTTTTGTCAGTAAACACTGAAAAAGAGGTAAAATGTCTAAGAGATTCACGGAATCTTCTGACGACCGTGCGGGAAAAAGAAATAAAAAACGTTCTAAAAATAAATTGGTCTGTAAGAACGCCGTGACATAGGTTCAGTTTGGGATAATGAGCTCCTGGCTTGGAACCAACAGTTAACGGGGAGCCTGGGGACAAGACAAAGAGAGTGGCTGTATTTGCAGTCTTCACACCTGTTTTTCAGTGCTTTGAAAAATCAGTGTTCAGAAAGAAAAAAAAGTGATCTGTCTTTCTAGTGGATCTTTAGGCTTGGTTTAACTTACACTTCAAAACATGCTAAGAAAAGCCATAGTAACCCAACCCATGATCCCAAATATAGCGGCATTTGGTGGGATATGTGTGCTTTTCACAGATGATGTTGGGTGCCCTGTGGCTGGAGATCCTGAGGGACTTATGGCTGGAGATGCCGAGAGACTTGTGGCTGGAGATGCCGAGGGACTTGTGGCTGGAGATGCCGAGGGACTTGTGGCTGGAGATGCCGAGGGACTTGTGGCTGGAGATCCCAAGGGAATTGTGGCTGGAGATCCCGAGGGGGTGTTGCAAAGATCTTCCTCACAGCAACTGACATCGCAATGCAAAAAGGCAATGCCAGGAAATCCCGCAAATGCGGTGTTGAAACCGTCACAGATGGTTTTCTTTAGAGTAGCACAAAATGATTTTACTGAGCAGTTTTGGGTGTGAAACTTGACTTCGCCAATATTAAGAAGCGATACGTTCATAGTAGCAGTGGCGGTGTAGCAGGCATCAGCATAGCTTCCGTTGTTTGGATCTTGACTGCAGTCCAAGGTGTCAGTTGGGTTGCTGCAAAGGTTCAATTCCCGGAATTTTCCTTTAATCGCAGCACTTAAAACTTCGGACTGGTCGGGCTGGCATTTATAGCACTTTATGGCATACGCTGAAACAACAACAACAACAACAAAACAATCATATCATTTTAATTCACAACTAACTATCGCATGACTGTTTTGTCTAGTTGACGTGACTAAAATACAAGACGCGGGTCGACCTAAAAAAAGTGAAATCGTGGAACGGCAAGTGTGCTTCTCTTAGTTAAGTACATGTCGACACGAAAATGGCGTCGCTCCTAGAAACCAACTTGTTTGATCTTCAATTCGTTTTCTACGATGCCGGCTTAATATTATGAAGCGTTTTTAGGGACAAAATTAGCATGGAAATTATGTTACGACGTTTCGTGTTTTATTCGGCTAGTCTAAGGAATTATGTTCGAGTTTTGCTTTTTTATCAACTTTTGTTTGGCTCCTCTTAATTATGTTCGGAATGTTTGAATGCTGTTATCAATAATTTAATCGCTTCTCTGCTCATTTTGTGGAGAAGTGCATGATGTTCGGCAAATCTGGATTATGTTCAGCAAGTTTTAATTATGTTCGGAATGTTTCGAATGCTGTCACGACACCAAAAATCTAATCGCTGCTCTGCTCGTTTTGTGGTGAAGTGCATGGTGTTTGGTAACTCTGAATTATGTTCGGCAAGTTTTTATTATGTTCGGAATGTTTCGAATGCTGTTATGACACCAATAATCTAATCGCTACTCTGCTCGTTTTGTGGTGAAGTGCATGGTGTTCGCATCCCATGATGCAACGCGAATGAAAGATAATTATATACAAAATTCGTCTGATCACGTGACCTCGCATTTGCTACTGGTCGTCGATGCGACCGCGGAGCTGCTGTTCTTCGTGTTCTTCAATCTTCGAATAACCCAAACCCAGTTGATTACAAAATAACAGGTTTATCCTAGCTCCACTGAGACACACTACTCAACTACAGAACTAACTAAGGAGCTAAAAATGATTGTAAGAATCCATGATTTAATTGCAGTGGAATTGTAGACTACGGTTTTTTGAGACTCGGATCTAAGACACCTATATAAACACTTTCTCACACGTCCTGCACACCGCAGACTTTAGACAATTAAATCACGGCCTGAGAAATTTAACGATCCTAGCATTTTCAAAGCGATAACAAACTTTAGCCGATAAGTATTTATCTTACAACAAATTGAAGTTAGCCAAAGAAACCGCAATGTATGCCAATAGAGCTAGCACCAAACAACGACATAAAGAAATAAAATAATTATAACGGCTCTAGACAGCATAAAATCTTTCTTTTAATTTGAGAGAGAGAGAAATTCATCACTGTTGCTATTCTCTCTGAAGTCTTACTGGGAAAGTTTTATGCTTTAGGCTGTTTAAATACTTTTTCGCGACGAATGAGAGTCGTGTTTAGCCTGTCTATTTTTATACTACTAACCAGCCATTACTCAGAGAGATATTCAAGGAACCTCCCTTGATCTCTTATAGGAAAGGAAATCGCTTAAAGACATGCTTGTGAAAGCCAAACTGTAAAGGCTTAAAACAATACAATGGTCACACAGCAGGAGTCGCGTAGGTCTGTCAACCCCATTTATAACCATGCGCAAACTCTGCTTGAAGCGAGTCGTTCGTACTGAAACGATCACCTTCATTTTCCCTAAGCAGTTCTGTCGCTCCTTGAACGAGTTTCATGACTGCTTCTCCAGAGGGGATATGGTCGCAATAACGCACAACAGCATTGTACAACCAGTCAAGTCGGAATTGTATTAAATCGCTCTGGCATACAGTGTCTTGTTCAACCAAAACGATGATATCTCTCACACACCTGCCCAACTCGAAAGCGATCGACTCGTCCGCCATATTTGGGAAAATTTGCTGGTCCCAGTACTTCTCGTGAGTTTCTTCTCGTTGTGTTTCAGTCCACTTGCCGAACATAATTCAGAGTGGCCGAACACCATGCACTTCACCACAATACGAGCAGAGAAGCGATTAAATTATTCAGTGATAACAGCATTCAAACATTCCGAACATAATTAAAACTTGCCGAACATAATTCAGAGTGGCCGAACACCATGCACTTCACCACAAAATGAAGAGAGAAGCGATTAGATTATTGATAACAGCATTCGAAACATTCCGAACATAATTAAAACAAAAGTTGATAAAAAAGCAAAACAAAATTTAGAAAGGCTCGAACATAATTCCTTAGACTAGCCGAATAAAACACGAAACATCATAACATAATTTCAAAGGAATCAAAATAGATTAAAAAGAATTCAAAATGGTTCAATATGCCGATGACCTAACAGCTTTTATGTCAGATATTAGATCTGCTCAACACCTTTTTACTGAGTTACTTGATCAATTTGAAAAATGTTCTGGCCTAAAGGTGAATTATACAAAAACCGAAGCAATGTGGATAGGCTCTTCCCGTAGTAACACTGAAACACCTCTAGCATTGAAATGGTGTAAAACTGTTAAAGCATTAGGGGCTCACTTTAGCTATAATAATGAAGAATCACTGCAGAAGAATTTCTACGATAAGCTGAAAGAAATCAAATCTCAAATACGCTTGTGGAGTTGGATAGGCCTCTCCTTGTTTGGTTAAGTCACAATTGTTATAAGAGTTTATTACTTCCTAAAGTCTCATATATTTTGTCAATTCTTCTTTCTCCTATAGAGTTCATAAAGTCTTTTCAAACAATCATATATAATTTTCTTTGGAAGGGTCCGGATAAAATCGCCAGGACGGCGGCAATAAATGATGTCCAATTTGGTGGCTTAAACGTAACTGATCTTACAACGTCAATTATGTCACTCCGACTTTCATGGATCGCAAGATTCCTAAACGACGATTTTTATCCCTGGAAAGCTTATTTTTTACATTAATTAAAGCCTTTTGGTGGAGACTTTTTTTTCTATTGTGATTATAATATTAATGATTATAACTTTTCCCCAATATTTTATAAGGAGATGTTACAATGGTGGTCAGACTTTCGTTCTAAATTTGATATTGCCAATCCTTGCAAAGCCATCATTTGGAACAATCATAATATTAGAGTTAACGGTAAACCTATATATTATCATAATTATAATAGCGCAAATATTTTTCTCATAAGCGATTTAAGATTTGATTTGAGTAATACGGAGTCCTTTAACTTTGCAAAACGAAACGGTTTAAGTGATTCCAACTTTCTGACCTGGACTGGTGTTCGTTGCGCTGTACCAAATCATTTGAGAAATCTAAGCCGAGAAGTTAATAAAGATCGTGTCAGATCTTTGCAATTTCAAATCGGTGACAAAATTTTCAATCCAGCGCTAAGTAAGTGTAAAGATTTCTATGGTCTCCTAATATACAATAAGGCGACAGAGTCCAGAGGCTTCATAAAGTTGAAATCAAAATTTTCTGTTGATAAGGTGGAAACAAAAAAGGCTTTTTCATTAATAAAATCTTGTATCTGTGAAACATTTGTGCAATGTTTTCAGTTCAAAATACTAAATGACATTTTATTCACAAATTCACGCTTAGCTAAAGGCCCTGTCACACTATTGCGTATGAGAGAAACGTTTGAGTTGCGTAAGAAAATTCATAAAATAATTTTCATACGCACAAAATGACCAGCGTACTTGACCTATGAACGTACCTCTAGCGTAACTCTTGCGTATTCAGCGTATGCCTAGCGTATGCTTAGCCAATAAACCATACGTCCGAATACGCACAAAATTTTTAAGCATGCTTAAAAAAAATTCTGCCTCGCCGTATGCCTGCGTATGCCACCGTATGCGACCGTGCTTGAAACGTATACAACCTATGCCTAACGTACCCCTAGCGTATGTCAGCGTATACCAGCGTATGAGTGATATTTTTCATACGCTGGCATTCGCTAGTACGATACGCAATACACCACTTTCATAATGGCGGCCGATTTATTTATTCTTTTATATGTATGTTAATTAGCCTTTCTGGCCTCGTTGGCGTGTGCAAAATTCAAAAGAATTTTTACTCTAAAAAGAGGCCAGTGAGGCTAATTAACATACATATAAAAGAATAAATAAATCGGCCGCCATTATGAAAGTGGTGTATAGTGTGACAGGGCCA
Organism: Dendrophyllia cribrosa; assembly: GCA_024195265.1. Lineage (NCBI taxonomy): Eukaryota > Metazoa > Cnidaria > Anthozoa > Scleractinia > Dendrophylliidae > Dendrophyllia > Dendrophyllia cribrosa. The sequence goes on along the minus strand of JAJLRJ010000005.1, from coordinate 38,703,967 downwards.
TAAGATAGGTTTAATTCAAAGCGATCTTTGCACTTTTTGTAATACTTCTCGAGAAACAATTGATCATTTAATATGTTTTTACTGCGTTCACTCCCGTGCATTTTGGGATGAATTTGACTCTATAACTATTGGCTCTCTATAACTAAAAAACAAAGGAAACTCGAGTTAGAAACTATTTTAATCGGTGTCACAGATACTAAATGTCTTTTGTTTAATTATTTAATTGTTTTAGGTAAGCTACATTTATGGACTGTCGTAGAAATAATAGTCTTCCTTTTTTCTCTTCCTATAAAGAACTAGTTAAAAGAAAATATAAAACCGAACGTCTCATTGCTGCGAAATATAATAATCTAAAGATGCTTGAGGCTAAGTGGAAACCTGTTTTAAACTGTAATTTTCTAACTACATAGGTGCATAACTAAGAACTAGTTGTGGAACAAAGTAGTGTAAGAATCGTATTGTAAGGAATTATTGTATTGTAAGTAGTACTGAAAAGTATTGTAAGTAGTGTCCGTCTTTGTTTTGTAAGTATTGTTTCTTTTGTGTGTGTTGCAATAAAAAAAAATTTCAATGCTAATTTCGTCCCTAAAAACGCTCCATATTATTCTGGTGTATAGCTTTACAATTGTCACTGTTATGTAGCAACGTAGTCGCCTTTACTGAATGTCCCGGTCGTCTGAGAGTGCATCACGTTTGAAAAAGTACATTTTTGTGGATATTGATTGCGGATTTACTCTTCAAAAACTTTTTAAACCCGTCCACAACATCCGTCGGTTCAAATTCCCCACCCACCCAGGAAAAGTTGAAATTCCCTACCCTCGGGCACGAAAAATGCACCGGGTATGCCCGGGCGGATGTTGAAGTTTTGAATTGATCGGCGCATTTACAAGGTATTCGGATTCCTAGATGGTTTATATATATTGTACTATGAACCCGGAGAAATGTGTTTCCGTCCCAAAACAATCGTCCACCAAAATGTGAAAAAAGTTTCGTCTTGGACAGAAAATGAAAATTGGACAAACGACAATACGAAACCTTTCGGCGGGAGTACTTCTCCCAGTTTTCTTTGCACTGATGAAAAAACAAACGTCGTTATAAGAACAACTGATTGTTTCAAAGCTGAAGCGAGCTCAAATAAACGTAAAAATTTGATATCCTTAGTTTTTGTGGTTTTTGCAGTTTTAGTAAGGTGTCAGTAAAACGAGGGGCCGGGGTCTTTTTTTTATTCAATTTCTTGCGTTCGTACCGATGAATATTCAATCACTGATCAGGAAAAGGTCAAATCCTAGCTTCATGTGCAACGACAATGCTTACCCTGTGAATTTATATGGAATTCACTTTGAACAAAATCGTTGAGTGGAAAACTAGCAGGTAGGTCACTGAAATGCCATAGAGAATTTCTTTTTTCGCATTTAGAGATGATAACGATTTGATATAGAAGGTTTCACCGTAGTGGCCGCCACATTAAGCTTATATAGTCATCCGGGTCTCTATTTAATAATCATAGATAGTCATGTAATAGTTTTATTAATTCTAGTTGTAACATTTTTTAATTCATAGTGTCCCCATTTAGTGTTTTTTTGTTTACTGCTATTTTAGTTTGACACTCAAATAAAGGTATTTCTTTTATTTATTATTTAAGTGGGGCAAACGGCCCGGGGCAAACATGGTGCAAAAATGCCCCGGGGGGGAAGGCGGGGGGGGGGGGGGGGGGGGGGGCGGGGTACTGCCATATGAAAATCAACGAAACTGCAGATACCGTGAACAATCTATTGCATCACATTGGATCAATACAAACAGTGATAAGCAAAAACAGACCACTGCAAGGACGATCAGACAATGTAAAAAGTAGGCTCGACTACCAGCCGCTGTTCGGGAAACGAGCCCGCGCTCCTCCCCTGAAATGACGGCTGGACGCGTGAACTTGTTATTGTTAATTTCCTCCAATCAGAAGCTTGCCTGCTCAAATCGAGTAGACGAATAAATTATTTTTCTAGAGCATAATTTCAAAATGGCGTCCATGATGCGAAGTAGTTGTTTGATTTGGCGTGCAATCGTGTTGCAGTGAGATTTAAACTTGAAAATCTCAAAGTTTTCAACGGAAAGCGCTGGGAAGACGAGTTTTAAGTCCATTGCTGTCGTTATTTCACCCCTGACTTCGCCAATGAAAGATCAAGTAAAATTCCAAAACTGAATCAATGGACATTGCTGCCGAGTTTATTGACGCAGATCAAAAGGACGAGGAGGCGAAAAAAGCCGTGAAAGGGGCGACTGCGAGACCGTCTTTGGATCACCGGAGTCATTTTCTGTGTTCTGATCGATGGAGGAAGATGTTGTCGAGTGAAGTCTATGAAGAGAGAGATTGTGCCTCATTGCTGTGGATGAAGCTCACTGTATTTACATACATACATACATACTTTATTGAGACTCCCTTCAACAGGGCTTTTCAGTCACAATGTTAACTACTACCAGAAGCTTATCTGTTATGAGCTTCTGCTACTACATAATACTAAGAAAACTTATTTACTGTAATTTAATTAAATTCAAAATATATTCAAAATTATTCAAAATTATTTCATATGAAACATATTATTAAAAAGTGTCCGCTTAAAACTATCAATTTCTTTAGTGTTCTTAATATTATCGGCTAGCTCATTCCATTCCCTTGGACCCCGAAAGGAAAATCTCCTTTGTCCCGTTGACAATCTACAACGAGGGACCACAAAATTGTTACACCCCCTTGTGTTCTTATTATGAACTACTGAAGAACGTTTAATAAAATATTTACCTAAATATAAACACACGTATAAACATATATCTTAATATAGGTAATTAACGAAGCCCTATATTAACGCGACAACAATTAACACGCCATAAAATTAACGCGAATTTCTGAAAAGTTACATTTACGTTCATTAAATTAACGCAATTTTCCGTCCGAAATATTTTTACGTGCATTTAATTAATTAACGCGAATTTGATGTCTTAGGTATAATAAGCTATAGCAAACCGCGCATTTTACAAGACATAACAACAACTTCCAACAGAACTCAAAGTTTAATATCAATCACATTTGATTATATGTATCTTAAGCAAGTAGGTACATGTAAGCATGGTTTAATAAAGCATGTAAAATACTATGCACTTATTGACTGAGTGGGAGGGCCGGACGGGAAAATATTTGGCTAGAGGTCATGGCGTTCCGTGCGCCATGACCGAGAGCCAAATATTTTCCCGTCCGGCCCGACCTAACTCAGTCAATAAGTATTTTATACTAGGAGTAATCACAGGGAACCCAAACGCTTTATTAGCTATAACATAATTATTTAATAAAATATTGTTATTTACCTGTAATCCTGTGTCTTTTTGAGTCGTTTTGAAAGCGATTTGAATCAGAGCGAAGACGGTTGACCTTGCACGTTTCAAATATATCTTGTCTGCCGCTTCGTAAATACGACGCGCCTATTACGTCTCAAGTTTCCATTATTATTAACTCAAGTTCTCATTACCATTAACTATTAACTCTCCTGGGGGGAGAATCTCGGGTTTCAATTTAACGGCCACGAGAAGAGAGAAGAGAACAAGGGGTGAAACTCACTGAGAGCGTTCGTACAATCAGTGACTACAGTTGAGGTGACCAGTCTCGCGCGTGGATATGCGCGAGGAAACTCGAGCCGACGGCCGGCAGCCTTTGACTGCAATTTCCACGACAAGCGATTTCCGCTCAAATCAAGGTCCAGTACCGGGCAATTTTAATGTTGTTTACTGGTGAGTCAAATAATATTTCCATTTTGTTTTGCTCGGTTGTTTGCGAGATTAGAACACAAATTTATGTGGACAACCAGAACATATTTTAGCCAAGGGATCGCTCGGTTTTTGGTCCCGGCCGCGTTGTGTCCCTCCTGGACTATTCCTTTTGCCGTTTCGTGGTTTACCAGGAGTTTAACATCCTAAAAGAGATATACCCAAATACCGATGACTTCAGAGAACCAGTAAGGGTTAGTTTAAAACTTGCCGTGTGCTTTAATACATCTTCGATGTGACGATGTTACATTTCCTTCTTCTTTCGATATTTCTGCCCGTAGATCAAAACCATGCAACCTCCGTTAAAGAAGACCTAAAATACTGTAATTATACTAGCAGTCCAGATCAAACACTGATACACGAGTGCTAGATTTATCTTGCATGAACACGGGGTATTCCTTAATTCCGCGTGGAATGAAAACAAAAGAGTCTGTCACAAGAACAATAGAACCACTTTGATGAAGCACATGCTCACAAGTATAAAACCATTTCCGGTCAAGTCAAGTGTAGTCACAGATCCGACGAAAAGCCGCATCTAAAAACAACCCAAAACTAAGCAGGAAAACGGGCGTCCAAATAAACAAATCATACCTCACATAATTATTCACCCTGTAATTAATTGAGGTGTGAAGTTCTAGCCGATTTTGTTCAGTAACAAGAGAATTACGCTTCAAAATAAAACTGCCCTCATTTTAGTTTCATCCCTTGCTCTCTTCTCTTCTTTCTCTTTCCCGGGGAGAGTTAATAGTTAATGTAATGGAAACTTGAGACGTAATAGGCACGTCATATTCACAAAGCGGCAGACAAGATAATATTTGAAACGTGCAAGGTCAACCGTCTTCGCTCTGATTCAAATCGCTTCCAAAACGACTAAAAAAGACACGGGATTACAGGTAAATAAAAATATTTTATTGAATGATTATGTTATAGCTAATAAAGCGTTTGGGTTCCCTGTGGAGTAATCGGAGATTAGGGCAGTGCGTTCGGCAGTTGAAAGGGGGGATTTTAATTTTTGGTTATTGGGATAGATGAATATGCCTATGGCATATTGTTAAGGGTTATTGTGTACAGTGAAACCTGTATTTACTCTGTGTATGAACACAGTAGGGAAAGTTTGGTAGCAGAAAAAAAATTAAATCCTTTGAAGTTTGTTGTAGTTGTCGGTAAAGAAAATTGCTTGGCGGTCCCTTGGAAAAAGTGGGAAAAGTGCACCGAATTTGCATATGTCAAAACGGTAATTTGAATCCTGAAAAGTCTGAAAACACGCTGGCAAAAGCGAAAGTCGCAAGTATTTATATAACTAGTAGTAATCATAGATTCAAGTGCGTCTCCTTATACCGTAGCACCTCGTCTTGACCTACGTAGTACCCCGCGGGGGGGGGGGGGGGGGACTCCTATATAAAAATGATAGCCCGGGTGCTCGTCGGAAATTTTCGAAAAACACCCTAAAGGGTACCAGAATCTCGTTTGATGGGCGTGGCACAAAATAATTGTTACCCCTAAGAGGTACCAATTCTAATAAAACAACACATGTCATATTCTGTCATATTTTTTCGGCTCATTTCCTAAAAGGTACCGCAATAATTCTAACAAAAGTCATTTTAGATTTTAGTACCCTAAGCGGTACCAATCTACAAATATTGACCCCTAAAGGGTACGACGAGCACCCCCGTCCTTTTTATATGGGAGTCCCCCCCCCCCCCCCCCCCCCCCCCGGGCGTAGTACCTCAGTTTCAGCCACTGTTGAAAGGGACTATGTCATGAGATATGTCACGCAGGCAAAAACGTCGGACCGACGTCAAACAAATTCACGCTATCGCCATGGAAAATCCTTCAATTCTGCCGTGCTGTGTACTCCGAAAGGTCTCAGATTTTTCCGACATAAATAGTATATTTGTCTTTATTTCATTTCGGTTTATATTTCTCCGATTCTGAAATGATGCGCCTCAGTACTTGGTGTGATATCCGCAAGGATTTTACCGACTAAATAAATGTAGATATCTCAATGTCTGGAAGTTGCATTCAGCATATGTTTAATCAGTTGAGCATGGACAAAGGTTCTTCTCATGAGCTGATTGCTGTGAAATCAACCCAAAAGTTGTCATAGTTTTCTCTCTTCTACAAAAGTAGTGTGCTTTCAATGCTGTCACGTAATTTATAATAACACGCGCAAGCGATCTCAAGGTCAAGCTAAATGTAGGTCACGTACGCGAACAGTATTAGCTGCAGTAGTTATTTTGATCTGTTTTGAATGAAGTCCAGACATTTTCATTGCCCTCTGAAGCGAATATTAATCCTTGCAATGAGACAAAGGACGATTCAGTTGAATTCTTAGATGGGCAGGCGTTCGTCTAGCGCGGCCGGCAAGACATAAGCGAATCGCTCCATAGAACATCGCGAAGAAGCGACGTCGGTATTTAGGTGAAAGCTTTCCAAATCAGGCAAAGAACCACAGAAAAATAAAGTTAGAGCATTTAAAACATACCCGAACGGTGCTAGAAGCGAGGAAAATCCAATAACGTCTTGTTTGATTCCAAAAAGATCCAACAACTAAGTTGGTCCGAAGAAGAACCTTCGTCCATTTCCACTGTGTACTTTTAGACATTAAGATATTGAGCCGTACCGTACGATTTCAAAATCGGGAAAATATCCGAAACTAAATCAAGACAAATAGGTTATTTACATTTGACATTTCGGAGCACTCAGCTCCCCAGGATTGAATGGATTGTGCCTGATAATGCTGGATACTATTGTGACGTTTCAAGATGGCGCAGATTTGGTACCGACACTTTTCTCGACTAGCCGACAAGATTAGGAAGCGTCTCCTTCGTCGACGCAAACAGACTATGCGCTTCTACAAATTCTCTGTTTTCTTTGTAGTTTCGCTCGCCAAATTAAGATTAAGCTTTTCCAAACTCTCAGCCTTCATTTCCAAGTTTTCCACCGCACTAAAACATCACAGAAAGTTTGGAGTGTCTTCGGGAATAAACATAAGCCGCGTTTGGTTTCGCGAGCGTTCCATCGATCCATCCGCATAATCTCCATCAAAGCTCTGGAAAACATTTATGCTATGTTGATGATTCCGATTGGCGTGTTTACACCACCGGAATTATAAGGATTGTGTGGATTACACCTTAGTTTTCGAGGGAGAGTAAAAGTCAAGGTTTGTCACACTCGTTTCATTTTTGTTTATGCATTAACAAATTACCTTTACTTAGGACATTAATTCCCTGGCCCGGAAAATTGAGGAACTATTCCATGATCGCGTATATTTGCAATTTTCTTCCAACGCTCCATACATTTCTTTGTAAAATCGGCCGCCGTTTAGATACATTTTATTGTTAAACTGCGTGCCTACTGCAGGCTCGTGACCGTAAATGTTGGCTAAACATGACAAAACAACGCATGTTGTAAAAAACTTTGATTAATGACTTGACGTTTCGTATGCTTCAACATACATCTTCAAAAGTGACGGTTGGATATAATACAATAAATTTAAATGCTACAGTGAAAGACTGGAACCTAATTTAAAAGAAATGACAATAGTGAAAAAAAGATAATATACAGACCTATCTTAAAGGGACACTATCACCTATTTTTAGTATCATTTTGAAAAACCAAAACGCATATTTGTTTCGATGGAAACCTTAAAATAATGGTCCAGTTTTGGTAACAAATACTCTACCAGTGCACAGAAACTAATATTTGTTATCTTTGGCTGCGGATGGCCAGGATGGAAGTGGATTGAAACTTGAAAAAATTGGCCAATTTTTTCAAATTCCTCCCAAGTGTCGTGGAAAAATCGCAGAAAAACTTATTATGGTTTGTTCTTCCATGAAGAAATCACTTGATATTATCTTCTTGGTGTTCTAAAAGCAATTTTATGATTGAGAAAAGGTACTTTGTCATATATTTAGGGTGTTTTGACCAAAACACAGCAAAACCTGCGTGACAATGCCCCTTTAAAGTCTGCTAGAAAATATAAACATATATACAAGGCTAGTGAAGAAAAAGTTTCTCACTACCCACATTTTCATTTAAAGCTGGTTTTAAATCCTTAATCAATAATGTCTCCTTAATTCTACAATGGATATCCGATCGCCCAGTTGTTAAAATTTCAAAATGATCCCATTTAATGTTGTGGCCCGTTGAAGTCATATGATCTGACATGGCTGATGCGTGACAACCCTTCGTGAGTGCTTTAAGGGCCCATTAACCGATTTTTCCGCGCGTTGCTAAGGAAGTGAAATTTCACTTCCGGTAAATGGCGTCAGTCTCCGCGAAAAAGCCATTTTTATCGCGCGAGCCCGGGAAATTTAAACAATTAAATGGCTCGGAAATTGTTTACATTTTAGATGTTGTTTCGTTTCGTTTCACAACATTCAAAGTAAAACCAAAAAAAAAATATGAAGAAAACAGAAAAACTACCCAAAGAGCAAAAGAAAAACGAATGTAGTTAAAGAAATGCGACACAAAATGAGGAGAAAAGAATGCCGAAGGTAGCGAAGAGGAGACGAATTTGTTCTGAAGCGTCCTCTTGTCGCTGGTCGAGTTTGCCTGGAAAAAACGATAAAGCCTGTCAAGTGAACTTCAATTCGGAGCAAGATTATCGTTCTAAGTCAATAGGCCGGTTCACACTAGGGCCAAAGTGCACTTGAAGTGCACTTGATAATCAAGTGACAACGAGACAATAGATTTTCAGGCATGACTACGCACAGCGTGCGTATTTAGATGCAAATTACTTGCGATCGCAAGTTGGTATGCAGTTGATTAGCCGTGATAAACAAAGTTGAAGCACAAAAGTACGATATGCATAAAACGCTAAGTCGATAGTAAAATATTTTTCCTTATCACGTCAAGTTTTATTTGAACTTGATTTAGCAAAACATCGTCTCAGAGCCTGGTGTAACGCTATGCTCACTTTTTGTTAATTTTTGGGAACTTTTTCGTGCTCGTCATAAAAACATGTTTTTGTATCTTATGAGTATTGAAGGCGCGCATGGCTGTAGTGTTTTTGATTGGCTAAACCTGAGAATTAGACTACAACCTTTTTTTCTCAACGTAAATTTTTTTTACCCTAAGTAGCCTTGAAATACGCCTTCCAATACAACAGCTAAAGTAAAACTTGAGATCCTGCTTGAGAGTCGTCCGTGACTGCGAATCGTAAACCAAAACGCAAAGAGCTCGTTCCCTGTGGAATTCAAAGTTGCACGCACACGTGCTTTTAGCTGCACGGCTTTACTGTCACTGGTCAAGTGCGCTCCCAAGTAAGGGGTAGACCTTACTTTGAAGTGCACTTGGATTCTTTTGTTTTACGCGTATCGCCAGGGCAACAAAGAATCCAATAAGTGCGGTCATTAAAACGTTCACACTCCAAGTACGCGAGCTACACTTGGGTGATTCCGCACAAATCAACAGCACGTGCCATTCAAAAATACGTTTTTGATAAAAAGAAGGGAAATATGGAGCTTTTCGAAAACGAACTACTGGAAATTATTTAACTTCCTAATTACATTCAGCTGATATTAATTTTTACCTCTTTGATGCATTTTACAATGAGATTTAAACGTGTAAATAAATCAGTGCTTCTAGATCTATTGAAATGTAAGCCGACTTAGAAAATGCTCTCAGAAAGGAGTTCACACTACAAGTACGTACCAAGTGCACTTCAAGTGCACTTAAGAGCCCTAGTGAGAACCGGCCTAATAAGTTTACCAGGGAGCTTAAGCAACCACGACGGCGAAGGCAGCGAGAACGGCACAAAACAATAGGTTTAATGAACGAAAACAATGCCCCTGCACGTGTTGCAGGTGAGTTTTACATTTTCGTGCCTTTCTTTGCCGTTCCCTGCAAAACAACAACGTCAAATGATCAAATTATAGGTTTTGTGGAGAACGTGAACACACGACGGTCAATTTTCTTTTTTTCTTTTTGAACTGGAAAGCAATCCCTTCAAATTCAGCTGCTGGACGATCCAGTCACATTAAACAAACTAAACAAATTGGAGCAACTGCAAAGTAGTTTAAAAAAGCGCGAATCCTTTTTTCAAGTGACGTTTTCCATGGCGTTGCCTCGTCGTTGCTTAAGCTCTCTATTATTGCAACACAGATGGAATGGCAGTCAGGAGATCGTTTCCGTCTGGTCGAGTGAGCTGCGCATGCGTTGAAAGAGTAACTTCCGGTTGACTTGTGGGACACTTCCGGTTTTCTTTAAACTTTAAAGGAAATGTGATTTTTCAAAAAATACACTTTTTTTCATCGAGCTACCATTTAAACCACGGTTGGAAACAAAGTTATGCATTGCTTTTGAGGAATCACGTCTTTTCCAGAAAATTACGAATTCTCCAAAATTTTGCACTTCTGTCAAAATTTTACCTTTTGGAAATTAAACACAATCTTTGCATAACGAAAAGGGAATATAAATTAAAAAATTAAATTACTGAACAAAATTCCGATAAAGTAATAAGCTGACAAGCCTTTAGATTTTTTCGAAATAAGTCACGTGACCATGGGCATGGCCTGATGACGTCATCATTGGTATTGTCAATGAGGAACAAGTTAAATCCCATGAAATAACTCTGATATGACTAAATGTGACAATTATTTTGCAAGAAATTTTCCTTAGCAACGGGTCAAAAAGATCAGTTAATGGGCCCTTAAAATGTTCAGTTTTTTCTGTCATGTAATCGACGCTTTGTTTTACCTATATAAAAATCGTCAATAAATTAAGTTAATTAATTAATTTAATTAATCGTTAATTAAGTTAATTAGCCCCAGGACTACACGCCGTGCTCGGCTAGCTGCCGACCTTCACGTGGATGTAACATGATCACTTTGTTTTGTCCGTTCCGGCGATCGTTTCAGTTGTTTCTTTATCGTAGCCTTTTTTGTGTGCCTTTTCTGGTTCCCAAACATCGTTCGTTATGGCTTCTGCCGCCGGGAAACGCAAGACAAAGCCTCCTTCCTTGCCCACGGGTTTTCTTTACGACCTTCCATCTCTCGATCGCCCGCCATTTAGCGCTCCATCGGCAACATTTGCAACTCAAGGCGACAATACACCGCCACGTGGGGGTGTCCGGAAAACTAAGACCTAAGACCTAAGACCCGGAAAACTAAGACCCGGAAAACTAAGACCTGGAAAACTAAGACCCGGAAAACTAAGACCCTAATTTGTATTTTCCGAAAAAATCATCCCTCGAGAGTAAAAGCAGTTGAAACTTTAGCTTGCCATACCTGGATTACTGGTGTCCTGAACTCTATAAGTGATAAAATTAGTGATAAAATTAGTTCCACACTTCGAAAAACACATTGTTTTGGTGCAGTTTGTCCTAAAGCTTGCCGTGCTCGCTCCAGCCTACCCGCCAACATTATCCACCGTAAGAACTCGTTTCGTCACTCGTTTCCAGTTTTCACGAAAACAAAATGGCGACTTGGAGAGCTCAGAGACCACAGAGACTCGTTTTTATTTCGTTAATGCGCTTGCGCATAAACGAGATGTACGATTCACAACGAAAAAAAGGGGCAAATGTTGTTAACAAAGGTTCTTTGTTTAGTTTTGTTAACATTTGTCCGCGGGGGTTACTTATTTCTTTTTTATAGAAGCTATATTAGGGCACCGAGGATACGGTGGGTTAAACAGGTTAGGATTTCAAGAAGTGCGTCACATACCGCCACTAAAATTTTTGAGGGGCACCCCCCGACCTATTGTTAATTTCCCTAGGGTATTGAATTGTCATGAACTTGTTATGTCTTACGTTACGTTACCACAAAGGTATTACAGTTCTTAGAGCTATGACCTCACCACAAGGGTATTACAGTTCTTATTTACAGTGATTTGCGTGAGTTGCGCTTTGACATTTTTCGCGTACAGTTCTTATTTACAGTGATTTGGGTGAGTTGCGCTTTGACATTTTCCGCGCTCGACGAAGCTAAGAAATTTCACACTGTATCTTTGTTTGCTTTTTGAGGTTTATAGCTGACATTTTCCGCGCTCGACGAAGCTAAGAAATTTCACCTTGTATGTTTGTCCGCTTTCTGAGGTTTATACGCGGGTTTATAGCAGAGTTGTTTTACAAATGTTTTAAAGCTATGACCTCATCGCCTGACAGATTTTTTCTTATCTTGGATTTATTGTTTTTGTGGTTTTAAACACTTAAATAGAAAATTGATAGAAAATTCTAGAAATTGGCAGGAATGTTCTGCGATACCTTGTCTACTCGGGAAGATTAACCGCGAGGAGCGATTTTTGAAGTCGCTTAGCGAGTGACAAGTGGAAATGTCGTGAAAAGAAAAATTGTCAGGAATGTTCTGCGATACGTTGTGTACCCGGGATGACTAACCCTGAAGAGCGATTTTTCAAGTCGCTTAGCGAGTGACAACCGGAAATGTTCGTGCATAGTTAATAGAACAAACTGGTTATGAAGCTTAACAAATTTCAAAAAGAGTGTACAAAGCTGCTTTGTTTTTTGTTGAACGAACCGTGACCCTGCACATTGTTTTGTTTAACGTGTGAGCCCAAATGTTTCTACTGGTCAGTTGCTCATATGCATTTCAATACCTTTTGTATTTTGTGCAGGGTCAAGGCAAACGAACAAAAGAAATGGAGAACAAAAACATATAACAAAAGACTGACTGAGTTTCATAACCAGTTTATTCTATTAACTATGGTTCGTGAAAAGAAAAATTGTGAGGAATGTTCTGCGATACGTTGATGACTAACCATGAAGAGCAAAAGAGTTGGTTTTCCAATTTGCTTAAAGTTAAGCGAGTCAGCTTAATTGAGTTAAACTCTAGTTAAATTTAAGCCACCAAAGCAGGTAGCTTAAGCGAGTCGGCAATTAATTTTAGACAATAAGAAGCAACTTGTGGTCATTTATCTGACAAGGCTGTCAAATCGGAAATAAAACACGCGTTCTATTTTCATGCGTCGCTCGTGAAGGGGCCTAATTTGATTGTATTATACAATGGATTTGCTTTTCTGCAAAATTAACGTTAATGTCCCTTTTCAGAAGTCATTGGAATACTGAATCATTCCTATTACGGTTTGATTATTAAAGAGAAATTTCAATTTTGAATGGTTATTAAATGTTGAGGTGTCATGATTATGCAATAGTATGCAAGAGAGGTGAGATTTTGCGTATTCAGCTAACTAAAAATGTTCCCGTTTGATTGTGCAAGAGTATGGATTTGGCTTTTGTTCTATTTTGGAACACTGAATCATTGCCATTACGGTTTGATTATGCAATAGTATGCAAAAGACGTAATAATTTTGCTGATTTAGTTAACAAAAGTTTATCAAGCAAGCATTATAAGCGATTTCAGCGTGTTGATTTTTTTTAAAGGAAAAATATTGGCACTATATGGGAGCTAATTGACAAAACAAACAAAAAGACAATGTATTATTTTAGTGGCAAGCAAGACAGAGAAAACGTTCTCCGCTTATAAAAAGAAGAGGAATATCAATCAGTCGGTGTGTTATTCCCATCACATTCAAATCGTGAAGCGGACAAGACAGATACCTTAGAGTGCTCAACGTAGCTTTATCGCATTGAAATCCTGACGCAAGAGAGTTGCCTTAGAGTACTCAACGTAGCTCAATTAGCAAAGAATATAGCAGACTTAAAGCAAGAAAATATATATTGAAATCTATTATTTCGTAAAACAAAATTATCAATTGTTTGTAATGGTTGCTTTTGATGCTTCAGGCGGCACACACCTACCCTTAATTGTCGGGAGTACTCCCCCCCCCCCCCCCCCCCAGAATATGTATCAACAATTCACTTCCAAAAAACACGCTTTTTCCAATTCTATATTACCTTAGGTTATTGCATATTCACTGCCTTCCTAAATTTTAGACTTGCCACAAGTGTACTGCGAAGTGTAACAATAGAATCCGAGCCCACAACGAACTCTGCCGATTTTGACCCGATACTCCCCGATCTTAACTCCTTTTTTGTTTTGGAACCTCGTCGGTTGTTCAACGTTTGTCGAGGATAGCTTCGCAACCTCGTCGGTTGTTCAACGTTTGTCGAGGATAGCTTCGAATGGCCCGAATCGAATGTTCCCTCAGAAGACTATCAGATTTCTAACAAATATGGCCGGCCGTGAACTCCACGCTTTCATTTTGTAGACGTTCATTTTGCATAACCGGAATGAAAGCACGCCTTTTAAGACTTCGAAATGGAAAGAAAAAGTCCTTTAGAAGATTTTTTGCCCTTGTAGTGGTGGTTTGAGAGCTGAAAGCGATGAAATTTGTCACAAGTGAGGACATGTCTTCTTTCAGAATTTATACTCGAAGCGGCAGACTTTACTAAGAATTTTCAAGCATTCCTGGAAAACTACGGTAAAGAAAGTCACATTTTTTAATGTCCATTTACTTTGTAAGAAACATTTCATAGACTGTTTCTTTGTCTTATTAGTAGCTTTTGACAAATATTTAGAAAACTTGACCACAATCGGTCGAGCGAGAAATTCGCCAGATGCTGAACAAATTTGCGTGGCCGACAGTTTCCTTGATGCGATAATTTGACGCGTTTTCCTCTTGAGACTAAACTAAATTGGATAAGAATTGCATTCTATATACACATGAAAAGTCGGAAATTTTAGAAAACACTAGATATAATAAAGTAGGTTGCTGAATTTAAATATTATTTTGTGATGTTTATAATATAATTCGCAGACGCTAGCGCTGCAATTAGGATAAACAAATCGCTAAGCCTTCCGGAAGCAGAAAATCACCTAATTCTGATAAGCGTTTAACTCTTTTATTCAAAGGAAAGACATTTTCATTCAAGGAAATATTGTGTATTTGCGACAACACTTTGAATAAACTATGAAGCCAGGAAAAACTAATACATAACAAAATCAAAGCAGTTATTAGGAACTAGAAAAATTTCACTTCGATTTAGTCTTGAAATCACGGGGGGGGGGGGGGGGGGGGTTCATGATGCGTCACGCAATATTTATTTTTAAAATGTTTCACCAATTTATAGCACTCGTCACCACGGTTTTGAAAATTATAAAAACAAAATCTTCTGAATGCGATTACATATATATTTTTTTCTCATTACCTGTAAATTTAGGGCTTCCAAAACTTTATTGCAAATCCGGGCAGGAGAGGGGGGTCTCTCGGCTTGGAAATCCAGGGGGCAAGGGGGGGGGGGGGGGGGAACCTACGATAATCTAAGTAATAACAGTAGCAGTAAGCTACATGCAGTCATAGACTGCCTATTTTTTTATTAACCTCACCTTCTAACGCATTAACGAGATGGCTTGAAGAGCCCTTTGATTCGAAGTGTGGAACTAATTTTATCACTTATAGAGTTCAGGACTCCAGTAATCCAGGTATGGGAAGCTGAAGTTTGACTGCTTTTACTCTCGAGGGATGATTTTTCCGGGAGAAACAAAGGGTCTTAGTTTTCCGGGTCTTAGTTTTCCGGGTCTTAGTTTTCCGGGTCTTAGTTTTCCAGGTCTTAGTTTTCCGGGTCTTAGTTTTCCGGGTCTTAGTTTTCCGGGTCTTAGTTTTCCGGGTCTAAGGTTTTCGGACACCCCGCCACGTGGATCGCCGGTTTCCATTGCACCGCTTGGCAATTCCCAGGACATGGAACTTCTCAAGCTCCAGATAGAAAAGCAAAGGTTAGCGCTTTCTACAGTGGAATCCCGATATAACGATGAGAATTTACCGTCCGAGCGTAAAATTTTCCCCGATATAACGATATTACAGTATCAGTACACAGTTACAATTTAAGCAAAACATTGAATTTAATACAATAACATTACAGTTATCGCCGGAGTACAGTAATCTGTAACGTTTTTATCAACAGCTTTCAGTTTACGATGCCTCTTTATCCTCCTTGTAATTTAATAGTTCTCTCAGTTTTAGTGTCTTTGACTACTTCTTGTGACAAAACGTATACGTCGCCGGGATTTCAATACCCCGATATAATATTTTGGCTATTTTACGGCCATATCGTTATATCGGGAGTCTCGATATAACGATACCTCGATATATATAACGATATAATTTCTCTGCTCCCTTGGCATATCGTTATATCGGGGTTCCACTGTATCAACTAAACTGCAGATACCGTGAATTGTTGAATTGATACCGTGAATATTGTTCACGGTATCTGCAGTTTAGTTGATTTATTATTATTTTTATACCGTGGTGGACTACTGAATAGATCCGATCTATGTGCATTCTATCTAAAGGAGAAGAATGGTTTGGCCATTCCTTGTTTCTCTCCCTATGGCGCTGACATGTATCGGTTGTTAGGATGAATCGCCCTTTGGCCATTTGCCACAGTTGTTTGTGGAGTGACCGTTGTGCGATTTACCCTATCACATCTCGTTCTGGAATGATTAGCGACATATATGAGATAGGTGAAGTTATCGATTCTCATTATGTTCTAGCTATGGCACACTGACGAGGGCATAACAAGCCCGAAACAGCTGTCTGTGTCTGCTTTCTAGTTTTGAGCGCTGATCATGTCAGGTTTGGCCGACCGTAGTGCCACTTCGAGAGAATGTCTTTCCACATTGTTTGATCGGTCCTTGCAGTGATCTGTTGCTTATCACTGTTTGTATTTGATCCAATGTGACGCAATAGATTGTTCACGGTATCTGCAGTTTAGTTGATTTATTATTATTTTTATACCGTGGTGGTCTACTTAATAGATCCGATCTATGTGCATTCTATCTAAAGAAGAAGAATGGTTTGGCCATTCCTTGTTTCTCTCCCTATGGCGCTGACATGTATCGGTTGTTAGGATGAATCGCCCTTTGGCCATTTGCCACAGTTGTTTGTGGCGTGACCGTTGTGCGATTTACCCTATCACAGCTCTTTCTGGAATGATTAGCGACATATATGAGATAGGTGAAGTTACCGATTCTCATTATGTTCTAGCTATGGCACAATGACGAGGGCATAACCACAGGTAGCCCAAGCTATATGTGTCACAGTAACCGTTACGAGCGAAATTATAAGGATTTGTATGAGAAAAAGCGCTCCATTCTAGGAGCTAAAAAGTACGAACAAGATTTCAATAAAAATTGCCTACCTTACTTCGCTTGTGTGTTTCCTTGTCTCCTGTGTGATTTTTGGAGCGATTTAGAGCGTTTCCGTGAGTTTTAGTTCTATTGCTTTCTCTCTATATATCCTTTCCCAAGGTAGGGCACTTCAACCGAGAGGCCGAGCGGATTCACTGAAGGAAAACCGCCGTAATTCGCTCCAAACCCGCCGATCGCCTCGAAATTCCACGTAGACCACGGACGATAGTTCTGTTGTCCATTCCAACTCTTTATCCGAGACCCGGATACATGGAAAGAGCATTAATGGTCGCCAATCTCTGCACACTTTTCCGTTGAGATTGTTCGACAGAGGCTTAATTCAAATTTCTTCAAGCCGAACGTTTGAAAAATGGCTTAGCGACCCGGCCTTTGGGTCGAATTTCTTACTGACCCGGTGGGCGACTGTAAAATGGTACAAAAAACAATATCACCCTCGGTACAGTCGCCCACCGGGTCAGTAAGAAATTCGACCCAAAGGCCGGGTCGTTAAGCCATTTTTCAAACGTTCGGCTTGAAGAAATTTGAATTAAGCCTCTGTCGAACAATCTCAACGGAAAAGTGTGCAGAGATTGGCGACCATTAATGCTCTTTCCATGTATCCGGGTCTCGGATAAAGAGTTGGAATGGACAACAGAACTATCGTCCGTGGTCTACGTGAAATTTCGAGGCGATCGGCGGGTTTGGAGCGAATTTACGGCGGTTTTCCTTCAGTGAATCCGCTCGGCCTCTCGGTTGAAGTGCCCTACCTTGGGAAAGGATCATATAGAGAGAAAGCAATGGAACTAAAACTCACTGGAAACGCTCTAAATCGCTCCAAAAACCACACAGGAGACAAGGAAACACACAAGCGAAGTAAGGTAGGCAATTTTTATTGAAATCTTGTTCGTATTTTTTAGCTCCTAGAATGGACCGCTTTTTGTGATACAAATCCTTATAATTTCGCTCGTAACGGTTACTGTGACACATATAGCTTGGGCTACCTGTGGCATAACAAGCCCGAAACAGCTGTCTGTGTCTGCTTTCTAGTTTTGAGCGCTGATCATGTCGGGTTTGGCCGACCGTAGTGCCATTTCGAGAGAATGTCTTTCCACATTGTTTGAAAGTATAAAATATAAAATAATGAAAAAAGTAGAAAAAAAGAAGACTTCGGCCCCGGTCCCGGCCCGAATGGCGTCGAAGTTTTTTGCCCGCAAACTAGCTCAACTTGTGTAGTAAACGTAAGATTTTATTGCTTAGCTTTCAAAATCAACAAAAACGAAATCTTTATTGGTAAACATTTTGCACATAACACAGCTTTACGGACCCGAACAGCTTTCGGGACTTTCGGGAAACGCATGTCTGGGTACAAGAGGTTCTCTCGCGGCACGCTTTCGACAGATGTCGGGGACGGCCGAAGGCGCGAAGGCGAAAATATAAGAGACACGAGAGGCGTATAATCATAATGCATGAGAGAGATGATAGCGCGAGAAAAGCCAGGGTACAGTTTTAGTTTTAGTTAATCTCTTTTGTGTCTGTCTGCAGATAAAATTGCACGTTTTGATGATGTCTTGTTTTGCAATCTTGTGGCAATCTTCGCTTCGAGCTCCTTTATGTAAATTAATACCACAACAACTGCGGCTGTGCAAATAAGACCTGGTGTTCGACAGAAAATGCGGGCGATGTAGCTGTTAGGTAGTCCCGGAGCTGCTACACTTCCGGAAAATGCAGACGAGTTTGCTTAGATCGAGTGTTGTTTATGTCGTTTATGCTTTAGTTCGATTGCTTATGAACGTTATGTCGCATCGGGCTCGTTTTCACTGGAGATAAGCGCTGTTATGCTTCCGCTTAAGCTTATATCGCTAGTGAGAACCAGAATATTATTTCAGAGGACGAGAAAGGTAAATCGGACGTGGATAAGAAGTGCTATGAAAAGAGTCCATATGACACAAACGCTTCGGTATAAAAACATGCTTTTAATAGCCCGCGCGTAGATATCTCCTATTTTCTATTTCCTACTATACAGCGCAGCTTTCCTTTTTCGATCGCGAGTGGCAGGGACGACAGGGCATTCTGCTCGTAAATAGATTGATGTAAAAATGTCGTTTTGAGTACGAAATTAGGTCAGGTAGGCCGGATTTTCGGAAAGGATTTTACTGAAAAGCAGCTAGTTAATTCGGGAGATAATATTCCCGGGGGGGGGGGGGGGGGGGGGGGGACTCCCATATAAAAATGACGGGGGTTCTCGTCGGAAATTTTCGAAAAACACCCTAAAAGGTACCAGAATCTCGTTTACCCTAAGAGGTACCAATTCTAAAACAGCACATGTTATATTCTGTCATATTTTTCGGCTCATACCCTAAAAGGTACCGCGATAATTCTAACGGTGGTCATTTTAGATATTAGTTCCCTAAACGGTACCAATCTACAAATTTTAACCCCTAAAAGGTACGACGAGCACCCCCGTCATTTTTCTATGGGAGTCCCCCCCCGGGATAATATTCCTTTAGCTGCAAGAGTCTAAACGTTCACACTGAATTAGCTTTTACGTAGTTTCCTTTAAACACACTAAAATGATATGGAAAAACAGTGCAACAGTCCAAAATATAATTTTCTCTTTGTGTGATCCTACATTCAGAGAACGAGACACCACCGTAAAACAACGGCGACGTATAAATGTATGTCCACTCACCTCCCTGAATTGCAATCAGTACCACAACGGTAAACACGAAGAAGTTCATCTTGTGCAGAAAGACCTTTAGTATCAGAATTGTAACAAACCAGATCTGTTCGTCAGAAGTAGATTAAGTGAATGAGTCACTACTGATGTTATTTTCAGGGCGCTGGCTTTGTGAAAATCGAGCAGTGACCGCTTCATCACGAAAACACGACATCGCCCAATGGTGATTCGTCCGTTTTGACAGTTCTGTTTTCGATTCGACCAACCAGTTGGGGCGAATCAGTGATATGATGTTACACGATTTGTGACTATGCGCACGAGAAAGGAGGATATTACCGTCTTCCCAACGTGCTTTAGGTAAAATTCGGGTGAATGACTTCCGGTGGAACCGAACAACGCACGTATTTTAGACAAAGTTGTACATGGATTTCCTCGCTTTAAGGTGGCTCGACTGGGTTTTTTGGCGACCTAACACCCCAACTTTGAACGGCTGATACTTCACTGTCTGAGCTTGGTCAGGCAAGCTACTTCACACATATACTAGAGATGAAATGAACTTTCCAAAACAGTAGATTTGATTGACATCGGTGTTACCATAACAACGATCTGATGACGTCATAGTTTTTGCATATTAGTAATTTTCTCAACATCGAGACCTAAACTTTCAAAACAACTGTATGCCTCTTATAGTCTAGATGTATGTCTTCAAGACTGCAAAGTTTGAAAAAATTCTATGAGAGCGTTTTCGAATAAAATTGATTGTCTACATTCTACATATTTGTGCGCTTTTGAAACAACACGTTTGCCATGCCTGCATGCTCCAAAGCGATCGTGAAAATTATTTTTATAGTACAATGACTACAATGGCAATTAACATAAGGCTGCGGTCATGCACATGTAACACGTTTAAAATTTATTCAAAAGTGCACAAATATGTAGAATGTAGACAAAAGGTAAAGTCCTGAAATAAACCATCTGTCAACAAATAATACGGCAATGAAACTTTGGAAGACGAATGCAAAAGTCCCCTATACTTTTAATTGTATTTCGCGCCCTTAAAATGATTCAATGCACTTGAAATTTGCAGAGATAGTGCATTACATGTACAACTTTAGATCAAAAGATTTTAAAAAAATTTCATCGACTAGTTTTTAAATAAACGCTTCCCTAACAAAAATGTTACTTCTGTGAGTAGAATGAGCATATTTAAGACATTGATTCCGATAACATCAACTGAAATCTAGTGAAGCAAACAGGATGAAACCTTCAAGGAATGTAGTTTTATGGCACATGAATAATATATGGTGAAAATATTGTTTCAATTTGTCAGGAAAACGCTGGCATCGACGAAATAACAGAAAGTATTGCGAATTTTTAAATTTTTGATGGGAAATATTCAACTCAATTTTATTCGAAAACGCTCTCATAGAATTTTTTAAAACTTTGCAGTCTTGAAGACATACATCTAGACTATAAGAGGCATACAGTTGTTTTAAAAGTTTAGGTCTAGATGTTGAGAAAATTACTAATATGCAAAAACCATGGCGTCATCAGATCGTTGTTATGGTAACACCGATGTCAATCAAATCTACTGTTTTGGAAAGTTCATTTCATCTCTAGTATATGTGTGAAGCAGCTTGCCTGACCAAGCTCAGACAGTGAAGTATCAGCCGTTCAAAGTTGGGGTGTTATGTCGCCAAAAAACCCAGTCGAGCCACCTTAATGTAAAGGCATGGAAAGAAAACAAAGCGTACCTTATTCCTATATTAATAATAGGCCAGGAAATGTTTTTCGTCATTGTTTCGTAGAGTGGAGTGGACCCATTGAAGCGGAACGGCGGAATGACGGAATGGCGGAAAATCACCCCAAATCCTAAAAGGAGGAATGGCGGAAAATCGCCCCAAATACTAAAAGGAGGAATGGTGGAAAATCGCCCCAAATACTAAAAGGCGGAACTATAAATATAAAAAAATTAAAATAAACATATAATATAAATAACTGCTCGCATAGTGAATAAAACGTTGACGGGCCTGCACGACTCCTGTTGTTCGCATTAGGTGTTATTAACCTTCATAGCTTAGCTCTAACTAAAAAGTCTTTAAGGGATTTACCCTTGCGATATGACATGAGGGGAGGCTCCTTAAATATTTTTCTTAGGTATTGTTGGTTCTGTATAAGGTGCCATTTCCCCATTAACATTTTC
Organism: Dendrophyllia cribrosa; assembly: GCA_024195265.1. Taxonomy (NCBI): domain Eukaryota; kingdom Metazoa; phylum Cnidaria; class Anthozoa; order Scleractinia; family Dendrophylliidae; genus Dendrophyllia; species Dendrophyllia cribrosa. The sequence continues at coordinate 38,682,237 of JAJLRJ010000005.1, read as the reverse complement.
TTTAGGCTAGGTAGTGCTGGGTGATATTGCGTTACAAAACGTAATAATTTTCTACGTGCAGATTTGTTTCTTTGTTGGAGGGCTGTTTTTCTGTCTGCGAATTTGACCTCTGAGAGGTACTTTCTCACAATCGTGGCTGGGTAGCCTCTGTTCTTTAAGCGCGATTCAAAGTTCTGGATGTTTTTCTCAAAGGTGGTTTGAGAAGAATTAGTTCTAAGGAGTCTTAGCGCTTCCCCTTTGACAAAGCCCTTTTCCCTAAATCACGTAAAATCCGTCCGCCATTACTCCGTTCATAAATCCGAGCCCACGTTCTACTGGTGGGTGACACGAATACAAATTCGTGTATTGAAAGGTCTCTGTGGGTTTGGAATGTGTTTGCACGTCTAGGATAGATTCGTTGTTGAATCTAACACCTTTGTAAACTTTTGTATCTAAGAAAGTGATCTCTGTCTCCGACATTTCAGCCGTGAATTTTATTGTAGAGTGGGAGTTGTTTGCCTCCTCTACAAACCTTTCTATTTCATCTAGACTTGTGTTCCACAAAGAGAACACATCGTCAATATACCTTTTCCAAAAAAGCGGTATTGCGCAGCTCTGTCTAAGTATTTGTTTCTCTATTTTGGCCATAAAAATGTTGGCAAAAGCAACGGCCATTTTTGTGCCCATAGCAGTCCCATGAGTTTGAAGGTAATTGCTACCGCAAAATTGGAATTATTTCTCTTTTAAAATGAGGTAAAGCATTTCTCTTAAATTCTTAGTAGGTACAGGGGCTTTTTCTCCATAGAAATTTTTTAGCGGTTTCATGAAGTCCCGTTTAATTGAAAAACATGCATGTCTAGGTGTAAACCATGCATATGCATATATTTCGCTAGTACGGTTTATTGCTGTGGTAATGGATGAGAAATAACTCCGGCGTTCCGCTTCATAGGTAAATTTCCGCGGAAGTAATATTTTTGAAAAAACCTTAATCAGAAAACCAAACAACGCAAAAACGAAATAGACCTGGTGTGATCGCACTCTCATTCAGGATCATTTTGGTCTTACATATATGCCCCTTGGCACACATGAAAATTTGGTAAAAAAAAAAGGTCAATTCGTTAGAAAATCTCCCATGAAAGCTTCTAAATCGTCGACGTATCGGCTAAATGAGCTTCCAAACAATGACAGGGGCACTTTCGTTATTCTTGAAACCTAACCATTTTCTACGGTATTTTCTTCCATCTCTAACGCGAGCACTTATTTATATTATATGTTTATTATTTTTTTATTTAGATTTTTATGTTTATACGATTTTTTATATTTATTCATTTATATTTATAGTTCCGCCTTTTAGTATTTGGGGCGATTTTCCGCCATTCCTCCTTTTAGTATTCGGGCGATTTTCCGCCATTCCGCCTTTTAGTATTTGGGGCGATTTTCCGCCATTCCGCCTTTTAGTATTCGGGGCGATTTTCCGCCATTCCGCTTTTTAGTATTTGGGGCGATTTTCCGCCATTCCTTCTTTTAGGATTTGTGGTGATTTTCCACCATTCCGTCATTCCGCAGTTCCGCGATTCCTGGTTTTAGGGTCGCCCAATTGAAACTGACTACATCTGGCAAGCTCCAAGTGGCGCGTCGTTTGTGAGAAGATCTATTTGCATTTGTGGACCGATTCGAGTTTTATTTTGGTCACAGCAAAATATAAGATGAAATGAAGCTGAATGATTAGTGCTCGTACCATAGAAAAGTCAGAAAATGGCGAGAAAAGTGAAGATCGACTTTGAACTAAAAATAACAACTGTAAACAAACACAGCAGGACTGTCACGTGCTGAGTGGTTGAGCTGAGTAGTTGTTGTTTTATATTTTTATTAGCGGGAATTATTTGACCGGCTCTGTTCACCAGTGCTAGATTCAATAAGTCAAAGCAAGGAAATATACGGATATTTCTTCTAATATAAGCCGGCATTGTTTTGAATTCGAAATGGCGGTCCGACCTTTCACCTCAGTTAAGTTTATCATCGGCTTTCTGTTCAGAGAGCGACGCTGTTAGGCTTAGCCTTCTATACAGCTCGGAAGTATGGGGAGCATATGATAGCCTCAATCTCAAAAAATGGGAGAAAGACCCCATTGAGCGTTTTCACTCACAGTTTTACAAATCATACCTTGGTCTAAACAGAAGAGCACCAAACGTCGCTGCACGAAATGAAACTGGAAGACTCCCTCTCAAATTAAAAACCTTCTCTAATATAATAAAGTTTTGGCTTCACCTACTAAAGCTTCCGAGCTCAAGCGTTGCTGGACAATGCCATCAAATATCAACCCAATTGGCAGACTCTGGAAAAAAATCCTTCATGCTTACAATGTATGATATGCTGAAACAATATAGTAATAGTTTTCACTCCGACTTCCAAGCTATGATTGATACTAACGGGGATGAACTAAGAACTAAACAGTACCGATCCAAAGTAATTGAAAACTTTAAAAATGACTTAAAAATTCATCAATATGAGATGATCAAACGTAACAAGAAACTTACATTTTACTCTATATTCAAAACAGATGTAATTACCTCTAACTCACTTGAACTCATTACAAACCAGAAACATCGGCGGGCAGTAGCAAAACTTAGGGCAGGTAATCATAACCTAAGAATTGAAACTGGAAGACATTCCATCCCTAAACTCCCTGAGCATCTGAGAATCTGTCAATACTGCAGCTCAAATGAAGTTGAAAACGAAGCACACTTCATTTTATTTTGCAATAAATATGACACAATTAGAAATTCTCTGGTGGAAGATATCATTAGCAAATATCCCGAATTCGTTTATTTAAATGCTAATAACAAAATTGTTTTTCTCTTTAATAGCACCGATGCTTTTATTTGTAAAAGATTAGGTCACTTCATTTACGAAGCTTTTTCATTAAGAAATGAACCATTAGTTACAAGAATTGTAAATTAACTGATTTTGTTACTTTAATTTTATACTTTTGCTTTTGTTTTTATATGCAATACCATTTGTAATTGGGAATGCAAATAAACTGTTGTTGTTATTCATATTGAAAGGGCTATAGGCAGAATTAATGAATTCAGTTTGTTCTCCTCAAAAATGAACTGCCACTAAATCGATTAGGCAGATGACATATGGTCAGCAGTATCAAACCTACAGTCTCCACTGGTCAAAGACTAAAGCTTTCAGTTAATTAATGTCTTAACAGATATGGTGAACCTTGTTTCAAAATTTTAAACTAACTCTTGATGTAATTTTGGTTGTAACATTTGAGCTCAAGGAACCAGCTACAACTGTGGAATCAACAATATATCTGAGAATTGTTGTTGCAATATGCTTGGCAAGAAGTTTCCTTGTAAACATTTACGGAGCAATAAAGTCATCGAAAAACTTTCCCAGCTTAGGGAAATTGGCCCTGAACTTGACAATTGGAGTTATTCTTTGTGTAAAGTTTTATTTGGGGAGGTGAACGTGAAATCACAGTACTGTACTTTTTTCTGGCATACAAACATAAGATGGTGAACTTGAGTGTGATACTTGTGTGAGCGGCTTAAGGTGACTCGTTCGAAATGTAAAATGCGCTCATCTGTGACCTGGTGCAATTTCGCAACGGCAAACTTTTGGTTATAACTTCTCTGTTTTTTTACTCTATTGCAATAATTCTTTTTGTATCTCCTAGTTGAATGAAACATGGGTTAATAAATATGAACCGATTTTCTTTCAGGAGCCAACATCGCGCAAACCCCTCATTTCATATTGAGGCCCTCTTAGAAAAAAAATGGTCGGACTCCGTTTTATTTGGCTCAAAATTTGGGAATCGACTTCCTTTGATATATTCTAGAATGCGGCTAAGTTACAAAAAATTCGTCGGAACAGAAACGCTGCAACAGAAATGCCGTCAACTTTGGAGCTTATTTCCACCCGAGAAATCCTTGTCACATTTCCTAATTTCTCCTCTCTTTCTTTTTTCTTCTCTTGGAAGAACTTGAAGTCCAAGTTCAATTTGTTTGGCGTAGATTGAACCTTCCCAATTAACTGCTTTTTTCTTCCTCCATTTGCCGAAATTACAACACCACGGTCTTTCAAATACCCGCTGAGTTGCGGTACTGTCCATTTACTCAATTCTTCTTTTGTGTAGTTCGTTTGCATCACACTTCTAGTCGAACAAGAAGCTATAAACAGCTTGAACTCGTGGCGTCTTTTATAACTAATTGCAATATTGTCGTGTGATATTGAAACGTGCGATTCAAGTCACGTAACGACCAAATGCGTTAAATTTGTTGACTTTTACAGTCTCTGCATTGCATATTCAACCTCGTTCCCAGGGTCTCTCTTCTTCCCGGCCCCTGGAACGTGAGACGGGCGGCAAGAAGAGAGACCCTGGGAACGAGGTTGACTTGTATTTTCAAACGCGCATCCGGGTTCACCATGCAAATCCTTTCAATACGACTTCTAGTTTGAACCGATGAACCTTATCGTCGAAATCTTCACCTGAGGGAATAAGCCTTTTAAAACTCTATGCGTAACGCCACGAGTAATTATTTTCAAGTCACGCAATTCTTTGCCCCCCCCTAGCCGCCCCATAATGCCTTATGATTCAAGATGGCCGCCGTATCGTCCAAGTGGTCTATTGTTCGATGTCTTATAGAATGTAAGTTGAAACATTTCGGTTTCTTTTATGAAATTAGCTGTTTATGATAAAGATTATGAGTTCCAGTATTTGATACGATGCTACTGCATGAGATTACTTAAGCTCTAACTATGTAAGCTAAGGTCGCGGGGGACAGGTTCCGCTCATCAGTATGCACTTATGAAAAGAGTATGCACGAAGTGCGACGGCTGATGCAAAAAATGCGCGAAATATTCACGAACAGGCTCCGTAATGTTTCTGCATCAATAATTGCACGTGCAAAGCGCTGTCTGTTAAAATACACTATTTTGCAACGGAGGGTGTAATTTGCAGGGTGCAGGTTGCAGGTTGTAGGTTGTTCAGGTTGCAGGGTGCAGGGTGCAGGGTGCAGGGTGCAGGTTGCAGGGTGCAGGGTGCAGGGTGCAGGGTGCAGGTTGCAGGTTGCAGGTTGTAGGGTGCAGGTTGCAGGTTGCAGGGTGCAGGTTGTAGGGTGCAGGGTGCAGCGTGCAGGGTGCAGGGTGCAGGGTGCAGGGTGCAGGGTGCAGGGTGCAGGGTGCAGGGTGCAGGGTGCAGGTTGTAGGGTGCAGGGTGCAGGGTGCAGTGTGCAGGGTGTAGGTTGCAGGGTGCAGGGTGCAGGTACGAAGTTAAAAATAAAAAAGTCAATTCAACTTTAATCGTAGCACGAGCCAAGTTAGAGTCACGAGGCACAAGCTATTTCTCTTTTGTCTTTTTTATGTCGTAAAAAATAAAAAAAAAAATAGTATATGTAATCGCATGGGCCCGAGTAAAATTAAGGATTAATTTCACGCGTGTTTTCAGAAGCTGTAGAAATTGCCCGAGTCGCGAAGCGACGAGGACAATTTCTACAGCTTCTGAAAACACAAGTGATATTAATCCTTAATTTTACGAGGGAACATGCGATGACTTGTTTATAATGTAGAGGGCAAAATTATACGAGGGAAAACTTTCAGACTTGTTAAGAGTAACTCAGACCAAGAGATTACAATTATTTTCTCTTGCTCAGACTTGAAACTACCCGAAGTGAAAATACTCTTTCAACTCACTGTGTTTAAATAAATTTCTATTCGGTCAAAGATACATTTGGCTGTTATGTACATCTAGAGAAAATAGCCTGATTTTTATCGATAAAAGACACTTTACGACAAAAATAAAGCAAGTTTTATTTAAGCGTACCTGTGCTTTGAAGTTTTTGCCGCTTTGCATTGATATTAAACAACAACAAATGGCGAGAGTTCAAGCTTGCTTGCACGTTTGGCGATTTAATTGCTTTCTTTCACTTCTTTTATCCTTATTCTTTCTCCTGTTTAACGTATATTTTCCCTTTCAGCAAAATCTGTCAAAGTTCTTTTCTTTAGGTCCGCAGAAATCCACATTTTTTCAATAAAGTGATGGAACTTTAAAACCTTTTGTCGCCATGAATGAATTTCTTCGAGGTCTTCAACGTCGCAAACTGACCTGCAGGCGCCTAGTGAATCCAAGATTTGACGCAAATAATCGCTTTTTGTTTGGCGTAAAATGCTGCAATTCACCTGTAGAATTTCTTTCTTAGGTATCTTCCGACTTCATTCCTTTTTTATAACAAAATCTCCGTGAAACATGCGAGCGCTCCGTTCATAAATTTTCTTCAAAATCCCGCCAAGCTAACTGAATGCAACAAGAACGACGCGCTCAACCAATCACGAGTGAGAAATTGTGACGCTCGACCAATCAGAAGCGAGTAATTTTGCCCTCAATTAAGAAAAAATGCCCTCTTCGTCAGCCAATCAGCATTCAGTAATTTTGCCCTCTATGTTATAAAATTAATAAAAGCTATCCTTCACTACTCAAAATTTCCCCTGAAAGAATCTTACCTTGATATGTACACAAATCAAGCGGTGGTATTGTTGGGGGGAGAAAAGCTGTGCCGTTCGAGCGCCATCTTTGTTGTAAGAAAATGAGAACAATGGAAAATCGGAATGCCGGATCGAACACCGGAGGTGATCGGGGGTGTAAATTGTTTTTGCCAAAAAGATGAACAGAGCGATTTGAAATATTTTATTGTGAAGATGAGATCACGAGAGTTTAAACTGATTAAATTCCTGTTCCCGCTATGGATAACGGCCTTTTTTTAATAAAACCTCTTCCTCATTCGAGCACCATCTTGTTGTATCATATCGGGGGATGTATTGTAAAGTTTCAGATTGAATGACAAAATATATCTTAAAGTAGTAATGAAAAATTTGTAGTTCGGAGAGAAGCAAAGTTTTGCTTTTGATGCGAGATCGGTCGCTTCATCATTGCTGTCGTATCTACAAAAGGAATCATCAAGACGGGTGTTAAAATATCACAAGTAACCTTCAAGGTAGGCTTCAATTCACGTTAAGAACATAAACAGCCGGTTCAATTACCCGTCGATATGGTCCATGTTCGCCAGCAGTCGAGTCGAAGCCGCACCCACGTTCAGACGGAGCACGTGATGAGTTAATCTTTAAGTGGAATATGACATATGTTATGCGCTAATTATAAAACGGAAACAAAATAACAGACGTTTCGAGACAACTGTCTATTCATCAGTGTAAATGTCGTTACTGTGGATAATTTGTTCATATAATCATGAAACTGCAAACTGCCAACTGACTCGTGACTCTAACTTGGCTCGTGCTATGATTAAAGTCGAATTGACTTTTAATTATTAACTTCGTACCTGCAACCTGCAACCTGCAACCTGCAACCTGCAACCTGCAACCTGCACCCTGCACCCTGCAAATTACACCCTCTGATTTTGCAACGCATCAGTTCTTTCTGCAAGTGTTGACAATAGCCCGTGGATTAAAATCAGCAAAATTACCATAAATATATATTTTTGCATTCGTATTTGCTCGGAAAGCCTTCGAAAGCGTAAAAACAAGCAATTTTGTGTCCAAGAATTCAGCGCGGATATAGTATTTCATGAGATGACACGGCAGGGAGGTAAACTATAGGTGTATTGTAGATTGTCATATCTGACGCAAAATTTTTAAACAGGCTTTCAAAGGGAAGATATGAGGCTTCAAATTCTAACATCGACAATTTTACTCTTTTAAAAGGTAATAACTTTTAATTAAAGTTGAAATAAAAAAAATCGGCTTCAGAAATTACACGATAGAGGTTTTGACGGATCAATGACGGATCAATGACGAGTGAAATAAACTTGCTTTGTGTTCTTCTCGAGGAGCAAACCTTCGACACAAAATCACGTTTTACAAACTTTAACTTACGTACATTACAGCATTACCATAAAGCGCGATTCATTGAATAAAAAAAGTACTGGTAAACTCCCATTATTTCCCAATTTATATCTGTCAAGTTTTAGCGAAATCGGCTTCAAAAGGCCCAAGATATAAAGCTTTTAAAAGTGACACCCCTGCCAAAATTTTGCCTTATATGTATTTATTCATGACCACGTATCCCCCGCGAAAGAAACTTAGTTCATGTAATAAATCTTATCTAAATTCAATTTCGCAAAGCAATTTCCACAAGGAGTTAACAACAGTTGTTCATCTGGGAAGATTTGCCTCCAGAAATAGAAAAATGTCCAACTCACGTTCATCATTTCGGTTTGCGGGTGGCAAATGCTCCCACCGGTTAAAATCCTTGAAAAAGAACAATTTGTTTTACTCCACGCGCTCGAATACGCTTTCTTGTTTGCCGCAAGGACAATTGTTTACACAACGGCTTGCTATTGGTCAGTCCAATCTCGTAACGCACACCGCCTGTTGTTACACGGTGCCAACTTTTAATTTAAAAAACAATGTTTTAATACGCCCTTTGGTTCACAATTGATGGGTCTACGTCAAACTGTCAAAACGGACAAATCACATTTGGGGGCTTTGTTCTGAATTGTCAGCATTAGACGCGCGCAATCGATTTTAGCAAAGCCAGCGCCCTGCCGAAAAACAGAGACCGAGCAACATTCATTCATTTCATCAACTCTGACGACCATATCTTGTTTTTTTAGAATTCTGATACTAAAGGTCTTTCTGCACAAGATGAAATTCTTCGTGTTTACCGTTGTGTTACTGATTGCAATTCAGGGAGGTAAGTGGAGATGCATTTGTAACGTGTCGTCGTTGTAATGTGGTTCAGGAAAAAGGTTGCTATATGGCGTGCGTTGTACTGTTTCATTTTTAGTGCCGTTAAAGGAAACTATGCAAAAGCTAATGCAGTTTGAGCTCTTCGGATCTTTTTGCCAAACTACAGAATACAGGGCCACTTTTTACCGTATAACAATTTAACAAGTATATCATTTATTTCTTGTTCTTAATCCACTGCCGAGCCAAACGAGCTACCAAATACATAGACCCAGTACTTTAACGAGTATCATTGATTTCTTGTTCTTTAATCCACTGCCGAGCCAAACAAGCCACCAAATACATGGACCTAATACTTTAACCAGCATATAAATTATTTCTCGTTCTTTAATCCACTGCCGAGTCAAACGAGCCAAACGTACCACCAAAGACATATACACGCTTTTAGCTGAATATTTCGGCGGCAGAACATTTTAGGGAAAACATTTTACCAGCTGCTTTATCCTTCCCGAAAATCCTAAATAGCTCATCATATTGCGCACCCAAAACGATACTAAGTTTGAGGCGTCATTTTACTAAAGATAACTCCAGCTTTTTGTCTAATAAATTACGGATTTGTAAGATGACTGAGGTCTTCCGAACTGCTTTTCCACCAAAACGATTCGTTAAATGCTCCAGTCTCTATCAGCTTCGGCACTTTTAAAAGCATTGAGTTAGAAAAAATAAGCTTTGACCTGTATTCTGTGGTTTTGAGCATTGGACTTACCTTTTGTTAAGAGTTTACTTTATATGGACTTGTGCATGTTCTGCTAGTTGCATTCAAGCCCTCAGTTGAATACTCTGTTTACGAGCAGAAGGCTCTGTCTCCCTGTCCCCGCGATCGAGAAGTCAAAGCGAAGCTGCGTTGCGCAGAAATTCCATATCACTAAATAAATATAAGTATGTTTTTTTTTGACCGAAGCGTTTGTGCATTTTAACTTGGGCAGTTATGCGGATCATTACTTAAGTAATGATCCGCATAAGAAGGATAGCGCTGAACGGCAATGCACGATGGAATGTCAACTTTTTTCATTGTTACAACTAGTAATCTCATTGGTTTAGACTCAAAAACCGCTTAAAAGTTAAGGTTCAAGGTGCATTTAGTCTAATTTTTTTAAGGTTTCAAGTATTTTGAGACCCAATCGCACAACATGCAATTTTTTAAAGATATTGTATTTGGGGAACTTCATCAAAGAAGCAAAATTATTAGCTATTGTCTTCTACTATTCTGATTGGTTAAGCACGAACATTTCCTAAAATTTATTTGACGCAAATGGATTTTCTTTATTTTTATAATGAAATATAATTATTAACCATCAGCTCCTCCTCTATTCTTGAAATCAAAGATATTCTATGTGGGAAATGCCGCAGAACAATGAAGTTTGCTATCGTTCTTATGTGGAGCATTACTTAAAAAAGAGATTTCGATTGCCAAATGTTTATGGAATTGTAGAGAGTTTAAAGCTACACATCAAGGCCAAATTTTGAAGCGCTAGAGCATTTCGTTCACGAGTCATTAGTGAACGAGTATTAGTCCCGGCTCTTTTAAAGTTTTTCTCACTCAATTGTATCCCTCTTTAGTTTACTCTGTTTTGATGTAGATATGTTGTGTACGTGGTCGCTATTTCGTACCTGCCCCTGTCACTCTAATTTAATTACTTAATTTTGTTATTAATGTTTAGTGTGGCCATCTTGGTGTACCACTAGCCGTCAAATTTGGCTATATTTTTCACCTTAACGAGTTTTTCATCCTCGGGTAGTCATAAAATGATAATTCCTTATCAGCAGAACTATTGTAACAATCAAAAACACAACAGTAATGAACCATAGCCGCGCAAGATCAGAATTTAACACCAGAAAGCCACGAGCCGCGTAAGATTTCTGCGATTTACCCAATAGAAATCACGTGACAGCGTTATGACGTAGACGGCGAATAAGGTCGCGTTGAGCGGCAAACATAGTAAATTCCCGCGTAAAGCCAGCCATGCGTAAAAGCGCCCACCAGTTTCGATTGGTGAATGTGTTGACAGTTGACATAATTCAATAACCAGAATATAAGTGGTCTTATGCGAATAGACGATCTTATAGCAGGCGTCCCTTCCCTTCTTCTCTCTCTTTTTTCGCGCCCCATACCCCCTCCCCGTTTACGTCTACCGCAGACTATGACATTTAAGAATCAGAAGACTTTTGCTATGCTGTAAACTTAGTCTTTAATTGTCTGAAAGGTGAACTTATGACAGATGCTATCCTTAAACTGAATGCGCATCTCTGTTGTTCAGGTCAAGCGGCGTTCGTTTCTAAAACAAGATTAAAAAGGTACCTGCCGTTAAATGAGGCCAAATGAAATTTTAAGTGATAAAGGCCTTTATTATGCAGGCAGCGTAGAAAACGAATTGAAGGTCGATCAAGAGAGGGATATTCCGACCCTTGTTTCACTTTTTTGAGGTCAGATGAACCAAAACTGAATTCGAGTCTTGTATTGTAGTCATGTAAACTCTCTATAGGTGGTTTGCAACCAATCTCTAGAGACATAGATAACAATAGTGAAACGAACAAATGCTGGTGGACGAACAAAAGGAGCTAATGAGAGAACTATTGTTTATGTCCACCAGCATGGCGGCGATGACGTAACATGAAAACCACCTTTTGTATGACACAGCGTGCCATACTATAGAGAAAGTTAGTTGTGAATTGAAATGATAAAATTTTTGCTGTTATTGTTGTTTCAGCTTATGCCATAAAGTGCTATAAATGCCAGCCCGAATCCTCCGAATTTGCAAATGTGAGGAATAAGGATGACTTCTCGAAATTGAACCTTTGCAGCAAACCAACTGACACCGTTGACTGCGCAAGCCAATTTGATGCCTGTTACACAGCCAGTGTTACTATGAACATATCACTTCTTGACATTGGCGAAATCAAGTATCACGTCGAAGACTGCGGAATAAAATCAGGGTGCAGTGACCTAAAGAAACTCACCTGTGATTCTTTGAAAACCGCATTTTCGGGAAATTCTGGCTTTGGCATTTCGGATTGCGATGTCAGTTGCTGTGAAGATGATCTGTGCAATAACCCCTCGTCATCTGTGAAAAATATCCCACCAAATGCCGCTATATTTGGGATCTTGAGTTTGGTTTCTGTGGCTTTTATGAGCGTGTTTTGAAGTAGAAGTTGAATCGCAAGTCTTTCAGAATCTCTGTAATAACGTACACTTCATAGACAAAACGAAAACTTTAGAACCACTTAGGATCAACAGACGCGACGAACTGTTTCGGCCATTACGTAAACTACCATAATAATCTTTTATGGGCAGGCTCAGCCTCACCGGGGTGTAATTATTTGAGTCCCCTTTGTTAGAATGGCACAATGGAATTCAGAGTACATGTAGGAACGCTAGCCAAGGACGTAGCATGGTGTTTCCTATAAAAATGTGCACCGTATGCAAATTGCCAAGAAGTTGAAGGACAGCACGTGCAGTTCGTACTGAAAACAAAAGAAATGGAAAAAATTAGACTTACATCAAGCACCACCCAAACCTGCATTTTAAAGAGTATTATGGTATTTTTCATAGTTTCTCAGTGGAGTAGGGAATTAGCTTTCTCGACATCACCGGCAGTTTAGTTTGTCACCCGTCAAACCCTTCACTAATCAAGTTCATTGTTTTCGTTCCCCATTAGTTTTAACTAGTTTTTAACGATTACGTTTTTACAGTTGTATCCATTTATAGTGTAAGGGCCCGAAGAAGCTTTAATTTTTTTGCAAAGCGAAATTTTGGGCACTATGATATTCCACTTTTGTTACTTATATTTTATTTTATTTGCTCTTGTTTCTGTTTTTCTGCGTAACTAAGGATCAGTTTGCCGTTTCGTTTGTTTCACTTCAAGTATCGTTCAATACACTTCTGCTGCAAATCATGACTTGCAACGCGTAGAGGCTTTAAACAAGCAAACCTCGCATGTTAAATGGAAAGCGCACGTTTAATATATTCAATTATTGGAAACATATTAACTCGCTTTGTTGTAAATAAGGCCTGCCAAGAGGAAAACTCTAAGAACATGAATTACTCGATGAGGCACTCATTACATTATCCGCGACTTATGTTGTTACCGGCCAATTCGTTGTTAGTAAGCATCAATTGCTGCCTTTGGTTTCCTCTTAGCAGAACCTTGCACGCTTATTTTTAACTTTTCGGGTTAATTACAAGTTTTATAATAACTAGGATATTTAGTTATTTTTAGTGTAGGGAGTGAAGTTGAAGTAAAAGTGCGTCGAACGGTGTAATCAAACTAAATGCAATTGCAAAGCAAATCTTTAGTACGTATGCACTGGCATACGCTGAACAAATCGTTCTATCTATGTTAAATTAGAAAAATGGTTTCAGCTGTGGAGTTCTTTAAACAAGCGATTTCCTTATCGCTACTAGTTTACTTTAAGCCGAAATTGGCTCACACTGTTGCAACTAAATTCGACACCTTCCAACTCCTTTGTTCTTACTTGGAAAACTTAATTTTTAAGTTAAATTCCGGTCACTTTTCTAACAGTTAACTTGAGTTTCTTTCGCTACAAACTTAAACCAACTTAAGATCTGTTAAACTAGCCGAATATTTCACTCTATGTGACTCGGTGTTAAAGATATTTTGCAGATTTTTGCACAAGTAAATATACCAGATTAACGAACGATCAACAGCTGAAATCATCTAATTCTTACATAACAAAGTTATTTGCTTTACAGAGAACTTGTGAAATCCAATTAAGCATTTTACCATCAATACAGGACGGATTGTAAGCTAAGGGGACTTGTAAGCCTTTGGTCTAAGAAAACTATTAAAACATCTAGACGCCTGCTTTGGTTCGTTCTTGACTCAAATTTGTCCCGTCCCAAGCGTGCGTTTCACAAAAGTCCCAAAAAACTCTGTTATGTGCAGAAATTTTACCAACAAGGATTCAATATTCGTTGATTTTGAAAGCTAAGCCAAAAATCCAAAGTTGACGAAAAACGCTGCGCTGGTTTGCGGGATAAAAACTTAATTGCCGCTCGAAATAAATTGCCTTTTAACACTATTATTTTGCCTGGGGTTTTTAGTTCCTGAGCCTGGGGGGGGGGGGGGTAGTGGCTGGGGGGGAGGGCACAATGTGCCCCCCACCTCGTAACTTCAAGAATATTAAGACTATGACAATGAAACCAAGAGGGTACATTGTACGTCCAAAAAATGTCTCCTTTGAGGTCCGCACAATGCAACGATGACGCCATATGCGTAGTTATTAGGTAATAGTTATACGGCCGCCATATTGGATCCGCCATCTTGGATTTCTGAAAATTTTCAAAACGGTTCGGCGCATGTGCACAGATTAAAATGCTCGCTATCTTACCTATTTTATCGGTTAAAAAACCACTCACATTTACTTCAATAATCACATCCTATATTTAGTTCAAACAAAGCGAAGGATGACCAAAATTCACAGAAAATTTCAACGGATTACACCAACAAAGTCAACACTGAATAAAACCTTTGGCCCGAAGGATTTATTCTATGCTCTGGCGGCTTTCATGGCTTTCATGGGTATGTATAATCATCCATTAAATCAGCTAACTGACCGCGACATTTTCATGGGCAAATTTCCCGCCAAAGTTATTAATTCGCTTCCAATTGGTCTAAACAATGAAATTAAATGAGTGTGACAGAGTTACGTCATAGCTTGCACGTGCGCCGAACCGTGAAACCCTCCCTTTTAAGGTAGCTCCATAGGGTTGCTGATAACATGGCGCGCGAGCGTTACTTTTCGAAAGCCGATTTTTCTCTGACCTCTGACTTCCAGTTTACTTAAAGCTAACAAACTGTAATGAGCAATGACCAAAATGTGTTCTACAACCATCGCTGTTAAAATAATCACTTGAGGCTATGAAATTACAAATGCCCAAACACGGACGCTTTTCAATGTTTATGCGGCTTTGATTTTGATTTTCTTCAATTTCCTTCGGTGGAATCCACTTAAAATTTCGCATCATACGTAGGGCCTGTTCAGATGAAAGTTTCCCTGACCAAAAAAGTAGGGACTACAAAGGCAGTTTCTTGCCAATTTGTGCATTTTGTCCCTGTTTAAAAATTGGCCTTGTAAAATTTTACGATAAACGGACACTAAGAGAAAACTAACAATATGTTATCTCTATGCCAAATTTTACGGAATTTCACCGAACGAATTTCAAGATATTCCAGAGGCAAGTTTGTCTTTTTGTCTTCCACAACAATTACGTCATCAGAATAGGAATTCGCCAAGATCGCTATTTGAGCATGCGTAAACTTACGAAACCACGCGCGAGGTTTGAGCCATGCAGTGAGTCCTTTCCGCTTTCCGAAAGCGACCGGACGCACCGCGGTCTTTATGTTTAGTCGTTTCAGGTGTTGAAGCAGGCACATATTTCATTTTCTTCAAGGGGTATCACGGCATTCTACTTTATCTTTCCTCGATTATTGTTCCCAAATCGCAAACTCGCATTAAGCCGCCAGCCATGTTTGATTTGACTTGTTGACATTTAAAGCTGGCGCGTGGCCAAAATACTGTTGGAGCCACCTTAAAAACCGTCCAAATTGACTCAAAATTAATCAAAACCAATAAAAAATACGCTAAATGACATAAAAATGTAAAAGTTATACCAATAAACATTGTTTTTCTTCATTCAAAGGTAAAAATATGCAAATCACAAGAAGCGTTGCTGTCAAAATCTTGTTGCTATGGAAACATCAAGTCACATGATCAATAAAATGTCATATCAAATTGTTGCCAGATAAATTATATGAAAAGGCACAAAGTTTGACGGCGTTTGAATACATATTAAGAAAGTTATGAATGCTGAAAGTTAGAGCGGGCACCTTGTGCCTTCCCCCAGGCAAAATAGGGTTAAAAATAGCTTTCGGGCCGGAAAAAGGTTTTGGCAGTTTTGAGAAACGCACACCTCGTTGTCATTAATCAGAAATCAGAAGGTGACTAAAATTCTGGATCATCTCGGCTGGAAAATTACCCCGTGTATTTTCTTGATTTCTGCAAGAAAAAATTCAAACAGATTATCCTCTGACTTTATGCGCATACCGCCAAAGAAATTCTGCCAAATATCCAGAATACATATATTTTCGTCAAAGAAATTCTGCCAAATATTAATGTCTTTTCTTATTAATAAGTCTTTTCTTATACAAAGGTTTTGCGTACTTGATTAGAAAGAACGAAAGACAGGTGGTGCACCCGTGCTCGTTTACGAGATAACAGCATCTTATTTTTTAGCGAGCTTAGCTCAAAGAAACCTCTATGTTCTAAATGTGTGTGCGCTCGTGCACGCGCTAATGACGCAAGAAAGTATGCGCAGTGAGTGATGCGTAATGCAAAACCGTGGAATCACCTTAACTAGCGACATGAGCATAAGAAGAAGCATAACAGCGCTATGTCTGGTCAAAACGGGCCCAACATAAGCATAAGCCAAAGCGCAAGCTGATTTTGCATAAAGGAGCTCAGTAAGATATTGATAACCTCGCTCCAGAGGTCCGTTCTCTAGATATCAAGAGTGAAATGAACCGCGTAACCACATTAACGTGGCGCCCCGTTGACGCGGCTTCGCCGCTAAAACGTCGGTTTTCACTTAAAATTTAAAACTTTACTCCAAAACAAAACTAAAATAGAAAACCTCACAAACACTTGAAATACAATGCGTTCCGCTACTTGCAGAAAGACACTTAGAGAGGGCCTATTTTATTTTTGAGGGGGGGAGGGGAGGTGGGGTGTTGGACAATTACAAAAACAATTCTACACAGCAAAAGTAGAGAAAAAATTCATGGACAGCGAGCTAAAGGAAAACAGGTATCGAACAATAGCGAACGAAAGATCTTGCACAACCTCAAGACGAAAAAAAATTCATGCTCAGAAAAAAATTTCCCAATCTCCCTCCCGATCAAAAATAAAAGGGTCCAGCCCTAATTGAACTCGCTGAAGCTTTGAAACAATAGATCGGACAAAATTCTGCTAAAAGTGCCATCTATCTAGTGAAATTGGGCTTTGTTGTGAACTGTCACTGCCTCAGACGCGCGATATCTATTTCCGCAAAGCCAGCGCCCTGCCGTAAAACAGAGAGCGAGCAACAGTCATTCACTTGATCAACTTCTGACGACCATACCTGTTTTGTTACAATTTTGAAACGAAAGGTCTTTTTGTACAAGATGAAATTCTTCGTGTTTACCGTTGTGGTACTGATTGCAATTCAGGGAGGTGAGTGGACATGTGTTTGTAACGTGTCGCCGTTGTGTTGTGATGGTTCAGGAAAACGGTTGCTATGGCGTGCGTTTTACTGTTTCATTATTAGTGCCTTTTTAAGAATACTATGCGAAAGCTAAATAAAAATGCAGCTTTAGCTCTTTGGATCTTTCAGCTAAACTACAGAATACAGGGTTGCTTTTTACCGTATACCAATTTAGCGAGTATATCATTTATTTCTCGTTCTTTAATCCGGCTGCTGAGCCATACGAGCCACCAAATACATAGACCCAATACCTTAGCGACTATATCAATTATTTCTCGTTCCTTAATCCACTGCCGAGCCAAACGAGCCACCAAAGACATATACACCCGATCTTTAAGCTGAATATTTCAGTGGCAGTACATTTAAAAAAAAAGAATTTACTACTGGCTGCTTCATCCTATAAAGATGATTATATTGTGCACCCAATATGATTGTGCCTAAGTTTGAGGCGTCATTTTGGTGAAGATAACTCCAGCTTTAAGTCTAATCAATTACGGACTTGCAAGGTGACTGAGGTCTTCCGAACTTCTTTTCCACCGAAAGGATTCGCCGGATGCTCCAGTCTCTATCAGTTTCGGCACTTTCAAAACAACATTGAGTTAGAAAGATAAGCTTTGAAGTGTATTCTGCGGTTTTGAGCATTGGACTTACCTTTTATTAAGAGTTTACTATATGTTTTGCTAAATGTATTCAGGCCTTGAATTTCTGTTTACGAGCGTTCGAAGACTCTGCCGTCCCTGCCACTCGCGATCGAGAAAACGAAGCTGCGATGCGCAGAAATTCCTTATCACTATTATAAGCATGTTTTTACCGAAGCGTTTTTGTTATTTCATGACTCTTGTCATACAACTTTTTATCCCCGTCCGATTTCCCTTTTTCGTTGTCTGAATCAGTAACAACGGCCAGAGAATGTAATATTTAAATATCGAAAAATATAAAGCCTGGTTTTAAGGTAATTCCAATGAAATGGAACTTACAATAGATTCTCGGTTCAAACTTTGCCTACGAGATATTCTTTATATGAGAACTTCAATTTTTAAATAATAAATGGGGGTGCCCGTGTTGGTTAAGGAGCTGTCATCATCGAATATGCCATATTATGACATTTTAGCAGTGTTTTTATAGAAGTGCATTGCTGTTATTTGAAAACTCCTCAAAACTAAAAAAAAACACGAAAACAAGATAAAGAAGACATCGCAAAAGTTGCTTGGACATAGGTATAAAAATACATACGTTTCAGACAGAAAAGTCTTAGTGCTAGGCAAATATCAGACAAAATCCGTTTTCCTGATTATAAATGCAAAACAGAGAAACTGCAGTTTAGCTCTATTTCTGTCACTTATAATATTTAAAAAATAGAAAATTCAATAAGTCTTGTACACAGATTTTGCGTACTTGATTAGAAAGGACGAAAAAAGGTGGGGTGCCCGTGCTTGTTTACAAGAAAACAGCATCTTATATTTTAGCGAGGAAACCTCTATGTTCTAAATAAGCGTGCGCTTGCACACGCGGAGCAATGACGCAAGACGTTAAGTGCGGTAAGTGATGCGTAATGTAATACCGTGGAATCACCTTAACTAGCGACATAAGCATAAGTGGAAGCATAACAGCGCTTATGTCTGGTGAAAATGGGTCCGACATAAGCATAAGCCAAAGCGCAAGCTGATTTTGCATAAAGGAGCTCAGTTAGATATTGATTCTCTCGCTCCAGAGGTGCGTTCTCTGGAAATGAATCCCGTAACCACAGAAACGTTGCGCCCCGTTGACGCGGCTTCGACGCCCACACTTCGGTTTTTATAAAAAATTAACACCTTAGGCACTCAGCTCAAGGTAGGATAATGCCACAATATTTTATAATAATGTACTTAACACGTACAATTTTATCTGCAGACAAGCTTTTAAATCTGCTGATTTTTTGCAGTTTATTGAGGTTTATTGAGTTTGAACAATTGCGAATAAAAGTTCTTGCACGACCTCAAGACGGAAAAAAAATTCAAGCTCAGAAAAAAAATTGCCCAGCCCCCTCCCCCTAAAAAATAAAAGGGTCCAGCCCTAATTGAATTTGATTAAGCTTTGAAACAATGGATCCGTCAAAATTCTGCTAAAAGTGCCATCTATCTATTGAAATTAGGCTTTGTTATAAACTGTCACTGCATCAGGGTCAGACGCGCGATATTGATTTTCGCAAAGCCAGCGCCCTGCCGAAAAACAGAGACCGAGCAACAGTCATTCACTCTTCATCAACATCTGACGACCATATCTGTTTTGTTACAATTCTGATACAAAAGGTCTTTCTGTACAAGATGAAATTCCTCGTGTTTGCCGCTGTTGTACTGATTACAATTCAGGGAGGTGAGTGGAGATGCATTTGTAACGTGTCGCCGTTGTGTTGTGGTGGTTCAGAAAAACGGTTGCTATGGCGTGCGTTGTACTGTTTCATTTTCAATGCCGTTAAAGGAAACTATGGAAAAGCTAATGCAGTTTGAGCTCTTCGGATGTTTTGGCTTAACTACAGAATACAGGGCCACTTTTCACCGTATACCAATTTAACGAGTGTATCATTTTAATTATTTCTCGTTCTTAATTCACTGCAGAGCCAAACGAGCCACCAAATACACAGACCTAATAGTTTAACGAGCATATAAACTATTTCTCGTTCTTTAATCCACTGCCGAGCCAAAGGAGCCACCAAAGATATATACACCCGATCTTTTAGCTGAATATTTCAGCGGCAGAACATCAAGGAAAAGAATTTACAAGCTGCTTTATCCTTTCCGAAAATCCTATAAAGAGAATCGTATTGTGCACCCAAACCGATACTAAGTTTCAGGCGTCATTTTACTACAGATAACTCAAGCTATAGTCCAGTAAATTACGGACTTGTAAGATGACTGAGGCCTGCGGAAGAGCTTTTCCACCGAAACAATTCGTTGGATACTCCAGTCTCTATCAGTTTTGGCACTTTAAAAAAAAAGAGTTAGAAAAGATAAGCTTTACCTTTTAGTTAAGAGTTTACTTTGTGTATGTATTGCTAGTTGCATTCAGGCCTTGAATTATTTCTGCATGTTTACGAGCCAAAGGCTCTGGCGTTCCTGCCACTCGCGATCTTGAAAGCGAAGCTGCGCTGCGCAGAAATTCCTTATCACTATTATAAGCATGTTTTTACCGAAGAGTTTGTGTTATTTTGACTCTTGTCATACAACTTCCAATAAAATAGAACTTACAATAGATTCTTGTTCAAACTTTGCCTACGAGATATTCTTTATATGAGAACTTCAATTTCAAAATAAAAAATGGGGATGCCCGTGTTGGTTGAGGAGCTTGCATCACCGAATATGCCATATTTTGGCATTTTAGCAGTGTTGTTATAGAAGTGCATTGCCATTATTTGAAAACTCCTCAAAACTAAAAAAACCCACGCGAACAAGCTAAAGAAGACATCGCAAAAGTTGCTTGGACATAGGTAAACTTTATACATTCGTTTTAGACACAAAAGTCTTAGCGCTAGGCAAATATCAGACAAAATCCGTTTTCCTGATTATAAATGCAAAACAGAGAAACTGCAGTTCAGCTTTATTTCTCTCATTTATTAAATTTTCAACAATAACAATTTAATAAGTCTTTTTCATACACAGATTTTGCGTACTTGATTAGAAAGGACGAAAAAAGGTGGGCTGCCCGTGCTTGTTTTCGAGAAACAGCATCTTTTTTTTAGCGAGCTTAGTCTCAAAGGAAACCTCTATGTTCTAAATGAGCGTGCGCTCGTACACGCGGAGTAATGACGCAAGACGTTAAGTGCTGTAAGTGATGCGTAATGTAATACCGTGGAATCACCTTAACTAGCGACATAAGCATAAGAAGAAGCATAACAGCTCTTATGTCCAGTGAAAACGAGCCCAACATAAGCATAAGCCAAAGCGTAAGCTGATTTTGCATAAAATAGCGCAGTTAGATATTGCTACTCTCGCTCCAGAGGTCCATTTTCTCAATTTCAAGAGTGAAATGAACTGCGTAACCACATCTGAAACGTGGCGTCCCGTTGACGCGGCTTCGGCGCTAACACGTCGGTTTTCACTTAAAATTTAAAACCTCAGACATTCAGCTCAGGGTAGGATATTGCTACAATATTGCATAATAATGTAATCAAAACGTACAATTTTATCTGCAGATAGGCTTTTCAATCTACTGATTTTTCTTTAAAAAAAGGCAGAAAACAAGTTTACTCCAAAATAAAACTAAAATAGAAACCTCACAAACACTTGAAATACAATGCGTTCCGCTACTTGCAGAAAGACACTTAGAGATGGTCTATTTTATAGTTGAGAGAGGGGCGGGGGGCTGTGAGTTTGACAATTGCAAAAAAATTCTTACACAGCAAAAGAAGAGAAAAAAATTCATGGACAGCGAGGTAAAGAAAAAAAGATATCGAACAATCGCGAATAAAAGTTCATGCACAACCTCAAGACGGAAAAGAAATTCATGCTCAGAAAAAAATTGCCCAACCTCCCTCCTCCTCAAAAATAAATGGTCCAGCTCTAATTGTACTCGCTGAAGGGTTAAAACAATAGATCAGTCAAACTTCTGCTCAAAGTGCCATCTATCTATTGAAATTGGACTTTGTTGTAAACTGTCACTGCATCAGACGCGCGCTGTTGATTTTCGCAAAGCCAGCGCCCTGCCAAAAAACAGAGACCGAGCAGCAGTCATTCACTTGATCAACTTCTGTCGACCAAATCTGTTTTGTTACAATATTGAAACGAAAGGTCTTTTTGCACAAGATGAAATTCTTTGTGTTTACCGTTGTGGTACTGATTGCAATTCAGGGAGGTGAGTGGACATGTGTTTGTAACGTGTCGCCGTTGTGTTGTGGTGGTTCAGGAAAACGGTTGCTATGGCGTGCGTTCTGTTTCATTTTTAGTGCCTTGAAGGAAACTATGCGAAAGCTAATAATGCAGTTTGAGCTCTTCGGATCTTTTTGCCAAACTACAGAATACAGGGCCAAGATGACTGAAGTCTTCCGAACTGCTTTTCCACCGAAACGATTTGTTGACTGCTCCAGGCTCTATCAGTTTCGGCACTTTTAAAAACTATTGAGTTAGAAAAGATAAACTTTGACCTGTATTCGGTAGTTTTGAGCATTGGACTTTCCTTTTGTTAAGAGTTTACTTTATTGTGCATGTCAGTGCTAGGTATTTCTGTTTACGAGCAGAAGGCTCTGCCGTCCCTGCCACGCGCGATCGAGAATTAAAAAGCGAAGCTGCGATGCGCAGAAATTCCTTATCACCGTGATTACAAGCATGTTTTTACCGAAGCGTTTGTATTATTTCATGACTCTTGTAATACAACTTTTTATCCCCGTCCGATTTCCCTTTTTCGTTGTCTGAATCAGTAAAAACGGCCAGACAATGTAGTATTGAAATATCGAAAATTATAAAGCCTGGTTTTAAGGTACTCCGATTCCAATGAAATAGAACTCACAATAGATTCTTGTTCAAAGTTTGCCTATGAGATATTCTTTATATGAGAACTTCAATTTCAAAATAAAAAATGGGGGTGCCCGAGTTGGTTAAGGAGCTGTCATCATCGAATATGCCATATTTCGGCATTTTAGCAGTGTAAGTTGTTTTAGAAGTTTATTGCCGTTATCTAACAAACTCCGCAAAACTCAGAAACTCACAAAAACATGCTAAAGAAGTCGATATCGCAAACATTGCTGGGACATAGGTAAACTTTTTACATTCGTTTTACACAGAGACATCTATGCGCTAGGAAAATATCAGACAAAATCCGTTTTCCTGATTGCTGAAATGCAAAACAGAGAAACTGCAGTTCAGCTCTATTTGTCTCATTTATTAAATTTTCAACAATAGAAATTTAATAAGTCTTTTCTCATGGAAAGGTTTTGCGTACTTGATTAGAAAGAACGAAAGATAAAGGTGGGGTGCCCGTGCTAGTTTACGAGAAAACAGCATCTTATTTTTTTGTAGCGAGCTTAGTCTCAAAGGAAACGGCTCTATGTACTAAATGTGCGTGCGCTCGTACACGCGCTAATAACGCAAGAAGTTATGTGCAGTAAGTGATGCGCAATGCAAAACCGTAGAATCACCTTATGTAGCGGAATAATCATAAATGGAAGCATAACAGCTCTTATGTTCAGTAAAAACGGGCACGATATAAGCATAAGCCAAAGCGTAAGCTGATTTTGCATAAAATAGCGCAGTTAGATATTGCTACCCTCGCTCCAGAGGTCTGTTCCGTCTAAATATCAAGAGTGAAATGAATCGCGTAACCACAGAAACGTGGCGCCCCGTTGACGCGGCTTCGCAGCCTACACGTCGGTTTATACTAAACATTTAACACCTTAGGCACTCAGCTCCTGGTAGGATATTGCCACAATATTGCATAATAATGTCATCAAGACGTACAATTTTATCTGCGGACACGCTTTTAAATCTGCCGATTTAATTGAGGTTTTTCTGTCAGTACACTTGAAATTCAATACGTTCCGCTACTTGCAGAAAGACCCTTGAACAATTTCGAAAAATAATTCTTGCAAGACCTCAAGACGGAAATAAAAACCATGGTCAGAAAAAAATGCCCCCCCCCCCCCCCCCCCCCCCCCCCCCTCCCCTCAAAGATAATATGGTCCAGCCCTAATTGAACTCATTAAAGCTTTGAAACAATAGATCAGTCAAAATTCTGCTAAAGTGCCGTCTATCTAGTGACATTTGGCTTTGTTGTGAACTGTCACTGCAAAAAACAGAGACCGAGCAACAGTCATTCACTCTTCATCAACTTCTGACGACCATATCTGTTTTGTTACAATTCTGGCCCCGATTGTTCAAAAGGTGGATAGCGCTATCCACTGGATAAATCATTATCCAGTGGATTGGCATTAGCAAAACCAATTGTGTTATCCACTGGACAGTGATTTATCCGGTGGATAGCGCTATCCACCTTTTGAACAACCGGGCCTGGATACTAAAAGTCTTTCTGCACAAAATAATTTCTTAGTTGCGACATGGAACAAGCGGGATCTTATGAAGTGTGACTTAACTCTTTTATTTGAATCTCATGGAACGTTTCGATCAATTCCCGAACATTCGCAAAGATTACCGAAGTCTTCCGACTATTATCCGAATCTTACCGCAGATTTCCGAGGATTAAAGTTTCGATTATTTTTTAATGATGCCGGAAAAAGCAACCTTTGCTGGCTGGCTGGTTGCGAGCCCCGGGTTGCGAGGTGCAGTGTAAATTATTTACTTGGAATCTGAATATCATGTAACGTAAACGCTTAAAGAATCCGTATTAACGTCGCGGGGGACAGGTTCCGCTCATCAGTATGCATTTATGAAAAGAGTATGCACGAAATGCAACGGCTGATACCGAAAATGCGCGAAATATTCACGAACAGGCTCCGTAATGTT
Source organism: Dendrophyllia cribrosa (assembly GCA_024195265.1). Lineage (NCBI taxonomy): Eukaryota > Metazoa > Cnidaria > Anthozoa > Scleractinia > Dendrophylliidae > Dendrophyllia > Dendrophyllia cribrosa. The sequence goes on along the minus strand of JAJLRJ010000005.1, from coordinate 38,657,802 downwards.
TCTGCATCAACAATTGCACGTGCAAAGCGCTGTCTGGTAGAATACACTATTTTGCAACGCATCGTTTTTCTGCATGAAGTGTTGACATTAGTTAATTATTGACTCGCTCTCATATTTTACACACGCGTATTATTGATTATTGCATTGCATTTTTTAAAACTGTAATTCATGAATCTAATTCGCAACTGTCTGTATCGCGTTGAATTACGTTTTAATGGAAAACACGCTTTTGGAAGGAGACGGTAATCCCACATTCTAATAAAAATTCATTCATTCATTCATTCACCAACTTGTAATGTCCGCTTTAATATTACAGGTTTCGTGTTGTTTGGCGTCCGCGTCCCCTTAATAGAGGGGTCCGCTGAATACAGGTTCGATTCTGGGTTCGATTAACAGTAAATATGGGACGAAAATTTCGAGACCCAAGCTGGTGTCTGCTTAACAGATAGTGTCCGCTTGATAGAGGATTCACTGTACTCTGTATGTGACAAATCCAGTGACATTTATTCTTGGCTTTCCGGTTTACGTCATATCATGTCATATCAAAATTCAGAAGCATTAAAAAACATATTACGATTCCCAAATGTTATGGAATTGTAGAGAGTTTAAAACTACACATCTCGGCCAAATTTTGAAGCGCCAGAGCTTTTCGTTCACGAGTCATTAGCGAATGAGTATTATTTCCGGCTCTTTTAAAGGTTTTGTCACTCAATTGTATTCCTCTTTAGTTAACTGTGTTTTTGATGTACATAAGTTGTGTACGTCGTCGCTATTTCGTGCCTGACCCTGTCACTCTAATTTAATTACTTAATTTTGTTCTTAACGTTCAGTTCCTTATTAAAATTATATGATTTTTGTTGTAATTGTTGTTTCAGCGTATGCCATAAAGTGCTATAAATGCCAGCCCGATTCGTCGAAATTTGCAAATGTGAAGAATAAGGATGACTTCTCCAAATTGAACCTTTGCAGCAAACCAACTGACACCGTTGACTGCGCAAGCCAATTTGATGCCTGTTATACAGCCAGTGTTACTATGAACATATCACTTCTTGACATTGGCGAAATCAAGTATCACGTCGAAGACTGCGGAATAAAATCAGGGTGCAGTGATCTAAAGAAACTCACCTGTGATTCTTTGAAAACCGCATTTTCGGGAATTTCTGGCATTGGCATTTCGGATTGCGATGTCAGTTGCTGTGAAGATGATCTGTGCAATAACCCCTCATCATCTGTGAAAAATATCTCACCAAATGCCGCTATATTTGGGATCTTGAGTTTGGTTTCTGTGGCTTTTATGAGCGTGTTTTGAAGTAGAAGTTAAACCGCAAGTCGTTCAGAACCTCTGTAATAACGTATACTTCATAGACAAAGCAAAATCTTTAGAACCACTTAGAATCAACAGACGCGACGAACTATTTCGGCCACTCCGTAAACTACCATAATAATCTTTTATGTGTAGGCTCAGCCTCACCGGGGTGTAATTTTTCAAGTCACCTTTGTTAGAATAGCACAATGGAATTCAGAGTACATGTAGGAATGCCAGGACGTAGCATTGTGTGTTCGTATACAAATGTGCACCGTATGCAAATTGCCAAGAAGTTGAAGCATAGCACGCGCAGTTCGTACTAAAAACAAAAACAAAACCAAAAAAATGGAAAAATCAGGCTTACATCAAGCACTACTCAAACCTGCACTTTAAAGAGTATTATGGTATTTTTCATAGTTTCTGGAGTGGGGAATAGGCCATTTCCGAGTTACGTTATGCCTCGTTGTCAAAGCGAGGCTAGGTGCACAACCTTTCATATGGAAATGAGTTTTTATTGAAATGCAAATAAAACTCATTACCATATGAAAGGTTGTGCACCTAGCCTCGCTTTGACAACGAGGCACAACGTAACTCGGAATTGGCCTATTAGCTTTCTCATTACTGGACAGTTCAGTTTGTCACCCGTCAAACCCTTCACTAATCATATTCATTGTTTTTGTTCTCCATTAGTTTTTAACTATAACGTTTTTACAGTTGTATTCATTTATAGCATTAGGCCCCGAAGAAGCTTTAATTTTTTGCAAAGCGAAATTTCGGGCACTATTATATTCCACTTTTGTTACTTATATTTTATTTTATTTGCTTTTGTTTCATCTGTTTTTCTCCGTTTCGTTTGTTTCACTTCAAGCATCGTTCAATACTTGAAGTATTAATGAATACTGATCTAGGTCTGGAAGCCCAGATCCGGCCTTTCTCAACGGTTTGTTGCAGTGATCGTGCATTCTATGTCTTGTTTGTAATAGATAAAATACCGTAAAATTCCGAAAATAAGCCACTAGGCTTATATTTTTCAAAGGACATTTTTGGTGTTAGAACAAAAGAAGAACAATAGAATCACGGGATAAAGGGCTTCGGTATGAGCGGCAGAAAACATATTCACTCGCTTTATTGTAAATAAGGCCTGCTAAGAGGAAAACCCTAAAAAATTACTCGATGAGGTACTCAAGTCATTACATCGTTCTTAGAAAAGCCAATTCCGCGACTTATGTTGTTACCGGCCAATTCGTTGTTAGTAAGCACCAATTGCTGCCGAAAATCATAAGTAAACGAACATTAGATTTATCAACAAACAACTGCCTCGATCTGGTTTCCTCTTAGCAGAACCTTGCACGCTTATTTTTAACTTTTCGGGTTAATCACAAGTTTTATAATAACTAGGAATACTGCCTTAGTTATTTTTAGAGTAGGGAGTGAAGTTGCCTCGATTGTAAAAGTGCGTCGAACGGTGTAATCAAACCAAATGCAATTGCAAAGCAAATCTTTACTACGTATGCTCTGGCATACGCTGAACAAATCGTTCTATCTATGTTAAATTAGAAAAATGGTTTCAGCTGTGGAGTTCTTTAAACAAGCGACTTCCTGATCGATCGCTACTGGTTTAAGCCGAAATTGGCTCATACTTCGTATAATAATAAGTTTTCTGAATCACGTTAAAATCTTAGCTCTGCGTCATTTTATCGACACCTTCCAAGTTCTTTTTATTCTTACTTGGGAAATTTTAAGTTAAATTCCGGTCACTTTTTTAACAGTTAACTTGAGTTTCTTTCGGTACAAACTTAGACCAACTTAAGATCTGTTAACTAGCCGAATATTTCACTCTATAGGAATCCGGTGTTAAAGATATTTTGCAGATTTTTGCACAAGTAAATATACCAGATCAACGAACGATCAACAGCTGAAATCACCTAATTCTTACACGAAGTTATTTGCTTTTCAGAGAACTTGTGAAATCCAATTAAGCATTTTAATTTTACTATCAATACAGGACGGATTGTAAGCTAAGGGGACTTGTAAGTTGTAAGCCTTTGGGCTAAGAAAACTATTAAAACATCTGGACGCCTGCTTTGGTTCGTTTTTTACTCAAATTTGTCCCGTCCCAGGCATACGTTATTTAAAAGTCCCGAACCGCTTCGGGCCCGAAAAACTCTGTTATGTGCAGAAACTTTATCAACAAGGATTCAATATTCGTTGATTTTGAAAGCTAAGCAAAACATTCCGAACTTGACGAAAAACGTTGCGCTGGTTTGCGGGATAAAAACTTCATTGCCACTCAAAAGAAATTGAATTTTAAAAATAGCTTTCGAGAGTTTTGAGAAAGGCACGTCTGGTTATCATCAATCGGAAAACGGAAGATGACTTAAAATTCTGGATCAGCTCGGCTGGAAAATTACCCCGTGTAAATTTTCTTGATATCTGCAAGAAAAACTTCAAACAGATCATCGTCTGACTACATATATTTTCGAACACCAAAAATGGTAAAGCTTGCCTTTACATGTCTCCACTGTCCTTCTAGTTGCTCGTATGTTTTCCGTATGTTTTCCGTATGTTTTTACGGTAAGGTTTCATGTGTAGGGGCGGATCCAGGGGGGGTGAAATGGGTGAATTTTCACCCCCTCCCCCCCCCCCCCCTTTTCTGAGACCCTTTCTTTCTTTTTTCTTAAGTTTTTCTCAAATAAATAATATTTTATTTCTCTGATATCTTTTTTGAGGTGAATTTCACCCTCCATTTCAAAATCCTGGATCCGCCCCTGATGTGTGTGGCCATACTTGTCCAGGTTTACATAAGTCAGTATAAAATCGGATGGACGAGATAAGCGCATGTGTTTTCTTTAGCCATAAGATCATGGCGCTTGAAAATCTGAGGGGCGGGTGTTTCAGAGAAATGCTTCCCTTTCTACGGTTTATCACTTAAAGTGTATATGACAGATATTTTTTCATCTGCTTGATGGAATCTACATGGCGTTTTGATAAGAAAATCGAAAAGAGTGTTTTCGACATCGATTTCTTTTCCGTGTTTTAGCCGTCAAAAAACGTGAAATTTCACTTCCGGTGGGTTACAAAACCGCGCAAGAAGAAAGACTGGAAATAGTCCGCTGTGATGTCAATACAAGAATACCGGTATCGCGGTTTCTCGGTTCCTCGCATTTTTTGGTGCGCCCTGAGGAAGAAACATGGTTCTATTGAGGTGTGTTGTCTATGGTTGTAGTAACACGCACCAAAAAACGGAGGAACTGGGAAATCGCGACACTGGCATTCTTGTACTGACGTCACAGCGGACTATTTCCAGTCTTTCTTCTTGCGCGGTTTTGTAACCCACCGGAAGTGGAATTTCACGTTTTCAGACGGCTAAATCACGGACAAGAAAAATCGATATCGAAAAACTTTTTTCGACTTTCTTATCAGAACGCTATGTAGATTCCATCAAGCAAATAAAAAAATGTCTGTTATATACACTTTAAAGTGCACCTAAACCCCAATTTTTTTTTCTGTTAATCAACTCAATGTACGTTGAAAAGTCGAATACTGAAATATTTCTTGTTTATAACGTCGCGTTAGTGAGTTATAGAGATTTGAATTTACTAAATGCTAATTAGATGACGTCAATTGCAGACTCGATTATTATACAACTACTTGTTTCCACCTCCAAGTAATATTTTTTTTACAAATCATTTGACTATAAACAGTTTTTTTAGTATTTCTTAAATTGGTTATCCTTAAGCTGTGAACTGCGTAATGTAAATTGAAGCAGAAATAATGGTAAAGTCTGCATTTGACGTCATCTAATTAGCATTTTGTAAATTCAAATCTCTATAACTCACTAACGCAACGGTAAAAACAAGAAATATTCCACTATTCGACTTTTCAACGTACATTGAGTTGATTAAAAGAAAGAAAAATTAGGGTTTAGGTGCACTTTAACAACTGAGTAATCAATTCTTTTTAAGAGATGTATTTTAATATCGGTAGTCAACATGAGAACAAATAAGCACTGTCAGGATTAATCAAAGGACTCTAAGAGCCATCTCGTGAATACGAAACAACGTAAGGTTAATTTTAGTTGTTCTTTCTGTTTTGGGGGTAATTAAGTTTCAAGCTTTTGATAATGAAAAAGATATCCATTGTTTTAGCCAGCAAGAAAGTAAACCGTGCCTAAACCTTGTAATTCGAAGTTAACATTTATAAGCGGGGTTGAGGAGGGGGAAGCTTGGGGTTATTTTACTGTTACTAAATTCGCTAGGAGAATCTACGCTTTCGCGGGTTTCATGCCTTTGCGAGCAGCGTGCAGCGATTAAGCGAATAAGTCAATACGAAACAACGTTCAGACGCTCACCTCTGCTATGAGTTTTGCTGTACGGACGACCTATAGTATTTGGAACCGGAAAATATATGTGCAAGGCCTTTGCAGTAATCAGCTAATGGACAGAAAAATAAATAAGAATTCTTCAGCGTTTCTATAAGAAGTCAGTAATACATGTACTTAAGTAAGATCCACTGTAATGTCAGTTTTTTCTGGGGAAAGGGAGAGGACACTTCGTGACGCTTACATGACGTCTCGGGTGGGGCCGGGGGCGAGCGGGATTCCGCTGACCGGAAATGACCTTTAATGGATCGCGGGCTCAGGCACCGGAAGTGACATAACCTATGACATGTCAATCAAATAGGGACCTGTCAATCATTTGACGTCATCCCACGTGATCTGTCAATCATATGACGTCATCACAATGCTGCCTCCTGATTGGCTACTTCCTATACCGGGGCCTCTTACTACTACAATGACTTCTAAAGTCACCTTTCTATGATGTTAGTTTCTATTCTCTATCGCCGCGCTCAGCCGAATAGAACACATTTCCCATGTAAACACTACAGACAATTGGAGGGAGCCGACCAGCCATCTGGACCAGCCATTTTATTAACAGTAAAGTAAAACTATTACAATGTCTGTCTGTATAAGCACATCGCAAACCATGGCCCCCGTAAGGGAAGCCTGTTTTAAAGACAGTATTAATTGTAAATGGTACGAAAAATTGAAATTTACTTAACGTTAGAGCGGTGATTAAGCCGGATGCGAAAAACCAGTGGAAAAACTCCTAATTCGGAGAAAAAACTGGAAACGTATTCTCCAAACCAATGCAGAACCACCTTAACCTCTGGAGTTTAAAGGTTGAAAATAACTGTTTATAGCGGTACAAAAACATACATGTAGTATGCAAAACATTACCCCGAGCAAAGTTGTAGGATGGCTGATTGGCGTCAAGTGAATAGCACGAATCAAGGAGTGGTATAAATAGGCAAAAACTGCGAATGCCAAGGATGGTAATGATGCGTATCAGCCCATGGGAAATACATTTTACTTCAGGGACCGCGGAGGGGGACGGGCTGGTAGGGCCGCGGCCCCACCACTTTTTTGCGCACCCGCCCCCTCTTTTTTTCGATTTTCAATATGAAAAAATTATTTTCAATTGTCAGCCCTCCTACTTTTCACCTTGCTCCGCGGTTCCTGTACTTAAATTATTATACAGTTACGCGGATTAGCTGTGAACAGTCTTTGATTTTATGGGTGTTTCCATACAAACTGCTAACCAAATCGTTTACTGATGTAACCGGAAATATCAGTTGATTTTAGACTACATTACAGGAGGGGGGTGAATAGGTTCGCGGATCGGCGGATTTGGTCTTGAAAAACGCACGGATAGCAGATTTTAGCAATAAATTAAGCGGATTTGCAGATTCGAAAATTACCGTAGATCGCGGATCAACTGAAAATTTTGGGCCAGATTCCGGACTTTGTCTATCTAGAAGTCCGGATTGTGGAGCCGATCATTATTTTTTTGGTCGGCCTTGGACGGTATGTTGGTGTTTTCAGGTGACTACTTTTTTCAGTTTCACCAGCAAAGGCAGAAAACTTCGAGTAAAATCTAAATACTGCACAAGAGAAACAAAACAAATCAGTATATATATTTACCTGTGTGCAGTATACATGTATTTATACTGCGGAAACTTTTCAAGTAATGCGGATCCGGATTTGAACGAAAGTAACGTCGGATCGACGGATCAGTCGGGCCAAAAAATAGCCCGGATCGGCGGATTGGCATACCCCTATTAACCCCCCCCCCCCCCCCCCCCCCCTACCTTGTAGACTCATTTTTTTAGCTGTCTATCAGTCAAGTGAGTGTGTGGTGTGCACGCAATCGCGTGTTTTAGTCGTTGGAAAATGCATTACAGAAACCATACCGCAAAGTATTCTTAATTGTAAACGTAAAAACAGTCCGGTACAAGTTGGAAACGCGACGTGGCAATCCCTTCGTATTCTGTCTCACGCGAATGAGGATTTATTAAAGACTGCAAGTCACCGTTCGTGTGGCAAATATCAGTTGTCATTTTGCATAAAATAAGAACTAGAGAACTTTTGGCGTTTTTATAGCGAAAAGAAGTTGTTAGGTATATTGGGAACAATACAGTGCATTTTAGACTTGCCACAAGTCGACTGCGAAGCCCCCGAGAGCGCGACGAAGTCGCGAAAAGCGAGCGACGAAGTCGCGTTCTCCGCCCGACCACCCAAAACGAGAAAACGAAAAACGGACTTTGAGAAAGTCTAAGTGCATTTTGACGCATTGACAAAGTTCGGGAAAGTCTGCGTTTTGAGAGATATTAGAATTTACAGAGACATTTACGTTTAAGGTAATTGCTGCCGGCAGGCAGTCTACTAATCGTGTAGAATCGAGAATTGAGAATTCTGACGGTCCTTCTGTCCTTCTGTCTGTCTCGGTTTTCCGAAAATAACAATGCATTGTTTGAGAACCAATCAAAAGCGGAGGAAGATCGACTACGAAACCGTCGGCAGTCTCGGGAGAGCCTCGGCATCCAATGAAAACAAAGTGATGACAAGCCGACTCGAGCATGCATGGATGCACGACTTAAAACATATTTGTTTCGACGCCATTTTCGACTGGTTCAAGGTTTTTCCGCTATCCATTCGACTTGGTTAATGTCTAAAAGTACGCTGAAAATCAGTTAAACATAGACAAAGGTTCTTCTCAGGGCCAACATAGTTGCTGGATGTCTGTGGAACAAAACGCTGTCTTGGGAATCTGCATGCACGTTATTTTACGGTTTCATGATATGGAGTATTGGAATAGTGTGAGCAGTCTAACAAAGACGCGCGTTAACCTTCCAAAACAAGAAGACACAGCACAGGTAGCGTGCGAGATCGCACTGTGTCAAAAGACTAGAGTGAGTACTGAAAAATTCAAATTGATGCCTACTTTGTACTTACCGTCGAATAAAAGGCCGTATATCAAAGTTTCCCGACGGTTGTTATTTGTTTTAGCTAAATCTCGTAACTAGCTTGTCTGTGTTTCCGACACTTTAAAGTTAATGCAAATGATATCTTCCTCTTAGTGTTCTATAAGCATTTCGTGTACAACAATGTTTCGTGTACAATGGTACTTAGTTTTAATTTGGGGTAGTCTGACCCGAAACCCTCAAAATCATCATCCCTAGCGCTCCACTCGGACGCGCTTCTCTCGTTAATATAAATAGGAGAAAGAAAGACGACAAATTGATTTGTCCGGCGTTTGACAGTTCTGGTTTCAATTCGACCAATCAGGTCTAAACTAAAGGTGCTGTTACACCCCCCCCCCCCCCCCCCCCCCCTCCCCCTCCCGAAGGAGTGGTACCCCCTATAATGGACTATACGGGGATGCTTTGCCCGAAACTGGAGGTATATAAAAGGGTAGTGATTTCACGAGTTGAAGTATAGAAAGGAGTAGAGAAAACTGCCATTTAGGTCTCACGTAACGGCGAATTTGTCTCTTAAAGTATCTTAATGTTTATGTTAAAGTAAAGTGAGTACATGAGTAAACGTTGATCACATGTTAGCCAATTTTTCTTTTATCATTACAAAATGTATCAGGGATGTAAGTCAACTAGGTGTATGAAAGGGGTACCATTTTAAATGGAAGGTATAAATGGTTTTCGCTCGCGTGACCTTCAGTCCTGTGGGACTCAAATGACAACGGCCATGTTGGTGCGCATAACAAAAGAAGTTCATTAAAATTCTTTTGTAGGTGTGCACCAACATGGCCGCCATGACGTAACGTGAAAACCACCCATACTGGATAGGGTTACCTTTTCTTTTAAAAACAGTACATAAAGGGTAAGGGTTTGGACCCTCCCCCTTCCCGGATGGGGCTGTTACACGAGGCAATTTGTTCTCGGAACTTGTAACGCAACACCGACAAGAATATTACGTGACAAGTTGCAGCTGACATGTCACATGTCACACGCATGCAACTTGCCTGGCAACGAATATAACTGAAATTTTCTTCGTTAGCAAGTGTATTTGCCTATAGGTAGTGTTTGTGGGAGGGCGGGCGAGGGGGGGGGGGGGGGGGGGGGGGGGGAGGGGTGGAGGCTAATAACCGAGATATTACGTTCGGTAACGCTCCATCCCTGGTTTCCCTTCTAAGGAGAGAGCCGGTTATCTCGCTACGATCCCCTCCAATCAGCAAAACAACTACACAGACAGTAAGTTATACACCGTGGTAGTTAAGTAAATACATGTACGTTTATTACGGTTTTCCATGAAATCTCGCTAACACAGAACGTGGTTAACTTGTAATTATTTACTCAATTCCGTTCCAACTCAACGAGATAAAAATAATGAATCCTGTTGAACGTCTATACTATGCTAGTCATTACAAAACTGCTCCATTCCGTACTTTTGCCAACAAGGTAAACAGATGAATATGATTATATGAAAATCATATGTGAACTGCGGATGAAACATGAACGGGATCCCGTTCAAGCCTGAATTTTTTTTCAGGTTGCTTTTTCAACTGCTTAAGTTGATAGCATACTGCGAGGATCACAAATTTCACTCAAGGTAAACAGAAAAAGAAATGGAGCGTGCACTGTACTCCTCTGGTGAAACGATAGTCTGCGAATACAGCCGTCTTTTCGCTAACAATGCAACCGAAACACAACCGGCGTTGCGTTTTCTCGTTTTTCAGTCATGGTTATTGTGCTTAGAACCAATAGTTACCGGGGAGCCTGGGGACAAGACAAATAGAGTGGCTGTATTTGCAGTCTGTGCCATTCTCGTCCCCAGAGCCACTTGGCCCTCTTAACCGCCAGAGCCTGAGTACGAGGCCCTCGTACTCAGGCTCCAGCGGTTAAGAAGGCCAAGCGGCTCTGGGGACGAGAACGAGTCTGTGCAAAATCAGTGTTCAAAAAGAAGAAAAGTAATCTGCCCTTCTAGTGGATCTTGAGGCTTGCGGTTCAACTTCTACTTCAAAACAAAAGCCATAGTAACCAAACCCAAGATGCCAAATTTAGCGATATTTGGTGGAATATGCGTGCTTTTGACAGAAGATGTTGTGGTTGGGGGATTTGTGGCTGGAGGTCCCGAGGGGTTATTGCAGAGATCCCCCTCACAGCAACTGATATCGCAATGCGAAATGCCAAAGCCAGACATTCCCGCAAATGTGGTGTTCAAAGTGTCACAAGTGGCTGTTTTAAGCTGGTTGCACCCTGATTTAATTGCGCAGTTCAAGACGTAATACTTGATTTCGCCATGAAGATTAACCAACGATATGTTGTAAGTTAATCCGACACTGGCGGTGTAGCAGGCATCAGCAATGTTTCCGATGTTTGGATCTTGACTGCAGTCAACTGTGCCAGTTGGGTTGCTGCAAAGGTTTAATGCAGAGATGTTTTCCGCACTCACAACACTTGCCATGCTTGCGTAGTCGGGCACGCATTGATGGCACCTTATGGCATACGCTGAAACAACAACAAAAATAAAAAAATCATACATTTTTATTCACAACTAACTAATGCCCCATTCACACCAACGGTTAAACATGTTTAAATGTTGTTTAGTTTAACTAGGTTTTTAGCCTCTATCTTGAAAAGTTTTAAATGTATATGACTCAAACTACCTGGAATGGTTGTAAAGTCAATAAAGTTTCTTTTAGTAAAGATTTCACTCGAAATATTACCGGAGGTTAAGAGATATTTTTCTAAACCTGTTTTAAACTAAACAACATTTAAACATGTTTAAGCGTTGGTGTGAATGGGGTATAAGGCATGACTGTTTAGTCATGTTTTCGCGACAGACAAAAATACAAGACGCGAATTTATTTGTGATTCATCTGACCTCAAAAAAGTGAATTTGCTTCTCTTTGGTGGCTAATAGATGCCATAAGGATTTTTGCCTTTTAATCAGAAATTTTTACTTTTATTTCAAATAAAGTTTCATTTTTTTAAAATTTCATTTGCGAAATTAAACGATTTTTAAAATAAAGTTTCTTGTTTTTCTATATTTCAGTTGCTGAAATTGAAATTGTTTAATTCTTTTATTGGCACGAAAACAACTAAAAATTAATTAATAAAGCAAGTGAAAAAAAAGTTATGGGTCAATGGCCTAAAACTGCCATATATAGACCAGGATGCATTGTAGCATCTAATGTCATGCTTTTCGCGGGACTCAGTCCGTTCCAATATGGCGGCTACCAAAATGAATCTGCAACGATGCCAGGAAACAAGACATTCACAAAAGAAAATGCTTATTGAGTATGTTAAACAAGGCCTCCGTCGTGAAAAAGTTCTTGTCTTTCATGAGGAGAGATATTGGTGTGTCAACAAAGCCGTCAGCTACGCAGGCCATTTTTTGCCAGCTCACCCTTGCCACGCAACCCGCCTTTTTCGGGCATCATTTGAAAATAAGTGAAAACTTTAATGACTTCCAAGCAATCATCCGAAATCTGCGGTAAGATTTGGATAATAGTCGGAAGACTTCGGTAGTCTTCGAAGGTGTTCGGGAAGGGGCTCTGAAGGCCTGGCTAAACTAGGAAACACTGTTGCAAAAACATTGTTTCCTGTAATGTTTCCGGGTCGGCTAAATTAGCAGGAAGCAAATCAATTGTTTTGCTGCCCCGGTGGCTAAACGAGGAAACATTGTTTCGGAAACGAAGGGGCATACATGCGCATTGTTGTATTCCCGCCGGTCCGCTCGCCGTTGTTAGGAAACATTTTTAATGAGCAGCACTGGAAACTAGTCAACATTGCTTTCATGGTGGCTAAACTCTGAAACATATGTTTCGGAAGCAGAGGAGGGACGACTGCCGTCCCACAATACCACGAAATCGCATTTCTGTCACGCTCTCAAAGATGGCGCGGAATTTTCTAAGAAATACAGTGGAGTGAGGTGCTGGTTTCTTATTGTTCCGTTAGACGAAGTGGAGGTTAGATACCAGTTTTGTACTTTCGAACTTGTTAACTTTTTATTTGTTTTCTTTTTTGGAACAGTTGGCCGGCTTTTAATGTAAACTAGTGTATCCAAAAGATAGTAATTGCGGCGGTAAATTTGTTGTAATAATGCTGTTTTATCGCCTCGCTGGTATTACAGAATTTTTCTTTCGTTTTTTGAGGGAAAGCAAAGCAAATGTAAGTGGGATGAATCGACGAAAACTCCAGCTGATAAGACTAATTTTGTTTTGTAATTCACGCATCAAGTTCTTGCAATGTCTGTAGAATATTGTTGAGCAAAGGACGCGTTCACCACGAGGAAGGTGTGAAAATTTAGGTTTAACTTAATTATTGATAATGAATATGTTGCGTTACTAGCTAGCCGTATCGTATTCGCGTCTCCACGCGCTCAGCTCAGTCTCATCGACCGCTGTCGGAGTGATTTCAAAATAAATTTGTCTTTTATTCCGTACAATCTTCGAAAATCTTTGCTATCCAACGGTCCTATCACCATGCCTCACAGTCCTCGCTCAACTCGCGGTAGTCTTCGACACTTCAGTTCCGATTACGACTGGCACATGTTGGACCAAAATATTACAAATCTGGCAGCCAACAGCTTGAAGCAGCAAGCGAGGCTATTGTTCGTGGCGCAGTGAATTCTGGCCCAAAATGTGTGTGTGGCGCAGTGAATTCTGGCCCAAAATGTGTGCGTGGCGCAGTGAATTCTGGCCCAAAATGTGTGCGTGGCGCAGTGAATTCTGGTAAAAAGCGATCAAATCGAGATTTTTTGTAGCTTATATTTTTTTCTCATATATTTCTCTTAAATCCTGATTATGTTGCTGCTCACTCGCTACGCTCGTTCCGCAGCAATTATTTAGGTTAACAATGTAAGGTATTTTGACCTCGTGCCACGGGTCAATGACCTTGTTGAAATAAATCGTTCGTATTCATTAATAAGAAGGAGTAATTAGCATTTTCATTGATATTCGTCGCATTGTATTGTTATTGCTTTGAACAGTTCTAAAATGCTCCAAAATGCTCCGCGATATCGTCCTGAAAATGTATTGTAAAAAGCGCTTAGATTCTACTTGCAATATGAGACACGGGCATTACAAAACTGAGACAGCACGCGTACGACTCCCACTCGTCACAAAAATGTATTTTAAAAGCCTGAAGTTTAAATGCTTTTCCAGTAAGATTTTAGAGAGAATTGCGCCTTTAGATCACAGTTATGAATTTGTTCTCTTCGATGATATGGACTTTTTGATCTCGACGGATTATCTCTCAAATTGATGGGAGGATTTCATGCTGTCCAGAGCCGTTTATAGAATTGTTTTATTTCTTTATGCCGTTGTTCGGTGCTAGCTCTATTGGTATACATTGCGGTTTCTTTGGCTCACTTTTGTTGCAAGATAAATACTTATCGGCTAAAGTTTGTTATCGCTTTGAAACTGCTAGGATCGTTAAATTTCTCACGCCGTGATTTAATGTCTGAAGTCTGCGGTGTGCAAGACTTGTGAGAAAGTGTTTCCGGCATCACGGATATAGGCGTCTTAGATGCGAGTCTCAAAAAGCCGCATTCTACAAGGCACTGCAATGAAATCATGAATTCTTGCAATAATTTTTAGTTCCTTAGTAATTAGTTCTGTAGTTGAGTAGTGTGTCTCAGTGGAGCTAGGATAAACCTCCGTTGTTTTGTAATAGCGTTTGATTTGGCATCCAACAGATAATCTGCAGCATGGTTGCTGTTTTGTAAATCTCACGGATGCTAGTAAATTCTAACATTCTTTCCTTAAAGTGCCCCTATGAGAAAATTGAAAATTGCACGCAGATCAAGTCCAAAGTTTTTGTTGCTTTTCGCGTGATTTTCAATACTTATTGTTATTATAATTTCAACCCGTGAGGTATTTTTGAGCCTTTGACGTCACTTTCTCCCATTCACAACCAAGCCTTGGAACAAGGTTGATTAATGGCGGCTGTAAATTCTCAGAAATAAATGTCAAAATAAAATGACTTCTGATGTTCGTAATGGATTGAAATTTGGCAAGATGAGTAAGAAAGTCTAATAGTACACGAAAATGTAAAAAAATGAAAATCAAAAATTTGATCATAGGGGCACTTTAAGCAAGGAATGAACACAATTTCATGTCCTTAAGCAAGACCGCTCGAGTTTCGGTTCTTTGGCGAACCTCATCAGTTGCTACCATGTGTAAAGGTCTCGTAGGACGGATTCGCTCTGAGCGCCATTATGCAATGGCGTCGCTCTCGCGTGGGTTCTGAACTGATCCAATGCCAAAATGTACTGATGACGTCATCCGAGATTTGATAATATACTTCGAAATGCAATGCATTGTGGGATGACGGTCATACCTCCTCTGTTTCGGAAGCAAAATTTTTGTCCGGAAAGCTAAGATGTTTTTTAACTAAGGCAAAAATATTTTCTTGTTTCCGAGCAGCAAAATTTGATTCCGCAACATATGTTTCCCGTGCGGCTAAACTGGGAAACATTTGCCTCTTAGCCAGGCCTTAAAGTGCCTATCACCCTTAGAAAATTATTTTCCGAATCAACTCTATGTACATTGTTGAATGTTGATTTTCACGCGCATACTATCCCTGAGGAAAAAGGAGGAACTACTCGTAGTCTAAGAAAAGCGAAGATCGATTTTGAACTAAAAATAACAACCAGCTATAACCGTAAACAAGCACGGCAGGACAGTCGCGTGCTGAGTGGTTAAGCTGAGTAGCTGTTGTTTTATATTTTCAGTTAGCGGGAATTATTTCACCGGCTCTGTTCACCAATAAGCCAACGCAAGCAAATATACGGATATTTCTTCTAATATAAGCCGGCATTGTTTTGAAATGGCGAGACGGTTTATTGATTCCATGAATCTGTGAAGAGATTTCAAGCGTCTTGCACGCGACGTTTAGCTATAAACATAGCCCAAAATGGACTCTTCTATGGTACAAGCACTAATTATTCAGCTTCATTTCATTTTATATTTTGCTGTGACCAAAATAAAACTCGAATCGGTCCAACAATGCAAATAGATCTTCTCACAAACGACGCGCCACTTGGAGCTTGCCGGATGTAGTCACTTTCAATTCAACGCCGATAAAAACAAACAGCCGCCGAAATAGATCACTTTCAACTTCAAAATTTAGGATGAAATCGTGGAGTCAATTAGGTTTTCGAGCAAGTTTATACATTAAATGACTGGAATTGGGTATAATTTGGCTTTTGACTCGCCTTTTTTGAATCGATCCAACCAATTCAAAATACGCATTACCGGTGACTGCAAACAGACATGGACGACAACAGTCAAACTACAACACTATAATTTTTTTCAGCGGGTCCACTCCACTTTAAGAAAAACATTTCCTGGCACATTACTAATAGAGGAATAAGGTACATATTGTTTTATTTCCATGCCTTTACATTAAAGCGAGTAAATCCATGTACAACTTTGATTAAAATACGTGCGTTCTTCGGTTCCGCCGGAAGTCATTCACCCGAATTTTACCCAAAGCACGCTGGGAAGACGGTAATACAGTCGAACTTCCCGTAAGCGACCACCCAAAGTGTCAAGCCTAGGAGGTCGCTTACGGGAGGTGGTCGCTTTATACGAGAGTTCAGACCATATTGGGTCAAAATTTTGCCTTATTAGCATATGGTAACTGCACTAGACTTATCCCATGTGCCAATGCCCATCTAAACCCATGTAATAACTTTTAGTAGTCACAAAAATATTCAAGCTTTCCAAAATATTTATTCAGGGTTTCATGGTTCGCTTCTGTTAATTTACCTAATAAGGCGAATGGAACAAGTCTCACAATAGTTAATAATAATAATAATAATAATAATAATAATAATAATAATAAGGATTGGATTGCTAGCTTTAAATTTGACAGCCCTTTTATATTACTGGTGATTTACATGTTAACAAGCGTAAAAAACTGTACATTAACCCTTTAACACCCACATTTCCACCAAAAAGACCCTTTTTCGGGCTACAAATTCCATTTTATGGCCATTATCTGACCAAATTGAGGCTGAACAGTCAAAAACATCGTTTACAGCTCGGAAACTAAACCCTCCTACCATTTGTAGAAGAATTTGAGAATTTGAGTTCGGCATAGGTTTTGAACGAAAAAAACTGGACTTGTCTTGAGGAATGCGATAATGTTACAACACCTCATTATCCAATTTCCGCTCTATTATCTGTCAAGTAGCTTCAAGTGGTCGCTTACGGGAGGTTAAAAACAAAAGAAAATTTCAAACTTTTAGCTCTAAAAGTGGTCGCGGTCGCTTACGAGAGGTGGTCGCT
This sequence comes from Dendrophyllia cribrosa, assembly GCA_024195265.1. Lineage (NCBI taxonomy): Eukaryota > Metazoa > Cnidaria > Anthozoa > Scleractinia > Dendrophylliidae > Dendrophyllia > Dendrophyllia cribrosa. The sequence continues at coordinate 38,640,900 of JAJLRJ010000005.1, read as the reverse complement.
TACAAGAGGTTCCAAATATAGTGATTTGACTTGGAAACTTTTGGTATTTTGGAAAACTGGTCGCTGAGGAGAGGTGGTCGCAACCGGAGGTTCGACTGTATCCTCCTTTCGTCCAGCCGTTCTTCTCGGGGAGGCTCAGAGACCGGACGCGAGAAGCAGCGAAAATCGAGCCTGCACGATTCCAAAATCGGGAAAATAACAGAAACCAAACGAAAAATTGCATGCTAATTCGAACGAGAATAATTGCTGTAATTGACATATATCGTTTCGTAGAAACAGTTTATTTGAAACCGTTTAGTTTAGCCATTTATTTTTTTCCAAGAGGGCACGGTAACGAATCCTGCAATCTGATTGGTTCTTAGCGCGGTCCGGATTTTCCTATCTCTGCCCACGGGCACGGTAACGCTTTCGTGAGTGATGTGACTCCGTTGTTTTAAGCTTGTAAGCCCTGGTTTTATTGAATTTTCTCGTTAATTATGGACCCAGACGAAAGCTACCAAAGCGAAAGTGAATTTTATTGGCCAGATAAAATATTTAACGACACAAATGAAGAAAACAATGAAGAAAACCAGCAAAGTTTCACCATGCATGGCTGATCGGTCGGCTGACATACAAAGATCCGAAAACACGCTAAAGACGAGGTATCTAAAAGACTCAATGAAGAAAGAGAGATTAATCTACTGGGAGGAAGGAGAAATCAGCCTTAAAATTAAAGGTCAATGTTATTCCTCAAAAAGGCGAGTACAAGTTTGGATTTTATGATTTGTTGATTCATAGTTTGTTCGGCGTTTGTTGTTGTTTTTTTTTTACAAAGCGGCTTTTGGCTTAAAAAATACTGTAATTAGACAATCTTGCGCTTGTTTACAAAGTTTTTGACTCTATTTGATTCAAGTGTTCTTATTTTTCCGTTTCTTTTTTCTTCTAATCGAGATTCTGTTAATTTTCATTAAAAAGTCTTGCTTAAATTTCTTATTTGATTCTAGTTTTGTACTAGCTTGTTGTCAATATAAATTTTAATACACGCAATTTCGCGATCGGATTTTACGAGATAATTTGGACTTACATTGCTTGGTTTGAATGCTTTTATTTCGCAGTTGTTACCTTCTTTTATCTAAATTCTGTAAGTTTTCATTTAAGATAATATGATTTTAAATTAGAATAGCTCAGTTTAAGCTTTCGCACTGCTGTGAATGAATTACGCTCGACACGGTTTCTTTTATAGAAAAATTTGAAAAGCTTTTAAAGTTAATCTTCATCTTTCCACGGCTTCGCTGTGGGCAAGAACATTTCTCTATTTTCACCAGAAGCAAACACAACAGCCGTTTATTCTACCTAAACTAATAGAAATGAGTTCACTTTGCAAAGCAAGTTCTTTTGTTTATGAATGAAAAAGTTGTGAAGATTACCGAGTTAATTTAGGTTTTGCACGCGTTGTGTCAGTTTTGCTTGACGCGGCGCGTAAAGACATGATTTATTAGAAAGCTGTACCAGTGTATCACGATTTTCTCGGCAAATCGCAGAATTGAAGTAGGAAAAAAATAAATAAGTTATTTACCGGCCTTGGTCGGTCCGTATAGGAAAAACTGTGCCCTCGTTCTTGAGTACGGCCCTCGGCCTGCGGCCTCGGGCCGTACTCAAGACCTCGGGCACAGTTTTTTCCTATACGGACCTCCCGGCCGGCAAATAACATATATATATCACACAGTCACAGGGACGAGCGAAATTAACTAACGTGAAATTTCCTTGCTCTTTAGTGTGTCTGAAAATGCATCTTTCACAGTGCGTTTTCTGCATGGCACAAAGTTATGGCTTTATATCACAGATTCACAGGTTGTTGACGTGTTACAAATTCTCGCACTGAAGACTTGGGCAGTTTCGTCTGAGTATGAATTTTTTTTTCAGCATCACTATTTGCAAGAATTTTTTTACCAAAATGCTTGAATTTTTTTTCACGTTATTTTTTGTGCACGATTTTTCCCCCCTTAAATTTTTTCTGCAGAAAAATAATTTACTCGATTTACACTTGATTTACTCGAAACTATATGCCTTAGTTTTAAAACCAATCTGTCAACAAGTTCTCTATTGCTTTTATGTTACCTATACAATTGAATACCAATAATGTTTGACCCTCTATCAGTATAATCCGACAGACGAGTGTATCTATTTTAATAGGAGTTTAAATAACAAATATAAAAAGAAAAAACTCCTCACGTCATCACACGATCACGCAACACTCATATTTCATAACAGTGGGCATCTTCTCTGTCATGTGCAATAATACATCGTAATAATATGCCGTTTCTGCGAAAATAGATTTAAGTTGTAAGCGTTCACCGGATCGACTTCAAACTCTTTATTTTGTATTTTAGCTCAAAGTTCGATTTCCGAACTCAATCGAACTAAATCGAACCATGACCGTTCGATTTCGTTCGATTTGGTTCGGTCATCGAACTCACAAAAACTTTCATTTTGTGTTCGATTTCGTTCGATGGCCGAACTACATCGAACTCTTTCGTTCGATTGAGTTCGAAGGGAAGTTTGTTCGATTTCGTTCGATGTGATACGCCGGGTATGTATACAGTCTTTCGCAATCACTCGTGCATGCAAGGGCAACTTTAACTTTAACTTTATTGCTTTTATTTATCTGTTGCTCGAAACGAAAGAAAAGGAAATCGTTATCTTATAGAATTCTGGCCAAATCCGGCAATAACGTAAGTTCCTTTTACTTGATATGTTTCGTTTCGTCATTAAACTTTTTCTTATGTTGTAAATAAATCCAATTCATCCATGAGCTTGAAGTTGCTATATGACATCACTAACACTTCGCGCAGGCTACAAACCACTTAAAAAGAACGAGAAGCACACAGCCAGCCTCGACTAACAAACAAGCAAAGCAATTTTGCCAATTTGTGCACTACGAAACTGCATTTTTATACTTGTCCGCCCACGCCTAAGTAAAACGTCGATGTGTGTAAACAGTAAACACCGCCATATCCAAGTTATTGTTTGCGAGTATTGGGCCAGTATGATGTACCTGTATGACATTAGCCTGCATAGGCGCTTTATGAGCCAAGCGCAGCGCGCGAAATGCTTCGCTCGCTTCGCTTGGCTCATAAAGCGCCTGTCATGCAGGCTAGTATGACATATTTGGGGTGGGTTCAATTTTTTTGAAAACAAGAAATATTTAAGAATTAAAAAAAAAAAGAATTTAAAAAAGTTCGATGGATAAATTCATTAACCACTTAATTATTTGAATTTTTATTTGCTGATATTTATTTAATGTTTCCATTTTGTGGAATTGCGTTCGTTTTATTTGTATATTCAATTGAATTTTTCATATTTGATATTTCCATAGCCTGCGGGCAAGCGCTCGGGCTCGGCGGGGGTATTTCAGTTTCCATTAGATATTTCCATTTGATATAAGCAGTGTAGAGTTGAGAGAAACAGCCCAGATAACCAGATAAAATTGTACGTTTTGAGGATCAGTGTCATGACTTTGCAATCTTGTGGCAAATTATTTATGTTCCTTTATGCTAATAATGACTCGGTGTTCGGTGGAACATGCAGACTTGTTTGCTTAGGTCGAGTTGCTTTATTGATAACCTTTTGTTTGCGCTTATGCTTATGCGGGCCCGTTTTCACTGGACATAAGCGGGGCTTTTGGGTGGTCGGGCCGAGACTCGCGACTTCGTCGCTCGCTAGTGAAAACCAGACTTAAATATACATTGTCTGACCGTTGTTATTTGAGAGAACGAGAAAGATAAATCGGACACGGATAACAAGTGGTATGGCAAGAGCCCACGACACAAACGCTTCGGGATTTTCGAACAGCGCAACTTTGCTTTCTCGATCGCGAGTGGCAGGGACAACAAGGCATTCTTCCTGCTGAAAAAAGCTAGTATAAATTCGGGGGATAAGATCCTTTCCCCAAAGTTTTTTGCCACTGAAATATGCAGCTATAAAGCCAAAAAACTCAAACGGCATTAGCTTTCACATACTAGTTTCCTTCATTACACGAATGGAACATTCCAACCGTGAAGATAAGGAGGCACACACGTTACAAACACATGTCTACTCACCTCCCTGAATTGCAATCAGTACCACAACAGCGGACACGAAGAAATTCATCTTGTGCAAAAAGACCTTTAGTATCACAATTGTAACAAAAACGTACAGATATCTTCGTCAGAAGTAGATCAAGTGCAGATGAAGTGATTGACTGTTGAGGCGTCTCTGTTAGCTTCTGTTAAAGTATTTTCAGGGCGCTGGCTTTGCGACTGAATCGATGTTGTGACTGGTCAGTGCTGATTGGTCCGTTTTGACAGTTCTGGTTTCGATTCGACCAATCAGCAAGGTCTCTGCCTTAAAGACCCCCTAGATTTCGCTGCCTCGTGACACACGCGTGTCGAATTTTGAAATTTGATAAAAGTTACGCGAAATTTGCGTGTGTATAAACGAAGTGCTGCTGTGTTGAATCAACAGATGATCTTCCGTGCATTTGACTTCATTTTTAAAATCGTTTCTTTTTAAAACAAAGAACCAACCATTTTGAAAAATTCGCCTTAGTGACCGGGAGTTCGACTGGGTAGCTCTTTTAAAAATACGAACAAATTGCGAGTTGGAGTGACTAAATAAACCGATCGATGTAACACCGCCAAATCAGTGTGGTAGTAAAGCTGACATCGCTTGTAGAATCGGTGGACGCGCGGTGGTCTAATGGTTAGCGCGTCGGACTTTTAACGCTCACACCCTCGGCTGTGGCCTTGTCTCTGCCGCCGTGTTGTCTCCTTAGACAAGAAACTTTGCTCCACGTTGTCTCTCTCCACCATAGTTAGTAGAGGGGACTGGTTAGGAAACCCGGCGAACTTCAAAGAGTCATGTCTTTGTTTACGATTTTACAAGTCACGTGACATTGACCGTGCACAAACATTTCCAAGATGGCGCCCGAGTGAGTGGCATGTTCGAAGTCGATTTTCCGTGTTTTGAAGCGTATTCCGAGTTGTCCAGACAACACATTCACGAGTAAGTTTTTGTAAGAGTAGTTATAGAGGATGCCTGGCGATAACTGTGCAGTTTGGGGCTGTGGATCGTGCAGGAGAAGGAAAGGTATCGGTATATTCAAGCTACCATCGCCGAAAGATGCAGAGCACGAAACTTGGAGGAAAGAGTGGCTGAATGAGATTACAAAGACCCGTGAGAAGGATAGCGAGTTGCAGAGACTGATAGACAACGACAGAGTGTTTACTTGCGAGAACCACTTCAAACCTGATGAGATAGAGATATGTAAGTAACTGTAAAAGCTGATGATGTGCGAGTGCTGTTTGTGTTGTATTTGTTTCGCAGCCTGTGTTCGAGCACTTTGCCTTCTAACTTCTATTTGACAACTGCTTGATTACTAACATTTTGAAATATATATATATATCTGAAGTATCTTTTTCGTTCTCTGTGCACACATTACATTTCAAGAGAAAGGGGGCAAAAAATGCTTTATCAATTGATGTTCTTTCATCTGTAAAGTAACATAGTGGTGACAAATAATTATTGTTCCTGTTTGATAACAGATTCCAGTTCTTGATGGAGTTCCTCGAGTACCTGAGACTTTGGAAGGAGAGTACAGAGAACCGGCCAGGAAACTTCAGCCAGAATGCTAGGGGTCGAATGTTCCTGTCCTGGCAGACACATGAGGGCATAAGGATGACAGTTCATTCTGTCATTGAGGCCACAAAGTTCCTCCTTCAGGAAGGGACAGAGTTTGTACTGACAGAGCGCTTTTGCCAGGACCCAGTGGAGGAATACTTTGGGAACCAACGCAAGCTGGGAAGGCGCAGTGACAATCCGGATATCCGTACCTTTGGGTATAATGCCAACACCATCAGAATCCAGAGAACAGTATCCTGTGAAAGTGGTAACACTAGAGGCAGGAAGGATAAATGTAGAGCATGGGAGCAGATCACCGATGCTAAATTGCCATGCAGGAAAACAGTGAAGCTTAATTAGTTGTCTATACTTGAGCTTTGAAAAAGCTGCAGCATTTTATGAATAACTAAAATGAAGGTTTCTATTAAAGTCTTTTAGGTTTTTGTAACAATAATACAATACTCTAGTTTTGAATTAGACATGACCTCTGAATAAGGCATTATTGTTGACGCTGATACAGTGGCAGCCTTGACTCAATTCAATTAAGAGGACTTGCAAATTCCAATGGGTTACTGGCCTATGTTTAGTCTGTTGCCTCAGTTATGTCACATCTAATTCAAAACTGGAGTATTATTGATCAATTTTGTTTATTCACCGCTTATCTAAAACAGCCTGACGAATTGCGTGACACATTTCAAACCTTTCCAAATCGGAAGCAAAACATTGTTTAAAGTTGAGATTTTTGAATTTTTATGATGACATGTGCAAGCCAAGAATAATATAAATTTTAGTACCATCAGTTTCCAACAATAATTGTTAGAAAATTCCAGTTTTTCCTGATTGTCAATAAATTATTGAGCTTTGAAAAAGAGCTAGCTGCAGTGGTAGGACTTCGTGTATAACCAAAATGAAAGCTAAGTGGGTTATTTAAGTCTTTAGATTTTTAATTCTTAAGTCTTTTAGATTTTTAAAACAATAACACTATAGTTTTGAATTAAACATGGCAGGCTCGATTCAATTAAAAGGACTTGCAAATTCCAATGATTTATGGTATTTCCACAAGTTTGACCTATGTTTAGTTTAATGCCCCCAGAGGGCATAATATATTTTTAGTACCATCAGTTTCGAAAACAAATGTTAGAAAAACCCAGTTTACTCTTTTGTGAGGACAGATAAGGTATATTCAATTTATTCAGTTTTATCATGATTTTATTGAGAACCATCAACATTGTGTAGTTTCAGAAGAGACCAAACTTTCCTCTGGACAAAAGGAGTTGCATACATGTAATGCTTCATAATTGTTTATGGCTATTTTAGAAAATCCAAAGGGGAGGGAGTCATAGTAGGGCAGTTCCCTTCAATGGAATGAAAGAGGGAAGGGTAAAGATATTTTTCAGAACTACACATTTGTTTTACACTATTAACAACAACATGATTAAATAGCATAAAAATTCATTAAAAAATTAGACTGGATTGTTTACATCATTGAAGCCTTTGTTGCTCCTTTTCATCGCAACTTCTACTGATTTCTTTTCGAAGGGCTTTGGATTTTCCCTGCTTTGCTTGGATTTTGTGGCACTGAATTTTGTCCCTTGCAAATGAAAATGAGCGTACCCTGACATATAAGCTCACAATACTATGCAAAACATCTTTGCAAACATGACTGTCCATGTTAAACTCAGCATCTGATAATAACAAGTTAAAATTTGATATAACATCACAATCCTTCATTGATTTCTGTGCAATGTCAACAATGTCAATTTTTTGCAAACCAGATTTCGAGGTGGACTGCCTGAAATAATGTTCAGTCTTTATAAAAATCTTCTGTGCTGGACCTGTGATAGACCACAACCCTCCACGGTTTAGTATTGATACGAGTTTTTGAGACTCTGTGTTTGTTTCCTGTTTCCCAGCTTTTAAGATCGACATAGCCAGCAGGCTTTCTGCTGAACTTGAAAAGCTGTGCTTTTTGTGCAGCTTGTGCAGAACATATCCACCAACATACTGGAGGCCAGCCTTCTCCTTCTCAGATAATGTTGCAGCTAAATTGCATTTGCCGCTCTCAGTTGATGCCTCTCTTTTGCAGTGTGCAATCATACCATCAGCAACTTTAGTTGATAATAATGTGGAAGCATTTCGTGATAGTCCTTTGAAGAATCTTGTCGCATTCAGAGGGACTTTAGCATAATATGCTCCATACAACTTCTCAACATTTTTGTTCTTCCTAAATGCCTCATAAATTGTCTTAAGTTCACAAAATTCCGGCGCATCTTCTTGGGGTATCTCAAATCCATAGTTCGTGAACTCCTTTCTTAGGCTTGCTGAAAAAACCTTGTTTCCTTGTAAATTTACCAGGGTACTCGTAACAATCTGGTGAAGGATGTTTGGAGTGAAATAGGCCTTGTTTGCTTGAGTATTTTGTTTCTGACTGTGTTTTACTGCTTTGTGGCGCTCGAATCCGCCTCTCGTCTTGTATTTTTTGCCACACTCACTACATATAATCAATTGCGATTGAGCCTGAAAAGAAATATAATCATAAGAAATCATAGTTGAACATAACCAGAGCAAAGGGTTCTTATATCCAAGGGCAACCGATAGAGATTTGTGTAACACAATTCTTCAACTTTGTAGATCTCGAGAGATCGAGTTTTCCATTTGGCTTGTCTTCTCTTCATTATAAAAGTTAAAACTTGTAACTTGTTTATAGTCCATCAGGTAAAAGATCAAATAAGAATGTCTAACAAAGATTCAACTCTGGTTTTCTCGAGTTCTAGCGTGTACTTCGTTGTTTACGAAGCAACTTCGCTCGATTCAAACATTTTCAGACATATTTGCAACTTACTGAGCTAACTGCTTCAACAAAGTCCTCTTCCATGGCTTCATCGCTTTCCAAAACATCAAGAATCGCTTCAAAATCATCTCCGAATACGAAGAGATCGGACAGATCGTCCATACTGTCCGCCATCTTGTTTTGACTGTGCACGGTCAGAGTCACGTGATGGGCTTGTTCAACATTAGAGAGCCCCTATTGTTTGGCGCCTTTGAAGTTCGCCGGGTTTCCTAACCAGTCCCCTCTACTAACTATGTCTCCACTCAGGTGAATAAATGGGCACCGGCGACATAATGCTGGGGCTATTAAACCTTGTGCACGACGCGAAATGATCCCCGACCGCAATGATGCCCGAATAGAACAAAACACGACGAGAAATGATCTCCGACCCTAAATGATCCCCAAATATTTTCACACTGACCCCTAAATATTGATCCCCAATGAATTATCGGAACGGAATGGAATAAAGTTTCAGTTTCGAGGATGCTTGAATTACTAAAATAAAGTAAATTAAATAAATGTTAAGTTCACTCGAATTATTTTAAGTGTTCATGTATTTATTTAAAAGTTTGAACAATTCATTGGTATGATTTCACATAACGAAAACTCTGATGCTAATGAATATGAGGATATCATGATAATGATCCAACTGTCAAATACGCCATTGAAAACTCGATTGCCCGTGACTTTAATTAATTTTATTTGTTCACCATGTTGGATTTTCTTTTCCCAACATTATGATGACAAAATATAATATTGTATGCGGAACTGAAAGTTGGTCACTATTTTAGTACCATTCAGCTTTAAAAACAGGATAAAGTTCACGATTGCATGGATTAGTGGTAAATGTCAATTTTGGCAATTTGCATAGTCTCGTTCAAATTAACATCAAATTTTTCGTTATGAGAAATCATACTATTAAATAATTATAACTCAATTTTTAATTAACCAGTTTTCAAGAAACTTTCAAACAGTAGCAAGAAGCTTGTGTGTCACGACAGACTTTCCAGCGCCCGGGTACGCGGGTTCCACCGTTAGCTTTATATATTTCATTCGACGATGAAGTCGAACATTAAGGTGAGGAATACTGTTACGAGGGACTTTTCCAATGTTCTTAAAACAGTCGAAAGTAAAGTTCGTAAAATATTAAATAAGCCAAAGCATAGTCTAGTAAACAATAGATCTCTGGCTTATTCACACTGAAACGTGTTCATTCGAACAGCTGCCTATCCTCCGCCACGTGCGTTTTCAATAGCTTGAGTTTTTGTAAAGAATATTTAAGTAGTTATCGGTCCTTTCACTTATCGGAAAGAGTCCAGTGTTTCTTTGTCTTTAAGGTTTACAGAAGCAAAGTCCTTTCCGTTCTCGTAAATTTAATGTAGTAATAATACTTGTAAATTGACAAGTACTGTACAGGGGCACCCAACGAATCTGTTCCTCAATTTATCTGTTCCCCAGCGGAATTCTTGCTGGCTGGCAAAACATTCTGTACATATTTTTTTAATTGCCAGTTTTGCGCTGGTTGACTTGAGAAAGGAGTCGCAAGAACAAACTGTACTGGCTAACTTGAGCAGATCGAAAAGAGACTGGATCAAAGAAAATCGGAGGACACTTTGGGGCTTAAAAGGGTTCAGCTTCGTAATAACAAATTTAAGCAGTACTTAGAGATACCCGAACAGGTTAAGTTCGAGACGGCAGTAAATGTACAAAACATTAAACAAAAAGCTTCAAATAGTTTGCCATTAATGTTTCATTAGTTCCCAAGCCCCTTTTGGTAACTTATTATTATTGTTTGTTTTTCATTTATTCATTTTTTTAATTGCTGGCTGGGAAACAGACATTTTTTATCCAGCTGGCTGGGAATTTCTCTATGTGTTATGCTGGGAAAAAGGAACAGATATATTTTTCCCAGCAACGTAGAAAGACACCTGGAAATGCTTTTATATCATATATTTTAATTTATTTGAGTAAAATAATACATTTTGCCAAAGGTTGTTCGTTGGGTGCCCCTGACTGTAGCTTGATCGACGCCCTTGCTGTGTTTGTGTTTTCAAAAAGCAGTAATCGAGACTGGATGGTAAACCATTCTCACTGCCAAAACAGCCACTAACTGCCCACGCGAAATTAAGATATGGGAGCCCAAAATTTAGCTTAGGCAGAGGGAAGCAAGACAGCGAGAAAGGGAAGCAAACGTCGCCGAAGGGGAGGCGGGAGAGTAAAATATCCTACACTGCGAAACAGACCACGTAACTTGGCGAAAGAGGCAGAAAGAACAGAATAAATTACTTAAATAGGCAAGCGAGATCCCTGGGGGGCTACCGGGTAATTAGTTCTATTCACAGAAGGCGTCTGGAGTCGGAGAAAATTCCGCGCGGGCCAGCATCGCGGGAATTTTAGCAGTGAGAATAGTCACCAATGTAATTTAATTATTCACTTTTGTTTTCTTTCCTTTTGTTAGTTAGTTGTAAGCTTTTGCAATATTGTAAAATCTACAGTCATGCAAATAAAGCTAAATTTTGTTGTTGTTGCAATCGAACTGAATTTCAATCGAACTCAATCAAACTCAATCCGTGTATTGAGTTCGATTGAGTTCGATTGAGTTCGGCAATCGATACTGAGAAATCGAACTCACACACAAAAGAAGATACAATCGAACTCAATCGAACGTTCGATTTTCGCACTCTTGATTTTTGTAAAACTGGTTTTGAAAATCTATAACAACTTCTAGGAGGCTCGAGTTTTCGAGTTTCTTTTCCATGAAAGTAATACTTAAAGTTGTCATTTTGCAATTGCAAGATAACTTAAATGAAAATGGTCCAATATGATCTCGAAATACGGTAATACGTGGGAATAATGATAGAATAAGGATAAGGTGCAACTTTTGGCAAAGTTTAAAAAAAATTCTGTAGGTGGGGTTCAAAGCCACCTTAACTTTTCGAAAATTTAAGGTGGCTCTGAACCCCACCTACAGAATTTGTTTAAACTTTGCCAAAAGTTGCATCTTATCATACTGATCAAAATTCGACAATAAAAAATGGGGTTCACCGAGTCATTTTTGAGTTATTAACACTTAAAGCTAAAATTAAGGGTGTTTTCAGTACGTTATACTGTTGCTATAGTACAATATTGTGTCACAAAAATGATAACAACGTGTTCATCAATCATTGGGCATTCGTTTGATATCATGATTGTAGCATCAACTGATAAAGAGTGGTTATAATGACCCATCAAATTCAAAGTCTTGAAAAGTGCTGGAAACTGTTGGGAGCCACCTTAAAGTCGTTATTTCCCTGCATTTTTTCGTGGTTTCCTCTTCAAGACAGGGATACTAATTAAGGGATACTCAGAAGCCGCTATAGTGGAAAAAGAAGAGCTTTCAGGGATAAAATCTTGCTTCGAGGAACTTCATACGTTTTTATCACTGCGGGAGCAACGCGGGGAGATGCTTCTCACTTCGGGTTTTAGAACTGAAGAAGCGGAGATTCCAAGAATTTGCAAGCAGTCGAGAGACTTAAAGGTAAAACAAGCTAAAACAAAATACATTTTTCGATGGGAATTTATGTTGACATCAATCTGTGATTGACTTTTTCTTTGTGTTCTCGTTAGTTTTGGAGAATTGTTTATAAAACGTGCTCAAATTCAGTCGTTTTGATTTCTTTCATCGAAGACAGCTCAGCCTCGATGCGCTATAAATATAAAATGGTTCGCGTTTTGCTTTTAAACGTAAACTTATGGAGATTTGAATAAAATTTTTCGAAAGAATATGTTTGTGTATTGCAATTTTGACTTCCAAATCAGTTTCTCGGGCAATTTTTGATACGCAAAAGGTGTATTTTATTCGGAAAGTTTGTTTTTGTTTTTTGTGAACCTTTGTACGGTCTAAATGTACTGTGCAGACGGTCGCGTATTACTGTTTTTGAGAATTGCTAAAACTGAAAAATAGCCCGGTCGTCAATCTTATTCATGTGTTTCCGACTTTTCACCTTAGTTAAGTTTATCATCGGCTTTCAGTAGTAATATGCAGTGGTTTATACGGGCGTGGCCCCTTCTGGTTAATAGATTCAAGAAGGCGCCAAAGCGCATTGAGGGGTGGATAATGAATTCAAGATGGCCGCTTACGAGCTGTAAAATAGAAACGTATCTGTGGTCGAAAAAGAGCCATGCCCGGGCAAGTGTCATTGCGCAATATCACGCGCGCATTTGAACGAGGTCAATAACGTCACACATAGGATTAAAAATTCACAAAATTTATTTTATAAAAAAAATAAAACCTGATTTACACGCGGGTGTGTGTGAGGGTCCTAGTGACCACTCGTCTCAGATTCTTTTTACAAATCCAACAAATTGTTAATGTTCTGATTCATCTTCTTCTTTGTATCCATATGGGTATATATGTGGCAAAGGTCAGCGGATCCAATACTCTTTATGTGTAAACCAACTGGTACTGCTTGTACTCTGGAAAGGTGAAGAGATGATGATGTTTTGCATCCCGGTGTATCTGGAAGCTCTTGATGACTTGAATTTGGCGCGTGTTCTTCAGCGGTTTCTGCACCTCGTCGAGGACGTTTTGCCTCATCACTTGGTAATTTAATTGGAACGCTCCTTCACTGTTGAGGCTGAAACCTCGAACTTTGCAACCAGTTTTACCTCGCAAGGTCTGGTACCCGTAGTTCTTGGGACCACCCGATACGAATTCGATGATGTGGTCTCCCGCGTCGAGCTCATCTTTGAATTCGCCGAGAAAATCACCGAGGGGTGGGTCCGTTTCACCGGGACGACTGATGAAAATGACAGAGTCCGTGTCATAATACAGACAGCGTTCTCCCAAGAGCTCCAAGGCTTCGTATAAGTGTAATCGGGCCCAACAAGTGGTGAAGCAACTCTGAGTTGCTCAGAGTTGCGCACTCAATTGCTCTAAGTTGCTCTGAGTTACTCTCTGAGTTGCTCTGAGTTACTCTGAGTTGCTCTGAGTTGCTCTGTGTTACTCTGAGTTGCTCTGTGTTACTCTGAGTTACTCTACGTTGGCCAGGCACTCAACTGCTCCGAGTTGCTCTGTGTTACTCTGAGTTGCTCTGTGTTACTCTGAGTTGCTCTGTGTTACTCTGAGTTACTCTACGTTGGCCAGGCACTCAACTGCTCCGAGTTGCTCTGTGTTACTCTGAGTTGCTCTGTGTTGCTCTGAGTTGCTCTGTTGCTCTGAGTTGCTCTGTGTTACTCTGAGTTACTCTGAGTTGCTCTGAGTTGCTCTGAGTTGCTCTGAGTTACTCTGAGTTGCTCTGAGTTGCTCTGTGTTACTCTGAGTTACTCCGAGTTGCTCTGTGTTACTCTGAGTTGCTCAGAGTTGCGCACTCAATTGCTCTAAGTTGCTCTGAGTTGCTCTGAGTTACTCTGAGTTGCTCTGAGTTACTCTGAGTGACTCTGAAAAAACTGTGATTCAATTCGAAAGAGTTCGGTAAAGTTTATAAAATGCGGCGGCAAATCATCTATTCAAAATTAGGTTTTATTCACTTTTACGATCAAAAGAAAAAGAATTTTAGCCGCGGATAAATGCATCAAATGCGTATAACATAAAGTCTCGATTTCATTCGAATACATCACAGAGGAAACGTGTTCCCACAAAGCCTGGGTAACCAACGCTGACACAAAGTGATCAACATGTTCTAAATCATGTTTCTATTTTGCAGCTCGTAAGTGGCCATCTTGAATTCATTATCTACCCTCAATGCACTTTGGCGCCATCTTGAATTTTTTAGTCTGAAGGGGCCATCTTGAATTCATTATCCACCCCTCAATGCGCTTTGGCGCCATCTTGAATCTATTAACCAGAAGGGGCCACGCCCGTATAAACCACTGCATATTACTACTGCTTTCTGTTCAGAGAGCTAGTACGCTGTTAGGCTCAGTCTTCTACATTTCATAAATGTGTCAATTCATTTGAGGACGACCTGTAGTTAAAAGGGTTCCGAACTCAAGGTAGATGGCTAAACAGAAAATGACTAAGTTGGGATTGCGAAATTTACATTTACTCAAAAGTGACTAAGTGACTAAGAAGGTCTATAATTGGCCACAGAATAGACTATAATGGGGTAGGGGCTCTGAGAGGCCAGCGGCACATACCCAGCAAAAGTTGACCCAAGTACCCCCCTTCCCCGGGAGGAGGAGAAGGGGGGGGGGGGGGGGGTTATTTTTACATGGAAGCTACACCTGAGAACTGAACTAATGTCTACTTTCAGTACATATACCACTCTTCATCTTTTAATAGTGCATTCATCACACATATCACAGTCCTCGTCGTAGCACTGCATGAGGCCGCTTTCATTCGCATAAACTCCTTCCGATAGGCGCTGAAATGTCTTACATCACTTAGGGCAAATTTCATCTGTTACTTTTCCTTCCCCGTCCTTCGTTTTCATGTATTGGACAATACCCTCTCCTTTATTGAACGATATAGATTACCCACATAGTCTAAGCTGTGATAATGGGCCTCTGCTTCGTCATCCCATTCCATTCCTATATTTTCTTGGGGATCATTTCGGGGTCAGTGTGATCACCAAATGACGTAAAACAAAAGCTAACCAACAATGGCTTTCGCAACACCAAGAAACACCCAAAACATTTGGGGGATCATTTGGCCGGGGTGGGGGGTCATTTCTTGTTTTCTGTTGTTCTTTTAGGCGATTTCATCGTTTTGGGGGAGTTTTGGAATTTCTGTCGTAGCCTTCACTAGACGTCTTATGAAGGCTTCGAGTTTTTCCAAGTAAGAACAAAGGACCTTTTTTAAGGTGTCGGTAAAACGACGCAGAGCTAGATTTTAACGAGATTTATAAAACTTATTACTTGCGAATTTAGTTGCAAAAGTGTAAGCCGATTTCGGTTAAAAGGGGTTTTGTCACCATTTTTAGTGTAACTTTAAAAAGCCAAAATACATCTTTATATCAGTGAAAACCCCAAAAATAAGGGTTCAGTTTTGTTTCAAATTATACTAGTTCTCTAAGAGTGAAAATTAGTGTCTTGGGCTGCTGATGGCAAGGATGGGAATGAATTACATCTTAAAAAAAATTCAAGTTCATCGCTTCTCTCTTGGAAAACTCGCTAAAACTTTAATTATGGTTTGTTTTCTCTTCGAGAATTCACTTGACATCTTCCTCTTCGTGTTCTTTAAGCATTTTGTGTAAGACAAAGGTACTTAGTTTAAATTTGGGGCAGTTTTGACCCCAAAACCTCAAAATCACCATGACATAGCTCCTTTTAAGTAAACTCAGCAGCGACCAGGAAATCGCTTGTTTAAAGAACTAATTTAACGAAGATAGAACGATTTGTTCAGCGTATGCCTGAGCATACGGGCTAAATATTTGCTCTGCAATTGCAGTTGGTTTTATTATACTACGCACTATTTTACTTCGACTTCACTCCACACACTAAAAATAACTAAACATGCCTTGTCATTATACAAATTGTTATTTTCGCTGAAAAATAAAAAAATAAGCTGCGTGTAACTTCTGCTAAGAGGACACCAGATCGAAGCAGTTGAATTGTTACTGATCTAGTATTTATTTACTTAGTAAAAAGAGACAAGAAAATTTCACACATGGAAAATTGTTAAAATACCTCTGTCAGTGTTAACATTTATACCATGAAAAAGGTGGGAAAGTACGCGCGACCGATAGGTTTTCGCGCCAAAAATGTTCCCACGTTGTGCAATGTTTATCTTTTTATTTGTCACTAAATCGAATCATTTTACCTAGAAAATAGTGCATGGTTATCACGAAAATCGTTTTAAAATGGTATATTTATACAATCCTTTCTACAAACAGAAACGTAGTTCCAAAAGATTTGTACCAAAAACAAAGTAAAAAGCAGAAAGAAAACATGTCTTCGCTCATTTCGGCCGCGAAATTACTGGAACGACTCGACAAGGACCCTTGTGCCAACGTCGAATTTTTTGCTTGTCGTCTGCTTCACAGAATGGATATAAATGAAGAAATTAGTTTAAGGATTATCAATTGCCAGCTCTATCAAAATAAAAAGCAGAAGAGCGATTTTCAGTACAGGTTTCATACAAATTTTGCAGCGAAACAAACTCAAGCCCATTGTAGATATTCCCTACCATTTTTCCCTCATGTATTTTAAGAATTTTCCATGTGTGAAATTTTCTTGTCTCTTTTGCTGCCATTTTTATGGTATTTAGGTAATGCATACAAATAATCCGCCTCAATTGTTTTTTTCCAGTGTACTATGATTTTCGGCAGCAATCCACCACCGTTTTTAAAATATTAGCCATCGATGCTGGACCTGTTAGCTTACGTAATTTTATAACAGTAAGGCGCTCCCCCGGTGGCCGGGTATTCTGGGAAGTGTTTTTGGATTCTGGGAAATGTTTTGGATTCTGGAAGGTGTTTGTCCCTATGGGCCACCGTACGAAAGCAAACGAGCCAAACACGCCAGCTTGTTTGGTATACGGTAAAACATGGCCCCGTATAGGCCTGTCCCGATTGTGCTCGTAAAATGCTGGAAAGTTGCTCACTGGAATGCCAAAAAGTTGCTAAAAAATTGCCAAAAATCCAAAAAGTTGCTACCAAAATTTCAAAAGTTGCTGCCTAAATTTCCGGACATTTTTATATAACCGTTAATTAAAAGCTTGATTTTTCGTTCTTTACAATAATTGCTAACATCGGTCAAGAAAAAAAGCTTGAAATTTAGCTATAAAGAGTTGTTCGCAAATATGGGCGAAATTTAAGGATACTCTTAAGTCTAACGGAACAAAACACATGGTTCATTTGACGTCTTGCCGAACGATATGAGGGAACTTGAACGAAACTAGCTCTACTGATTGCATTCTCAGAGTCTAAAACCATATAAGAAATTGAAAATTAAACAAGACTTACCTGTAAGTTGAAGTTTGATGATAATTCTGCCAAATCATTAGTAGTACAGAAGGGTTAACATGAGATGCGCACGCACCGCCGCAGGTCAGTTTTTAAAGACATTTTGTGATCACCTCAGCACAGCCTGACTGGCGCAGGAAATCAATAATGCTGAAGTGACAGGAAGGCATAAAGCCATGATAGGGTGGGTTCATATAAGGGTGTAATGGGCATGTTAACCCTTCTGTACTACTAATGATTTGGCAGAATTATCATCAAACTTCAACTTACAGGTAAGTCTTGTTTAATTTTCAATTCTACCAAATCATTATGTACATCCGGGTTACCATGAGATTTTAACGCAAAGAGCACAAAATGACAAAGTGCCCAATCAGTCTATGTCATAGCATAGTTTAATTCCACACAGCTGCAATACACATTCTACATGTATAAGCCTATTTGAGAACTGATACACTCATCTGGTTTGTCACAGCAACTGGTTTGTTGTAGAATTTACGAAATGTGGACTCTTCAGTCCAACCAGCTGTAGCTAGGATTACATCAGTAGAAACAGACGTAAGTGCTTTACTCGTTGAAGCACATCTAGTACTATGAGCAGAGAATAACTCTGTATCAATGCCTGCCTGACCTAACATGGTTTTGATCCAGCGTCCAATAGTGGACGAGGTCACTGCCCTATGTGGTTTGATGAATGATACAAGCAATTTAGTGGAATCCCTTAATTTCTCAGTAACACTCATATAGTAATCTAAAGTTTCATACACACACAGTTCCTTAACTGGGTACTTGTACAAGCGGACATTTCCAAACACTTTGCCAGGCTTGTCCTGCTTGAGGTGTTCCGTTAAGGCAAAATTAAAACATTGCTCATTTCTCTGCATATACTCTGCTGATATATCCAAAAATGTCAGTGTCTGACACCTTTGCCCTGTGGTCAGTGCAATTAACATGACTAATTTCAAGGTGAGTTCTTTCAAATTGATCTTATCCAGAGGCCAAAATAAACTCAGGTAATCAAGAACAGTGTCCACAGGCCAAATGTTGTTGTACTTTGGCACAGGCTTGAGTTTGTTGAACACTCCTTTAAGGTATCTGCACACAAGGAAATGCTTCCCTACTGGTGTACGATCCTGATCATCACTGCCATTCATGTCAATGTTGGAGATTGCTGAACGGGCTGTATTCAGAGCAGAGTAGCTTAAACTTTTCTCGAAGAGGCTGTGCAGGAACAAGAGCACGGCCCTTACAGAGGGATGCAGGGGATCATGTGACCCTTCACTACAAAATTGCAACCACTTGTTGATATACACTTTGTATTGTTTGTGTGTACTATCTCGCCAGGAATGCATGATGATCTCAACAATGTCTGGCGAAAGTTCCGACTTCTGCAAGGATTGCCTGATAATTTGCATACCAGTAACTCCAGACGTCGGTGTAGTGGATGTGGACCGTCCAGAGTTGGATGAATGAGATTCTGAGCAGAAGCCTTCAGAACCCGTGGTGTGTCTATCAATAGACTCAGCACAGCTGTAAAGTATGGCTGTGTTGTCCATAGAGGTATTATCATGATTCCCGTTGCCTGACTGTGAATTATTTGTTGCACACATCTGGAAATAAGACAAAAGGGAGGAAATGCGTAAAAGAAAAAATTTGGCCAATCAATGGAAAAAGCATCTACATACTTTGCCATTGGATGTGGTTTCCACGATACATAGGTCTCTACTTGCGCATTAAGTCTACTAGCAAAGAGATCTATGTCTGGTTGTCCAAACAACAAGGTAATTTTCTTGAATACAGGAGCTGAAAGCATCCATTCAATATCCAAATTCAAATTGCGAGATAACTGATCAGCATCAACATTGCTAGATCCTGGAATATGGGCAGCTGAAAGCCAAATATTCTTGGCAATGGCCCAATCCCAAATTTCTCGTGCAAGGGAGTTACAATCTAATGACTTGCATCCCCCCATGGCATTAATGTAGGAAACAGCAGTAGTGTTGTCCGACATAATCCTAACATGAATGTTACTTCTGTCATCGCACAAAGATGACAATGAAAGTTTAACAGCTAATAATTCTAGATAATTAATGTGCTTGGCTGATTCAAGTTTGGACCATATACCACAAGTATGGTTGCCATGTTCAATTTGAGCACCCCAGCCTTTTAGAGAAGCATCAGTGTAAATTACTACGTCAGGACTGGAGTGGTGGATCTTCCTTGAAGCCGAATGAACATTAGCAGACCACCAGTGAACTTCTGTCAAGCACTCATTAGATAAGACCATGAATGCATCGAAATTCCCCTGATTCAATTTTAAGTTTCTCTCTTTATCAGCCTCGATGTGACGATAATGGAGGGGCCCAAAATCCACCCCAGGGAAGCTTGAGACTAGTGTGCCAAGAAAAGATGCAACCTCACGGATTGTAAACTGTCTATTTGGCTGAGAAAACTTATGGCACAACTGCAAGAGCTTATCAGCTTTCTTAGTTGTAAGAGTCACCATCATGTGAATGGAATCCAAAACGAATCGTAGAAACTCTAAAGTTTGAGTCGGTATGATAACTGACTTATCAGGATGGATTGTAAAACCTAAGCTGATAATAAATTGCACTGCATGTAATGTGGCTTCCTCGCATTCCACATAATTATCTTCAAGGTAGAAAGAGTCATCAATATAACCTAAACAAGTGTGACCAAGCTGACCTCTCAGAAATGCAAAGACAGGTTTCATAATTTTGGTAAAAATTCTAGGACTACTAGACAAGCCCATAGGCAAGCTAGTAAAGGCATATAACTGGTCTCTCCAAACAAATTTCAAATATTTCTGATGCTCCGATGCAATTGGTATAGAGTAATATGCATCTTTGAGGTCAATGGAGGTCATAAAGCATAATGGTCTCATAAGCTTAATAGCTGTCTCTAATGTGTCCATTTTGAAATGATGATAAGACACTGACTCATTCAGTTTCTTAAGGTTAAAAATTACTCTCTGAGACCCATCTTTTTTAGGTCGTGTGAAGATGGGGGATACTACCTGACCATCCTCAGGTGTGGAGAGCCTGATTATTCCTTTTTGGAGGAATTTCTCTATTTCATTGTCAATGACTGTTCGTTCAAATGCAGTAAAAAACTGTGTTCTCGTGGCATAAATGTGAGACTCAGGTACCAGGTTAAATTCAATGTGACAGTGGGAAACTGCATCCAAGATGAATGGATCAGTTGTTATTTTCTCCCACACATGGAGGAAATCTCGTAGCCCTCCTGCCTTAAAAGGGGGCTGATTTGAAAGAATATTAGCAATAGCACTCTGACTTACCTCTGCAGAAACTATTGGGTCTTGGATGATGGGGTCTTGGGATTCTGATGGGACCGTACTTGGCCCCAGCCTGGTGCTAAAAAAGGACGACTTGTAAACCTTGATCCCCTTCCCCTGCCATTACTCTGGCTAAAGCGGCCACGACCACGCATGCCTCTACCAGATGGGACCTTATAAGGCTCCATGCGTTGCTTTGGAGTAACTTTATTGCTGAGCTTGTTAGATTTGGTAAGCTCTTCTACCTCCTTGTTAAGGTCATCCCCAAACAGAAAAGTTGACACAGCAGTAGACGGATTGCACAGTGAGACATATTGTTTGTTCAGATCAGGGCGAATGAGATCCCTGCGTTTCAGGTTGAGATCCCTATTTGCTGATAACAATAGGACTGCTGCATGAGTCAGGGCATTTTTATGATCCCCACTAGAACTGTTACACACCTGGAGGACTGCATATAAACCTGAAATCAGCAATGCCTGTGTCTTCTGGAACGCAGAATCAGTGTTTCTGGTTTCCTGATGTAATTGTTGCCAAATTTGTTTATTTATCTTGGGAGCCACCAAATTGGTGCAGTTTTCAGGTCTCAGGTACTTTCCCTGTACCTCACTTAGCTTTTCTTTCGAGAGCTTTTCTGCAAGTAGACTTTTCACTATATCCGCCAAATTTGTATTTATGGCTGGAGATGTCTTTTCACCAATACTGAACTCTTGCGCAAGTGATTCGAATGAATCATTGCTTGAACCTTGACCGGCGTCAGGGTATTTTGGCTGAATAAACTCATTAATGTTGCTTTCCACCACAGCATCTGGGCTATTCTCTGTGCTGATTTGAGAACCCTCAGGCTCAGCTTCAACAGCTTCGAAGTCGACATAGACTTGATCAATAGAGTCTTTAACTTGAGCTAAGATATCCTTCTTAGCATCATCGAGAAGTTCAGTAAACATAGCCTTAAACTCTGCAGACGTGGGGGGTCCAGAATGGCCTGGCTTTCCAGACGGATCAGGCTTAGTCTTGTCACCCATCGTCTATAACACAAAACGAAGAGGTGAAGACAGGATTAGATAACTTGAAATCCAAAATGGCGGACACGTCCGCCACGTGTTTCGAAGCCGGTTTCAACAAACGGCTGAACTTCGCTTACAATCTCGTTGTAAACGGATATAAAAGTAATGGGCCGTAAAATCCCAAATAACTTTAAGAGTGAACAGGTATAAAGCGCGTTATACCTCGTTAGTTCGACTCAGGACACGTCCTGCAGTCACTAATTTTGCCAAGTCGAGCACTGTAACACGTAACAAGACTCGCGAAATGAATAAACAGAAATGCAGGCCATTTATGACCGAAACAGTAGTGGAACGCGTCCACTGCAAGCGAAAGACAAAATAATAAACAGAAACCAGGTAAACTTACCGTGAAATAACGGTACAGGAACCCAAATAACAGCACGATGACAAACACGTCCGAACCTACGGCGATCGATAAGTGCACTGACCTGCGGCGGTGCGTGCGCATCTCATGGTAACCCGGATGTACATAATGATTTGGTAGAATCAAAATGTTACACCCTCTTTGCATTGTTATGTTGAAGCATGACAGCTTCTATGATTTGTACAATGTGCATTACGAAATAAGAAAACGTGTTATTAAGATTGACTTTTTCGAGGCATGTCGCTGATTACTGTTTGCATTAAGAGAGACAATAGAAAACAGTTTTTTTATTCACGAGAGAAAACCGTAATAGCGAACTGATTTTCAGTCAGAGGATATTATCTGTAAGTTAGGGAGTTTTGTTGGTCCAATTAAACCTGTTTACAGCAACGTGATAGATACGTGGTAACGGAAATAAAACCCAGTTGATTGACATATTGTTCGGAATTTAGTTGTAACACACTATACCTGGGGACTACACAAAACTGATATCAATGTCATGAGAAAAGTAAACAATAAAGGCGGCTTCTCACCATCCATTTCCGTTCATGAAAAGTAAAGAAACAAAGACGGCCTTCTTTGTGCGTCATTTTAGCCGATTATCCGTTATAATATTAGACGAGGATCACAATAGGCCTGCGAAACGTTGTCAAGTGACAGGTTATGTGTTCAAAAGGTTGATAAATCTTCAAGAAATTCGCATGAATTGAGGTTTTCCACGAAATTGTTGACTTTTTCGTGCTTGATATGTGCTCTAAACCTACATTTTGCTCAAAAATTGCTCTAAAAGGCAAAACTTGCTCGAGGTTGCTAAAACCGCAAAAAGTTGCTCCAAACGCCAAAAGTTGCTCAAAAGTTGCCGAGCACAATCGGGACAGTCCCAGCTCCGTATTCCCGGGGTATCACATCGAACGATTCGGTTTTCGAACTCAATCGACCTCTTTCGTTCGATTGAGTTCG
This sequence comes from Dendrophyllia cribrosa, assembly GCA_024195265.1. NCBI lineage: Eukaryota > Metazoa > Cnidaria > Anthozoa > Scleractinia > Dendrophylliidae > Dendrophyllia > Dendrophyllia cribrosa. Next base: position 38,617,847 of record JAJLRJ010000005.1, on the reverse strand, counting down.
ATGGGAGAGTTCGGCCATCGAACAAAAAAAAATTCGAATCGAACAAAATCAAACGTTCGATTTTCGAACTCAATCGAACGAAAGAGTTCGATTAAGTTCGGTCATCGAACGAAGCGGAACTCACAAAAACAAAAACGCGAATCGAACGAAATCGAACGTTCGATTTTCGAACTCTTCATGACAAGTTGATCCAGCATTGAAACAATCAAGGCGATGTGAACATGAAGTCTCGTTTCTTTTATTATTTCCATATTCTGAGCTTGTTCTTTTTATATTCCCTCTCGAAATGTCACTGTGTTTATTGTTTTCCAAGGAAAAAGGCTTTCTGTCCACAGAACGGCTGCAAGTCTTAATCATCTCGGCAATCGTCTCGATCATCTTTATCCATCGCGGCAAAATTGTCCTGAATCGTAGCATATATTCCTTCCGATTCCAGCCGGCACGTCGGATTTCCCTGGCTTGTCGCTTCCCTAAACTTGACTCGATTTTCACGGGAACATTCACTCCGCCGCCAGCTCTCCATCTGCCCTTTTAGCTCAAAGTTCGATTTCCGAACTCAATTGAACTAAATCGAACCATGACCGTCCGATTTCGTTCGATTTAATTCGATTTGGTTTGGTCATCGAACTCAAAAAACTTTTTGCGTTTGATGTCGTTCGATGGCCGAACTACATCTAACTCTTTCATTCGATTGACTTCGATGGAGTTAGATGGGAAGTTTGTTCGATTTCTTTCGATGTGATACGCCGGGCGTATTCTGTAGCTTAGACCGAAAAGATCCGAAAACCATAGTTAAAGGGGAAGTATCACGGGAATTTTGATGTTTTTTGGTCAAATCCATTTCACAACACCTGAACTTATTTATAAAATAATGCTGAAACACCAAAAGAGTGAAATCATCAAATTCTTGAAAGAGGAACAAATTATGGTCTGTTCTAGTCCATTTGGAGACGAAAATGTGGGAACTTGAAAAAAATTAGGCTAACGTTTTTCAAGTTGCAATTCATTGAGACCCAGTCCGTCAATGACTGGAGACACTAATCGACAGTTTTGATATATTTTGTGATAATTTATCACACCACTGGAGCTTTATTTTTCGGTTTCTGATCATACAATATCATTTTTTGCTTTTTAAAATGACACCGAATCCCCGTGATACTTCCCCTTTAAGGTGTTTCGATACAGTTTTCTGGAGACCATACCTACATGTTTCAATCGACTTTTAAGCGGTCTTTTCCAAGTCAGATCAACGTGAAAGTTTCACTATTGACCGGTTTTGAATTGAAGTTTGTATAATATCCTCACTGCATACTCATTACCTCATCGCGTAAGGCTTAGTTATGGGAAGGGTTCGCTCCTGCCCTCACCATAAGACCTGAACGATCAAACTACCAGCACACCAAGAAATCACCACAACAAAAGACCAGACGGGCGCAACACCCTTTATTTCCTCCCATTACTCAGAAGCCCCCAACTAACAATCACTACCCTTGCCCATAACTATCATTACTGAACCCACCGATGCTCGAGCTCAATAAACTCGTATGAAAACATGGTTAACCCGTAGCTAAAAGATACACTGGAGGTTGCCTGGGTGAGAGACGGGGGTATTATGAAGGGGTTCGATGCCCGAGAGGAGGCGCTCAGCGAAAGGGGAGGAACCAGCGACAGTGGACATCTTAGTGTAATGGCTAACCATATTGTTGTTCCTCCATCCTACATAGCGAGAAATCTCATCTGGAGAACAGCCCATCATGTTAAGGGTGTTCGAAAGACCGAGTCTAAAGCTATGGGGGGTCTCCCCACAGTCTATTTTCGCCGTAGCAAGGTGCTTGCGCAGACCGTTATTAACCGCAGAGCCAATAAAAGGTCTTGAGCTTACAACTTTATGACGGTCAGTAGTCCTAAACAAATACCCGCCAGCTAACTCAATGGCAAGTAACCGACAAACAGATAGATAATATTCAATCCAGGAAACGGGACAGACCTCATTTCGCTTAAAGGGTTCTAAGATAAACGGACAAGATGTATCACCCCGAAAAGTTTTAGTAAGTGTGAACTTAAGCAGAAACCCCTTTCGATCTCTAAGCCTAAACACCTGGTTCGCCAAAAGGCGGCCGAGATCCGACGCGCGATCCCCGGTAAAGAAATCGACAACAAAAAAGGTAGCGTCCCTAACTAAGATATACTTATCGATCGCGGGAAGGTGACCGCTGGCCTTTATAGAGTCCCCAAGGAAACTTATCAGCTTAGAAAACTTAACAAAAAACAAAGGGAATGCCTGTGTAGGCACTATAGCTTTACTCGCTTGCTCCTCCCGAACGAATTTGAGGTACTCCTTAACTCTGAGGTGTGCTACAGGATTAGAGTCACGCAAACGGCCTAGCTTGTTGAAAATAGCCCTCAACTTTCCTAGCAAAGAATCTACCGACCCTGCAGCCAAGCGAGTTGGACAATTACAATGAACTTCAGGACAAGATGGACTATGTAACACAGTCCGCCCTGACTTGTCCTTGCTAATCAAGAATCTAATAATATCGTCAGAAGTGCATGACGAAACGTCCTTCGGGGGAGTCAAAGTGGCTAGGAAATCCAAAAGTTGCTGCTCAAGGGCGGACTTCTGTCGCTGGTAGGGCTTGCCTTTAAACACGTCTGTAAATTCTTGGAAACGTCTACCAATCTCTGCGTGGTCCACATTTCTAGCAGGCACGACAAATTTTTTGAGACACGTGCGCGAACCACAAGCTTGACAAAAGTTGGCGTCCACATCGTTAGGGTATAGACAAGCGGGACATCGCCGGGCAGCTTTCCAAGGCCTTGAAACCTAAGGAACAAGGGAATGGTGAGGCGAAGGCGCAAACACTAGCAGACACACCGGAACGCCCAGAGGTCCCACTGCAGAGGACGGGATACCCATTCCTGGGAATGTCGGGAAGGGAAAAGCAGGACCGAACTAGATCCGTGCCTGCCCAAAAGGAAACGATCGACTGCGAATGCTTGGGCAGTTGCCCACCAGAAAGGTTTCGGACGAATACCCGGGGCGAAAAGTGTAAAGGCGCCATAAAATTCCTGGTCGACAATGTAGCGGAGAAGAGGCCCAAGGAGAACGAAAGGTGGAAACACGTAGATGTTGTGTCCAGCCGGAAGGGGATTGGCGAAAACGTTCACTCCAGCAGAGCCAGGGGTAGACCAAGGCGTGTAGTGGGGCAGGGGATTACCGATGTTATCCTTCTGACAGTTACTGTCCAGGGCCATTAAATCGAATGAATGAGGACCGAACAAACGTTCCACGCATTGCCAAGCCTCAAAAGAGAGCATGCAGTCCAAATCTGAATGCTTTCGTGAAGGCTCATCAGCGGGATTATCCTTCGATGGTACGAAGGAAGTCTGAATGCTGAAATTTTGGTCACGACAGCAGCGGTGTATTTCTTTGATGACCTCGTTAATTGCGGAGTTCCTACACCCATCGTTGTCCAATGCTGACTTGAGGACCTTGTGGTCAACATGAACATCAACTCGGGAATTTGACAACTGCCCTTTGAAGGAAACAAGGGCATTCAACAGAGCTCTTGACTCCAACAGATTGACGTCTGTGGCAGGATCAGAAGGCCAGAAATCCCTGGAGACCAACCTCTGCCCGTCCCGAAACAGGACCGCGCCCCAAGCACGTGTAGAGGCGTCCGAGAAGAGTGAAACCGATACGTGACGCTCGGAGCGCCAAGGGAAACAATCCAAGCAATTATCGAGAAAACGCCAGTATAGGACCTCTGCACGGAGGTTTCCCTCAACACGAACATAAGGCTTGGAGGAGCGGCAAAGTTGTGAGACGGCCTTGAAAGCCTCACGGACGTAGAACTTGCACCCGGGAATGGCCAAACTAAAGGAGATCACTTTGCCCGCGAATCTCTGAAGTGTTTTAACACCAACGGAAGGGGACGATAAAACTTCCTCTCTGAGAACCTTGAACTTTAGCTTCTTATCGGGCGGGAGAAGGAAAGCTTGGCGAGAGGAATCGCAAAGGAAACCAAGAAAACGAACCACAATAGAAGGGACACACTGCGATTTGGCGATGGCTATGAAGTAACCCGCCTCTATGAGAAGATAGCATAAAATATAGGCGGCGGCCTCGGCGAGGACTCTGTTAGGAGGTAGAGAGGACGCAACTGGAGCCCGGTAAAGCTGACCAACGTGACGATCGTCGATATACTGGGACACAGGAACCCCAAACGAACGTGCTGCGCTCGTAACCGCAAGGCCAAGGTTGTGGTATATGTAAGCACTCGTTTTCCAACCGAACGGGAGGGTACAAAACACAAAATAAACGCCATTCCATTCCAGGCCGAAGAAGGTTCGCGATGAAGGGTGGAGAAGGACATGCTGATAGCCGCTTTTATCATCAAACGACGTCTGAAAATGGCCTGGAAGAACGTACCTGGGCAAGTCCGGGAGGTGGTCAAGCTTAAAAGGGAGATCTATCATCCACAAATTCAAAAATCGTTCGTCGTGGCACAAACGAGGCTTGGAAGGTTCCACGGTGAGGGGAAGGACCAAATGGGGGGGGGGGGGGGGGGGGGGGGGGGGGGGCGGAGAGACTTCGCCAACTCTGCCCCAGATCGCGAGGACCCCAGCATTTACCCAATCGACAATGGTGCCGGTGATGAAATCCCTGAAACGCTCAAAAACCTCGGCGTTCTTAATTTGCATAGGAGGGGGGAGCCGCGAATCATATGAAGGACCCTAAAGGGGAACAAAGGAAAATACCTGTGTGAGAAACCAAAGGAGGCAAGCAGGGGACCCACCCCTTCGTTGACCCCGAGCTCCGAACTATTGTAGGTCCGAAATTGAGACACAGAGCAGGTCCCCCCAAGGTCAACGAAGAGAGTGGATGGGGAGAGATGAGGGGAACAAACAAACATAACACGTCAGGCATAGGAACAACAATTTATTAGACAAAAAATACAATGCAAATACGTTTAAGGGTGCCAGGACTAAGGGCTAAAAGCGTCCGGCTCGTCCCCGAGCATTCTGACGTCTAACCGGGTTACTGCGGCACGAACGGGCGACGTGCCCCCATTTCAAGCAGCGAAAGCACTGGACCTGTTGCTGGGGCGGGTAAGGGGACGGTCTGCGCACAACGGAACGATAACCAGGTGATGGAGGGGGGGCCTTGCCCACGCCCTTTAAGATGGTGGTGGCCTCCTTGGCGATCTTAGCGCGTATAGGATCTCCCAATAACCCTAGGTATAGGCGCTGTAGCTGGGTGTGCTCCAGGGTGTCCGATCGGGCCCGAATTTCATCTAGCGCGGCGGCGTATTCGTCTGCCTTCAGGTGGCTCTCGTATCTCGCTAGCCTGACCAGAGACTGTAGCAGATCCATGGCTTCAAATCTATCGAACATGGCCGAGGGGCGGCTGATATGACGACGTAAAGCAGCGAGAGCTGACTCCGAACTTTCCAACGTCTTAAGTTGTTCCAAGGACTTAAACCTGCCCTCAAGTGTCTGTATACGAGCAGCGGCCTACAATCAAGGAGAAACCCAAGTGAGCGCGACTTAAACTTGATTGCTCAAAATCCAATTAGACGGGAAATCTTTGGGTAAATGGTATCTCACAAAAACACGTTGGTTTCGCGTGCGGTATACGCATGAGGTCGCCACGCAACGAACGCCTTGCCTCGACTGGCGGCGTACGCGAGACGTTAACATAATAACACGCTGTCCTCACCGGTGGTAAACGCAAAGCTATAACGTAGCGGTACGCTGCGTTCGCCAATAACATACGCAAAATCGTCACGCAACGAATACGTCCCTCTAACAACAGTGCACGCAAACAGATGCGCGACAAACACGTAGTCTACGAGAAACCATCACGCAACAACTCGTCGGCTCCACCCGAGGTATACGCTAAACGATCTCGCAACACGTTACCTAGACTGGTGGAATACGAAAACAGTTGCGCAACAAACGCGTTGCCGTCACCAGTGGGACTTGCATATACGGAACTTCACGCAACAACGTGTTGTCTTAACTAGTGGTGTGCGCAGGCTGTCACGCACAACAAGTGTCACCGGTGGCATACAAAGAATTATCACGCAACAATGCGCTGCCTACTAGGAATACGCAAAACTTCCACGCAACAACGCGTTGCCTTCACCAGTGGTATACGCAAAACTGTGCTAAACAACACACCTCTTCACCAGTGGCATACGCAAAACTGTCACGCGACGACATGTCGCCTTCACTAGTGGTATACGAGAAAAGACCACGCAATAACACTTTGTCTTCGCTAGTGGTATACGCAAAACTGTACTAAACAACGCAGTTCTTCACCAGCGGTATACGCAAAACTGTCATGCGACGACATGTCGCCTTCACTAGTGGTACACGAGAAAAGACCACGCAATAACGCTTTGCCTTCACCAGTGGTATACGCGAAGCTACAACGAAACGACACGTAGCCTCCACTAGTGGTAAACACAAGGATGTAACGCAACAACACGTTGCCTTCACCGGTGGTATACGCAAAATTGTAACGCAACAACACGTTTCCTTCACCAGTGGTACACGCGAATAGCCGCGCGACAACACTTGCCTTCACCAGTGGTACACGCCGCGGAAAGTGTAGCTAAACGACACGAAACCTACACTAGAGGTATACACAGAGAGCTACGCATAGATATGCTGCCCTAGCCTGCGGCACAGGCGAAACAGAACGATGACCGCGCTATGCTAAACAAGCGGTTTGCGTGAACGTTGTGGAAAAACGAGTTGCCTACTAGCGGGAAAACACAATAAATGGAATGCACCGCAAGCACTGCCTAAACTAGTGGAAAAACACAGCAAACACATGCGGCGAACAGAAGGCTTAAACTGGTTGTATGCCGCACGCGAAAAAATAAAGGCGGGTAAAAACCGAGAAACGAATATGCGAAAACAAAACAAGAGAGCTATAACTGCGAGCGTACAAGCGAAATAACATAATCCTAATTGGTAAATGCAAATGCACAAATTTCCTAGCGCGAGGTGGCGGAAAAGAAACGCCCAAACGATGCCGCGAAAACAACAAGAGGGCCTAATTGTGGATGCACGAACAAAACAGCATTGTCCTGACCGGCGAATACAAAGGCGCAAATTTACCCGCACGAGGTGGCGAAAAGAAACGCCCAAACGATGCCGCGAAAACAAAAACACGAGAAGCTAAATTGCGGATGCACGAACAAAACAAACATAAACCGGGAAATACAAAACGTAAAGTTACCTGCATAGGTGTAAAAAACCCCCGAACCAATGTGACGAGAAATAGGAAACAAAAGGCCCTAAAACAATAGGTGGTTTTCATGTTACGTCATCGCCGCCATGATGGTGGACATAAACAATAGTTCTCTCATTAGCTCCTTTTGTTCGTCCACCAGCATTTGTTCGTTTCACTATTGTTATCTATGTCTCTAGAGATTGGTTGCAAACCACCTATACGAGCATGAAACAATAACCCCAAGGCCAAGCAAACGAAACGCATGGAAAAGTTAAAACCGAGGAGAGAAATAAATAAACTGGCGGCAAACGTAGGCAACAAAGCTACGGGCGATGAAACGCGCAAAACCTGGCTAGGGCAAGAATATGCTAGGGAAAAAGTTACCTCGTCTCCCGCTGCACCGGCTGGGGCCGGGACTGCATTGGCTGCAACGGGAATTTGAGCCGGCGGCGGGACGGCTGGTTGGTCGGCCGCAGGCGGGTCTTGAACTGCTGGCGGACGTTAAATAAGAGCATCTCCAACAGCCGGGGCAACAACGGGAGTCGCTGGTGGTGGTGGAAGTTCATCTGCCATTAACGAACTCAAAGATTGCTGGTGGCGGTTGACTGAAGTACCAAAGCGAAATTTGGCCGTCGTCCCGGAGTACGGTTAAAATGACCACGTCTCAAGCGGGACGGCGGAATATGTACTCTAAGACCGCAAAGCATCAACCTCGCAACGAGCGTGCGCGGGCACGGGGGAATCCGAAGACGCAATGAAAATTTCTACGATGAGCTAATTAATTATGCAGTGAGAATAGGCTTAACATATATTCTGGTATATTACCATGACGACGATAAACAAGAAACTTAGAAATCAGTTAAAGTAAAATTTTGCGCGTTAAAGACTTCGCATTAAAAATCCCACCTAGACATCTTAAAATATGGTATATGGCATATATATTTTGTAAGAATAAAAAAATTCTGTATGTTTGATTTCAAATAAATCGCAATAACATTTCAACCCTTACTATTTGTATACTGACCTATACTGGTATTAAATTGGTCGAGAGATAAATACTGCTTTTGTGAAATTAATTCAAGATAGCGTCAAAAAGTAGCTTGATGTTATATTTGCACACCTTCAAAGTTTTGTGACTTTCTCTTTTGCGATCTTGAGAACTACCTTTTTTCCTAACATCGCTCCATGTGCAATTTTTGGGTAATTCTCGATTTTTATCGCTTTTGCAAAAATCTGAGAAACGGCTTGATGGATTTTTTTAAAACGTTGACCAAGCATGCTTACCGATATGGAAAATATTATCTGAAAGTTTCATTGACATTGATTTAATGAAACGCCTTCAAATGTAACGATAAAGACGACGAACGAAACGGCCGAAAAGTTTGCGTTACAAATTCATTTTTTTAAAGTTATGCTTAATACTGATTTCAAATCAATGCGCATTTCATTCCTCCGTGATTTATACATATCGTTGTGATGTGCTGTGCATTTATTATTATCTGTATTCAAGCATGATTGTACCTTATTTATTTTTTTTCAGTTGGACACATATATTTTCAAAACATTTACAATAATAACATTATTAACTACAATTTGACAACAAAACACTACTAGCTACTACCCAAAGTACCGACAAAACACTTACAAAACACTTTTGCGATGCTACATAATTACATATATACAGTATTTAATGAAATAATTAATAAGTTTTAATAACTTATTAAATGCAAAAAAAATAAATTAAAAAAATAGATCTTCATTATCTCTAACATTGAACCAAAACTTGACTTAGTACACTTAATTTATCATGTTATCTGATATGAAGCTAAATATTTTGTAAGAAGTTCCACTTTTCTGTATATCTATCTTTTTTACCCGATGTAATTGCAATGTATTTTTCTAAGAGTAACTTGTCGCGAACTAGAGATACAAATTCGTTAAACTGAAATTTACTTACAACTCGAGCTTTAACGTATAAATAGTATTTTCCTATAATAATTCATGATCAATGATTTAGGGCCAAACAGTTGCGAGAAGAGCCGGCATGAAAAATACTGTATACAGCGTCTAAGTTCGAGAGACAGAGTTTTTCTCCACTGTAGTTGCTATACCAATTTTGAAATTCTACCCAGAAAAAATTAGCTTGCGTACATTCTACAAACAAATGCCAAATAGTATGAATTTCAGAAGGGCAAAAAGGACAATTTGGGGAGTCGGCTATCTTCATTTTATGTAATAAGCTGTTGGTGGGTATAAAGCGATGAATGTGATCGTACCTTATTGCTTTCCTTACTTCTTTCCAAATTTCCTTAAGTTTCTTTTTAGGATTTTTTTGAGCAATAAATGCCTTTTGCGTTTTAAAAACGTTTTTACAGTAGGCATTTTAAACGTAAAAGAAAACGGATGCAAAGAAATTTGCATCAACGAGCATACATTGAGATGTTTCAAATACGGAGGAATGCAGTACGCATTGATTTGAAATCATAACTGAGCATAAATTTGTAACGCAAACTTTTCGGCCGGTTCGCACGTCGTCTTCGTCTTTGATTTTAAAGGCGTTCCAGTGAATCAATGTCAATCAGAAACTTTCAGATAATATTATTCGCATCGGTAAGCGTACGTGGTGAACGTTTTAAGGTACTGTTACACAGGACGATTCGCAACGACGATTTTTAGCGCAACAGTGTTGCGCTAAAAGTTGCGCTAAGAGTTGACGCCGTGTAACATGGGTGCGCGGACGATTTTCTAAGAAATCTGTGCGTTGCGAGTTTTAATTTTGAAGCTGATTCAAAAACTCGCAACGCAAAAATAGCGAAGAAAATCGTCCGCGCACCCATGTTACACGGCGTCAACTTTTAGCGCAAACATTGTTGCGCTAAAAATCGTCGTTGCGCCAAAAGTTGCGCTAAAAGTTGACGTCGTGTAACATGGGTGCGCGGACGATTTTCTTCGAAATTTGTGCGTTGCGAGTTTTTGAATCAGCTTCAAAAACTCGCAACGCAAAAATTGCGGAGAAAATCGTCCGCGCACACATGTTACACGGCGTCAACTGTTAGCGCAACATTGTTGCGCTAAAAATCGTCGTTGCGAATCGTCCCGTGTAACATCACCTTTAATTTCAATCACGGACGCGGAAACTTGAGATGCAGACAAATGACTAAAATACAAAGCAACGTCGACAATGGTAACTGGGAAAACGTTGACTAAATTTTTGTCGTTAGCAAACCTAATCCAACAATTTAAAGAACTAGTGTAGTGTAATCAACAACTGTCCCGAAGGCCTTAGAGAAAAAGGTTGTTTTCCTTAACACTTCAAACAAACGGGTGAGATGAACGTCTCCACTGGATTTTGTACGGTCGTGATTCGTTAAGTTCTTTCCAAGGACCTTGACTTAAAACATTTAGACCTGTAGGATAACAAGGAGACTGTGAGTGATATGATCTGGAATAGGTACATCTGCACTGCTAAAGCTTTACTAACCGATAAAGAAAAACTATTACGGTAATCCTGTGAGTGTAATAGACCATCTATACACATTCTATTCAGTTAAGCCACCTGTGGGCTCCTAGTTTTCTGGCCGCCTGTGAGCAAAATAAACTTTTCACAGTTACCTTGCTGCAGCTTGTGGGCAAAAGCCTGCCTGAGGGCATGCTAAGCCACCTGTGGGTTACTCGGTTTAGTACGGACCTCCCACAACACCAACAACATATTGGAGCACCTCCCAGGAATACATGTAGATGATTTAGGTTAAGCGATTCACCGTGGAACATAGAGTTATAAGTCCTGCCTTTGGTTGTGGCTGCCGAACTAAATTCTGGGACCCCTAACCAATCTACAACACATTTGGCTAGATGAACGCCGTTTGGGCAAGCACAAGGCCAGAACAAAGCTCCTTTCCACAAGGGTATGATTAAAACCCCTTTTGCTTTGCAAAGCTTGAAGTGTCGCCATACCCAAATAATTTGGCTCGGGGAGGTTCCACCCAATTATTGTCTCCCTGCCGATCATGTGCGAAAGCGCGTCAACTCCCTCACATCGTGAGTTCCAGAAACGGGAATTAACATTTGGTGTTATACCAATTGGCGAAAGTTGGCGAACCTATCAACGATAAAAGGGCCCCATAATGTGCTTATCCACTGAAAAACATCTGGGTGTATCCCCCAATCGTCAACATCAGTGAGTTTGCCGAGGTAATAGGCCATTTCCGAGTTGCCTTTAGCCTCTCTATCAAAGCGAGGCTTGGTGCGCAACCTTTCATATGAAAATGAGTTTTCATTCACATGCAAATAAAACTTATTTGCATGTGAATGGAAACTCATTTTCATATAAAAGGTTTCGCACCTAGCCTCGCTTTGATAGAGAGGCTAAAGGAAACTCGGAAATGGCCTATTCGACCACTGTTTGAAGATCAGGTTTCATGCTTCCTCTATCGAGTAAGCGTATGGCATTCTGTTTATCGGTATGCCATTGCACTTTATGCCCCCCAAGAGCATGCCCAATCGACAATAACATGTTATATACAGCTTTAAGCTCTCTCCAAGTGGAACTCTTTTCCTTTTAGATAAACCGTCCATTGTCCCTGACAGACTAGACTTGGTTTGGCTGAAACTACATAACCTAGCTCTGAGGCGTCTCAATAGACCACAGAATCGAAAACGTGAGGCTCACCAAACATTTTCTTACCATTTAACTGGCTTACGTTCTTCCTTATTAAACCTTTGGGAAACAAGATTTGTAAGGGTTGCTTTCGCAGCTCAAAGGCGTGAATGGTGTCACACATTAGGAGACTAGATTATCTCAGTTAGGGAATTTAAGTAGATCTTCTGATCTCGTGTCTCGTGTCTGTCTTCCGTGGTTTTGTGAGGGGAGGGGTGTAGGGGGGCTTAGTTGAGAGAAGGGTGGGGGTCAGTGGAGCTAAAGAGGGCGGGGCTTATTGGAGAGGGGAGAGCATTTCAGTAATGTATATTTTCAACAGAGTCAATAGACAATACAGTCAACTCTCTCGTAAGCGGACATCCTCGGGAATTGGAAAAAGTGTCCGTTAGTAGAGCTGTCCGCTTATGAGAATTATTCCCATAAGCAGACACCAAAGAAAAATAGGGTGGATGTCCGCTTACGGGAGAGTTATGCGGCCGCTGCCTAATTTAGAAGATTGCAGTTTTGAAACCACAACCAAGGAACACGCTAACACAGTTACTGGATTAGATGAGATATAATACTTCATTTTTTGGTCACATTCCTTTGAGGATGGCTGTATTTGTCACCAAGTTTTTAAAGAGCAGAACAAACGAAGGGAAAGCCATCATAATGGGTAAACGTGTCAACAGAGGAGCTGGGTACGGCCTGGATATTCCTTGTAAATGCTTTTTTATGGTATGTTAAAACATCTTTCGTGACCGTGGCTCAAGTCCAAGCTTGATTATCTGGGATACAGTGTTCGGTACAGTTAGTGATTGAAAACAGAAACAAGAAGGAAAGAAGACCATGACAAACGTGGCCATAACCTGACACTACAAATGTTACGTCAGACTATTGTTTATGTCAAACGAACGGACAGCTTTCTTTCCCGCGGACCAATGGAGATTTCAGGAGATCTGACAAAACCGATCCCACTGTTCTTTTGTTCTGTCAAAGGTCATATTTTTGTTGATTTATTGCAAATTAAAGACAAATTTCATTGCCAAGAGTCAATTATTATACATGGGGTGTCCGCTTACGAGAGAGCGTAAACAAAAGAAATATTCGATTTTCAATTTTAAATGTGTCCGCGTCCGCTTACGAGAGAGTGTCCGCTTAAGGGAATGTGTAAATACAGAGTTTGACTGTGATGTAAAATGGGGATTTGAAAAGGCGTCCGTAAGTAGAGCTGTCCGCTTACTAGAGTGTCCGTTAGCGGAGAGTTGACTGTATTCGAATTCGTTTTCTCGGTATTGAACTGGAACTAGCTTTCAGTCGAGGCTCATGCGGGGGAATATCATTAAAAATATTTGCATGTGAAAAGATTCCCCCGCATGAGCCTCGACTGCACGCTAGTTCCAGTTCAATACCGTGAATACGAATATTGTCTATTAATGTCATGGCAGCCTTTTTCTGCCACATACCAACGACTGATATCGCCGATCTGTGTCATTGCGTACCTAACAAGTAATGACACGTTATTTATGGTCATTACTGTTTCTTTCAAAGGTTTGAGTTTAAATTTGTGTGTACACCAACCATAAAAACGGTCTTAAAAAAATCATAATTTTTCATTGGTATCCAGTTTATTACATGTGTGGTTAAAATGTATTACATTTATGGTGAGTCTGATTATTACATTTATCGTTAAAATGTATTACATTTATGGTTAGTCATTTATTATTTTTATGGTTGATTCTTATTACATTGATGGTTGGTATTACATTTATGGTTGATTTTTATTTTATTTATGGTGAATATTACATTTATGGCTGTTATTACATTTATGGGTGATACAGGGGCTTTCATCAATAAATTCGGCGCTTTATAGACATAAAAAGCTGTTCTAAGCATCCATAATGCGCATCTACCATAGCCAGAAGGCTAGAGGAAGATATAAAACGAAGAAGCGCAGTAATTTCTCAAAGAAAGTGAAGAAATCTATCTCAAATCGTCTTTGAATCACGGAGAACAGAGACATTGACTGGTATGGTCGGCGTCAAGATGCAAATAACGTCAAGATTATGGTACAGTCAAATCTGACTCCATTGCGTGCGGTGAGAGCTTCAGATCAATAGGATTTATTTATCTTTTTGATTTTTTTTTTTTGCTGTGTTAAATTTTTGGGGAGAAGGGTGGGGAGGCGGAAAGAGAATGGATACTTTCATTCTAAAAAAATAATTCAAGGTTTATTAAACATATTTTTCAGTTCTTATTTTCCCTGGCAATAACCGACTACTTTAGAATAGCTTTTAAAGAGCAGACAGTTTACCAATCGCGGCTCAATCGCGGAAGTAACATGGCCCTTTCCCCCTCACCCTCGGGATTCGCACGCCCCGGAACATGTGACGTCTTCACGTAATGACAAAACGAAAGCTCTCGAACGCCGCACCCTATTTCCCCCTTTCGTAGTCTACGAGCTACGTTTGCTCGTGGGCTACATAAGTTGCAATGGAAAGTTTAAAGGAGTATTTGCTTTCAAAGTACTTTAGTCACTTTGGCTATGTTGTAGCGGTCCTGCACGTCCCAGCTTTAGTGGTATTTGCGGCAGTTACAGGTCAGCTAAGAACAAGCGAACGGCGATCATTTCGCTGCGATGTCCCCGACTGTCGCGACGACTGCCTCAAGAAATACGACGAGCAGTACAATTCTCCTCTTCCACTGTATGTTTTTGCTCTTTTATGTTTTGTTCCCTCGCTGGTTGTGTGCATTGCGTACTCCTGGTGCTGTGTAAAATCGCGAGTCGACGAGATGGAAACCCTCATGAAACCCGACCCTGAAAAACCTCGTCGCAGACGACTATCAAAATCGGAGAACTCTCGCCGAGTGTTCAGTTGTTACTTTCTCCATCTTCTTGTACGATTACTCCTAGGAATTTCGTTTGCGGGGTTGCACAACAGCGTGTTCTACGCGTCAAATACATTCTATACATCTGATTTTCCTACAGAATTCCCTTGTTACGTTTGTGGTTCGACAGCCATGTTAAAACCAACTGCAAATTCCACAAACTTGAACGTGACAAACATTGATTCATCCGCGATCAACTGTAACAATTCTGTCGGATTTGACAACGCTACTTGGGCGAAAGGAATCTGGATAGTGAACATTCTATTTGCATTTCTTGTGTTTGGAGAATTGTGTTATCTTATAGTACGAGCATTAAAAAGTAACGCGTTCACTTTCGACACCGAATTTTGTCTGAAGCACTTTTTCAACAAGCGTAGAACTCCAGTTACGCTGCGTGACTCCATTTTCCGCTTGAGGAGGCGAGTTCAAGAAGACACGGAATATCTGGAGCCATTGATTGCTTCAGGCGGTGAAAGCGATGACAACAAAGCTTTAGATGACATTTATGTCGATCTTATAATTTACACAGGAAGAGCGGAACACAGCTTTCATTACTCGTTGAAAAGACACGAAATATACGATATTTATTTGCAGCCGAAGCAGGGATCAGTACCTATTAAGAAGCTTGGAGAACTGTTTCTTCCCAACTACGATACTGAAGATCCTCGAAGAATTCTTATTATTGGTCGCCCAGGGATAGGAAAGTCCTTGCTGTGTCAAAAAATGTCGCGTGACTGGAGCAAAAATGAATTGTCATTTGCCGACAGCACAAAAACCTTTGAACATTTGTTCTTGTTCCAGTTCAGATGGTTTAATTCTGGGACAGACGAACAGAAGAAGATTTCCCTTAAACAATTACTGAGTCGTGTATGTCCAGACAATCAAATTGATGATGACATGTTTCAGGACATTCTAGATAGGCCTGAGAGAGTTCTTCTTATATTTGATGGATTGGATGAATTTCAACACCATGACAGCTGTTTGGAGGATGAGCAGGCACAAGGTGGAAATGGTCCAACAGAAGAGATGAACTTCTCAGCACTGTACATAAAAATAGTGAAAGGCAAACAACTTTCTGGAGCCACAGTTGTAACTACTTGCAGACCGAATGTAGTACAAAGTGTTGCAAGCCTGACCTTTGAAAGGAGAGTGGAGATAATGGGATTTACTCCAGAGAAAGTTCAGGAGTATGTATGCAAATTTTGTGCCAAAAACACACAGGCAATTATGGACAGAATATGGGTGCACCTCAGCAGCAATTTAGAGTTACTGTCATTATGCTACATTCCTGTGAACAGTTTCATTATCTGTTCTCTTTTGAAAGAGTGGATCGCATTTGAAGAACAGAACTCAGAAAGTACATTACCAACAACAACAACAGAAGTCTATACAGGAGCTTTGAGATTGTTCATTTTCAAGCATCACCCAGAATTTAAAGGGAAAAAATTGACTAAAGATTACCTCATGGGTAATGGACGTAATGCTATCTTCCCAGACTCTATAGAAAAGACTTTAAGTCAACTAGGATCTTTGGCAAAAGCAGGAATAGAAGCAAGACAACTGATATTTGGATCAACAAAAGTGCAGGGAATGGAAAACTGTGGCTTGCTTAACCGTTTACCAGACAGTCAAGTTTCACCTTATTGTTTTGCAGCACATTTCTGCTTCATTCATTTGACTATCCAGGAGCTGCTTGCTGCCAGAGAAATTGCAAAGATGTCGCGAAGTGACCTTGGCAATTTTATCTTCTCAAATGCCTCAGATCCAAAATGGCAGTTAGTGATTCAGTTTGTTGCCGGTCTGCTCCGTGGCCAGAAAAATGAAGCAGTGAACAGTTTTGTCCGCCACCTTCATGATGCTTTGACAGCAGCCAGGAGAAGAAACGATCAGACTATTAAACAGATGGCCTTGCTCATGCTAAAGTGTTTGTATGAGTACAATGATGAAACTATTGTAGAGAAGGCTGCTTCTGAACTGCATAGAAACAGTAAGTTTGATAATGAAATGGATTTGTCTTATTGTCTAGTCACATCTGTTGAATGCACAGCAATTGCATATTTTGTAAAACACCTTGTAGAACTCACTCAGTTGAACCTAAGAGGCAACAATATAAGAGACCAAGGTTTATTACCCCTTTGTATAACACTTGAAAATGAAAATTGTAAACTCACTCAGTTGGACCTTAGTGGTAACGGGATAACAGACCAAGGTTTATTACCCCTTTGTAAAACACTTGAAAATAAAAATTGTAAACTCACTCAGTTGGACCTATCAGGTAACAGGATAACAGACCAAGGTTTATTACCCCTTTGTAAAACACTTGAAAATGAAAATTGTAAACTCACTCAGTTGGACCTAACAGATACCAGTATAACAGACCAAGGTTTATTATCCCTTTGTAAAACACTTGAAAATGAAAATTGTAAACTCACTCAGTTGGACCTTAGTGTTAACAGTATAACAGACCAAGGTTTATTACCCCTTTGTAAAACACTTGAAAATGAAAATTGTAAACTCACTCAGTTGGACCTATCAGGTAACAGGATAACAGACCAAGGTTTATTACCCCTTTGTAAAACACTTGAAAATGAAAATTGTAAACTCACTCAGTTGAACCTAACACATAACAGTATAACAGACCAAGGTTTATTACCCCTTTGTAAAACACTTGAAAATGAAAATTGTAAACTCACTCAGTTGGACCTAACAGATAACAGTATAACAGACCAAGGTTTATTACACTCCCCTTTGTAAAACACTTGAAAATGAAAATTGTAAACTCACTCAGTTGGACCTATCAGGTAACAGGATAACAGACCAAGGTTTATTACCCCTTTGTAAAACACTTGAAAATGAAAATTGTAAACTCACTCAGTTGAACCTAACAGATAACAGTATAACAGACCAAGGTTTATTACCCCTTTGTAAAACACTTGAAAATGAAAATTGTAAACTCACTCAGTTGGACCTAACAGATAACAGTATAACAGACCAAGGTTTATTACCCCTTTGTAAAACACTTGAAAATGAAAATTGTAAACTCACTCAGTTGGACCTAACAGATAACAGTATAACAGACCAAGGTTTATTAGCCCTTTGTAAAACACTTGAAAATGAAAATTGTAAACTCACTCAGTTGGACCTTAGTGGTAACAGGATAACAGACCAAGGTTTATTACCCCTTTGTAAAACACTTGAAAATGAAAATTGTAAACTCACTCAGTTGAACCTTATTGGTAACTGGATAACAGACCAAGGTTTATTATCCCTTTGTAAAACACTTGAAAATGAAAATTGTAAACTCACTCAGTTGGACCTAACAGATAACAGTATAACAGACCAAGGTTTATTACACTCCCCTTTGTAAAACACTTGAAAATGAAAATTGTAAACTCACTCAGTTGAACCTTAGTCATAACAGGATAACAGACCAAGGTTTATTACCCCTTTGTAAAACACTTGAAAATGAAAATTGTAAACTCACTCAGTTGGACCTTTTACGTAACAAAATAACAGACCAATGTTATAAAAGCCAAGTGTTTGAGGCACAAATAAATACTCAATGTGAAGTTATATTGTTATAACACTACATTTTAATATTATTATAATGTTTACAATGTATATTATTCAACTCCCAAGAGTTCCAAATATCAAAATTCAAGAAGAATGCCAAATTTCATTTTGTAAAATGTTGAAAAACAAATGGTACTATATGCAAAAGTACTGCTGAAGAGATTTCATTTGAATGGTCACACCATAGGATTTAATTGGCAGACTCAAAACTTAGAACAAATGGTACCATGCAAAAGTACTGCTGAAGAGATTTCATTTGAATAGTCACACCATAGGATTTCATCCACAGACTCAAAAGTTAGAACCACACTGCGTGTCTCCATAATTGACTCTGGGAGTGAAAGGGTTACTAAATTATTTATTTTATCCTGTTTTTTCTAATAACTGTGCATGACACAGGCCATTTAGGATTAAAAAAAATGTTTTGTATTAGTAAAGAGTCAGGTTTCATATAATCTGTGAAATAGAAATTAGAGACAAATTCCAATGTTTTATTTTCTTTACTTTTAACTATTCATCAGTAACTGTTGATTTTTGTAACAGGTTTTGTGAAATCACTCTCGTAGACTTGCCACAAGTCGACCTCACAAGTTTTACAGCAAAGCGAGCGAAGCAAGCTTTTGAGGCTATAAATATAAGACGAAGGACTTTATTGAAAGTCTATCACTCTTTTTGCATTCTTTTTTGCATTCACATTTTGTCCAGTTAACGTTATGATATGAACATATAAAGATCTGTTACTGGGGTAGTGTTAACCTATCCTTTAGCTAACATTGTTTCATTTTAGTATTTTACAAAGAGAAATTTGTTGTTTCTCAAGATTTCATTACATTTATTTATTTTGTCATTAA
Organism: Dendrophyllia cribrosa; assembly: GCA_024195265.1. Classification (NCBI taxonomy): domain Eukaryota; kingdom Metazoa; phylum Cnidaria; class Anthozoa; order Scleractinia; family Dendrophylliidae; genus Dendrophyllia; species Dendrophyllia cribrosa. The sequence continues at coordinate 38,598,649 of JAJLRJ010000005.1, read as the reverse complement.
CCACATTAAAATATATATATATATATATATATATATATATATAACTCAAATCAAGGATATGTATGAATAGCACTAGAATTCTTCGTTCTCTTTCATCAGACTTCAAGGGCATGTGGTTTTTTTTGTGACATAATTCTCAGGCCATTCCAAAAACAGAAATTATTCCTCTAAATATTGCACCTATTCCTCTTGTAAAATATGGAAAGAAGTCGCTACTTTGACTTAATGTGTACCTGGAAAGTTTTTGGTGTGAGAGTGTAAACAACATAGTTTTTGTAGTGTATTCTGATTTCACAATTACCAGAATATGTCTAAAAAAAACACCCCAAATCTTGGTCATGTAAAGTGCCATGACAAGAGTTTTGAGGGGGTACCACAGTCCCCACTTCATATAAGGCAGACTTATTGTTTGCATTATTGTTAATTGAGTATACACTATCACCAGCATTTTCAGTGAACAATGTTCAGGAAAAAAGATTTTGTAGCAGGATGCATATAAAATAGTAGCTTATTTTTTGCAAGTTCAGTGAACTTGTTTTAAATCAGTAAATTTGGAGCTCTAAAATGTTAAAGGTTTTTTACTATAATAAAACAACTATTATTTTACTATGTTGTTTAGTTCAATGACTTCAATATCTCACTTTGATTATTCCTGGGTTATAAGTGTCTTGTCATTGTTGCAAATGAACTCGACTACTGGTTAAGTACGGGAGTTGAATTAATTTGCCAGGCAGGCTGATTAATGTCTGGTCAAATTTGAAATGATATTTTTTTTAGAAAAAAATTTGAATGAGAAACAGGGCATTGCTTCTGATAGTAATGTTTTTCCTGGAATCTTTTCCATTTCCCTGCAGCTACATGTCCTTTGAAACTTAGCGACAGCCCTGGAAGGGGTGTACTTCCCAAAACGTTGTGTGGGGGTGTGTTGCTGGGCCATAAAAACCCCTAGTTGACAAAACACACCATACTAGTTTGCGGGCTAAAATTTATATAGCGCCAATTGCTACAAAGTATGTCTCTAGAAACTTTAACCCTTTCACTCCCATAGTCAATTATTTCAGATTTTTTCCCTTGCAATTTTTGGAAGCCCCCCTATTGTTTGGTGTGTTTTTTTCCTGCCCCCCCCCCCCCCCCCCCCCCCCTCATTGCATACCCCACAACCATGGGCAAAATACCATGACCCCCCAGTGCAGTACCAGAAGTGGACGGAGTGCCACAAGTTTTGCATTTCATTGAGTCTTGTACAAGTTGGCACATTTTAAGGCCGTCTACATGTAGCTTCACCAATTGAATATAAACTTTAGAACACGGACTCTCTCCTCCGCAGAGGCTCCCACTGGTATCCCATTCCAGTAAAAAAATTTAAATAAAAATTATAAATTAATAAGAGCGTGGGGGACGATGGGAAGAGCAAAAGGTGCGGTCTCCCTCCTTTTTTCCCCCGTCCAATCATCCCCTGCGCGCTCCCTTTACCCTCTCCCCAGCCTCCTAGTGACACAAAGAGACCTCTGCGGAGGAGAGAGGAACACGGAATTACAAATAAATGTTCTGAGAAAGCAAGCATCAGTGTGAGTTTATTACTATTCATTGACATGGACTGCTATTCATAAGCTCCAGCTATACTAAACTTTATTTGCAGATCCTCCTGCTAAATATGAGTAAACTGATGGTGGCGGTTTATATTGAGTCTTTTCTAATGACCCCCCTCAGTCCCCCCCCCCCTCCCCCCTATACCTTCTTTCACATGGGGAGAATTTTCAATAACCCCCCCCTAAAACCTAACAGAAAAAATCATGACCTCCCTAAAAATCGACATAGCCCCCCCTCTACATAAATTATGAACCCTCCCTAACTCAGAAGTAAATAATTACAATGTTTAGCACGACAGTCTGTCCGCGCGCGCGAAAAGAGATTGAGGTCTAGTAACTAGGCAAGTCAAAATAATTCTCAGATCTACTCAATAAGTAAACAAAATAGACAATATTCGTATTCGCGGTGTTGAACTGGAACTAGCGTGCAGTCGAGGCTCATGCGGCGGAATCTTTTCACATGCAAATATTTTTTATTCCCCCCCCCCCCCCCCCCCCCCATTAGCCGCGACTGTAAGCTAGTTTCAGTTCATGGCAACAAGGTCAGCGAGCTTGGGATTCCTGTGCTCCACACCCAGCTTGCGTGCAGATCAGACGTCGGAGAACAGAGAGTTCTCTTGAGCCAAGAAAACAATAGACCAATTCCGATATATTAAAATTCATACTTGGCTCCGAGGCTTAGGGGAATAAAACAAAAGAAATAAATTATTCATACCTGAACCTCGATGTGATTTCTTTTGTTTTATTCCCCTAAGCCTCGGAGCCAAGTATGAATTTTAATATATCGGAATTGGTCTATTCATTCATTATACTAAAAAGAAGTCCAAGGACTACTGCAAAGCTGATACAACGAGTAAATATATTTCAAACAATATTTCGGCTGGCCAGACCAGCCTTCTTCAGGTTATAAGATGTTACTAAATTATAAAATGAAAATACAACATTATATAAAGGAGAATGTTGCAATACATATTTAAAAAAAAGAGGAGGGGCGGAAATGACCTACAAGATAATAAAAACTAAAGATAAGGCTAGTATACGTATACTACAATTCATCACGTCTGTTCAACCCACGTGGTTCTAGTGTTTTTACGACTCTCTGGCTTTTCGAATAGAATCCCGTAAATTGTGAATTATTTCTAGTGGAATAAGTTGCATGTCAGTGTTGGAATGGTCAGAATGGGAAAGAAAGTGTTCAGAGAAAGTAGTAGGTTTGGATTTAATGTTAGGTTTGTCAACGGAACGTCGATGTTCGTTAAATCTGTCTTTAAGACGTCGCTTAGTTTCACCAATGTATTGTAAATGGCAGCGGTTACATTGTATCATGTAGATTAAGTTTTTAGTGTTACAGGTTATATGTGAAGTGATGGAACGGGTTTCGCCTGTAGAATAAAAAATATAGTCTTTAAGACCGTTAGTGATGTAAGGACAAGTGGCACTGTATCTTGTCCACAACGGAAAGAGCCCGGTGGTAAATTAGTATTGTTAGAGGTGGTGTGTGGTAATTGCGCTCTAACTAAAAGGACGCGTAGGTTAGCACTACGTCTGTAAGCTGCAACGAAAGGTGGGTGTTTAAAGACGTCCCGGCAGCGATTGGAGGAGAGTAATATGTTGCAATGTTTGCGTAAGATATTGGGAATGCGAGGAATAGCTGGGTTATATGTAACAATGAATGGTAAATGGTCAGTGGAATCATCAGGTTTAGTTAGCAAGGCGTCATTGCGAGAAATATTAGCAGCGCGCAGAAACTGTCGGTTGAGGAAAGATTTAGATTTTTCTTTGGAGATGCTCGCGGAGGAGGCTACAATTTCACAACGCCGAGGAATCATAAGCTTAATACCTAAAGGTGATTCTGACCTAAAGTACCTCAGTCAAAACTGGAGACAAATAACGCTGTTAAGTATAGATTATAAAGTTGCTTCCAAAGCTATTGCTAGACCCATTGATCCGGTATGGTCGAGCATTATCCATCCGGATCAAACAGGGTTTGTAAAAGATAGATATATAGGAGAAAATATCAGACTCATTAGTGATACAATGGAACAAAAGCACAGAGACAATACCCCAGGAATTCTCTTGTCGCTAGATTTTCACAAAGCCTTTGATACCCTGGACTGGTCTTGTATACAACATGCTCTACGGTTATATAACTTTGGAGATTTAAAGTGCAGTGGTAAACAATGGCTTTGCAACTAATTGGATTAAACCTTCTACTGGAGTTGACAAGGCTGTCCGCTCTCCCCATATATGTTTATCCTCACAGCAGAACTAATGTCCAATAAAATTCGGCAAAGCAGTGAAGTGAAAGGTATATCTCTTTTCAATAATGAAATCAAATTGAGTCAGTTTGCTGATGATGCTAATCTTTTTTGTGCATATTTGACATCCGTGAAAAGGGGATTAGATATCATAGCATCTTTTGGGGATATCTCAGGACTAAAACTTAACTTTAAAAAAACAAAGGCTATGTGGCTTGGCAAATTAGTCAATCAGTGCGCCAAACCGTTAGGACTGAAATGGATTAAAGACCCAGTGAAAATTGTAGGAATCTTTTTTTCATGATAGTAACGGTAACAATTATCACAACTTATCTAAAAATTCAAAAGCTTCAGGCAAAATTAGACATTTGACGATCACGAGACTTAACTTTATTTGGAAGAGTATTGAATATCAAGGCTATAGGTGTATCGTCTCTCGTTTGCTCTGCTTCGAACATCGACGAACCAAATGAGATTACTGGTATAGTGCAAGGTCTGACTCGTCCCCAGTACTGGGGACGAGTCAGACCTTGCACTCGTCCCCAGTACTGGGGACGAGTCAGGTGCAAGGTCGTCTCTTTAAATTTTTATGGCAAAACAAAAGAGACAAGATAAAAAGAACAAGTCTGAAATGGAGGACTGCGCATGAACGATATAGAGATTATGATTAAGGCTTTAAGGCTGGCATGGATCCCCAGACTTATCAAAAATGGCAACGTAAATTGGAAAACTGTGCCTGGTCACCATTTTAGGAATTACGGCGGATCGGATGGAGGACTTTAAAGACATACCACGTTTTTACAGAGATCAAAACAATCATGACACAATTCTGTTTAATAATAAGGAAATTCTAATAGGAGGGAAACCTTTCTTATTTCGAGAATGGCTAAATAAAGAAAGGGCGTAGCTACCTGTACGCACGTGCGCGCGTGCGTACCTGAAAAAGTCGAAAAAAAAAAAAAAAAGGAATGGGGACTTGAGGGTGGGGGTAGGAGGTAGGGGGAGTGTTTCAAAATTGCTTGTGCGTACCTCTGAAAAAAATCCTGGCTACGCCCCTGAAAGGAATTAAGACAGTCATGGATCTTTCAAATAGTGAGGGACATGTTCTATCTTTCGCTGATTTTAAATCCAAATTTCATCTAAAAAGACATCTTTTCTTCCCCTGTAACAAGTTACAAGTGCAATTCCAAGCCATTTACTCAATAGAGCAAGAGAGCTGATAACCTCCTCAGATAATGGTATAATTTGTGATGAAAATATATGTCCTTTCAGGTCAACAAAAATAGTAACATTAATTTGACGAAAGCCAAAGCCAAAGATTTGTATTGGGCTTTAGTTCATAAAACTCATACAAACAGCCATACTGGGTCGAAACGTTGGGCTAAATCACTCAATTCCGAAAACATCAACTGGAAGCAAATACTTCAATCGGTCCGCAAAACTTCTAAATAAAATAAACTGCGAGAATTTCATTTTAAAGTCATTCATAGCGGGATCTTTATAACAAAAAAAAGGCTTTTTAGATTCAAGATCGAGGAAGATGGAAATTGTATATACTGCGGAGAAACAGATTCTAGAGACCATACGTTAATTACGTTATTATGAACTGTCATTTCACAAAGTCTTTTATTCAGAAGGTGTACTGTGTTGCAGTGGTTCAATTCAACCAACAACTCCTCCTTTACACTCACGACTGAAGAAGTTTTATTTGGCCTATTAAGGCATCTGATGACTTATTATAAAGAGAAAACTAAGTTACACCCCCCTCTTTATGTGTTACTGTATTTATAAAAGAAAATTCCAGAACGATTCATTGTCGATTTCGGACATTATAAATAAAATCATTTATAAATATAAAATAGAACACTTTCTTAAAGTATATGTCAAACAGCTGTCTTACAGTCCTTCTCTTTCTTTTTGTCTATTTTTAGTTTTGTTAATGGTGTAGGAAAATAGATTCTTTCGCTTTTACATGAATTTATTCCAAAGCCCGTTGCCACTGTATTAGTGTATTGTATGTATTATCTTCCCGGGGGGGAGAGGGGGGTACTCCCTATAATGGGCTATACGGGGATGCTCCGCCCGAAAGGGGTACCTTTTTGAGGCTGGAGGTATATGAAAGGGTCGCGATTTCACGAGTTGAAGTATATAAAAGGGTAGGGCTTTCACGAAGAATAGGAAAGGGTAGCAAAAACACGAGTTGAAGCATAAAAAAGTAGGGAAAACTGCCATTTAAGTATTATAAAAAGGGCCTTTCAAAATATATCAAACAGACGCACTTAAAGGTTTTATGAAAGGGGTACCATTTTCAATGAAAGGTATACGAAAGGGGTAGCATTTTCAATGAAAGGTGTATGAAAAGGGTACCTTTTCTGTCAAAAACGGTATATGAAAGGGTAAGGGTTTGGATCTCGGTGCGGAGCATCCCCGTACAAAACTTTGTTGAGTACCTCCTCCCCCCCCCCCCCCCCCGGATTATCTTGTAAATAGTGTTACTGAGTTTTACGTGATTAGTGCCAAGATTGTAAGTAGTGGACTGTTAATAGTATATTCTTGGTATTGTTGATGTAGTACATTGTAAGTAAGGTTTACTACATGAGCGGGATTGCTGCATCGGCCTATACAATCACGAGGCACAGTCGAGCGAATATATAGAGCCGATACAACACGGACGCGAATGTAGTAAACAACTTGTGAAATTCACATTCCAGATACAACTCACTAGTGGTTGTATCTGGAATGTAAATTAGATACAGTAATAACCCGCATATAAGAACCTGAATTTTTCAATTTAGCTTAAATAGGTTCTTATATAAATGGTACTTAAAGGAAATTTAGCCTAAACAGGTTCTTAAATAGGTTCTTAAATTTGCATATGTATTTCATCGGAATATATTGTATATATATTGCAAATACAGTATCATCTCATAATAAATCATTTATAATGTACCATGTAGAGCAATGCCTATAGGCAGTTCAGTGCAGATACAGTAAAACTATATGTTCTTAACAAAACATAACAGTTTAGAAACTCATGTTGATAACAAATTCTACAGCAACCCCACTGATAAGAACCTAACTTAAAATTTTAGGCTAAATAGGTTCTTATGTAGAGGGGGCTTAAAATGAGAATTTTAGCCTAACAGGTTCTTAAAACCCAGGTTCTTATATGTGGGTTATTACTGTACAACCACTAGTGAGTTGTATCTGATATACAGGGTTATACAGGGTTAATCATGTGATTGGAATGGCTCATTTCTATTTGTTAGTTAGTTAGTTAGTTAGTCCTCTTCATCCCGTGCGGGACATAAGGTGTTAGTACCCTTATGATTTATTAATGAATTTTACAATGTAAGTAGTTAAAAAAAAATGGTTTAACTGAGCCACTTACAAAACTACTCAGAAATAACGGAATTCGAGCCATACAAGTAGACCCCTCAAGACCTTACAACAGGAATTTGTTTCTCCCAAGTCAAGACCACCAATTGATCTACAAACAAATGTTGTTTATAAGATTCCTTGTGCCGATTGTCCGTGGAGTTATAAAGGAGAAACTGGAAGATGTTTACAAATCAGGAAGAGAGAACATATTAGAAACACAAAAACCTTTAAAAAGGTTCTCAAACTCATTAATAATTCATAAAGTGACCAGCCAATAAATGACGACCATTTGGGTCAGGTGGATGAGTCTTGATACCCAATGAAACACCAGATCAAGATCTTTAGGGTTTTGATTTCAGTTAAAAACCGTGTTTGATCCCAAATCAACCACTTGCATATTAATGAGTTTTGCAAACAATACATGTATGTTATTCCACTCAATTATCAGGATAATTACATTCGGAACCTTACATTCCTTTCTTGGTCTTTAAATGTAAGCCCTCTCAGGGGCGTAGCTAACTGTACGCACGTACGCACGTGCGTACCTGAAAAAGTGGGAAAAAATGAAAGATTTGGGACTTGAGGGAGGGGTAGGAGGGAGGGGTAGGAGGGAGGGATAGGAGGTAGGAGGGAGGGATAGGAGGGAGGGGGAGTGTTTGAAGACAGTGATCGTGCGTACCTCTGAAAAATTCCTGGCTACGCCCCTGCCTCTCGTCTGCCATCTTTCGATTCCGCGTCCAATGCTCGGTGAAACAGAGTAAACCTTCAAAACAATAATCTGAGAATTATAACTGGAACTTCAACATGACATCGACATTTTAATTTAAAAACAAAATGGACCATTTTTCTCACCTTCGGTCGCCATTATCAAGAGGATTTAATGCTTCAGCACCTTTTTTCTCTTCTAGAAAGCGTCGGATACCGCATATTATGCCACAAACAGTCTTCGGTGGATATATCTCTCCCGACTTTTTGGCCACGTCCATGACAAATTTGCTAAGCCAATAATTCAAACTCAATGCGTTCGTTTCTTCAATACGAGCAGAAAGTGACATAATCTTGTGTAAATCATAGTCCTTAAACATTCCTCTCGAATCTCAGAGAACGGGAACTTGAACAGTCCGAGAAGTTTGCCATTCGTAGAAAATGGATGTTGCCCATTTGTTTTATATTTTGTTGACGGGGAATAGCTTTATCGACTAGATATTCTTCTTCGACAACCGTTTTAGCCTCCCTAAACCGAGACGCTTCTGTTCCGCACATGGTCTCATACCAAATGACGAAACACAACAAGCTCAATAAAATTATGAATGTGACGGCATTTGAAAAGGACAAAGCCAAAAAATCTAACACTGAATAATTCTGTATTGTTTCATTTGAGAAGCCAGATCAAAAACTCGTGCTTCGGGTTTCATCGAGGCATCCAAACACCTTGAAACAATAAAAGCATTGCTTCTCGGTGTTTGGATGCCCCGATGAAACCCTCGCACTCGTTGTTGATCTATTACTTCAAATATTGCCACTCATGCATGGCTGAATGACCATTCAATAGGCCATTTCCGAGTTACGTTACGCCTCGTTGTCAAAGCGAGGCTAGGTGCACAACCGTTCATATGAAAATGAGTTTCATTCACATGCAAATGAAAACTCATTTTCATATGAAAGGTTGTGCACCTAGCCTCACTTTGATAGAGAGGCTTAAGGCAACTCGGAAATGCCCTATTGACTTTAACAACACCCATGTTATCGACAAGGGAATTTTCAGGTAAGGAAAACGCTGGAATCTTGGCATGCCGCAAATGCAATTACAAGCGAAGTACACAACAACTCGAAACAATTACCGAGGCAATGTTAAATTTTTTTATGAACTTCGTATTAGCATCTTATTCCCTGTATTTTTATTGTTTTTATTGTATTTTTCTTCTTCACACTTTTTACCTTGATATTTCCAAGTTCGCGCTTTTTATCGTAACATGTCTATCCACAGGGAGCAGAGGAGCCAAATTTGACCTTTCCGCTTTCGATCTTTGAGCTTAATACGCGCGTTGTGTCTTGCGTTATTCGATCTTAGCCGCTCCTCCGCAGGCATCTCCAAAGAAAAATCTAAAAGACCGGGCTTCCTGTGGTGGAAGGGAAGGGAAACGGAAAAGGAAGAGGAGAGGGGACTGGGGAGGGCGAAGGAGGAGTCTTCTGTACCAACGTACCGTCGGGCATGGAAACTTTATGAAGAATTTCAAACGAGTGTTTATCATAACTCACACACTTCACTACCGATTTGGTCAGCCACATTGGCATTGTTTGTTGCATATTTATTTGATCGTAAATATGCTTCTTCCACAGTCAATACTTATGTTTCGGCCCTTGTGTATTTGCATCGTTTAGTAGAACTTCAGGATCCTACCAAAACTTTTTATATCCGTGAGATGCTTAAAGGGTATGGTAAAATTGGTCACAAACTGGACTCAAGATTATCTATAACCCTTCCCATTTTAGATCGCATCATGCAAGCTGCTGATATTTTTTGTGTATCTCAGTATCAATCACGCATGTTTAAAACAATGTGTTCTATGGCATTTTTTGCCTTCCTTCGTATTGGCGAAATCACCGTGTCACAGTGTGACCGTTTCAGCGATAACCTTTTACACCTGAGACAAGTTTCTAAGCAATGTTATGGGAATGGCAATGTGGTTTCTTTGAAGATTACATTCACAAAGTATAAACATAATTAAATATAATTACAATCAAATTCCTTTTTCTATAATTTTGACTAGACAACTTAAGGCATGTCCAGTTCAATCTTTCTTGGATTATGTTTCTCTTCGTGGCACAGAACATGGCCCACTTTTTATTGATCAAGATGGGTCCCCAGTTTTGAGAAGTGAGTTCAGTAAGATGCTTTGCTCAATTATTCAGCTATGCGGCCTAGACCCTAAGAGGTATAAAGGACACAGCTTTAGGATTGGGGCCGCAACTTTTGCAACCGAACAAGGTCTTTCTGATGCCAAAATTAGGAGTATGGGTAGATGGAAACTGCTGACGCTTTTAGAAAATATATCAGGATAACTTCTCTGGAATCTCGGTTTCTTAGTTTTGTGTACTAGGGGTTTCATTTATGTTGATGCTTGCAGGGACGGCACAACTTTTAGATCCCAGTATTTATAATTTTGCTTTTTCTCAGAATGAAATTAGTGCTGGCGTGGGGCGTGCCCTTGCTTTGCAAGGACTTTGGCGGTTGATTACCTTCACCTTCGCAGGCAATACATTTTTAATAAAAATTTATATTTGATATTCAGAGTTTAATAAACCGGCTATGTGTTAATTTTCACATAGCCAATTTTTCTCAAACATGCTGTTTTTATTGCCTTTTGCGAACAGAGCGCAGAACATATTTCATTCTGATTTAAGTTTGCCATTTATGCTCAGTGTCTCAATTCCGGACCTAGTTCGGAGCTCGGGGTCAACGAAAGGGTGGGTCCCCTGACTTTGTTTACACAATATCTCCTTTTGTTTGCTCATTTAGGATAAGCTAGTTCGTTTATATCGGGGTTGCGTAAGCTGCCTCACTTTCACTTTCTACGATATTCCTGTGCATTATATTAGCAGGGGACCCCCCCCCCCCCCCCCCCCTTTTCGTTGGCCCCTACCTGCTGCTGTCAATCAAACGATTGGGAGTGCGAAGTAAATTTCAAGGTGCGATAAACTGAATGAGGTCGACAATTTCGTCCTAATTAGGCCGCGATCCCTATCCAAACCTATTCAAGTCAATTTGTCAAGCGATGCCTACGTTGTACTTACCGTTAAAGAATGGCCGTATATCAGAGTTTCCCGATGGCTGTTATTGGTTTTAGCTCAATCTTGAAACTAGCTAAATTTATCTTTGTAACTGGTCTTTGTTTCCGACGCTTTTGAAGTGAATACAAATGTAGCCGCAAAGTGGCCTTTCGAAGCCATGAATATTTCAGTTTATTCGGCGGGTTTCCGTCCTAAAGGTATCGTAGAATTTGTCGCGAGAGTGTCAAACACTTTCGCAGTGTCTTCTTGAGTAAACTCTCAAGCAAGTCACTGGAGGAGTTCAGGTTAGAGAATTTGTATGTTTTTGGACGACGGTTTAGGCGCGAATTTTTCCAGTGACTTTCCGAAGATTTAAGAAGTTTAGTAAATATGTAAGGTGCAGTGAACAAACCAAAGGGTAACACATTAAAAACGAAATAAGTTGTTTCGCCCTGATACTGCCATTGAAATCCCAGATACGTTCGATGGCTTTCCTAAATTTCAATATGGTGATAAGCACTAGCTCTTGATATCGAACGTATACAGGTAATAACCTTCCTCTAGCAATTGCTGGGCAGTACTAATGTCTTCGCATTTTAATTTGTACTTGAAAAGTTGAGAGTCTACGTGTCGTAAATCAAGTACCAAACGCTTTTTTCCCTCGTCCCGGGTTGAAACGGTCAGAAGTTTCACTACCCAAGGCGGGCTGTTAACGACCGAAATACATTATTTTTTCTTTCTTCTATCCCTTCTAGAAACCTCTTCAAATTTCACGCAAATTCAGGTGCCCCCCCGCCTTAAAGGGGAACAAGAAGATAGCTTTCTTAACATTTGGTGTTTCAAAAATCATTTTCCTTCTTCTATCCCTTCTAAAAACCTCTTCAAATTTCACTCAAATTCAGGTGTACCCCGCCTTAAACTCAAGATGATATAGTAATAATAACAACAACAACAAATTATGGATTAAGTGACGGTTTGACAGCCATTTAAAAATAAATGCTTTTCGATTTAGATGATTTGAATGTCTGAGGGAGAGAGTTCCATATTTGTTCTCCCAATAAGAAAACGAACTTTTGTAGCATTCCGTTCTTGGAATACGAGTCATTTCAACATTTAAGGTATTTCCTGTAAGCCAAGATTTGTAAGATATAAAATTTGCCCGAAATATTGGGCAAATTTGTTTGAATAGATATATTTTGTTTTATTCTTTTGTTTACTCCTTCATCGCCTTGTCGTAGGGATCAGTTTGCCGTTTTCTGATTTTCTGCAAGGTTTGTAAGGGTTGCTTTCGCAGCTCAAAGGTGTGAATGGTGTCACACATTAGGAGACTAGGTTATCCCAGTTAGGGAATTTAAGTAGATCATCTGATCTCGTGTCTCGTGTCTGTCTTCCGTGGTTTTGTGAGGGGAGGGGTGTAGGGGGGCTTAGTTGAGAAAAGGGTGGGGGTGGGGGCTTATTAAAACCTCGAAGCTAAAGAGGGCGAGGATTATTGGAGAGGGGTGGTTCATAGAGAGGGGGCTTAACAGAGCATTTACGGTACGGTATATTTTCAGCAGCGTCAATAGACAATAATCGTATTCTCGGTATTGAACTGGAACTAGCTTTCAGTCGAGGCTCATGCGGGGGAATATCATTAAAAATATTTGCATGTGAAAAGATTCTCCCGCATGAGCCTCGACTGCAGGCTAGTAGTTCCAGTTCAATACCGTGAATACGAATATTGTCTATTAATGTCATGGCAGCCTTTTTCTGCCGCATACCAACGACTGATATCGCCGATCTGTGTCATTACGTACCTAACAAGTAATGACACGTTATTTATGGTCATTACTGTTTCTTTCAAAGGTTTGAGTTTGAATTTTTGTGTACCCCAACCATATAAACGTTCTTAAAAAATCATAATTTTTTATTGGTATCCAGTTTATTACATTTGTGGTTAAAATGTATTACATTTATGGTGAGTCTGATTATTACATTTATCGTTAAAAATGTATTACATTTATGGTTAGTCATTTATTACATTTATGGTTGATATTTATTACATTTATGGTTGATTTTTATTTCATTTATGGTGAGTTATTACATTTATGGCTGTTTTACATTTATGGGTGATACAGGGGCTTTCATCAATAAATTCGGCCCTTTATAGGCATAAAAAGCTGTTCTAAGCATCCATAATGCGCATCTACCATAGCCAGAAGGCTAGAGGAAGATATAAAACGAAGAAGCGCAGTAATTTCTCAAAGAAAGTGAAGAAATCTATCTCAAATCGTCTTTGAATCACGGAGAGCAGAGATATGACTGGTCGGCGTCAATAGCAAATAACGTCACACGGAGCCCACACAAACTGTGTGACCGTTGTTCGTATTTTTAAATTTAGAGGAAATGTATGGGAATATCGGAAAGGTTCACTTACCGTAATATTCTGCGATGACTATTCATATATAAGATCAAAATAAACGTATTTTGTTTCTCTATTATACGCTCAAGTAAACGTCCGATCGAAACCCTTCAATCGCTTAAATTCGCCGTTTTCAGCTACAAGAACGACAACACACAACATTTCAAGTAAAAAAAATTGTGAATATTTATCGCAGAATATTACGGTATGTGAACCTTTTCGATATTGCCATACATTTCTTCTAAATTTGAAAATACGAACAACGGTCACACAGTTAGTGTGGGCTCCCTGTGATAACGTCAATTTTGGGGAGAGGGGTGGGGAGGTGGAAAGAGAATGGATACTTTCATTGCGTTCGACTGAAAGGAGAACGCAATCCTAATCTGGCCAGGCGCGAAGAATCGAGTGTACCTTTTCTGCGCCATTTTGAATAATTACAGATTCTATGTCACGTGCTCTAGCCATGTACCTTTTCTGCGCCATTTTGAATAATTACAGTGCGCGCGCGCGCCTTTCTTTGGATGAAAAGCTGGCCAAGGGAATCGTCGTCGCGAGTTAACCTCCTGCGTAATCGCTAGAGTGGCGATTTTCTGTTCGTGGTTCAAGACGCTGTGGTGATTTTCGGTAAGTGTAATCATTTTTTTCCAATTTCATTCGATGTTTCTTAAAAAGTTCATCGCTATAAATTGTCAAACCTAAACAGGATACTTTTTGATGTTTCTTAAAAAGCTCGTCGCTATAAATTGTCAAAGGCTAAACAGGATACTGTTTACTACTCCAAAGGTTCGTTGCGTGGTGCTTGAATCGGGAGAGTGGCGATTTTCTGTTCGTGGTTTAAGACGCTGTGGTGATTTTCCGTAAGTGTAATCATTTTTCCAATTTCATTCGATGTTTCTTAAAAAGTTCATCGCTTTAAATTGTCAAAGCCTAAACAGGATACTGTTTTAATTCTACTCCCAAGGTTTGTTGCATGGTGGTTGAATTGAGACACTTGGAACGGGAGTGGCGATTTTCTGTTCGTGGTTTAAGACGCTGTGGTGATTTTCGGTAAGTGTAATCATTTTTTTGCAATTTCATTCGATGTTTCTTAAAAAGTTTATCGCTGTAAATTGTCAAACCTAAACAGGATACTGTTTACTACTCCAAAAGTTCGTTGCGTGGTACTTGAATTGAGACACTTGAAACATAGCACAGCAAAGATCACCAGAAATTGTACCAAGCAAAGAGGTCAAGGAGGCTGAATCATAAACCCAAGTATCACAAATGTTTTCTTTAAAACAAGTTCAAACATTGAAACAGTCAAATTGTTAAAAACTGCATGTACAAGTTTTGATAGGCGAGTTTTGTTCCAGTTAATAAAGTATGTAACACTATTGAAATTTATTAAAAACATCTCTGTTACAAGTTAGACTTAACTCTTTCTGTGCAGCTACACGGAGGGTCCCCAATAGGGTTCTTCAATCCTGCCATCCCGACCAAATTTTTCCTCAATCCCGTACTCCAGACGCTTTTTATCAGCTAATCCCATCCCAGTCATAATTTTTTTAAATCCCTTACCTCACAGTTTGGTTTTCGCGCGAATCCATCACTGAATCGGGCCGGGGGGAGGGGATGTGTTATTTCTCTTTTTATTCCGTCCGAGATTGTAGGCAGCCATGGATGACAATCCTGCTGTTGTACGTTGGATCAAATTAATGATCTAATATACTGTAGAAACAGACACCGATAAACAGACAGTGGAGGCCCCATTTTTCAAACCTCCCATAAAAAACAATGGAGATCAGTCTACAGAATGGATAATAAACAAAGCGCCTGTCGTACAAGCTGGGTACGGGTAAAGTTGAACGCACTTCACTTATCTTCGATAACTCATAGTTCTAAAAAATAATTCAAAGTTCATTAAACATGTTTTTCAGTTCTTATTTTCCCTGGCAATAACCGACTACTTTAGAATAGCTTTTAAAAGAGCAGACAGTTTACCAATCCTCGGTAGGAAAAAAGATGGCGACTGGTACATTTACCCATAGTTCTTAGCGCACAAAAATCTTAACAACGTTCATAAAAATGTAAAGAAAAGTTATAAAATCTTCAAACCTAGTCTACACATTGTCCTTAGTACTGGGACAAATATTGTAAAAATTTGGCTTTCTTTGTGCCTTATGTGCTGTGTTAGGTCCGCAAGGTATTGTGGTAAAATGAACAGCCGCCATCTTTTTCCTACGGTGGATTGCGGCTCAATCACGGAAGTAACAAATCCATGGGCACCTGGCGCTTTCCCCCTCACCCTCGGGATTCACAGGGCCCCGAACACGTGACGTCTTCACGAAGGCTCTCGAACGCCGCACCCTATTTTCCCCCCTTCGTAGCCTCCGGTAGCCTACGAGCTACGTTTGCTCGTAGGCTACATAAGCTGCAATGGAAAGTTTAAAGGAGTATTTGCTTTCAAAGTACTTTAGTCACTTTGGCTACGTTGTAGCGGCCCTGCACGTCCCAGCTTTAGTAGTATTTGCGGCAGTTACAGGTCAGCTAAGAACAAGCGAACGGCGATCATTTCGTTGCGATGTCCCCGACTGTCGCGACGACTACCTCAAGAAATACGACGAGCAGTACAATTCTCCTCTTCCACTGTATGTTTTTGCTTTTTTATGTTTTGTTCCCTCGCTGGTTGTGTGCATCGCGTACTCCTGGTGCTGTGTAAAATCGCGAGTCGACGAGATGGAAACCCTCATGAAACCCGACCCTGAAAAACCTCGTCGCAGACGACTATCAAAATCGGAGAACTCTCGCCGAGTGTTCAGTTGTTACTTTCTCCATCTTCTTGTACGATTACTCCTAGGAATTTCGTTTGCGGGGTTGCAGAACAGCGTGTTCTACGCGTCAAATACATTCTATGCATCTGATTTTCCTACACAATTCGCTTGTTACGTTTGTGGTTCGACAGCCATATTAAAACCAACTGCAAATTCCACAAACTTGAACGTGACAAACATTGATTCATCCGCGATCAACTGTAACAATTCTGTCGGATTTGACAACGCTACTTGGGCGAAAGGAATCTGGATAGTGAACATTCTTTTTGCATTTCTTGTGTTTGGAGAATTGTGTTATCTTATAGTACGAGCATTAAAAAGTAACGCGTTCACTTTCGACACCGAATTTTGTCTGAAGCACTTTTTCAACAAGCGTAGAACTCCAGTTACGCTGCGTGACTCCATTTTCCGCTTGAGGAGGCGAGTTCAAGAAGACACGGAATATCTGGAGCCATTGATTGCTTCAGGCGGTGAAAGCGATGACAACAAAGCTTTAGATGACATTTATGTCGATCTTGTGATTTACACAGGAAGAGCGGAACATTGCGGGTTTAATTACTCGTTGAAAAGACACGAAATATACGACATTTATTTGAAGCCGAAACAAGGATCAATACCTATTGAGAAGCTTGGAGAACTGTTTCTTCCCAACAACGATACTGAAGATCCTCGAAGAATTCTTATTGTTGGTCGCCCAGGGATAGGAAAGTCCTTGCTGTGTCAAAAAATGTCGCGTGACTGGAGCAAAAATGTATCGTCATTTGCCGACAGCACAAAAACCTTTGAACATTTGTTCTTGTTCCAGTTCAGATGGTTTAATTCTGGGACAGACGAACAGAAGAAGATTTCCCTTAAACAATTACTGAGTCGTGTATGTCCAGACAATGAAATTGATGATGACATGTTTCAGGATATTCTAGATAGGCCTGAGAGAGTTCTTCTTATATTTGATGGATTGGATGAATTTCAACACCATGACAGCTGTTTGGAGGATGAGCAGGCACAAGGTGGAAATGGTCCAATAGAAGAGATGCACTTCTCAGCACTGTACATAAAGTTAGTGAAAGGCAAACAACTTTCTGGAGCCACAGTTGTAACTACTTGTAGACCGAATGTAGTACAAAGTGTTGCAAGCCTGACCTTTGAAAGGAGAGTGGAGATAATGGGATTTACTCCAGAGAAAGTTCGGGACTATGTATGCAAATATTGTGCCAAAAACACACAGGCAATTATGGACAGAATATGGGTGCACCTCAGCAGCAATTTAGAGTTACTGTCATTATGCTACATTCCTATGAACTGCTACATTATCTGTTATCTTTTGAAAGAGTGGATCGCATTTGAAGAACAGGACTCAGAAAGTACATTACCAACAACAACAACAGAAGTCTATACAGGAGCTTTGGGATTGTTCATTTTCAAGCATCACCCAGAATTTAAAGGGAAAAAATTGACTAAAGATCACCTCATGGGTAATGGACGTAATGCTATCTTCCCAGACTCTATAGAAAAGACTTTAAGTCAACTAGGATCTTTGGCAAAAGCAGGAATAGAAGCAAGACAACTGATATTTGGATCAACAGAAGTGCAGGGAATGGAAAACTGTGGCTTGCTTAACCGTTTACCAGACAGTAAAGTTTCACCATAGTTAGTAGAGGGGACTGGTTAGGAAACCCGGCGAACTTCAAAGAGTCATGTCTTTGTTTACGATTTTACAAGTCACGTGACATTGACCGTGCACAAACATTTCCAAGATGGCGCCCGAGTGAGTGGCATGTTCGAAGTCGATTTTCCGTGTTTTGAAGCGTATTCCGAGTTGTCCAGACAACACATTCACGAGTAAGTTTTTGTAAGAGTAGTTATAGAGGATGCCTGGCGATAACTGTGCAGTTTGGGGCTGTGGATCGTGCAGGAGAAGGAAAGGTATCGGTATATTCAAGCTACCATCGCCGAAAGATGCAGAGCACGAAACTTGGAGGAAAGAGTGGCTGAATGAGATTACAAAGACCCGTGAGAAGGATAGCGAGTTGCAGAGACTGATAGACAACGACAGAGTGTTTACTTGCGAGAACCACTTCAAACCTGATGAGATAGAGATATGTAAGTAACTGTAAAAGCTGATGATGTGCGAGTGCTGTTTGTGTTGTATTTGTTTCGCAGCCTGTGTTCGAGCACTTTGCCTTCTAACTTCTATTTGACAACTGCTTGATTACTAACATTTTGAAATATATATATATATCTGAAGTATCTTTTTCGTTCTCTGTGCACACATTACATTTCAAGAGAAAGGGGGCAAAAAATGCTTTATCAATTGATGTTCTTTCATCTGTAAAGTAACATAGTGGTGACAAATAATTATTGTTCCTGTTTGATAACAGATTCCAGTTCTTGATGGAGTTCCTCGAGTACCTGAGACTTTGGAAGGAGAGTACAGAGAACCGGCCAGGAAACTTCAGCCAGAATGCTAGGGGTCGAATGTTCCTGTCCTGGCAGACACATGAGGGCATAAGGATGACAGTTCATTCTGTCATTGAGGCCACAAAGTTCCTCCTTCAGGAAGGGACAGAGTTTGTACTGACAGAGCGCTTTTGCCAGGACCCAGTGGAGGAATACTTTGGGAACCAACGCAAGCTGGGAAGGCGCAGTGACAATCCGGATATCCGTACCTTTGGGTATAATGCCAACACCATCAGAATCCAGAGAACAGTATCCTGTGAAAGTGGTAACACTAGAGGCAGGAAGGATAAATGTAGAGCATGGGAGCAGATCACCGATGCTAAATTGCCATGCAGGAAAACAGTGAAGCTTAATTAGTTGTCTATACTTGAGCTTTGAAAAAGCTGCAGCATTTTATGAATAACTAAAATGAAGGTTTCTATTAAAGTCTTTTAGGTTTTTGTAACAATAATACAATACTCTAGTTTTGAATTAGACATGACCTCTGAATAAGGCATTATTGTTGACGCTGATACAGTGGCAGCCTTGACTCAATTCAATTAAGAGGACTTGCAAATTCCAATGGGTTACTGGCCTATGTTTAGTCTGTTGCCTCAGTTATGTCACATCTAATTCAAAACTGGAGTATTATTGATCAAGTATTTTATAAGAGGGTAACGTAATATATAAGAGAATTCTTGGCTTGCACTTTCGTCATATCATGTCATATCAAAATTCCGGAAGCACTGAAAAACAGATTTCGATTCCAAAATGTTTATGGAATTGTAGAGAGTTTAAAACTACACATCTAGGCCACATTTTGAAGCGCCAGAGCTTTTCGTTCAAGAGTTACAGGTGAACAAATATTAGACATTTTAAGTAAAATGTATGGAGCGGCCATGTTGGTGTACCACTTTGGTACACCAACGTGGCGACCAAAACTTCATAATCATAATATTACGCAAAAAATCCCATCACAAAGATTGGATTCACTATAGGTTCCATTAAATCAGCTTATAAGCATCTATAATGCAAAAATAACTTTCAACTGGTTCAATTTTGTTTATTCACCGCTTATCTAAAACAGCCTGACGAATTGCGTGACACATTTCAAACCTTTCCAAATCGGAAGCAAAACATTGTTTAAAGTTGAGATTTTTGAATTTTTATGATGACATGTGCAAGCCAAGAATAATATAAATTTTAGTACCATCAGTTTCCAACAATAATTGTTAGAAAATTCCAGTTTTTCCTGATTGTCAATAAATTATTGAGCTTTGAAAAAGAGCTAGCTGCAGTGGTAGGACTTCGTGTATAACCAAAATGAAAGCTAAGTGGGTTATTTAAGTCTTTAGATTTTTAATTCTTAAGTCTTTTAGATTTTTAAAACAATAACACTATAGTTTTGAATTAAACATGGCAGGCTCGATTCAATTAAAAGGACTTGCAAATTCCAATGATTTATGGTATTTCCACAAGTTTGACCTATGTTTAGTTTAATGCCCCCAGAGGGCATAATATATTTTTAGTACCATCAGTTTCGAAAACAAATGTTAGAAAAACCCAGTTTACCCTTTTGTGAGGACAGATAAGGTATATTCAATTTATTCAGTTTTATCATGATTTTATTGAGAACCATCAACATTGTGTAGTTTCAGAAGAGACCAAACTTTCCTCTGGACAAAAGGAGTTGCATACATGTAATGCTTCATAATTGTTTATGGCTATTTTAGAAAATCCAAAGGGGAGGGAGTCATAGTAGGGCAGTTCCCTTCAATGGAATGAAAGAGGGAAGGGTAAAGATATTTTTCAGAACTACACATTTGTTTTACACTATTAACAACAACATGATTAAATAGCATAAAAATTCATTAAAAAATTAGACTGGATTGTTTACATCATTGAAGCCTTTGTTGCTCCTTTTCATCGCAACTTCTACTGATTTCTTTTCGAAGGGCTTTGGATTTTCCCTGCTTTGCTTGGATTTTGTGGCACTGAATTTTGTCCCTTGCAAATGAAAATGAGCGTACCCTGACATATAAGCTCACAATACTATGCAAAACATCTTTGCAAACATGACTGTCCATGTTAAACTCAGCATCTGATAATAACAAGTTAAAATTTGATATAACATCACAATCCTTCATTGATTTCTGTGCAATGTCAACAATGTCAATTTTTTGCAAACCAGATTTCGAGGTGGACTGCCTGAAATAATGTTCAGTCTTTATAAAAATCTTCTGTGCTGGACCTGTGATAGACCACAACCCTCCACGGTTTAGTATTGATACGAGTTTTTGAGACTCTGTGTTTGTTTCCTGTTTCCCAGCTTTTAAGATCGACATAGCCAGCAGGCTTTCTGCTGAACTTGAAAAGCTGTGCTTTTTGTGCAGCTTGTGCAGAACATATCCACCAACATACTGGAGGCCAGCCTTCTCCTTCTCAGATAATGTTGCAGCTAAATTGCATTTGCCGCTCTCAGTTGATGCCTCTCTTTTGCAGTGTGCAATCATACCATCAGCAACTTTAGTTGATAATAATGTGGAAGCATTTCGTGATAGTCCTTTGAAGAATCTTGTCGCATTCAGAGGGACTTTAGCATAATATGCTCCATACAACTTCTCAACATTTTTGTTCTTCCTAAATGCCTCATAAATTGTCTTAAGTTCACAAAATTCCGGCGCATCTTCTTGGGGTATCTCAAATCCATAGTTCGTGAACTCCTTTCTTAGGCTTGCTGAAAAAACCTTGTTTCCTTGTAAATTTACCAGGGTACTCGTAACAATCTGGTGAAGGATGTTTGGAGTGAAATAGGCCTTGTTTGCTTGAGTATTTTGTTTCTGACTGTGTTTTACTGCTTTGTGGCGCTCGAATCCGCCTCTCGTCTTGTATTTTTTGCCACACTCACTACATATAATCAATTGCGATTGAGCCTGAAAAGAAATATAATCATAAGAAATCATAGTTGAACATAACCAGAGCAAAGGGTTCTTATATCCAAGGGCAACCGATAGAGATTTGTGTAACACAATTCTTCAACTTTGTAGATCTCGAGAGATCGAGTTTTCCATTTGGCTTGTCTTCTCTTCATTATAAAAGTTAAAACTTGTAACTTGTTTATAGTCCATCAGGTAAAAGATCAAATAAGAATGTCTAACAAAGATTCAACTCTGGTTTTCTCGAGTTCTAGCGTGTACTTCGTTGTTTACGAAGCAACTTCGCTCGATTCAAACATTTTCAGACATATTTGCAACTTACTGAGCTAACTGCTTCAACAAAGTCCTCTTCCATGGCTTCATCGCTTTCCAAAACATCAAGAATCGCTTCAAAATCATCTCCGAATACGAAGAGATCGGACAGATCGTCCATACTGTCCGCCATCTTGTTTTGACTGTGCACGGTCAGAGTCACGTGATGGGCTTGTTCAACATTAGAGAGCCCCTATTGTTTGGCGCCTTTGAAGTTCGCCGGGTTTCCTAACCAGTCCCCTCTACTAACTATGGTTTCACCTTATCGTTTTGCAGCACATTTCTGCTTCATTCATTTGACTATCCAGGAGATGCTTGCTGCCAGAGAAATTGCAAAGATGTTGCCAAGTGACATTGGCAATTTTATCTTCTCAAATGCTTCAGATCCAAAATGGCAGTTAGTGATTCAGTTTGTTGCCGGTCTGCTCGGTGCTCAGAAAAATGAAGCAGTAAACAGTTTTGTCAGCCACCTTCACGATGCTTTGACAGCAGTCAAGGAAGGAAACGATCGGACTAAACGGATGGCCTTGCTCATGCTAAAGTGTTTGTATGAGTACAATGATGAAACTATTGTAGAGAAGGCAGCTTGTGAACTGCATAGAAACAGTAAGTTTGATAATGAAATGGATTTGTCTTTTTGTCTAGTCACATCTGTTGAATGCACAGCAATTGCATATTTTGTAAAACACCTTGTAAAACTCACTCAGTTGAACCTTGGTTTTAACAGTGTAACAGACCAAGGTTTATTACCCCTTTGTAAAACACTTGAAAATGAAAATTGTAAACTCACTCAGTTGAACCTTGGAGGTAACAGTATAACAGACCAAGGTTTATTATCCCTTTGTAAAACACTTGAAAATGAAAATTGTAAACTCACTCATTTGAACCTTGAAGGTAACAGTATAACAGACCAAGGTTTATTACCCCTTTGTAAAACACTTGAAAATGAAAATTGTAAACTCACTCAGTTGGACCTTGGTTATAACAGTATAACAGACAAAGGTTTATTACCCCTTTGTAAAACACTTGAAAATGAAAATTGTAAACTCACTCAGTTGGACCTTTGGGGTAACAGTATAACAGACCAAGGTTTATTACCCCTTTGTAAAACACTTGAAAATGAAAATTGTAAACTCACTCAGTTGAACCTTGGTGATAACAGTATAACAGACCAAGGTTTATTACCCCTTTGTAAAACACTTGAAAATGAAAATTGTAAACTCACTCAGTTGGACCTTCTTGTTAACAGTATAACAGACCAAGGTTTATTACCCCTTTGTAAAACACTTAAAAGTGAAAATTGTAAACTCACTCAGTTGAACCTTGGTAATAACAGTATAACAGACCAAGGTTTATTACCCCTTTGTAAAACACTTGAAAATGAAAATTGTAAACTCACTCAGTTGAACCTTAGTTTTAACAGTTTTACAGACCAAGGTTTATTACCCTTTTGTAAAACACTTGAAAATGAAAATTGTAAACTCACTGAGTGGTACCTTTTTCGTAACAAAATAACAGACCAATGTTATAAAAGCCAAGTGTTTGAGGCACAAATAAATACTCAATGTGAAGTTATATTGTAATAACACTACATGTTAATATTATTATAATGTTTATATTATTCAACTCCCAAGAGTGCCAAATATCAAAATACAAGAAAAATCCCAAATTTCATTTTGTAAAATGTTGAAAAACAAATGGTACTATGCAAAAGTACTGCTGAAGAGATTTCATTTGAATGGTCACACCATAGGATTTAATTGGCAGACTCAAAAGTTAAAACAAATGGTACCATGCAAAAGTACTGCTGAAGAGATTTCATTTGAATGGTCACACCATAGGATTTCATCCACAGACTCAAAAGTTAGAACAAATGGTACCATGCAAAAGTACTGCTGAAGAGGTTTCATTTGAATGGTCACACCATAGGATTTCATCCACAGACTCAAAAGTTAGAACCACACTGCATGTCTCCATAATTGGCTATAGGAGTGAAAGAAAGGGTTAATTTATTAAATGATTTATTTTATCCTGTTTTTTCTAATAACTGTGCATGACACAGGCGATTTAGGTTTAACAAAATGTTTTGTATTAGTAAAGAGTGGTTTCATATAATCTGTGAAATAGAAATTAGAGACAAATTCCAATGTTTTATTTTCTTTACTTTTAACTATTCATCAGTAACTGTTGATTTTTGTAACAGGTTTTGTGAAATCACTCTCTTAGACTTGCCACAAGTCGACCTCACAAGTTTTACAGCAAAGCGAGCGAAGCAAGCTTTTGAGGCTATAAATATAAGACGAAGGACTTTATTGAAAGTCTATCACTCTTTTTGCATTCTTTTTTGCATTCACATTTTGTCCAGTTAACGTTATGATATGAACATATAAAGATCTGTTACTGGGGTAGTGTTAACCTATCCTTTAGCTAACATTGTTTTATTTTAGTATTTTACAAAGAGAAATTTGCTAATTCTCAAGATTTCATTACATTTATTTATTTTGTCATTAACCACATTAAAATATATATATATATATATAACTCAAATCAAGGATATGTATGAATAGCACTAGAATTCTTCGTTCTCGTTCATAAGACTTCAAGGGCATGTGGGTTTTTTTGTGACATAATTCTGGCCATTCCAAAAACAGAATTCCTCTAAATATTGCACCTATTCCTCTTGTAAAATATGGAAAGAAGTCGCTACTTTGACTTAATGTGTACCTGGAAAATTTTTGGTGTGAGAGTGTAAACAACATAGTTTTTGTAGTGTATTCTGATTTCACAATTACCAGAATATGTCTAAAAAAAACACCCCAAATCTTGGTCATGTAAAGTGCCATGACAAGAGTTTTGAGGGGGTACCACAGTCCCCACTTCATATAAGGCAGACTTATTGTTTGCATTATTGTTAATTGAGTATACACTATCACCAGCATTTTCAGTGAACAATGTTCAGGAAAAAAGATTTTGTAGCAGGATGCATATAAAATAGTAGCTTATTTTTTGCAAGTTCAGTGAACTTGTTTTAAATCAGTAAATTTGGAGCTCTAAAATGTTAAAGGTTTTTTACTATAATAAAACAACTATTATTTTACTATGTTGTTTAGTTCAATGACTTCAATATCTCACTTTGATTATTCCTGGGTTATAAGTGTCTTGTCATTGTTGCAAATGAACTCGACTACTGGTTAAGTACGGCAGTTGAATTAATTTGCCAGGCAGGCTAATTAATGTCTGGTCAAATTTGAAATGATATTTTTTAAAAAATACTTTGAATGAGAAACACGGCATTGCTTCTGATAGTAATGTTTTTCCTGGAATCTTTTCCATTTCCCTGCAGCTACATGTCCTTTGAAACTTAGCGACAACCCTGGAAGGGGTGTACTTCCCAAAACGTTGTGTGGGGGTGTGTTGCTGGGCCATAAAAACCCCTAGTTGACAAAACACACCATACTAGTTTGCGGGCTAAAAACTATATAGCGCCAATTGCTACAAAGTATGTCTCTAGAAACTTTAACCCTTTCACTCCCATAGTCAATTATTTCAGATTTTTTCCCTTGCAATTTTTGGAAGCCCCCCTATTGTTTGGTGTGTTTTTTTCCTGCTCCCCCCTCATTGCATACCCCACAACCATGGGCAAAATACCATGACCCCCCAGTGCAGTACCAGAAGTGGACGGAGTGCCACAAGTTTTGCATTTCATTGAGTCTTGTACAAGTTGGCACATTTTAAGGCCGTCTACATGTAGCTTCACCAATTGAATATAAACTTTAGAACACGGACTCTCTCCTCCGCAGAGGCTCCCACTGGTATCCCATTCCAGTAAAAAAATTTAAATAAAAATTAAAAATTAATAAGAGCGTGGGGGACGATGGGAAGAGCAAAAGGTGCGGTCTCCCTCCTTTTTTCCCCCGTCCAATCATCCCCTGCGCGCTCCCTTTACCC
The DNA here is from genome assembly GCA_024195265.1 of Dendrophyllia cribrosa. Taxonomy (NCBI): domain Eukaryota; kingdom Metazoa; phylum Cnidaria; class Anthozoa; order Scleractinia; family Dendrophylliidae; genus Dendrophyllia; species Dendrophyllia cribrosa. Next base: position 38,572,807 of record JAJLRJ010000005.1, on the reverse strand, counting down.
TCTCCCCAGCCTCCTAGTGACACAAAGAGACCTCTGCGGAGGAGAGAGGAACACGGAATTACAAATAAATGTTCTGAGAAAGCAAGCATCAGTGTGAGTTTTTTACTATTCATTGACATGGACTGCTATTCATAAGCTCCAGCTATACTAAACTTTATTTGCAGATCCTCCTGCTAAATATGAGTAAACTGATGGTGGCGGTTTATATTGAGTCTTTTCTAATGACCTCCCTCAGTCCCCCCCCCCCCCCCCCCCTCCCCCCTATACCTTCTTTCACATGGGGAGAATTTTCAATAACCCCCCCCTAAAACCTAACAGAAAAAATCATGACCCCCCTAAAAATCGACATAGCCCCCCCTCTACATAAATTATGAACCCTCCCTAACTCAGAAGTAAATAATTACAATGTTTAGCACGACAGTCTGTCCGCGCGCGCGAAAAGAGATTGAGGTCTAGTAACTAGGCAAGTCAAAATAATTCCCAGATCTACTCAATAAGTAAACAAAATAGACAATATTCGTATTCGCGGTGTTGAACTGGAACTAGCGTGCAGTCGAGGCTCATGCGGGGGAATCTTTTCACATGCAAATATTTTTTATTCCCCCCCCCCCCCCCCCCATTAGCCGCGACTGTAAGCTAGTTTCAGTTCAATACCGAGAATATGAATATTGTCTATTCCATGTGGCAAACGCACTAAAAAAGCAAGAATACTTTTTTAGTTTTAATGCTTCGAAAGTGCGAAAATCGTATAATATATGCTAGAGCACTACTTTTTAAAACAAATTATGCTCGGGTGCTCGAATTACGCGAAAATTTCTGCTAGCACAATGGGCCAAGGCCAAGTCTTGGGGACAAGGTTGCTAGAGCGGGAGACTGTTGAAGAGAAAACTATATATATATATTTGTATATTGATGACGATTACGCTAATTATTACTGTTATAGTTTCTGACTCATAAATTTCAATTTTTAATTTAGTAAAATTCACATAAAAATCCGTATAATTTTGGTTAGTATGACGCTCATGGCAACAAGGTCAGCGAGCTTGGGATTCCTGTGCTCCACACCCAGCTTGCGTGCAGATCAGACGTCGGAGAACAGAGAGTTCTCTTGAGCCAAGAAAACAATAGACCAATTCCGATATATTAAAATTCATACTTGGCTCCGAGGCTTAGGGGAATAAAACAAAAGAAATAAATTATTCTGATACCTGAACCTCGATGTGATTTCCTTTGTTTTATTCCCCTAAGCCTCGGAGCCAAGTATGAATTTTAATATATCGGAATTGGTCTATTCATTCATTATACTAACGAGAAGTCCAAGGACTACTGCAAAGCTGATACAACGAGTAAATATATTTCAAACAATATTTCGGCTGGCCAGACCAGCCTTCTTCAGGTTATAAGATGTTACTAAATTATAAAATGAAAATACAACATTATATAAAGGAGAATGTCGCAATACATATTTAAAAAAAAGATGAGGGGCGGAAATGACCTACAAGATAATAAAAACTAAAGATAAGGCTAGTATACGTAAACTACAATTCATCACGTCTGTTCAACCCACGTGGTTCTAGTGTTTTTACGACTCTCTGGCTTTTCGAATAGAATCCCGTGAATTGTGAATTATTTCTAGTGGAATAAGTTGCATGTCAGTGTTGGAATGGTCAGAATGGGAAAGAAAGTGTTCAGAGACAGTAGTAGGTTTGGATTTAATGTTAGGTTTGTCAACGGAACGTCGCTTTAAGACGTCGCTTAGTTTCACCAATGTATTGTAAATGGCAGCGGTTACATTGTATCATGTAGATTAAGTTTTTAGTGTTACAGGTTATATGTGAAGTGATGGAACGGGTTTCGCCTGTAGAATAAAAAATATAGTCTTTAAGACCGTTAGTGATGTAAGGACAAGTGGCACAATCTGGTCCACAACGGAAAGAGCCCGGTGGTGAATTAGTATTGTTAGAGGTGGTGTGTGGTAATTGCGCTCTAACTAAAAGGTCGCGTAGGTTAGCACTACGTCTGTAAGCTGCAACGAAAGGTGGGTGTTTAAAGACGTCCCGGCAGCGATTGGAGGAGAGTAATATGTTGCAATGTTTGCGTAAGATATTGGGGATGCGAGGAATAGCTGGGTTATATGTAACAACGAATGGTAAATGGTCAGTGGAATCATCAGGTTTAGTTAGCAAGGCGTCATTGCGAGAAATATTAGCAGCGCGCAGAAACTGTCGGTTGAGGAAAGATTTAGATTTTTCTTTGGAGATGCCCGCGGAGGAGGCTACAATTTCACAACGCCGAGGAATCATAAGCTTAATACCTAAAGATGATTCTGACCTAAAGTACCTTCAAAACTGGAGACAAATAACGCTGTTAAATCCATCCGGATCAAACAGGGTTTGTAAAAGATAGATATATAGGAGAAAATATCAGACTCATTAGTGATATAATGGAACAAACGCACAGAGACAATACCCCAGGAATTCTCATGTCGCTAGATTTTCACAAAGCTTTTGACATCCTGGACTGGTCTTGTATACAACATGCTCTACGGTTATATAACTTTGGATATAGTCTTTGAAGATGGATCACCGTTTTTTATAGTGACATTGAAAGTGCAGTGGTAAACAATGGCTTTGCAACTAATTGGATTAAACCTACTGGAGTTAGACAAGGCTGTCCGCTCTCCCCAAATATGTTTATCCTCACAGCGGAACTATAGTCCAATAAAATTCGGCAAAGCAGTGAAGTAAAAGGTATATCTCTTTTCAATAATGAAATCAAATTGAGTCAGTTTGCTGATGATACTAATCTCTTTTGTGCAGATTTGACATCAGTGAAAAGGGGATTAGATATCATAGCATCTTTTGGGAATATCTCAGGACTAAAACTTAACTTTAAAAAACAAAGGCTATGTGGCTTGGCAAATTAGTCAATCAGTGCGGCAAACCGTTAGGACTGAAATGGATTAAAGACCCAGTGAAAATTTTGGGAATCTTTTTTTCATGATAGTAACGATAACAGTCATCACAACTTTAATCTAAAAATTCAAAAGCTTCAGGCAAAATTAGGCTATAGGTGTATCGTCTCTCGTTTACTCTGCTTTGAACATCGACGTACCAAATGAGATTACTGGTATAGTGCAAGGTCTGACTCGTCCCCAGTACTGGGGACGAGTCAGGTGCAAGGTCGTCTTTAAATTTTTATGGCAAAACAAAAGAGACAAGATAAAAAGAACAAGGCTGAAATGGAGGACTGCGCATGAATGATATAGAGATAAGGCTTTAAGGCTGGCATGGATCCCCAGACTTATCAAAAATGGCAACCTAAATTGGAAAACTGTGCCTGGTCACCATTTTAGGAAATATGGCGGATCGGATGGAGGACTTTAAAGACATACCACGTTTTTACAGAGATCAAAACAATCATGACACAATTCTGTTTAATAATAAGGAAATTCTAATAGGAGGGAAACCTTTCTTATTTCAAGAATGGCTAAATAAAGAAAGGGCGTAGCTACCTGTACGCACGTACGCGCGTGCGTACCTGAAAAAGTCGAAAAAAAAAAAAAAATTAGGAACTTGAGGGTGGGGGTAGGAGGTAGGGGGAGTGTTTCAAAATTGCTTGTGCGTACCTCTGAAAAAATCCTGGCTACGCCTCTGAAAGGAGTTAAGACAGACATGGATCTTTTAAATAGTAAGGGACATGTTCGATCTTTCGCTGATTTTAAATCCAAATTTCATCTAAAAAGACATCTTTTCTTCCCCTGTAAAAAGTTACAAGTGCAATTCCAAGCCATTTACTCGAAAGAGCAAGGGAGCTGATAACTTCCTCAGATGATGGTATAATTTGTGATGATAATATGTCCTTTCAGGTCAACAAAAATAGTTACATTAATTTGACGAAAGCCAAAGCCAAAGATTTTTATCGGGTTTTAGTCAATAAAACTCATACAAACAGCCATACTGGGTCGAAACGTTGAGCTAAATCACTCAATTCCGAAAATATCACAGGGGCACTTTAAAGTATATGTCAAACAGCTGTCTTACAGTTCTTCTCTTTCTTTTTGTCTATTTTTAGTTTTGTTAATGGTGTAGGGAAATAGATTCTTTCGCTTTTATTCCAAAGCCCGTTGCCACTGTATTAGTGTATTGTATGTATTATCTTCCCGGGGGGGGGGGGGGGGGGGGGGGGGGGGGGGGGGGGGGGGGGAGTTGGGTACTCCCTATAATGGGCTATACGGGGATGCTCCGCCCGAAAGGGGTACCTTTTTTAGGCTGGAGGTATATGAAAGGGTCGCGATTTCACGAGTTGAAGCATAAAAAAGTAGGGAAAACTGCCATTTAAGTATTATAAACAGGGCCTTTCAAAATATATCAAACAGACGCACTTAAAGGTTTTATGAAAGGGGTAGCATTTTCAATGAAAGGTATACGAAAGGGGTAGCATTTTCAATGAAAGGTATATGAAAAGGGTACCTTTTCTGTCAAAAACGGTATATGAAAGGGTAAGGGTTTGGATCTCGGGGCGGAGCATCCCCGTACAAAACTTTGTTGAGTACCCCCCCCCCCCCCCTCCCCGGGATTATCTTGTAAATAGTGTTACTGAGTTTTACGTGATTAGTGCCAAGATTGTAAGTAGTGGACTGTTAATAGTATATTCTTGGTATTGTTGATGTAGTACATTGTAAGTAAGGTTTACTACATAAGCTCCCAAGTCAAGACCACCAATTGATCTACAAACAAATGTTGTTTATAAGATTCCTTGTGCCGATTGTCCGTGGAGTTATAAAGGAGAAACTGGAAGATGTTTACAAATCAGGAAGAGAGAACATATTAGAAACACAAAAACCTTTAAAAAGGTTCTCAAACTCATTAATAATTCATAAAGTGACCAGCCAATAAATGACGACCATTTGGGTCAGGTGGATGAGTCTTGATACCCAATGAAATACCAGATCAAGATCTTTAGGGTTTTGATTTCAGTTAAAAACCGTGTTTGATCCCAAATCAACCACTTGCATATTAATGAGTTTTGCAAACAATACATGTATGTTTTTCCACTCAATTATCAGGATAATTACATTCGGAACCTTACATTCCTTTCTTGGTCTTTAAATGTAAGCCCTCTCAGGGGCGTAACTAACTGTACGCACGTACGCACGTGCGTACCTGAAAAAGTGGGAAAAAATGAAAGATTTGGGACTTGAGGGAGGGGTAGGAGGGAGGGGTAGGAGGGAGGGGTAGGAGGGAGGGGTAGGAGGGAGGGGTAGGAGGGAGGGGTAGGAGGGAGGGATAGGAGGTAGGGGGAGGGGTAGGAGGTAGGGGGAGTGTTTGAAGACAGTGATCGTGCGTACCTCTGAAAAATTCCTGGCTACGCCCCTGCCTCTCGTCTGCCATCTTTCGATTCCGCGTCCAATGCTCGGTGAAACAAAGTAAACCTTCAAAACAATAATCTGAGTATTATAACTGGAACTTCAACATGACATCGACATTTTAATTTAAAAACAAAATGGACCATTTTTCTCACCTTCGGTCGCCATTATCAAGATGATTTAATGCTTCAGCACCTTTTTTCTCTTCTAGAAAGCGTCGGATACCGCATATTATGCCACAAACAGTCTTCGGTGGATATATCTCTCCCGACTTTTTGGCCACGTCCATGACAAATTTGCTAAGCCAATAATTCAAACTCAATGCGTTCGTTTCTTCAATACGAGCAGAAAGTGACATAATCTTGTGTAAATCATAGTCCTTAAACATTCCTCTCGAATCTCAGAGAACGGGAACTTGAACAGTCCGAGAAGTTTGCCATTCGTAGAAAATGGATGTTGCCCATTTGTTTTATATTTCGTTGACGGGGTAATAGCTTTATCGACTAGATATTCTTCTTCGACAACCGTTTTAGCCTCCCTAAACCGAGACGCTTCTGCTTCGCACATGGTCTCATACCAAATGGCGAAACACAACAAGCTCAATAAAATTATGCATGTGACGGCATTTGAAAAGGACAAAGCCAAAAAAACTAACACTGAATAATTCTGTATTGTTTCATTTGAGAAGCCAGATCAAAAACTCGTGCTTCGGGTTTCATCAGGGCATCCAAACACCTTGAAACAATAGGGTGTGTTCCTTTCGGTGAATCCAAAAACGGATTTTCGATCCTAAAACGGATTTCGCGTTCCTTTCGACAAATCCAAATCCGGATTTTTGATCTGGCGAATCCTTTTTGAAAAAGGATTCACTGGATTTGAATTTAAAGAATCAAAATCCAGATTTTCGGATTAGTGATCTATGCTGTTCCTTTCACAACGGATCTGAAATTAATCTGATGAACCAACGGTATTTCCAGACAGAGCACAGTCAGGTCGAGACTTTTTGGTGCCGCCATTTGTCAAACATGTGGGCAAACGTTCCAGGTACATATATTGACCATATGCCGTTAGAAATTGTTTAGAAACTCAAATAACAACGTAAAGGTGTAATTTGCTATGTAAAAAGGCCTGACATTTAGCAGCCTGTTCAATTCGAGTTCGCATTTCGAGCAAATTTGTACGGCTTAGTTTGTGTCAGAGAATTAAGCTTATATGAAAATTGCGGTTTGTTTACCATAATAATCTTTAACTTTTCAGCCATTCACTTTGTGCAAATAAACGCGCGTTTTTACTCTCTTACTCTGAAACAATAAAGTTTTGATTTTAATTTTAGTTTTTTATTTTACTTTGCGAAAGGTCACCAAGGTTACAGATCCAAAACCGGATTTCGCGTTCCTTTCGGCCGCGAAATCCGGCAAATCTCGGATCAAAAATCCGTTTTTGGATTCTTCGAAAGGAACACACCCTAAAAGCACTCGGCCGAAGCGACCTCGTGCTTTCATTGCTTCGCGGTGTTTGGATGCCCCGATGAAACCCTCGCACTCGTTGTTGATCTATTACTTCAAATATTGCCACTCATGAATGGCTGAATGGCCATTCAATTGACTTTAACAACACCCATGTTATCGACAAGGGAAATTTTCAGGTAAGGAAAACGCTGGAATCTTGGCATGCCGCAATTACAAGCGAAGTACACAATAACTCGAAACAATTACCTAGGCAATATTAAATTTTTTTATGAACTTCGTATTAGCATCTTATTCCCTGTATTTTTATTGTATTTTTCTTCTTCACACTTTTAACCTTGATATTTCCATGCATAGTTAATAGAACAAACTGGTTATGAAGCTCAATAAATTTCAAAAAGAATGTACAAAGCTGCTTTGTTTTATGTTGAACGAACCGTGACCCTGCACATTGTTTTGTTTAACGTGTTAGCCCAAATGTTTCTACTGGTCAGTTGCTCATATGCATTTCAATACCTTTTGTGTTTTGTGCAGGGTCAAGGCAAACGAACAAAAGAAATGGAGAACAAAAACATATAACAAAGGACTGACTGAGTTTCATAACCAGTTTATTCTATTAACTATGTTCCATGTTCGCGCTTTTTATCGTAACATGTCTATCCACAGGGAGCAGAGGAGCCAAATTTGACCTTTACGCTTTCGATCTTTGAGCTTAATACGCGCGCTGTGTCTTGCGTTATTCGATCTTAGCCTCCTCCGCAGGCATCTCCAAAGAAAAATCTAAAAGACCGGGCTTCCTGTGGTGGAAGGGAAGGGAAACAGAAAAGGAAGAGGAGAGGGGACTGGGGAGGGCGAAGGAGGAGTCTTCTGTACCAACGTACCGTCTGGCATGAAAACTTTATGAAGAATTTCAAATGAGTGTTTATCATAACTCACACACTTCACTACCGATTTGGTCAGCCACATTGGCATTGTTTGTTGCATATTTATTTGATCGTAAATATGCTTCTTCCACAGTCAATACTTATGTTTCGGCCCTTGGGTATTTGCATCGTCCTCTGAATCCAATTTTTCTCCAACATGCTGTTTTTATTGTCTTTTGCGAACAGAGCGTTATTTCATTCAGATTTAAGTTTGCCATTTATGGAAAATTGGAGCATAAATACATTTTTTGCTTGCAAATAAAATTTTATGCGACAAATTTACCATCTTAATAGACCAATTCCGATATATTAAAATTCATACTTGGCAACGAGGCTTAGGGGAATAAAACAAAAGAAATAAATTATTCATACCTGAACCTCGATGTGATTTCTTTTGTTTTATTCCCCTAAGCCTCGGAGCCAAGTATGAATTTTAATATATCGGAATTGGTCTATTATAGTTTTTGTGTAAAGTAGAGAGAGGTTGGGAACGAGCATGGAATCGAGGGTATGGTTTTGAATTTTGAATCCAAGATGGCGTCTACAGCTAATGCCGTGTTTACATGTCGTCTTATAATAGTGAACCAAGGTGCGAACCATAAGGTGTATTAAAACTAGACTCGTGCTCAGTCGCCATTTATTTTTTACGCCGCAAAGGAGTTTGGGAAGTGTTTTTGGGGTGCGCAAAGGCGCGTGGGAAGGAGGAAGAAAAAGTGAAAAAAAAGTGGCCTTCCCTTGATGCACCGCGTTATTAGAAAATAAAGAGAAGCGACTGGGTACGAGTCTGTATTAAAACATTGTTCTTTGGGGAATACGCTAGATATTGTATTTGGGTACGTTCGTCATCCATCTCCCCAGGGTATTACGTTATCCAATGGTATCGTTTCTTAAAGAACATATTCCTGTGAAAGCCTGTCGGTTGGCCCCTAAAGGAAGCAAATGTAAAAGTACAATGTTTATATTTTCTGACTTTATTGTCTGCACCATTCAAGACAATTAAATCAGGGGCGGATTCAGGGGAGGGGCCGAGGGGGGCCGCCACCCCTTTTGTCTGGGATTATTTTTTTAACAAATGGGATGACTCAAGTTTAATTAGCTCCTATACCACTCCGTTTACTTGGATTTCGTTTCTAAAAAAGTTAGAGCTGATTCAAGTCATGTTTGATCACAACTACAACTGCAATTTTTATAAAATATTTCAACATTTCTCGTTCGATATGGGATCGTGGCATTTGCCAAAATTGAGCGCCCAGAATGCACCAGTTTGCATCTCAGAGTAATAAATTATTGTCTCTCATACAAATTTTTACGGCCTCCTCTTTCTAATATTCCCGGATCCACCCCTGAACTTGCTATGACAGAAATTAAAATAATACAATGAAAATATATTTACAAATGTCCACTCAGTACAGCAGATTGTAGCCGGGAAGCCAGTCGACTTATTTTTCTTTTATGCTAATTTCCTCTTTGTACAAAAGCGCATTTGTTTAATCTATCTCTGTTCGCCGTTCCGAGGTTGCGCGGGAGATTAGGTCAAGTTCATTCTCGTCCCCAGAGTCCTCGTTTTGTGCGTGGAGCTCTGTGGACGAGAACGGGTCAAGTTACGTGTCGCAAAGCATCATAGGGTTGGTTTTAGGGACGCTTCTCTATAACTCGTCGCTTTTGAGGAGTCGCAATCCAAGGAAATATCGAAGGAAGTTGAGTTCTGCACATTCTTTCTCCCCCAGAGAAGTGATCTCCATAAAACCTAGTGTTTTGTGCATCCACCTTCAAATTTTCGTTGCGTATGACGAAAATTTCAGCTAAATTACAAAACGCTGCAGAATCTCATTATTCCGTTTATTACCACAGCTCCTAAAAACCAATTCCTTTACAAAAAGTTACACCAAACTGTCTAAAACAACGGTTCACTATCGTAATAGTTTTTACTTGTCAGCCCAAAAAATCTCACGAAGTTGCATGGGCTATAATAGCATGCACAGGTTTTTCATTGTAATCTTATATCCTTCTGTTTCTTGGCGATTTTTATTTTTCTTGTAGCCATTTTATTCCCTGAAGTAGTCAGGCCGTGCCTGACGAAATATTGGAAAGAATATACTTATAATCCCAGTTGTACAGTCAGCCCTGCTTTATTAGGTCCTTCGTATTTTTACCATCCTCTGCTTGTTTGGTGTGCTGTGCATCTGTTATGGCGATATCGGTTCACAGGCTTCCCATCCTCTACTTGTTTGGTGTGCTGTGCATCTGTAATGGCGGTATCGGTTCACAGGCTTCCCATCCTCTGCTTGTTTGGTGTGCCGTGCATCTGTAATGGCGGTGTCGGTTCACAGGCTTCCCATCCTCTGCTTGTTTGGTGTGCTGTGCATCTGTAATGGCGATATCGGTTCACAGGCTTCCCATCCTCTGCTTGTTTGGTGTGCTGTGCATCTGTAATGGCGGTATCGGTTTACAGGCTTCCCATCCTCTGCTTGTTTGGTGTGCTGTGCATCTGTAATGGCGGTATCGGTTCACAGGCTTCCCATCCTCTGCTTGTTTGGTATGCTGTGCATCTGTACATGGCGGTATCGGTTCACAGGCTTCCCATCCTCTGCTTGTTTGGTGTGCTGTGTATCTGTAATGGCGATATCGGTTCACAGGCTTCCCATCCTCTGCTTGTTTGGTGTGCTGTGTATCTGTAATGGCGATATCGGTTAACAGGCTTCCCATCCTCTGCTTGTTTGGTGTGCTGTGCATCTGTTATGGCGATATCGGTTCACAGGCTTCCCATCCTCTGCTTGTTTGGTGTGCTGTGCATCTGTAATGGCGGTATCGGTTCACAGGCTTCCCATCCTCTGCTTGTTTGGTGTGCTGTGCATCTGTAATGGCGATATCGGTTCACAGGCTTCCCATCCTCTGCTTGTTTGGTGTGTTGTGCATCTGTTATGGCGATATCGGTTTATCAAACTTGCCCCTTAAAGCGCAATTTAGTGCTTTTAAAAAATCTGATGTTTTGTATTTGTGTGTCGATTTATTTTGGCGATTTGAAGCTCGCGAAAGCGGTATTTTCAAAATAACGGTTCGACTTGCTCAGACTTTTCTTATTGCTACTTTTGTGCAAGTCGAACGTGGGGGAGGAGGGTCCTCGCATTTACAAAACGGTTTCTTTGGCCAAATTGCAAACACCCAGTCATTCTGTTAAAACAACATGAAATTGAGGTCTTAAGAAATGTTATAATTTATTTTTATGCGGTTATTGTGTATTTACAAAAAAAAAAAAAATCTTTTCAAAAGAAGAACTCTTACAGAGAATGCCTAACCGCTTCTTAACTACCATACATAATGAACATTTCGCACAAATAAGCTAAAAGACAATAAATAAAAATGTACAACTGAACTTATTCAAAGCGCTAAAACTTCTGTATTATTTAACATGCAAACAAAGTTATCACAAATACACCCCCTATGCATTAAGCAACTCGAATTAACTTCCTCGGCAAGTCTCATTCAACAACTATCTTAAACACCAGTTAGAATTATTCCTGAACGTCTCTGACGAGCCTACTGATAGAGGCTAAATTTGGAAGAGGGCTGTATGGAATCTTCTCACGCGAAATTGCACTACTCTTTGTACTTTTTAAGAAAATTGGGAATTTCGGCTTGACAACTTTTGCACTGGCTCTGTAAGAAGGACCTTGTTGAGCGGCGTACACTGAAAACAGCTCATTTAATCTTCTCTTTTCGCGCAGTCCCTTCTCGCGGAGTTCCTGCTGATTTTTCTGCAGAGATAAGTTTTCATCGCGCGCAAGTCTGGCCTTTTCTTTTCGCGATCTCAGTCCTCGAGAATACTCTTTCGTTCTTTCGACTTTTCCGTGAGGCGTTTGCTCCGTCGGAGAAGATCTTATTTTCCTGTTCTTTTTGTCGCCGCGCCTCTTTTTCCCTGAGCGACCATTGTTTGCGGTTCCTTCTAAATGATCCATCGCTGAATAGATACTCTTCGCGGCAACAAGGGAACTTTTTCTAACGTTACCAATCGATGGAAGAAAACTCGACATTTTGTAGATCAGTACTGTTTGGTAAACTTAGTCACCTTTTGTAAAGATTCGAAGCTCTGAATTCTTCTATTTACAACCAGCAACTACAAAAGCGGCAATAACGAAAACTTGTTTTGCGAACACACAAATGCGTCATAATGGTAATGACGATTTCTAGAATTCGAACGCGCGCGCTTGGCGAAAAATCCCGGTTGCAAGCTAGCTGTAAAGATACCTCGAGGAACTGCGGTATGCTTATATATGAGGGGGTATAACCGCAATAGAGTTCTGTTTTCAAACTGGTTAACCTATAACCGGGATTTAACGGAATGGAATAACTCTCCTCATCTTAGCTTGACCAGATCAACATTCTTGCATGATTGTACATTATCGCGTTCGAAGAACGCAATCCTAATTTCGTGTTGGTTGTCCTGTGGTTTACGTGCAGTAATATTTGAGATTTTTTGGTGGCCGGTCTTCCAAATGGCCGCCCCTATTGTTTTTTTTTTCAGGGGCTCATTTCCGCCGGAAATTCCTTCGAACGCGTCTCCATAATCTGTGATTACTGCTAGTTTTATAAAAACGTATACGTATACTTTGCTGTAGATACATTGACATCTAGTTAAAATTTATCTAAAAAAAAACCAAGCTTCTTGGAATGTATTTTTTGCATATTTTAGTATTCCGAAAGTAATGGCTACCCGAAAATGGCGGCTATTATCTAAGAGGTAGCAGCCTATTGGAGCTTCTGTTAAATTCCGAAAAAGAAGGGGACTGTTAGGGTCTTACTAGACCTTACTAAATTAGGAAACTTTGCAGCGGAGCGCAAATGTTTCCGCAGCAAAATATTTTGCAAATATGTTTGCCAGTTTAGCCGCGCGAGTAACATTTGCTTCGGACGCAAAAATTTCTTCCCGGAGGCAAGAAAATGTTATGAATCAAGTCAAAAACAATGTTGCTTCTCGGACAAAAATTTGGCTTCCAAAACAAATGTTTCTCAGTTTAGCCACATTAGAAAAGACAATGTTTCCGCAACAATGTTTCCTAGTTTAGAAAGGCCCTTACTTTCGATACGTGAAATTGAAAACAAATCTCGTATTCTAGCGCTCTTTTTCCCGTATTTAGGGAATTTTGTTGTAATCGTTCTCCGTTTTGTTATTCCTAGCCTGTCATCAGGCTTTCCCCCGGAAAAATTCGGTGGACACACACCTGAATACAGGTTACCTTAGACGATTTTCGTATGATCTTGAAAACCGGCTTCGCGATTTGTTTCATTCACCAGTAGTTGAAAGGATCAAAACAAGCTTTGCTCGTATTCCCGCTAAAAATATCCCGTATATGGAAAGAGGTTTGTTCGATTGACCTATCAGAACGCTAAAAAGCGTTTGACGTCAAAGAGAATAGCTACGTTTTAGTTCGCAATCCGTTCGTTCGCAAAACCAACGAAAAGCCGCGCGCGTTTGCCGCCGTTCGCTAAACCATTAAAATTACTTTCTTACAGTTCCTTTGGTTTGGTTGTGTTTACGCCCAATCATTTCAAGGTCACACGGAAACCGCTTTATTTCGAAATAAGCATCCCAAAGCAATTACTCTCTTGCTTTCACAGCTGCATCACAGCCAAATATGTAAAGACAATAAATGCATTTATCCAGTTCACTCTAGGAGTAAACTATTAACAATCTACACCAAATTGAAGAAACCTTGCCGGGTGAAAAGCATAAACCATAAACGATGCGACCCAAAGGTTTACTGAGAAGTTGGATAAATTGATCTTCGTCTGTGACAGAATACTGTGACAGAATACACATTATATACACATTATATCAGGTTATGGGGAAAATTATCTATAGCTGATAGATCAGCAAAAACGTTGAATGCTTTTAAAAACAAGATTCGTAAATACGACATAACTCTGTTAATGGATGATGGTTGCAAGGATTGTACCCTCTGCTCATCATAACAATACAATTTTATCATTTTCTTTTTTTAAATTTTAGCTTTTATTATCATTTAATAAATTGTTAGCTTTATATAAATTTTAAATATTAAATATATTTTAGGTTTTAGATTAATATTAGATATTTTATACTTTTTTATGTGTCCCCAAATTAGTATGGGTTTACCCAGGCTATAAGGTCTTTTGACACTTAAATAAAGTTTCTATCTATCTATCTATCTATATTAACACAGGATGCATAAATCATGCTCTAAAATGCCTCAAACAAAAAAACACCCGAGCTTACCAATGCTGCCTACCCAGAACCTCGTTCGGTCTCATCGTTCATGGTTTATGCTTTTTGGCACGGGTCAACGTTTCTTCAATTAGATTGCGTCGCCTCCAGTTTCGCGCGGCCATTATCCGCTCGCTAATGTTTTTTCGTTTCTCGCTCGACGGACTAAGCTGGGAAAGAGAGACTGCTCGTAGTCTAGTGTATACATGTATATCGAGTCTGGTCATATGGTTAGCTCTAACTTCAGTTTTTTAGTATAGGCTGTGGATGAACTGTGATTATTCAAATCAAAGGTCTTCAAAATGAATTTTCTGAACTTTGTCTATTTTTGTTTTGTTCTTTGTTGCCCAAAGAAACATTTTTAAACAGAGGCTAAGCGGAAAATCTCGTAAGAATTGAACGAGCCAGAACCGTTTGTGGCCTTTCCACTCTTATCAGCAAAGTCAACAACGATCACCTCAGCATGGTTTGGTGTCTGAAAAAAAAAATAGAAAAAATAACGGTGTTCTTGTAATTTTAATTTTGTAACACACAAAAACTGATCAAGTGAAATACTAGGATGGAGTAGAGAGGATACAGAATACATGGGTGTGTGGAGATATGAAATTTATCTTGGAGTGTTTAACTCACTCACAAGTGGGAACGAGTGAGATATCAAGTTCTAGAACTTATGAATAATTCGTGACAAGACCACAAGGAATCACTATCGTGAAGGAGGTTTGGGATATCCAAACCTCTCGAAGTGGGTTAAAAAAAACTCGGCTGCGTCTCGTTTATTCAACCCGCTTCTCGGTGTTTGGATATCCTGATGAAACATTCTTTCTCGTGCATGTTTGATATATTACTTGAACACAAGCATCCATGTTTATTTTATAAACGACACTGATTAAGAAGTTTTAAACAATTTCCGAAGATTTTTCGAATATTATTGTCTGAAGGTTGTACGAACATTTCCGATAATTTTCCGAAAATTTCCGAAGGTGTCAGACGATCTCCGAAAAAATATATGAAGATGTTTCGATTACAGACCAACACGTTTTAGCTTGTTTGATATTAGGGAGCTTAAGCAACGACGACGGCAACGCCAAGGAAAACGTCACTTGAAAAAAGGATTCGCGCTATTTTAAACTACTTTGCAGTTGCTCCAATTTGTTTAGTTTGTCTAATGTGACTGGATTGTCCAGGAGCTGAATTTGAAGGGATGGCTTTCCGGTTCAAATGGAGAAAGGAAAATTAACCGTCGTGTGTTCACGTTCTCCAAAAAACCTATAATTTGATCATTTGACGTTGTTGTTTTGCAGGGAACGGCAAAGAAATGTACCAAAATGTAAAACGCACGTGCAGAGGTATTGTTTTCGCTCATTAAGCCTATTGTTTTGTGCCGTTCTCGCTGCCGTCGGCGTCGTGGTTGCTTAAGGCTGGTTTTCACTAGCGCATAAGCATAAGCACAAGCCAACATACGCAGACTCAGTAACGTGTTGATCATTAGTGCCTATTGTTCTGTTTTGTTCAAACAATTGGAACTAATGATCAACATGTTACTGAGTCTGCGTATGTTGGCTTGTGCTTATGCTTATGCGCTAGTGAAAAACAGCCTTTAAGCTCCCTATTAAATGAGAGCAAACCTGGTAGCTCATGTGAAGATATTGATATCTTCACTCTTTGCAGTAACACAGCCGTACATCAAATACAAGATACTTCTGTTAACCTTTAAAGCTTTACATGTATTAGCACCTTCTTACATAGCAGAAATGTTGCAACCTTGCAGACCACCAAGAAGCTTAAAATCTGCATCTAAGAGGCTTCTGACAGTACCACTAGCCAAGTTCAAGAGTTATGGCTGCAGATTGTTTTCATTTGCCGCACCTACACTTTGGAACTCATTACCAGAATCTGTTCACCATCACGATCTGGCAAACTTTAAAGTCTAAGGGAACCTCCATTGTCAGAACAAATTGACGTTAAATTGTTGGAAATAAAGTCGAAATTTAAAATTTTAAAAGAACAGGTGCAAATAATATTTTAGTGTACAAATAAAATGGATATAAATATCACCTATTTCCCGCGCGCCGCCATTTTGAATATTTATGACGTGTTACGGTTGCCGCTATAGAGCGTTTTCACTTGACGTCATAGCCGCCATATTGGTGTTCCCGTACAAAAGAATTTTAATTAACTTCTTTTGTTAGGAACACCAACATGGCTGCCCTGGTCTTTGTCATTTGAGTCGCACGGGACTGAAGGTCACGTGAGTGAAAACGCTCTATTGTTAAGAATCGAATTTCTTTTGTATGCAACAATAAGACAACCGTAACACGTCATAAATATTCAAAATGGCGGCGCGCGGGAAATTTAAAAGCGAAAATAGGCGATATTCGTATCCATTTTTTTGTACACTAAAATTATATTTGCACCTGCTTTTTAAAACTTTTAATTTAGACTTTATTTCCAACAATTTAACGTCAATTTGTTATAACAATGGAGGTTCCCTTTAAGACTGCTATAACGACTTACTTATTTCGTAAATATTTAAAATGAAGAACTGTCCCTAGAATAATGTATATATTGTAAATATTAAGATATGAATTTCAGTTAATATATATATATATATATATATATATATATATATATATATATATATATATATATATATATATATAATTTTTTTAATCACTGATGTACATTTTTAATTTATTTTTTGTTTGAACTATTGTGCTGTAAAGTGTCATGAGCTCGTGGATATGGCGCTATAGAATCCCTTGTTATATTATGCGTGTCGAGCTATGATTTTTCTCAGAGGGAGAAAACCTTGTATTTCACTTAAGTCTATATGATAATAAAACGTACTGCTCAGGGGTGTGGTGGGGGGGGGGGGGGGGGGGGGGTACCCTATATATTGTATATTTGCCGCTGGGCATCTGCAACCCTCACCCTGTACCAGACCATGTTCAGCTAATTTTGCAACCCTATACTAGATTAGACACCAAAAATCCCTACCCTATCCCAGACTTGCTATTTTTAGAACTGTATCGCCATAGTATTGGCGGTTTTAATGGAAAACCACTGATTCTACCAGGTCATCGCAGCAGAGATTCCATGAGATGGCGCATGCGCGTCGCTGGTCAATTTTGTGCTTGCGTCGCCATCTTGGCCATGCTGGTCTTTTAGCACAGGACAATCTGGTGTTCATCTTCAACATCCTGCCATCAGATACGTCCATATTCCTCCCAAAACTGAGAGGAAAGGTTGTTAAACCACACAAGCGGTTTATTCTTGCTCAGCAAGGGTTTTTTACTGCCGTATTTTTTCATCAGTTACGTCTTCGTCGGGCTCCGGCGTACCCGATGACATACTCAGTGTGACCACTTTGGTCAACATCAATGAGCCAAATTCGCAGAATTTGGCAAAATAATCCTTTTCCGAGAGTTCTCGAAGAACCAAGGAATCGGGGAAAAGACAACCGTCTTCATCCAAGACCACTTTGGACAGTGGCGCGAACGCGAGTCAGTCAACTAACTCTGACCATGGCGAGAAAGAAGTTACGCTCCACAAGAAGATTGATCTCTTGATGGGGCTTGTGCAAGATATGGCATCCGTGGTGAAAACTTTACAAGAAGCTCACGATGCCTCATTATTGCAAGACGGGGACGATGATCCTTTGCCTTTCAGTGAGAGCGACGAGGAACCCCCGAGAAAACGATCGAGATCCGAGCAAACATCGGACAAACAGCCTAGTTCTAACAAGACAACGGAACCAGCTACCGACTCTCGTGGCAAGGTGGATTCCGTTGTCACTGAAGTGACAGAGGACGAAGTCACGGGACCAACGATCTCGGAAAAAATCGCAGAAGTCCTTGACAACATACTCGCCAGTGGTCTTAATGAGCAAGCCACTCAGCGCGACGTAAAGATGACATCCATAGACCTTCAAACAGCAAGTTACTTGCACAAACTCTTGTCAATTCTGAAATTTGGGATATTTCGAAAAAGCAGACACGAAGCATGGATGCTAGGCTACAGGGCATACAGGACACCCTGATTAAAGGGCTTATTCCACTTGCTGACATGGCAGGGAAAGTGGGTGAATCATTGGATTCAGGCACTGCAGCGCCACCCACAGAAGCCTTAAGGGAAGCCTTATCTAATTCCCTCCTCCTTGTGGCTGCGGCTAACCACAGTTTAAATATTTGCCGTCGTGACATGTTCAAAACAGATTTAGATGACAACTACAAGACATTGTGTAACAAATAACAAGCACCCTATTGGGAGCGAACTCTTTGAAGACGATTTTGCGGAACGACTCAAAACAGTCACAGAAAGTAACAAGGCGGCTAAACAACTGGTTGGTTTTCAGAAACATAAAGGCTCATCGAAGCCTTTTTTGGGCCAAGCGGGGCGCAACCACCAACCAGCGCCCCTTCAATCAGTACCATCACAATGCAAGAGGGTACCAGAGAAACCACCGCCACTTCCACAGGAAGGAACCCTCCAAGTCCGACTGTTTTCGGCCTTCAGATTCAAGATTTTCTGTCACGGGGCATCATTGTTGAGACCCACCATGAGCCCACAGAATTCATATCCCCAGTTGTTTTTTTTTTGAGAAAAAAGAAAAGCGGAAGTTTCAGAATGATTCTGAATTTGAAAGAATCCAACCGTTTCATTGTTTACCATCACATTGTTTACCATCAGTTAAGTCGTTATGTATCTTGGACCCCTGATCCTAATGCTATTGGGGTAGATGCTTTCACTTTTGACTGGGGCACATAATATAACTATGCTTTTCCCCCCTTCAGTCTCATCCCACAGGTCCTGCAAAAATTGGAGGGGGACTACTGCTAATGGGATGTCACTTGTCAGGGAAAGCCTCCAAGACAAAGGTATTTCAGAGAGCACTCAAGAGATCATTCTCCAGTCTTGGAGGTAGGGAACCCAGAAACAGTACCGAACGTATTTTACAGAAGTGGACCACATTCAGCAGTGGACGGGGTATTGATCCCATTCTCACTGAACTGTTTGATAGTGGCCTGGGTTACAGTGGCCTGGGTTACAGTGGCCTGAATACAGCTCGCTACGCTCTTTCGTCAGTCATCCACTTGGATGGTAACAAAACTGTGGGTTCCCTCCCATTAGTTAATCGTTTTCTTAAAGAAGTGTTTAATACCAGGCCATGTGTACCTACACTGTAGATATCAATTGTAAGTAAATTTTTACCTCTCGATAATGATTTTCTAGATTTCTGATTGGACCCACCGCTACCGATCTGAGTCGTTATTGGTTAATTTGCCCAAATATGGAAAAATGATGACGAATTACGCGAAAAAAAAATTGTTTTCCTCGTCGCGGGAAAAAAATGGCACGTGCACGTGGCACGTGAACGTGGCACGTGCACGTGGCGGTCAAATCTTTCCTCGTCCGCAGTATAATTTCCACAATTGTCATGTTCAAATCCATTACCATTTCTGCCAGTCCGATTAAGACTTATTTTTGAAGGAAACTTTGACATTCTTCTCGATCTTATTTTGAAGGAAACTACTTTTAAAAGAAACATTCGTGTTAGCATTTACTCGCTTTCGATTTGCGAAGCGGTCATGTGACACTTGTTCACTGACGTGAAAGTCATGTATTTTTTTGGAGCGGAAATAATTTTTTTCCAATTTACGGTTATTTGAGTGTTTGAAAATTTACTAAAACAGTTATTCATCTCGGCCTCGCCGAACATGAGCTGATATATAACCAACTCGGCGCGGCGCCTCGTTGGTTATATATATCAGCTCATATTCGGCTCGTCCTCGATGAATAACTGTTAAATATGGCAATTAATTAAGCAATTACTGCCATTTGGATCCTTAAACCTTAAAGATCTCACCCTTAAGCTGGTTATGTTAATCGCATTGGTCGCAGGTCAGAGATACCAATCTATCCATCTTATGAATTTAGATAGCATGCGACAGAATGCGGATCACTGTAAATTTGTCATCATAGACAAGCAATCTGCTCCAGGCAGAAAACAGTCTGAGCTCATTCTCCCAGTTTTTAAGGAAGATTACAGGATTTGTGTCTACTCAGTTCTCTCCAAGTATATTAAGCGTACTGCACCTCACAGAGGTGGGGCAACTAGATTGTTTATTAGTTTTGTTAAGCCGTTTTAAGCAGTGTCTAAGGACACCATATCACGTTGGATTAAGTCTGGTGTTGATGTTAACATGCTCAAGCCTCATAGCACTAGAGCTGCTTCAACTAGCAAGGCAAACTCATGTCAGGTACCCGTCGATGCATTCTTCAGGCAGCCTCCTGGAAGGGAGATTGTACCTTTCGGAAATTTTATTGCAAACCCAATGTAGAAAATGTTTCTCAGTTTGGCCAGGCTATTCTTGGCACTAGTTTAGGGGTGAAAACCTTTCCAGTTCACTGTTTGCATTTACTGTTAATAAACTATTACACCTGATGTGGTTTTCAGGTGTTACTTGACTTTTCATATTCGTGTCCATGTTGCTTTAAAATCTCATGGAATCTCTGCTGCGATGACCTGGTAGAATTGTAAATTAAACGAGGCTTACCTGTAAGGTGAAGTTTGATTAAGGTTCTAGCAGGTCATCACAGCAGCAGAGATTAAAATAATGCCCACCCAGTTGTTTTTGTTTTTTTTTGTATTTTATTTGTTTTTGGGTTTTTACAGTTTTACAAGTACACAGGTACACAAGATACATCACAGATTTTACATGCATAAATATACAATACACAACTCAATTTTACAAAGAAAAAGCGCTACACTAGACTTAAAATATAAATAAATAAATAAATAAATAAATAAATAAGTAAATAAACAAAAAGTAATTATTAAGGGCATCTTTAAAAACGAGGTTTGGATAGCAGCTACTGTTGTATTAATGGAAGTAGAGGTTTCCATTTTTTACCTGTAAGGTGAAGTTTGATTAAGGTTCTAGCAGGTCATCACAGCAGCAGAGATTAAAATAATGCCCACCCAGTTGTTACCCTCCCTGGATTCACACATAGCCCAGTTTACTGGGATACTGTTTATTCTTTTGATATGGACACTCAGTATCATTTTAAATAATTATTGACCAGCTATGCGCAAGCGCTATCTCATGTAATCTCTGCTGCTGTGATGACCTGGTAGAACCTCAATCAAACGTCACCTTATAGGTAAAGCCTCGTTTAATTTACAATCTGTCAACAATGTTGCAGCAATGATTTTATTTCTGTTTAGTGAAGCCTCTTCCTCTTCCTCTTCCGAGTTTCAATTCCTATTCTAGACTTAATTCTCCATACCACTGACCAGTTTTCCGGCAAATGATACCCTATTCTAGACCAAACCTCTCTAATTTCTAAACCCCATCCCAGACTAAGCTGTCAAAAACCATACCCTTAACAGCGGCACATACCCGTATAGCTTATATATGAGAGTACCCCCACTGGGGCGTACTGTAATGTACTGTTGGCAGGAGAGAGAACAAGAAAGGGTGAAAACAAAAAAACCGGGTTGGTGTTGTGTCTTACCTCTTAAAAGTAAAAATGGCTGCAATGCTAAATACCATCTCCAACCCAAGGAATACCAAGGCTATACCAACAAGAATCGCTTCAATTCTCAAACTGAATATCAAGAGAAGCACATAAATTAGGCCATGACCTTTCATTACACTTACTAATAATTAGTAAGTGTAATCAAAGGTAATATGGCGGTCCTTCATTTTATTTACGGTAATAGAACTTTTCATGGTTACTAACATCATAGGTTAGGGCCTGCCGTCTGGCTTAGATTGGAGTTACATTGTACCTTGTGAGGTAGTTTCATTCATGCTTAGAATAAACATGTTTTGATCATGATTTGCGCAATGCGCCACCTGATGTGAACACTTTTCATAGAGAATCATGTTTCATTCATGACCAGACTAAACATGTTTTGCCTTAGTGTAAACTCAGCATTAATTCTTGGAAATGGTATAAAAAGCTCTGTAATTCAACTCAAAAATGACTCGGTGAACCCCATTTTTTGTTGTCAAATTTTGATCAGCAGGATAAGATGCAACATTTGGCAAAGTTTAAAAAAATTCTGTATATGGGGTTTAGAGCCACCTTAAATTTTCGAAACTTTTAAGGTGGCTCTGAACCCCATTTACAGAATTTTTTTAAACTTTGCCAAAAGTTGCATCTTATCCTGCTGATCAAAATTCAACAATCAAAAATGGGGTTCACCGAGTCATTTTTGAGTTATTAACACTTAAAGAGCATATGACACAAAATTTTTTTCTTCGGTTTCTTGTAGTTCAATATGTATAAAAAACGATTTCACGCTTTTACAGTGCTTGAATTTTTTAAAAAGCCTTTTTTTCGCCTTCAAAATACGCGCTTTTCAGCCTAAAAAGTGTCCCGGAGACTGGGATCTAGTTTAGCCCACGCGATGCAATTATGACGTCAGTACGTGTACATCGGCCATGTGAGTTCTATAACAAATGTTGACCTCAAATCCTCAATGTTGAGCGATTTGAAGGATTCGTCGACGTAGGAATTGACTGAAGGCTACATGGAAGAAGAAGAGAAACCAGGAGAAGAAGTGTAGGTTGTTATTGGCGAGATCGAACGAATAATACGAAGAAGAACCGGTCGCTTACTCTGGGTGTTCATGTAAACAGTGCTGGAAAACCTTTGCAGGCACCCTCGAGGTTTTTGTTTTCAAAAGAATACCACTACTACTCGCTTTCGATGGCTCAGTCGAAACAATATGCTAAATTCCGTACTGAGAAACACAACAGTCTTGTTTTCGTGGCTCAGGGATAAAAATGGAAAGCCACACCGGCAATGAGGAACGAGTGAATATGGGTGAGTAACACTAACAACAAAAATGAATACAGATCTCTAAAACACTGTTACATTTCAACCATTAGCTAGAAATACATTTGTATTTTATGAAATAAATTAACCCATTACTCTGTTCTAAAATATAAGCTTTGTCTCAAATTTGCATTTCACATGGTTTTCCTTTTCTTATTTTTGTTGTTTTCGGTACTTGGGGATAGTTTAAAAAAAAATGTGCTATAAAGCTGGATCTCTCTCTCTCTCTCTCTCTCTCTCTCTCTCTCTCTCTCTCTCTCTCTCTCTCTCTCTCTCTCTCTCTCTCTCTTATATCACTATTTTCCCTAAGTAAATTCCCTATTGTTGTTGAAAAAAATAATTATTATTTTAGCCGTGTTCCACATAATATTTCCTTGCATAAGGCCTGGGGCTTATATGCCACCAACAATAATTTGAACATGTAGACACAAAGGTGGCAAATGATAGTTATATATATACCAATTATTATTTATTGTGCTAACCTTATCCAGCTTATTAAATGTTGAAACAAAGAGTTGTTTTGATTGAGGAAAGTTGTATGATTGAAACTCTGACTTATTTGTGCTATTAGCCTTATTTTCATCTTGTCTGTTGGAAATGAAGATTTCTCAGGGCAGCTTGTAACATGGTTGTTTTCGAATACTTGGGCTGGGACAAAACTAGACCTATACCATCTTGTATACAGTGTACATGTATATGCCACTGACCATTATAATAATTCAATTTTAAGATTGAAAGCCACTCATCGCATGGCCTGGGTATTCCACTGCACAAGCAAGAGAACAGCATGGCCTTTACACCAGGCTGAAGTGAAAGTTTTGCTTGATATGTACATGTAAATGACAATAAATAAATAAAAATCATCTTTTTATCACCCAGATACTTCTTATTTCATCAGAATAAAAAAAACACTTGACCTTTGGGGGACAGGGAAGTAAACCATTATGATATGAGGACATTTCACAAAACAGATGAGAAATACAGATTAGTGTTTTCGTCTATGGGACACTGCTCGAAGACAAGCATGATATCTAAGGTTTATTTCCTGGGGATAGGGGTTTGGTACTACCAAGGGCGTTTGAATAAAAAATGACCCGTCAGGAGTTATTCTGATACCTTTTAGGGTTTTAAGCCAGAAAATATGCTGACAGGAAATATGCTTAGGGGTAAAACATGATGTGAGCCAAACTCACAAAACAGGTCTCTAGTACCTTTTAGGGGTTCCCTTCAAAATTTCTAATGACCACTACTGTCCATTTTGTGTGGGAGCCCCCCACCCTATAGGGTATATGTCTGGCCAATTCTTAGTTAGAATCCATGGGTACTCCTGACCATCATGCATTACAAGATATATAGGTTACGGTAAGTGTGGCCCCAGCGGTTATGGAGTTTGAGCATCATCTTTAGCTTTGCAATGTGGTGTCATGAGTATTGTGAGAATGTGTGGAGTAATTGGCATGAAAAATGGAAACCTTTTAGGGTTAATGGTCCCCAAGTAAGTATAAGACAAACTCATATAGCTATTTGTCCATTTAAAGCACCCTGTAATCTTTTCTAAATATCCCTTTGTGCTATTGGTGTACTTGCAACACTGTGACTGCTGTTGTGGACACAAAACCATTAACCAAAATACTCTGAAAACCATTTTGAAGGATAATATAAAGATGCACACTCAAGATTTATACTTGTTAGTACTTTTAACACTATAAAGATTAGGACCTACAGTGTACTCCTTTGCAGCTGTAGACAACTAAATTGGACACAACTATTATAAAAAATATACAGATTTAGGCAAGGTACAATAATTTTAATAGGAAAGAGAATTGTTTGAAATCCCTATACTAATGGAAGTATCTTCTGAACCAGAATATTTTCTGCAGACAAATGAAGGAAATAACTCTGAAAAGCACCTTGTTTAGTCTAATTAAATATGGCAGTGTATACTGTTTTGTCATACTATATTTAAGAAGGTTTTCGATTTATATAATGAGTATAAACAAGATGCATGCTCTTTGGGTTTTTTATTATTTTTTAGTCTGAACCAGACCCAACATGATTAAACCAGATCTAGAAAGAATCCTCATAATTCAACACCGCACCTTCGCTAAAATTATCTCATTTCCAAGCAGGCTTCTTCGTTTGTGGATCCTACGTGAGATAGCGATCAAAGTGTGCATGCCAAGTCGCCGCGAGTCGAGCTAAAAAGAAGCAGTGTGGCATGTGGTTGCTCTCGGATTCGAAGAAGTCTGTACGGTTTTGTTGGAGAAATCGAACTCAGTTTACTATACCTGTCGGATAGGAAGAAAAGTAATGCACTGTTTGGTCCGAAGTTATGAATTGCTAGAGCAAATTGTCTTTTTAGACGCTCAAGCCAAGCATTTTTTTCCAGTCTTTCGGTCTTTCCTCTCTTTCCACCATGTTTGTTTTTAATGTGGTGTACACGTTTTTACGTCACAGGGCATGTCACGTGACCTTTTGGCTGTGCGATGGCGGGGACACTTTTTAGGCTAAAAGCGCGTATTTTGAAGGCGAAAAAAGAGGCTTTTTCGAAATTTCGAACACTTTAAAAGCTTGTAGTCGTTTTTTATACATATTAAACTACAAGAAACCGAAGAAAAAAATTTCGTGTCATATGCTCTTTAAAGCTAAAATTAAGGGTGTTTTCAGCACATTATAGTGTTGCTATGGTAACATATTGTGTCACAAAAATGATAATGTGTTCACCAATCACTGGGCATTCGTTTGATACCATGATTGTAGCATCAACTGATAAAGAGTGGTTTTAATAACCCATCAAAATCTAAGTCTTGAAAACTGCTGGAAACTGTTGGGAGCCACCTTAAGAACCTACCAAAGACTTTGAGTCAAACAAGATTTACACTAATACTTACACATACGTCTGCCACAGTAAGATGAACAAATCAATGAAGAGCACAGGAATACCAAGCACAAATGACAGTGCGAGAGACAATGTACGCTCTGCTAGGTTTCCCTTGTAACCTGACAATGATTAATAAATATGTTATGTAGTGTAGTGTCTGTACAGTACATGTCTGCCTATGGCAATGGGAGGAATCTAGAGTTTTAACTGTACATGTACTTAGGAAACAAAAAATATTGATGCAGTTCATATCAGGTTCATAGTAATTCAAAGAACACCACTGAGGTTTAACCCCTACATTTCAGGGTTCAAACAGAAAACTGTACATTTTTCCAAGGACATTTCTCATCACCCCTCATTTTGCCCGCACTTCTAGGAGACTGAGAGAGAACTGGGGATGAGTCAGGTTGCGTAGTGTTTAATGTTAATTTGCAGGCTGGCGACATTAGAAAAAAAAAGAATATTGAGATCCATGCTATGTAACTTCCCTTTGACTCTGCCACATCCTATTTTGCAAGGGGAACATTCAAGGACTTTCCTAGAGTCAGACTGTACAAACCTTGCTATTAACTAAAGATGTTCCCCAGAAACACATTCAAGCTCTAAATGTATATACACAGAACAGGTACCACAACATCAGCAACTCAATACTCTACTCTTTGCATATTATCTAATTTATAAATAATATAAGTCTAGAATAGTTTTCAATTGAGTGTCCAAAGTAATTTTTCGGTTGCTTTGGTTTGCATTTCTACACTTCGTAATAAGCTAAAAAAATCTTGCACCACTTTCAAAGTCAGCCAATTAGAAGTAAAACCAAAAGCTATTGTGGCTTGCCTCCATGAATCTTCCTGCGCTTGGTGCCAGCTACACATATTTAATTTGAGTACTGACTGGTTCGCTACACTGTCAGCGTCTGTTGTGATTGGCCAGAGTAATAATGTTGGTTTTGGTTTTACAACACTGACTCAAGTCCCCTTGATTGCAATGTATACATACCAAGAAAGAGTCTGACACCATCAAAGAAAGCCAGAAGGAAAATAATAAAGATCTCAATTCCCAGGGTTGTACCCATGTCAGGATATGGCAAAAGTGTACCTTTAGTAAAAATACTATTTATTAGTACCAAGTTGAAAACAATAATTTAGAGAACAAACAATATTGGCTTTCTGTCAAGTGTGATCGTCCAAGTTAGTAAAGTTCTAGTCCGGATGATTAATAATAAAAATAATTACTAATAATAATAATGATAATGATAATGATAATGATAATGATAATGATAATGATAATGATAATGATAATGATAATGATAATGATAATGATAATGATAATGATAATGATAATGATAATGATAATGATAATGATAATGATAATAATTATAATAATAATAATAATAATAATTACACTCAACAGACTACAGACTACAAAATACACAATGTACTCCTGGGTTCAAACCATTACAAACAAATTATATTATTATACACTGGTGTCACTAGCTCAATTTTGATTGGCTATAAGCACGCAGCTAATTATTGCTTGCTGTTTCTGTTACATCATACCTACAGACAATGAATTTTATATATGTTGAAGTGACGTCATACCTACAGACTTGAATAGTTTTATGTATGCAGAAGTGACGTAAGTTGTTTACTTACAAGTTGACTGCTGTGCATTGATCACTTTTTTGTGCGCGCTCTTGTCTTTAAAAGTGCAGCTCAGGAATATGCATAATAAAACAATTATTGGATTCGGTTTTCGCATGATAGCGATAATTATCAAGGCCTCAGTTTGTGTTATCCACCTCAGCTTCGGCTTCGGCAGATAACACAAACTTTGGCCTTGATAATTATCGCTATCATGCTCAACCTCATCCAATAATAATTTAATTATTGTTAATTAACCTCACTCAATCATACCACCTCATTGATTTACATAAGTGGCCACTTGTCCAAATTTGTTCTATTTTTCATTTAAATCACTTTATTTGAGCTCACCTTTTCTTTGAAATCTTATATAAGTGATCACTAAAGTCGTTACCTCCCACTTGTACAGTACATGATAACAAATTTCTTTGTCCCAGTCAAATTATCACTGACAATAATTATTGGGGCCTTTTGTAAACAAGCATAGATCTACATACATTATTCTAACATTTTGGAGTGTTCCACCCATTACAAAATTTTTAACAGCACTGTAAATGATATGAATTGACCAAGGTGAACTCCATGTGAAACCCATGCCAAAGATATGGCAATAACATATACATGAACTGTACACTCAAAAAGGCAAAGAACCACTGAAGACCTTTGGAAAAATCTATACTAAATGCACCTGAGTGGATGTACCATACCTTTGTAAATGTAGAGCAGGAGTTCAGCAACACAGAAAATGATGGCATAATATATGTTGAGGAAGAGGAAAATCTGTAGTGGTAATGATGATAGCTAAAAGCTAGTTAAGGGTGATTAATCATAACTATTAAAATAATATTTTTTTATATAATGTAGCTACAGTTATGTTTTCATCCATGATACAAATACCAGACCTAATGTACTGACATTGTCATAACTTGACATCTTATTCCCAACCCCAGGGGGTACTCTCATATATAAGCTATATGCCTTTGGGTATGTGCCGCTGTGAAGTGTATGATTTCCAAGAAGTTTAGTCTGGGGTAGGGTTTAGAAATCAGAGAACAGAATTTGATTACACAATACTCATCAACCAAGAAAACGCAATGCTTTTGGAAAAAACTTTTGATACTTATGAAACCTGGCGTATCATATTGAACGAAATCAAACAAACTTTCCGGAATGAAAGAGTTTGATGCATTTTGACCATCAAACAAAATCAAACATGAAACTTTTTTGTGAGTCCGCTGCCTGAACCAAATCGAATTAAATCTAACAAAATCGAAAGGCCATGGTTTGATTTAGTTAAAAAAGGGCAGATGGAGAGCTAGCAGCTGAGTTAATGTTCCTGTGAAAATCGAGTCAAGTTTGGGGAAGAGACAAGCCAGGGAAATATGATGTGCGCTGGAAATGGAAGGGATATATGCTATGTAATTCAGGACAATTTAAAGATAATCAAGGTCATTAAGACCATGGACAAAAAAGCCTTTTTCCTTGGTAAACAATCAACACAGTGACCTTTTCACGGGGAATATAATAAGAATAAACTCAGAATATGGAAATAAAAGAAACAAGACTTCACATCGCCTTGACTGTTTCAATGCTGGATCCATTTTATTTAGGTTCTTGCCATCAAGAGTTCGAAAATCAAACATTCGATTTTGTTCAATTTGTGTTTTTCCTTTGTGAGTTCTATTTGTTTGGTGACCGAACTTGATCAAACTCTTTCATTCGAATGAGTTCAAAAATCGAACGTTCAATTCAAATTTTTTTTTTGTGAGTTTGATTTTGTTTGATGCCGAATTCCATCGCAAACTCAATCAACCAAAAGAGTTAGATTAAGTTTGAACACCGAACGTTTGATGTGATATGCGAGGACGAAAGGAGAGAACTTACAGTGTATATAAGTACGATTTTTGGAATGTTTACTATTTAGAGGGTTCGAGTGTCAAGGATACTTCCACAACTGTCTTTCCTGCAGAATGAGAAAAAATGTCAGACTAATAGCAAGCATGATAATATTGCTAAAAAACTTTTACAACAAATACAGTCAGATGTTTCAGGAATAACCCCTTCATCAGTGTTTGTGTTCTCACAAGACAAACGCTCATGCACACGTAAAATATGTTAAGTGTACGCCATTAAAAAATATTCAAATAATATGCGAATTCGAGGATACACTTAGCGCAACAGAAAATGAAAAATGAAGCTAATGTAGCCATAAGTCCCATGACTGCCACATGGAAAATTTAGAATTTAAAGTCAAATTTAAATATACCTTTTCATGGTTTCTGACGCCATCTTCGTTGGGGGTCAAACACGGCAAAACTTACAGTAAATGTATGGGGAAAATCGGGAGTTTGATACTCAATAGGAAGGTTGACATTCTGCACTTTCTACAAATGTATGAATTACAAACTAAAGATACCAGCTAAAAGAGTTTATTTATCAAATTTGAGAAATGTAGTCTCACTAAGAAAGCCGCAAATTAAATGAGTTTTCAATTTTCATATATTTGTCTGTAAAACCAAGCCGCCAACCGGTTAGCTCAGTTGGTAGAGCGCCGGACTACCGTGCGGGAGATCGTAGGTTCGAACCCCGGCCGGAAAAAACCAGGGTCTTAAAATAACTGGTAAGATCATGCTAGCTGTGTGCTCAACATCTGCCTCAGTTCAGATGATCGCGTCATTGGGCGGTGACGTAAAGCCGTTGGCCTTGTCTCCTGCATCTTATCACACTAATAGTAGGGGATGTTAAAGAAGCACTGAGGATGTAACAAAACCCTGGCTGTGACCACCCTCAGTGTTATATCTTCCTTCATGGGTGGGGTGGGGAGATCAGATCAATAATGGACTGATATCGGCTGCCGTATGCACCCTCATGACCTGACGTCCGATCTCATTCTCAGAAAATGTAAAGCGCAACTGATTATATTATATAGAAGTTCGCGCTATATAAAAATGTAAAATATTATTATATTATATTATTATATTAAAATTTAGAAGCATTTGTATGAAAAACTAAAAATACGATTTCTCACTTTTCAGCTACAATGTAACCTGTACCCTTCAAATTTGATCAGCAGCATCTTTTGCTTGGTATCTTTACTTTGCAATTCATAGAAATTGCAGAATGTCAACCTACCTCAAATTATCGAGTATCAAACTTCCGATTTTTCCCATACAT
The DNA here is from genome assembly GCA_024195265.1 of Dendrophyllia cribrosa. NCBI lineage: Eukaryota > Metazoa > Cnidaria > Anthozoa > Scleractinia > Dendrophylliidae > Dendrophyllia > Dendrophyllia cribrosa. The sequence goes on along the minus strand of JAJLRJ010000005.1, from coordinate 38,542,261 downwards.
TTACTGTAAATTTTGACGTGTTTGCCCCCCAACCAAGATGGCGTCAGAAACCGTGAAAAGGTCTATTCCATGAGATGCCATTTTCTGCTGCTAAACTAGGTCTTATTTTTATAAAGGCTTCCGTTTCTAAGTTAAGAGACATTAAGGTAACTAAATGATTATCTACAAGCTTTGAAATAATACCATAATAGAGTTTAGGTTGAAAATACAACAAGAAAAATTTGAACAAACCTCTGTTGTCGCCCGCCATATTTGTTTGAGAAGGCCATCCGCTGACCAAGTTTTCAGAAAAGGCCAACTCCATTCGTTGTCAAGACAACTAAACGTCGAAACGTCACGAAAAAAAAATGGCTTCACAGAATTGACTTCTTCGGAAAACGTTTGTTTGGAACGCTGTAGCCCTTCAAAGAAGAAGAAATGTCGAGCAAAACTAAACCAACAGTCTCATCTGCAATTGATGCAGACAACGACATTAGTTCTCCCCTAGATTTTTCCTACAAATCTTTGGCGGGAATTCAAGGTTTGTTTTCGTATTCGATATCAGACTGCACGTTCACGCTGTTTAGATCATTCATTCTTTTGACATCGTCTGTCTGTTAACATGAAGTTAAAATTTTTTTGATGAAACTCTTTTATTATAGATGCTATGGATGAAGAACCGAGACAGGGCCCTCACAAATTTATACATGTCGAGGTAACAATCATACAAGCTTGGAACTTAGCTTACAGTAAAGACATTGTGGCTGGCTATAAACAATCGCACAAGTCATATACCTGTTTAGTGAGATATTCATACATGTACACTGAGATCTGCTATACATCCTTAGACTAGTCTGTTAATACAGGCTCTGTCAGATAAGGAAAATACATATATCTGGTGGGGGGGGGGGGGGGGGGGGGGGATCTGTACATTATTTTTTGATTGGTGGTGTACTACTGGGGCTCTAAAGCCCTTATCCCATACCAGACATTATTCTAGTCGCCAAAAATCACTACCCAATCTCAGACTCGCTATTTTCCAGAAGAACTCTCTAATTTCCAGGGAGGGGCCCTGTGGGAATTGCCGTCACATTTATCTTTTATCTTAGTCTCTAACATTTTCACTCTTTCACATGTTTTACCATAAAATATCCATATTCCTCCCTTGAAATGTGTTTTGGTTTGGACCCCCACCCTTCTGGAAATTCCAATTTAATTAGCTTGTCATACTTTTCTTTAACAACTTTGGCTTTTGAGACCCCCTTCCCCCCTCAAAATTTCCATAACTTTCCATAAGGAAGGTATGGATATTTTAGAAACCACAAATTCTGACAGAATTCTGAGCAATACACTGTAGATGAAAACAGAATTACCGTAAATCCTCTATCAAGTCCCCCTCTCGAAAAAGCCCCTCCCCCCTTTTTGGAGCAAGAAATTTATTAAGCCCCCTCCCCCGCCTCTCATTTAAGCACCTCTCCCTCCCCCAAAATAATAGCAAGTTTTGTGTTCTTTCTTTACAGGAAACTGAAGATTCAGGAAACGTCAAAATCAAATACAAAACAAATTCACTTCGCTTCTGCTACAACGCCATCTCAGATCTTAGACATATTTGCTCCACACTGGAACATTTTATGGAAAATCCATTAGATTTGGCCTGGCTTGATTTATCTTTTAATGACATCTCTTCCATTGATGAGGTAAGTATTCACTAGTCTTAATGCCCGGGGAGGGGGGGGGGGGGTACTCCCATCAATTTACGATAGGTGTATGCCACGGTTCTTCATGATAGACATTCTATTTCAGAAAAAAATGATAACTCGGAATTGTGTGAACAGGTTGTTTATATTTATTTTTTCTGTACATGGAAAGTTTAGCATCAGGCATACATGTACATGAAGAATACGAGCCTGAGCTTGGTTTCATTGATATGCCATCATAACCATATCTTTTTCTTTCAGCATGGTGTTTAGGCACTGTAATTTAGCTACATGTAATACAATATATTTATTTAAAGAAACTCTATTTAACCAAGGATCACAAAAATTTTACCAAAAAAATACCCTTAGCTATAGTCTGTTATTTTAAGGACTGAGCACCCCAAAAACCATAACAGTATGATCCTGCAGCACATACAGTACCTGCAAATGCAAATGCCCCCCCCCAAAAAAAATATATATATATGACATAAGCACATCCCTTGAATAAGCACACATGCCTAAATGCCAATATGGCACTTATTTAAAGCACTTGGGATTTCAGTTGAAGATGTGATAAAAAATTACTGGACATTAGGTTTTCTAAAATTATGTCATTAATACCAGATACTACATGTATAGTGGTTTCCAATCGAGTGTTGAAATAAATTTTGCGATTGCTTTGGTTTTTTTGGATTGGCTCAAAAAATCTTACAGCCATTTCACAACAGTTACTTATCAGAAGTACATCAGTGAAATCCCGATTTTTCGAATACTCAATTTTTCAAAACTCCTGATTATTCAAACCAAAACTCGTTTCCCTTGGATTTGATTTCAGTCAATACCACCTTCGATTTTTCGAACTCCTGATTTTTCGAACCAATTTCTGTTTCCTAATTACATCCTAATTAACCAATGGTGACTTTAATCACACACATTTTTCTGCAGTTGGCACTGGCAAATGTCTTTGCTTCGAAATGTGATTGGTTAATTCATTGGATTGTCTGCCTCTGTTTTGATTGGCCAGTGATAGTAATTGCTAAAATGGTTTTGATTTTATGAAACTCAAGTATTAGTTAACTGGTCTATATATATACATGTATACTGGATAAATATATGTGGTACTAGCAAAATAATATGCATAAAGTTAGATAATTAAAAATATTTAATTTTTTTTTCAGGTAATACTTCAATACCCCAATCTAAAGATCTTGTACCTGCACTCGAACGGAATCGATAAACTGTCCGAAATTGACAAACTTGCTGCTCTTCCTGGACTGTTTAGTATAACTCTGCACGGAAATCCCATAGAATGCTATCAAGGTTATAAACAGTATGTTATCTCCACATTACCTCATCTGAAGACACTTGACTTCTGCCCGATTACAAACCAAAACCGAGCAGATGCTTTAGCTTGGAAGGCAAAGTTTAAGAGGAAATAAGTTTTTCCGAACAGTGAAAACTTGGCAAGAATTTGAATTGCTGCTGGAGATTTACTTGACAGCATTTTGAGTCTCAAGGACCATATCTTACTATCAATGACTGTTTTTAACTCCTCTTGCACTATATTTATTTTCATATCACTTTTCTCTTACTTTTGATTTAAACTCAATTTTATGAATTGGGTACAATGTACAGGACAACAATATTTTCCCTAGGTTTTTTTATTCTTCTTGTTGTCTGTGCAGTAATGATTTTAATAAGTAATTATTTTATCTATATAAATTTTTGTGAATGGTAATTATTGTACAGAGATATACCAGTATAACAATAATTATAATCAGGACTGCATCCACAGCACATTGTAAGGGCTGGTCGGTTGATCGTTTTAGGAGTTATTTATTCTCTGTTGTGCGATAAGGGTAATATTGATACCAACAGTTATCATGATAATTAAGGCCGTGATAATGAATTTCCTTTATCAGTCAAATTGCTTAACACATGTATGGACCTTTCCGGCAAGAACATGATCATCTCGTGGCATTTTCTGTGGCCACTTAGAGGCTGAACTGTAATTTGAAATAAGTTGTATATAATTACTGCAATTGTAGACTGTATATGTATGCAAGAGATAAAGACATGCATATTAAAGCCATAACAGTAAAATTTTGTTTCAGCAGACATTTCAATGATTAACAGCTTTATTGTATATGTTGTAGTTAATTTTTTATCTCAGGTAATTTTTATTTTTCCTTTGTTTTTGGGTATGGTAATATATGCTAATGAATTTGAAACAAAGGAAAAACAAAAATTACCTGAAATAAAAAATTAACTACAACATACATGTACAGTTATGTCAAATGGCCACTTTTTGTCAACAGTAAAAAAACAAAGCTTGTATAAATAAAATGGTTTGAAATGGACTTGGTAACAACCTTGTCGGTGATAGACATGACATCTTGAATTCACATGGCACATGGGTCCCCTACCCTGTAGTTCATCTTTAAGCCCGACTCTTACTTCTCTTTTCTTTCTTTTTTTTTTTTTTACTTCCTCCCTGTTTTCATGATTCAAAAATTTAGCTTTATTTCAAAACATGAAGTACATGTAGCCTGAATGGCAGGCATAAACAAGGGCCAAGATTCTATCGACAATGGGAAAACAAATAAGAAAATACATGACTTTGCCTTCTGGCCCAGGTTGTTCAAAAGGTGGATAGGGCTGTCCACCGGATAAATCACTATATAACCATTAACAAAACCAAGGTTGTTATGCAGTGGATAGCGCTGTCCACTTTTTCAAACCGAGGCCTGGTACATAACATTTGGTGTTCTACTGCAAGGTTTCACATAAAGGCTTGTATGCGTTAATGCAACATAATTTATATTAATTTTGATTTAAAAGGTTGCAATTTGAAGCAATTTTCGCAAGTTACCATCTGTCTTTCCACTGCTGCATTTTCACAATTGGAATGAAGAAAGAAGTGGAAAGATAGAGAATGATACTAGCTTGACTGATGATTAACTAAATGTGGGACTGCATGTTGATGTTAAGTCATTGGGCTAGCCTGCATAGCTGCGGTTTTGTTGGCATGTGCGTGATGCTGAACGCGAATTCAGCATCACGCATGCCAACAAAAAAAAAAACCACCAGCTACTCAGGCTATCATTGACAAAAATAAATTAATAGAGTCAATTTTGAAGCAAAAAAGATCCCATATAAGACATTCTCTCTGGGTGCCTTCCACAATGATCAGACTTAGATTGTTCTCTACACAATAGAAAATTACTTTTAATTATTGATTTGATTCCTTGTGCTACGCTTCTACACTTCAAATTATTATTTACAATATCTAATTTTATTAGCAATTACCGGTAAGTGATAAGTAATAAAAAATGTAGTATTTATAAATAAGTTCAGCACATGCTACATGTAACCCTTTTTTGTTCAACTTATAAAATTATTACAAATTAATTATATTTTACAATAAATAGAAATATCATAAATGGTTGGCATTATTTGCAAAATCGATTTCTTCTTCATCATCTTCACCTCCCATGTGATGCATAAGAATTGCTTCTGCACCATCTTGCAATGGAGCGGGTTTTCTTGCTCTTGTTGTGCCATTTGCCTGAGTAGAAAACTTAAGCACATCCTTCAAACTAAAGTGTACATCTTTAAACGCATGCAACAAAAACACACCAAATACGATTGTCAAAAATCCACAGATAGCACCAATGGTATCTTTGGAGCCCATGACTTCCCATTCTCGGAACAAAATTGCTGAGGCGATGATCGTTAATGTTGTGAACATAACATAGTAGATCGGAGTGACCAATGATGTATTGAAGATATCGAGGGCTTTGTTTAGGTAGTTCATCTGCGTCATCACGCATGCTAACACTGCCCCTAATAGCCCCCAAGCTACAGGATTCGTTAGCTGACTGTTTCCAGCCAGTGTCTGTTTAATTACTATACCAAGGCCTTTGCATCCCATTACGGATAACGATCCAATCAGAGAACAGATTGCAATGTACACCAGAATGTTTGTTTTTCCGTGACGTGGTCCATAATAGAAGATCAAAACAAGTGCAAGCACTATAACAAGAAAACCATATGTCACAAAACCTGAAAAAAAAAAAGATAATTATTATAACACTAATATTAAATTAGTAATAGATAAAGTATGAATGACAGAACTGAATGGATATTTACTGTAAGGAAGGAGCGAGCGAACTAAAATTCAAAATGAAAATTTCCTCTTAGGCTACATTCCTTTAGGAACAGAAAACCAAACAAATTAAAGAGCTTGGTTGAAAACTATATGCTAAGTGGTTTTAAACTTTGGGTGTATTTCTTTGGAAAAATCTGAATAAAATGGAATCAATGACTTGTATGTTGCACAGGTACAGTAGCTACATGTATAATGACAATGAGATCGGACATGAGTTCAAGAAAACGCCAGTCCTCAGAAAGCCACTATCAGTCCATTGTTGATCTCATCTTCCCCACCCCACCCATGAACAAATGTACATGTATGACACAAAGGGTACTTGCAGTCAGGGTTTTATAATGTCATCAGTGGTTCTTTTACATTCCCATTGAAGTCAAGACTGCCATTTCTATGTGGTCATCTGAGCCACATGAAGATCAAACCATTTGCAGATATCATACATGTTGGCTCCCAAAGCATCACCTTAATCCTCAGTTATTTTAAGACCCCGAGGGTTGGTCCGGCCAGGATTCGAATCCGCGATTAAAATCTGACACTTTTTGTGAAGGATTGTACCATATCATAGTGGACATCTTAGGAAACAACAATGCTTTACACAAAATGGTCAAAAGGTCATGTGTGTGGGTTATGATTAGTGGATTTTCGATCCATTTTGCCAGGTTTTAAGGGGTCCAATATTTACCATAATGACGGCAGTGTGAAAAGTAAATCTTAGTTGGGCTTTGAACTTCAGAGTTTGCATGTTATTGAAAGGCGCAGAAATCATAGACTACCTGGTGATCCAAGCTTTGGTTCCAACTCATCCATACTGTTCACTTCTTCTTCTTGTGGTGCATGTATGACCAGGACAGTGGAACCAATGAGTGACAAAATACAACCAATTTTACCATGAAGATTCTGTTTCTCATTCAGGAAATGCGATGCTAGCATTGCACTAGGGAGGTGAAATGGAATATATGTGAAATAAGGATTAAAACAGTGGTGAGCCAAAATTTCATTGTAAGAGGGTGGGGGAGGGGGGAGACAATAAGGGGGGCCCAAAGTGAAATGTTAGACTGAAAAAAATTGTTGGCCTTTCGCAAAAAAAAATTAACTCCAGTGCTTGGTGGCCAGTAGGGCCTGTTTCGTTGAATTCTTAGTGGCCCATCCCAAAATAAACTATGCCTTTGTTTGAAAACCCAGTTGATAGTCTGTTCTCAAAGTGAAAACATGTGCTACTTTAAAACTTCCTGCACAGAACTCTGGGTAAGTCTAGAGTCACGTAACAATAACAGAATCAAAATAGCGTCTAGATGTTGTGGATGTGGATCACTTGTGAAACCACCATTAAAATGGCTAGGAATTTTCCACTTCAGAACTAAAAATTCACTAAAATTGATGAATTTAGAATCGAGGAAAAGAAAAGAAGAGAAAGGGAGTCCAATTAAACTTCATATTAATTAGTTTTATTTAAACTTTGTACTCAGCATATAACTTACAATGCAACTTTTTGAAGTTGTGTATCATTATACCCCATTCACACCAACGCTTAAACATGTTTAAATGTTGTTTAGTTTAAAACAGGTTTAGAAAAATACCTCCTAACCTCCCATAATATTTGGAGTGAAATCTTTACTAAATTAAAGCAACTTTATAGACTTTATTACCATTCCAGGTAGTTTGAGTCATATACATTTCAAAATGTTCAAGATAGAGGCTAAAACGTAGTTAAACTAAACGACAATTAAACATGTTTAACCGTTGGTGTGAATGGGGCAATAGTCACACATTGGGCAATCAAACCTCAACTTTTGGTGGCCCTGGTCAGTTTTAAATCCCCACTGGCACCCGGACAACCACAATTTTTAGCCCTGCCTTTCAGGCCTTCAAATATTTTTTGGCGAGATGGGGTGGGGGGAATGTTGAGTGGTCAAGAACAAGATTTTGGGGACAGAAGGGGAAAAACAAACTGGGGACCCAACAACTTCTCTACTCGGAAATTGATTTTAAAATCAGAATCTAAAGACTGGTGACGTTCTTTTCAGTCTGCACACAACTTTATTGCTCACCTTTAGATCAACAACATTTCAATCTTTAATGTAAACAAACATAAATGGAATTGCAGGCCTGAAAAGGTTTTGGGACTTTCGAGAAAATTGAGCCTGCGAGCAAAGAGTTTGACTTAAAAAAACTCACTTTCCAAAACAAATATATATGTTGTGGTTCAATTTTTTCTTTGGTTTGAAAATTTTCAAACCAGTTTGATATTTGTTTTCCTTTGTCTCAGAATATGATAATGAACATGAGACAAAGGAAAATAAAAATTAAACTGGTTTGAAAATTTTTAAACCAAAGAAAAATTTGAACCACAACATATATATACGAGGCAGAATTTTACTCGCCTACATGGCAGGCATAAACAGGGAGTGGGGAGGGGGGAGGGGGGAGGGGGCGCAAAAAAAGGAGAAGAGGAGAAGGGAAAGTAATGCCTGCTATAAGAACCGGGATATTTGCATTACGCCCACTAATTTCCTGGTAATTGAATTATGTAAACTGTCGATATGTTCACCAATCAGAAACTGGCATGAGCTTTTATGCATGGCTGACCAGCGCGAATAAGCTAATCGAAATTTTGTGGCCACCAGTGTCCGCAGAAATGAACAAAAGGGGGTCTTTATTGCAAGTGTCCTTTCCCTCTCTCCCCAGTTCCCCTCTCCCCAACACGTGCCACGCAGGCTAGAATTTTACTACCCCAAGAACTAATAATCTGCAAACATTCACATTCAAGTGTTTTTAGTAAAATTTTCGAAACTGGAAAGTAATATTATAATAAAACCTACCTTACTAACACACTTAGAGCACCAAGTGGAGTGACAAGTATGGCGGGTGCAAAAGCATATGCAGTAAAGTTGGCAATCTCACCAACAATCACTGCAAAGAAAAAAAAAGAATGAAAAGAATGACAAGCCAATGCAGACTTGTACTTGCCTACAAGTCGTGAGCTCAGTGAGCGTGTAGCGCAAGCGAGCGGCTTGTTCCCCTTACTAGAACTAAAATCAAGTGATGTCATTTTGGCACAAACTTTTCAGAGTATGGAGATCTGTCAAACTGTTAAAATTACTTTTTGCGCCTCTTGTAATGGCTTTTGGAGGCAAATGCCGCTTGATGTTTGAATGGAGGAGGAAAATACCCCCACCAAAACTTTTTTTTCGTGTTTCAGTTCCTGAAAATATTGATAACATCAAAGGAGGAATATTCCTCCTGTAAATTTGGCATGCTACAAGTGATAAAAGTGGTTTACAGACAATGTATGGAAAACAAAAAAATAACTGCATGTTTTCTAAGACAGTTACAATGTACATCTATCAAATTTGATGAGTAACATATTCTTCCTATTATTGCACATTATGGAGGTTGTACGATTGGCTATGAATGCCTACAACATTTGATAGAGCTGGATGCGAGTGGTGAGAAACCACTGTACAGGCCAAAAGAATGGAGACAGTTAGAACGGGCAGGGCACTACGGACAGCATGACTCCATGTAACAATTGCCAATTGCTAAATGTTTACTATACTGTCGTATACTTTGTAATTGCGTTACATTATTTTGTTATGTTATTTTATTACATTTTTAGTTACCTGGTTACGGGGATTAGTTTTCATGCATTGCTACATGAAGTCGTTTCATATTCAAAACAAATATGGCTACCGACTGATGAGGTCTTTTGACGAAACTAGTTTTGTGTAGTCGCATATGTAAATGTGTGTTGAAAGTATATGCAAATACATTTTTTCTAATCAATATGATGTTGAGTAACACTTTCTTGGCTTCGGCAAACAAAATTTCACAGTAATTCACAAATTGATATTGGGAAAGTCAAATTTTACCAAAATTATTTGCCATTGGATTTGGTGGTATGTTTGCCCAAATTACCCATGATCCGCCAAAAAGCACAAAGTCCTCTATAGTATACTTATGTACAGGAACTAAAAGGATTTCTCCTCAGATTTTGGCCTCCAGCCCAAAACCCTGTGGGGGAAATGATAAACTGTATGTCTGTGTCTTACATACAGTGTAAAGAAAAAGTAACAATTTTGCACCTGGCTAGTTAAAATCTAAAACTGAGACCATGTCCACACATATGCATTTCCATTTTTAAAACGCATATTTTTTTTCTGCATCTTCGCCTTCCGTCCATGCGTAAACAATAAAAAATGCACTGACAACAACCATTTTCAAAAACGCCCTCCAAAGTGGAGATTTGAAAATGGAGATTTATCATTTCATGTGGACACCTGAAAACAAAGCTTTTCGAAAACGATGACGTCACAAGGTCAGATGCAGTATGAAAGGATGGAGATTTTTTAAAAATGCTAAAACAATGTGCATTTTCAAATACAGGGCCTCTGATATTACGCGATGGTGCGATTTCGCATAATCGGCCTCAAATCGCATCCGATCGCATAATTCACGAAAACTCGCGTAATTCGTAAAAAATCACACAAAATCGCATAATATGAACAAACCACACGATACACTATTGCTTTAGCTAAGAAACTTGAGCTAAAATTTGTTTTTTCCCATTGAATTATCCTGTATCAAATAAACAAACTGCCACTTTCGATCGAACTGCGTTCGTTCTTGGCCACAACAAGCTTGGTAACCGCGTAAATTTCTTGAGCACATGTTTTATTTAGCCTGGTTACTAAGGTTAACCAAGATGGCCGCTCGTTAACAGACTCTTTTCTTGGATTCTGTCGTTCGTTTTGGATGTTCCTTCATAGCTAAAAGCTTCAAAATGTCCCACAAAGATAGCGAGCACCGTTTCAAAACAGGTATTTTCGTTTTCTTCCTCTGAAACCTAGTAAAACATGCATAAAAAAGTTCCAGAAAAAAATCGCATAATTTGCATAATTTTCCGCATAATAGTCCTTGCTTATTGCATAATTTGCCACAAAAAAATCGCATAATTTCCATTTTTTTATCGCGTAATATCAGAAGCCCTGCAAATAAAAATGGATATGTGTGGACAGGCAAAAATGATTAAAAAACGCAATGTCTAGACAAAGATGTATTTTTGAAAACGCAGAAAGACAATATCTGATTAAAACGCATGCGTGTGGACCGGGCCTAAGCTTCCCGTCAAATGAATGAACATGAATTCAGTTTTTTTTAGGAGATAATTGAATCAAATGCAATACCAGAAGATTACTACACATTTGAAACGATTATTGTGATGTTCCTCCGGAAACACACAAACAAAGCAGCTGTGTACGTAATCAGTTGTGATATTCATGCTATGCAGCTGATGAAATGAACTGAAGCAGATGAATATCTCGCATGCAAGGTTCATTAAAATTCTCGTTTACTTAAAATTCTTACTTGTTATCATTCCAGACCACCATAACCATTCCCTCAAGTAAGCATAACCTCCTTGACCTAAGAAAACACAGACAGAATCATACATGCGATTAAAATTCACACCGATCGCTTAACTACTATCCGTTACGTCTTAGCTAAAGTTTGCCTCACGATCGCATTATTTACTGCTTTTAAAAATTAATGTTGTTTCATCCAGCAAAACGAAAGCATCCCCGATCGTTGTGCCACCGCAAACTAACGAAACGTGTTATGTATTGACCTTTCTTTACCTGCTCTCGTTCCTGAACTCCTAGTAACCTTGAGCAAGCCTTTCTTCTTGATGATAAAACTGGTTCCGATGAAAAGGCTCGAACTAATCGCGAGTCCAAGACCGGTGTAAAAACCGCTGTTATCAACCTCCTTGCTTGAATGGTTGCTTGAGACCATTGTTGAAATCACTAGAAAGATAAAGAAGCATTAGAAGTTACATTAATTGAGAGAAACCACGATTCAACGGACAGCGTACTCGATGTCGTCGTAATAGTGGTCGAAACATTCCCCTGTGAAGTCGAAGGCGCCATATTACTTTCCGCAAAATCGGAAGTGAAGTGAAGTTTCTATATTTAGAAACTGGTGTTCAGTACTACTCTGCTAATTTTTCTCAAGGGAGGGGGCTGGGGATGAGTGGTAAGGACAGGCACCCCAAGCTTTGTAGAGTGAGTGTGAGAAACAGTTTAAAATGCAAGGCTAGTACAACGGAAATTAATGGCAGGTTTAATGGCCAATATTTCGACTAGTAGAACTAGTCTTCTACAGGGCCGGCCCTGTAGAAGACTAGTTCTACTAGTCGAAATATTGGCCATTAAACCTGCCATTAATTTCCGTTGTACTAGCCTTGCATTTTAAACTGTTCCTGATCTACACTTTGGGTGACGTCTAGTACTCGCATCCCGGCAGGTCTGTTTCGGGGGTGAGGGGTGAGGGGTGAGGGGTGGGGGGTGAGGGGTGGGGGGTGAGGGGTGGGGGGTGAGGGGTGAGGGGTGAGAGGTGAGGGGTGAGGGGTGGGGAGTGAGGGGTGAGGGGTGAGGGGTGGGGGGGTGAGGGGTGAGGGGTGAGGGGTGGGGGTGAGGGGTGGGGGTTGAGGGGTGAGGGGTGGGGGTGAGGGGTGGGGGAGTGATAAATTTGGGGGGTGATAAACTTGCTACATCGTGCTGCTGTCCACGGTTGCAACCCTGCTTCATCGCTTCTTGTCGTGTGGTGTCTCACAAAGTCCAATTTTCACGTAGTAGCTGTATTATTAGATGTCTTGTAGATCCTACGTTAGCAGCGTTATCATTGGCGGTCGCTTGCTGTCTTGAAATTTACTTCCAAGAATATATATTATTGTAATAACTACAGTATCAGCCAGCAAAAACATCTTGAAAAATACACACACACAAACGAAAAACTCGAAAGAAGTGGAGAAAAGAACCGATTAACAGGGCCGTAGCCAGTATGAGGCGAACCGAGGCACTTGCCTCAGTCATTTTTACTTTTCTTTTTTTTTTCCGGGGAAAGTAAGATGTCTTTTTTTTCTTTTTGAAGGAGAAAGTAAGACACTACCAGCAAATAACCATGGATATTGCCTCAGTCCTTATTTTTTTCTGGCTACGGCCCTGCGATAGTGCATACCGGTATGCGTGTGTTCAAGTTACAGTGTCTAGCACGTGCGCTCACGGAAGGTTATACCGGTTAATGCATAGGAGTAATGTAACTATGTCTACACTATACCGGATAGCTCTTGCGCCGGCACGAAAACCATACCGGATAGGCCTTTTGTTCACACATGAAACGCTAGTTTCGGAACGATTTTTGTTCCGGAGCGCCGCTGCGACGCGGCGCTCGTGAAAGTGAATCGTCACATATCGGATAGATTCTTGTGCCACTCTCTGGGGCAGTGTGAACAGGCAATCGAACCGAACCGTAGCAGAAGTCAACAACTAGGAGCGAGGATTGAAACCCACTGAAAAAGAAGTAAATATCCAGTTCTGGGTCGTTTCTGTTCACACCAGGCCGGAGTATTTTTCATGTCGACATGATAAGCTATCCGGTATAGTGTAGACATAGCCTAAATTCCTCGAAATGTCTTCGTACGAGGTAAGTGTTTATTGAGTTTATCTCAGTTATATATTGTATTTTGAACAATAATTTATTCAATATTCGGCGATGAGTTACATTCCAGAGCCAATGAATCCTCTTTGATGGGACTAAGCGATATAAATGATAGAGAAAGTCCTCTATCTAAAAATATGCGGGCCAACCGTACCGAACTGGCTGGAACTGCTAGCGGCTAAATTAAATATATCTGCAATAGTTGTTTGATTTATTTCTTTGTTATCATTTGGATTGCAAATGTGGGTTGCTTCGCAGCAAAGAAGAAAACTGATTTATCGACTTATGGGTAGGGTAGGTACTATTTAAATCAATATTTGTTATTTAATAAAGTGCTTTTTTGTCGTTTTTTTGTTATTTTTTTGTTATTTTTTACAGCTGCGTTTTATAATTTTATGACAAACACGGCCAAGCCATTCATTTAATGTCGCAACTGTGTTCAGAGTCAAATATGATTGTTTCACCAATGACGCCTTTATTGAAATGCTGGATTTCGTCAACTGTGACCTGATATGATGCTGAGATGTTCCATTTTCATTCGGTATTGTAGACATTCAAGGTAGTGAAATTAACTTTATTTTATAGTATTTTGAAATTTATTTGCCTTGGCCCAATCACTGACAAAATAGAACTTTAAGTCAAACTGGACTACTACCGCTGTTGCGTTATTTTTTTTTTTCAATCTTTTGTACGCCGTTTCAATACTTATCGATTTTTTATTTAAAAAACTTAATTAAGTAACATAGCTAAATATACAGAAGCAAATAGAATAAGCGCAAGCTACAGCTTTATACATTATGATCAGCATGAAATGTATGGCTATATAGGCCCTTAGGTAAAGCCTTACTCAATAAAGTTGTTTGTATTACATCATGATTTTGATTCATTGTACTACAATATATATTATAGAGGTTTTCCTGAAAGAAAATATGTGAGAATTTTGTCGGGACATCGGAAATTGTCTGTAATACGGAGGTGTCCGTACAACTTATGAAAAACGAATCCTCACCCCTCACCCCCACCCTTCATCCCTCACCCCTCACCCCTCACCCCTCACCCCTCACCCCCCACCCCTCACCTCTCACCTCTCACCCCTCACCCCTCACCCCTCACCCCTCACCCCTCACCCCTCACCCCTCACCCCTCACCCCTCACCCCTCACCCCTCACCCCTCACCCCCCACCCCTCACCCCCCACCCCTCACCCCTTACCCCTCACCCCTCACCCCCCCACCCCTCACCCCTCACCCCCGAAACAGACCTGCCGCTCGCATCCCTTCATAAAGGAGATCCGGAAAGAGGGGGTGGGGGGGGGGGGGGGGGGGGGGTACTCCCATATATGAGCTATATAGGTATGTGCCGCTGTGAAGGGTATGGTTTTCAGGCAGTTTAGTCTGGGATAGGGTATAGTATTCAGAGATTTTTGGTCTAGAATAGAGTATAATTTTACGCGAAACCGATCAGTTGCGTGAAGAATTTCGTCTAGACAAGGTTTACTAGCGAATGGCATTATTAAATCGGTACGGCGAGCAGCACGGCATTTTTACTGACCCCTGGTAACTAATAACTGTGATAGTGAACGAGTTTCTGGAAAATAGCGAGTCTGGAATAGGTCTCAGAGTCCCAGCGGAACACCCCCACCAAAACATTTGCAGAGTACCCCCGCCCGGGATGGCTGCAAACATAAGGATTTGTATGAAAATCCCGGTAATTGCTTCAAGAAGAAAATAGGCCTTTATCACGCCCCGCCATTTTGTATAAAAACAAAAGATTTACGCCGCTAAGCCTCGCAGTGAAAAAGTTGAAAACGAGAGGTTAGGCGGGCAAAAACAAAGCATTTTATTCTCCGAGGAGTCAACATGACCGCCGCGTGATAAAGGCCTATTATATGTAAAGTTCTCAATAAAAAAAAGTCGTACCTTATTTTTATGGTGTGTTGCTTGCTTCCTGTGTGGTTATTTTCCTGATTTAATGCGATTTACCGTTTATTTCTCGGGGGGATGGTACGGATACACGTAGGCTATTATCGACTCTAGTCCTTCGGGGAAGCTGATAGGCCGGAGTTCGCCGTGATCTATATTCTCTATTTTCGAATTGCCCATAATACACTTAGTTTGCCCCCCACATTTTGCATAAACTATTGTTTTGAAGTGCTCTTGGGAATATAAACGAAAAAAAGCAAGGCTGATTCGACAGTGAAGGAATATAATGTAATTTATCCAATATTTCAAAAGGCACGACCTTTCTTCTTCAGGGTATTACAAATAACGACTAGAAAATAATCAAATAATAACAGTCCTCCCAAGAGCATTTACAAACAATAGTTTATGCAAAATTTCGGGGGGCAAACAAAGTGTATTATGGGCAATTCGAAAATAGAGAATTAAAATTCAACTTGAAACAAAAGACATCACTACGAGGCTTAAAGGAATGATAGTAGGGATGGTTTATTCCCCTAAGCCTCGTAGTGATGTCCTTTGTTTCAAGTTTAATTTTAATATATCGAAATTGGGCTATTATTATAAAGGCTAACGTAACGCAATGTTCAGGTGCGTGACATTTTTACCGTATCAGTCGGAGCACCGAATTCACTTACCGTAATCGAGAGCTTGAAGGAAAATATTAAAAGGAGATCTGAGTGAGATTGTACGTATTGTGCAAGTTATTTTTTAACATTTTTGTTTTTCAATTGTGGGAACCTATATTACAAAAATTAGTAGTGAACTGCTGGCGTTTCGCTAAATTATAATACGGGTCCCCCTTCTCTAATAAGCCCCCCTCCCCCGCTCCTCTATATTAATCCCCCCCCCCCCCCTGAAACACACTTGAAATAAATAATTCCCCCAGGGGGATAATTAACGATATTCAAGATCACACGCGTACTCACTTCTGTTGACATAAAAGGACTCCTGCAGCCAGTTCAGCGGAAGACAAGACCATAGTTAATAGAGGGACTGGTTATGATAAATTGCAGACTTCTGTGGCGATAACAAAGGAGCTACAATTTATGTTGAACCGTACTTGACCGTGCACATCTTTTGTTTTTTGATCACACGCTATGACTGAATAATTATATAACTTTAATAATAGCGCCATTTCTATTGGTCAGTTGCTCGAACAAAAGGTCAACATTTATTGTGGTTGTGCACCGAAAAACGATAACAAAAACATCGAACAGAGACATTTTTCAGGTTTCATAAAGGTATTGAACTTTTAATTTATTAACTATGACGAGACACACCTACCCACCACCCATAAAATATTACTTCTGAGCATTCCTCCTTTTTTCAAGAACAATATAAACACGGCTTCTCAGAAGCATTGATATAGACACTTCGTCAATACAGCTGGATTTTCATCGTACATATTGGGTTGCACTATACTGAGCTTTACTGACTGGTGCTGAGGTAATAGAGCGGTTTTTATTTGAGGTTATCAAACCAAAACCAAAGTAATTACTCTGGCCAATCACAACAGACGCAGACAATCCAATGAACCAATGAGAATGCGAAGCAACTGTACATGTAGCCGACAGTAGCCGGCGCCAAGCGCGGGAAAACGCGTGCATGCAATTCACGATTGGTTTTGGTTTTATTTCTGATTGGTTGAAAAAGTGGCGCGAGTTTTTTAGCCAATCAGAGTTCGAAGCAAATCGGCGCGTTGCCAGCGCAAAGCGCGGGAAAACAGGTGTGAGTAGAGAGGTTTTTAGTTGAGTGTCGTAAAACCAAAACCAAAGTCAGAATTACTCTGATCTGGCCAATCACAACAGACGCAGACAACTCAATGAACCAATCAGAATGCGAAGCAACTGTACATGTAGCCGGTAGTAGCCGGCGCCAAGCGCGGGAAAACGCGTGAATGCAAGTCACGATTGGTTTTGGTTTTATTTCTGATTGGTTGAGAAAGTGGCGCGAGATTGTTTTAGCCAATCACAAAGCCTAGCAATGCAAAAACAAAGCTACTGACCAATCAAAAGAGAGGAAGACAATCCATTGAACCAATCAACGGAGCTCGAAGCAAATACATGTAACCGGCCCGGCCCTAAGCGCGGAAAACCAGATACCACGCAGCTCTTAACAACCTCTAATTTCATTGGACCTGGGTATCACGCAGCTCTATTGTTTTCAGGGCTAGGGTCTATTGTTGTGTCCGGTTTGTTCTATCGTTTTCTCAGCAAAGCAGAGAAGATCTTGACATGTAAGAGCTGCGTATTGCCCCCGGAAAAACGTGTGCGAACACGGTTACGATTGGTTTTGGTTTTCAGGGGCGTAGCCAGAAATTTTTCAGAGGTACGCACGATCACTGTTTTCAAACACTGCCCCTACCTCCTACCTCACCTCAAGTCCCAAATCTTTCTTTTTTTCCCACTTTTTCAGGTACGCACGTGCGTACGTGCGTACAGGTAGCTACGCCCCTGGTTTTACTTCAAACTGATTGATTTTACTTCAAACTGATCACAAAGCGTAGAAAAGCGAAACTAAACCAATAGCGAAATTACTTTCGACACTCAATTCTTAGGATTAAAATTAAATAGATATCAGTATTTTTTTTTTGACATTTAGGAGTTTGCTGTATATAGTTTTATTTTTTTTTCTAGTTTTTTTTTCTTTTTTCTAAGTTTGTATAATATGTCACGTGACCTCTTTTACGAAATAACCCTTTAACTGTAAATCATAGTCAACCATTCCGGCCAGATTCATATAAGGGAGAACCATACAAATACATTAACGGTTCAATTTATATCCATCACATGCCATCTCGGCACCCCATTTTCAATTTTCTTTTTGTGTAATAAAACAATGATAACGGGTCACGTGATGCAAATATTCGACATTTAGAGTAAACAGTGGTTTAAGGTTATCAAGTTTTATGCTGCTGCTAAGTTTGAGCCTGTTTAGGTAAATCACCTCAAAGTTACGATCGTTTTCAGTCGCAAGTTTGCCTTTACATTGCGATTAATCGGAAATAATTTCCAGTTTCGTTTCTGTCCGGTTCATTACCATTTTCACTAACCAAAATGGCTAGTGAAAGCCTAAATCTACTTGCCAAAACTGAAGTTTTACTAGCGGATTATGTCTAGCTGGCTGGCTACCGTTAGTCTCGAATCGAACCCCGTTAATTTTACAACATTTACTTCTCACAGCTTTCATATTTTGTTTCTCAGTCAGGTAACCGCTCAGATGAAAGGTTGCCTGAGTAATTTTCAGCTTTTAGGTCGGTATTTACATAAAAGCCTCGTAAGAGGGAAACTGACTTAAATCTTGACTCTTCGGAGGATAATTGAGCCTCTTCGGAGGCAGTAATCACCAAGATTCATCAATATTTTAAACATTTGCTTCGATTCTTATCCACAGAACCGCATATATAGGACAATTCTACACTCGCATTTTTCACCTTATACAACTTCAGTAGCAGTACTTTAGTGCGGGACAGGGCACTAGCAAAATGACTGACGTTTTCGAAGTTACTTAAACATTTTATTTTGTTGTAACTTTTATTGTCTGTGGCTTATTTGGTAGCAGTACAGTTGAATGACTGTTGGTATAAACTGGTGCCATGTTTTATTATTTATTTACTTATTTTTTGCAATTTTAAGGCCATAATATAGTTTGTCGCGTGAGTCATCTTGCATACTTCTCAGATGCCCTCAATTGAACATTTTTCATGTTTATTAAGTTTTGCATTTGTTTGGCTTAATCATCACTCAGACGATAGACCACCCCAACATTGTTATCAAAAGTAACATTTTGAGAACCATGCCTTAACCCCAGAGCCAAGTCATATATCTGATTATATCAAGATACATGTAGATTTTGAGACCTGTCCATGAAATCCTGTGATGTGCCCATTTAAATGACACCTCTTCAGCAGTAATATTGCATGGTACCATTTTTCAATATTTTACAAAATGAAATATGGGATTTTTCTTGAATTTTGATTTTTGGCACTCTTGGGAGTTAAAGGGTTAATTTTCTTGAGTGCAGGCTATCTTCTAACTGAATTAAAGATACATTCGGCTGACAACTTTGTCAAAGGCGCTGATGCCCAAACCTAAGGCGCGAACGATGGATTTGCAGACACAACTTCGTGACAGCCTGATACGTACGGCGAAATTAAACTAACAATAACAAGATACTTTCAATGGATCAACGGAGTAATTAGGTGGTTATTTAGTAGCACTTTAGTAGGGTCTAGTAGCAGTTTGTGCTATTTCCACCAAATCCGCCAAGTATAGCTTACTTCTTGTTTCCCCACCTATTGTGTTTTCTCCTTGTTCTTTAGTATGGATGTTTGAGTATAGACCACACACGGTCCCTGCAACGTCAGTCAGTAATTCTAAACCTCTGCAATGTCATTTTATGTACTCTGGCATTGAATTGATTTCACCACAGGGAGCAGAGGAGCCAAATTTGACCTTTACGCGTTCGATCGTCGATCTGTTGTTTACGAGTCTGTTTTTCGCCCCAGCGGTACCCCAAGCGTTATCGGAGCTTTCCGTTGGGTAACCGCAGATTGCTGACTGTGGGCGCCACAAAATCGTTACGCAGTCGTTCCTCGCTCGGAAAGCTTACGCTTTCCGGAAAGCGCCGATCACGCTTTGGGGTCCCGCTGGGGGAAAAACTCGAAAACAACAGATCGAATAACGCAAGACACAGCGCGCGTATAAAGCTCAAAGATCGAACGCGTATTAGGTCAAATTTGGCTCCTCTGCTCCCTGTGATTTCACAACACTTCTGAAGTGGCTGTCAGTGGCATAACAACTTTCGAAATCTCCTAAATCTCCTCAAGTGCTTGTATCCGGTTGAGTAATCAACATGCGATTTTTTTTTTAGATTTGTAGAGGATGAGAAGATCTTTAGAAAGTCTGGAGATATTTTTAAAATGTTTAGACTTTGGAAAAGAAAAAAACTTTTAAAATGCATCGAAAATAGACTAATAGGTTACTTTAACTGACACGTGCCAAACTCGAGTCTTGCGCGTGTGTTCATGCAGCAGATTCAGTCTTGAATGAAAGCCATATATAATTCTGCTGTAGTGAGTAAAAAAAAAAAGCATGGCAGAGGTTGAGCTAAACCCGCCGAGTGATTGGTCCACGTTTGTTGTGCAAAGTCCGCTCGAGATAAGGAAAAGAGGTGTCTTTATTTAAATATATATATGGATTTTTAGAGTTATTCTCGAGATTTTGAGAAGTTTTTTTCTTAGATTATCCCAATGGATTTTTAGGCGGGATTTTGTGACTATTTTTAGTACAGTGTCAAAAAGTTTCGAAATCTTCCAAATCCCCTCAAGTGCTTGCATCCGGTTGTGTAATAATCACAAAGATGATACTTGCTGTTTATTTTATACATGAAACAAGTGATGAAATCAATGGTAAAATACTAGCTAATACTGGTTCATCGATCGCAAGTTTTCTCTGCCTACTTCTATCCTAAGCTAAGGCCTCAATCTAGTGTCATGGCTCGGCAGTCCGTTCTTTTCATCATCCCTAGTTTCTG
Source organism: Dendrophyllia cribrosa (assembly GCA_024195265.1). Taxonomy (NCBI): domain Eukaryota; kingdom Metazoa; phylum Cnidaria; class Anthozoa; order Scleractinia; family Dendrophylliidae; genus Dendrophyllia; species Dendrophyllia cribrosa. Next base: position 38,521,425 of record JAJLRJ010000005.1, on the reverse strand, counting down.
CTAACGGACTGAGAGCCTTTTGCCACGAGTTCGTCCCGGGGGGGGGGGGGGGGGGGAGGGAGGGAGGGTCTACCATGTACTGTCGGGGGTTAACGTCGGACACCTTAATTCCTAATCCTAAGAAGTACAAATTCTTTCTAAAGTTGTTCCTAATAGCATATTTTTCTGTTTCATTTTTTTGATCACGGAGCCCATGGCTTAGTGGTACCAAAAGGTACGAATTTTAACCTGAAAAAGTAGGACGATAACCCCAGTCACTTCAATATGAGAGCCCCCTTCCCCCCCCCCCCCCCCCCCCCCCCCCCAAACACACTCGGAGGGGAAAGTTCGTACCTCACGTACTCAAAGCTTAAGCAACGACGACGGCAACGCCATGAAAAACGTCACTTGAAAAAAGGATTCGCGCTTTTTTAAACTACTTTGCAGTTGTTCCAATTTGTTTAGTTTGTCTAATGTGTCTGGATTGTCCAGGAGCTAAATTTGAAGGAATGGCTTACCAGTTCAAATGGAGAAAGGAAAATTAACCGTCGCGTGTTCACGTTCTCCATAAAACCTACAATTTGATCACTTGACGTTGTTGTTTTGCAGGGAACGGCAAATAAATTTACTAAAATGTAAAACGCACGTGCAACACGTGCAGAGGCATTGTTTTCGCTCATTAAACCTATTGTTTTGTGCCGTTCTCGCTGCCGTCACCGTTGTGGTTGCTTTAGCTCTAAACGCCGGTTTCGCAACCATTCAGGTGCGCGTGTGCAAAAGATTGGAACATCGCTCGTCTATCAGTTTCGGTAAGATATACTCATTAATATTCTGTTATGGACGGCTAAAAAGATATTACAGTCTGAAAAGATAACGGCAAACAAAGATGAAAAACAATTAAGTGAACCCCAGTAAAAGGTACACGTTTTGGAAGCTGAAAACTAGACACACGTTCAGCTGAAAGTCTGCACGTACATGTTGATGTGCAGCCACCCATATTTTCAAGAATTCCTAATATGGTCAAGCAAAAAGCTACAATAAACAAAAACAAAGCATACCAAAGTTCGAAAGCAGTTTCCTTCAGCACCTGACGCAATCGAGGTTTGCTCATCTGCTATAAAAGCTAAGTCCTTCGCACTTTATTTTGTGTTACCGATCTCGGCTGGGAATAACCATGGCGGATGCACTTTGTTTCTTTTTGAGCTCATTTCTCGTGATTTCTTCATGTATCTCGGTCAATTCTTTTACACCTTGCTTTGAGAAGTCTGTGAAGGTCAAATCCATCCCGGATACACACCTCTACGCCAAGAAAGACAAACCTCTGGTGATAGGTCATCATGGAAATCCTTCTAAATTTCAAGAAAACACAATCGATGGTTTCAAGAGTCTCAAAGCCTTGAAGGCTGACGGGATGGAGTTTGACACTTTTCTAACAAAGGACAATCAATTGGTTGTTTTCCACTATGACAACACAATGGTAAGTACACCACTGCTTTAGTTCCTTAGTTTCAAAACAAAGTGGTAGAAGCTGGCTCAGTTGCAATTCAGTTTCAGATTAGTAGCCCTTCGGAACATCTGCACTGAGCAAGTCGCAGATTCGAAGCTGAGACGAATTATTATTTCGACAAAAAGTTCATTAAATTCCTTATCAGAATGTCACAAAGAATACCAGAGATACATAAAAATGATGATTTATTTTGATTTTGATGGTTTGAGTACATGTTCTCATTCGTTTTACTTCTTTAATTTGCTCGTGTCTCATTTGTGTTCGCGACAATTCACGATTCAGGTGTGACAAGTACTACGGCTAGAATCTGATCGTAGCCGGTTTGCACAATATAGTTTACGAATCCATGTCAGTCTTGAGTTTGAAACAGGTTTGCGATTTCATCGTGGAGATAAAAAAAGGAGTGAAACGGAAGCAAAGTGTTTTTGTGAAAAACAAAGAAGTGTTTATGTTTTAAATATTATTCAGCAACAGTCTCGTTTTATTTCAGTAACCCTGGAAAAAAAAATTGAAATGATTTTATTTCTGTAATCTAAAAAAAAGTACCAAACGAAACCAAGCTTTAATTTGAATGGTCATATTTCATTTCACACTTTGGTGTCCCATTCAGAACAGACACAAATAAATTGAGTTACAGCGGGCAGGCCACCTTGAATTGTACAGCATGATAAACAGTACCACAGAAAAGTACTGCTCAGTGGCTTTAATTCATTTGAATGGCCTCACTTTATAGGATTCCATCCACAGACGCAAAAGTTAGAACCACCTTGTACAGCATAATAAACAGTACTACTGCTCAGTAACTTTCATTTGAATTAATGGTCACACTTTAGGATTTCATCTACAGACTCAAAAGTTAGAACCATCTCAGTACAGCATAATAAACAGCAGCTTTCATTTGAATGGTCACACTTAAGGATTCCATCCACAGACTCAAAAGTTAGAACCACCTTGTACAGCATAATAAACAGCACCACAGGAAAGTACTGCTCAGTAACTTTCATTTGAATGGTCACACGCTAGGATTTCATCCACAGACTCAAAAGTTAGAACTATATGGTACAACCAATAAACAGCACCACAGGAAAGTACTGCTGTTTGAAAAACAACTGAAGCCAATTATAAGGCGCACGTGGGGAAGTATGAAAGTCGGCACATGTTGAGCTGAAAGCCACATGGTATTGTCAGCATATTTTTCTGGGTTATACCCTAAAAGGTTTAAGAATAACTCTGAAAGTGGTCATCGATTTAAACACACTTAGTGGTAGTCCAAATCACAAATTTTAACCCCAAGGTACGACGATCAACCCCGTTACTTCATTTTTAAATGAGATCCCCCCCCCCTCCCCTTCCAGGGGAGCTTGCACCTCACGTACCATGTTTTAATAACCTCAACCAAAACGCCGGATTCGTAACCAATTGGTGCGCCCGTGCAAAAGATTGGATCATCGCTCGTCGATGTCAGTCTGATCAGTTTCGCCAAGATATACTCATCAGTATTCTCTTAGGGACGGCTAAAGAGAGATTTCAGTTCGAAAAAATGACACAAACAAAGTTGAAAAACAACTGAAGCCTCTGAAATAAAAGGTGCACGCGGGGAAGCTGAAAGTCGACACATGTTGCGCTGAGTCACATGTTGACTGGGTAGCAAACAACATTTTGAAGACTGAATTCCTAATATGGTCAAGCAAAAAGCTAAAAAAAGTATACAAAAGTTCGAAAGCAGTTTACTTCAACAGCTGAAGTAATTGAGGTTTGCTAAGTCCTTCGCATTTATACCTTGCTTTTACAAATCTGTGTAGTTCTAAACAATCCCGAATACACACCTCTACGCCAAGAAAGAGAAACCTTTCATTTGAATGGTCACACTTAAGCGTTTCATGCATCTACAGATTCAAAAGTTAGAACCATCTAGTACAGCATAATACACCACAGGACCACAGTACCACAGGAAAGTTCTGCTCAACAGCTTTCATTTGAATGGTCACACTTTAGGATTTCATCCACAGACTCAAAAGTTAGAAGCACCTTGTACAGCATAATAAACAGCACCACAGGAAAGTTCAGCTTAACAGCTTTCATTTGAATGGTCACACTTTAGGATTTCATCCACAGACTCAAAAGTTAGAACCACCTTGTACAGCATAATAAACAGTGCCACAAGAAAGTATTGCTCAATAGCTTTCATTTGAATGGTCACACTTTAGGGTTTCATCTACAGATTCAAAAGTTAGAGCCACCTTGTACAACATAATATCAAATTAAAACAGTGTAGGAGCCATAATCTATGCGTTTTCGAGAGGATAAAAAAATGCTATTTTTGATTCTCTCTCAGCAAGTCCAGCTCAAAATTTGGAGAGGTGAACAGCTCCGGATACTTTGAGCGAACTTTATCGGAGAGAAGATCGAAAATTGGTAGCTGATACAAATATCCCTTTAAACGGCATTAAATCGTTTAAAGAAATATAAACATGACCTTCTTAAGCCTTTTGTGAACTTAGCTTGTTGGGTCCCCCTGAAACAATACCACTTTCTTATTATAGGACTAGTACCACTCAGTTAATAGGCCATTTCCGAGTTGCCTTTAGCCTCGCTATCAAAGCGAGGCTAGGTGCGAAACCTTTCATATGAAAATGAGTTTTTATTCATATGCAAATAAGTTTTATTTGCATGTGAATGAAAACTCATTTTCATATGAAAGGTTTCGCACCTAGCCTCGCTTTGAACATTTACACTTTTAGATCTTTTAGTTAGACTTCAAAATAATATTTATCAATTATTGGACGAGGTTTGAGTTTATTTTTCAATTTAACATTTATTTATAACAGCTAAAACAGAGCAGAAATCGGGCTGCCAATATAGAGGACGGGAGCAGAACAATTATTCACAGCAAAACAACTTTGCACCGTTACGTTGTGCGCATATGAGCAAAATTATATGATTTCGTAGGCACAAGGCAGTTATTCGCAGGTAACGTGGGGGCTCTCGGCCAGTGAAAGGGAAGAAGAGATACATCGAATGATTATACATTATATTAGTGGATGTGTGATTCTAGGGATGCTTACCATTTAACCAAAAACTCCTGGTTAATTCGGTTTGAAACCTAAATTATGGAACAATCCATTTTCCGGCAATTTCGGTTGGAAATTGTGGAGTACGTCCTGAGATACTCCTTTCATTAATTAATACCATTTGACCATTTCTTTCGGTTCATTGTCTTTTCTATCAAAGGTAAAACAGAAATCGGAAAACAAATTGTAAATAGTAACGCACCGATCATTTCGAAACTTCAACACCCCCCTGGGCATATCCCAGGCATTTGTTTGTGCCAGGGGGTGGAGAATTTGAATTTTGCCTGGGTGGGGTGGGGAATTCGAACCGGTAGTGTCAAGTTTAAAATATTTTTTTATGTGTGACGGAAACGTGTTGTTGTTGTGGAGGGTTTTGAAGGATTTTAAAGAGTAAATCCTCGAGCTCAATCACAATCCACAAAAATGTACTTTTTCAAACGCGATTCACTCTCAGAAGACCGTTGTATTTAAACATTAATATCCGGCACTAGGATAGGGGGCGGGAATTTGATTCAAATGTCCGGGGGGTTGCCAGAGGAGAATGTTGAAGTTTCGAATTGATCGGCAAGCGACATCTCTTTCTGTAGACTGTTCACAGTCCCCTATTTTTTCGTGTGATCAGTCGAGATTGATCGCAAGTTCGAGTCGGCCGCCATTTTTGTTTTTCATCGCACCGTGACATTTAAGATGGCGGCTAAATGAAGGATCGAACTCGACGAACATACGGGAAAATAGGGGACTGTGAACTCTTTCTATTGCAATGCTGATTTTATTATTCAACGGTCTGACCTAGGCACACAATTGTTGTTTTTTTTTCGCCACAAATGTAACCAACTCTAGGAGTGAAAGAATAGCGGTTGTTGACATCATTCAGTGACCGTTGCTTGTATTTTACTGCTTTTCAGAGACTCACCGGACAAAGCCACGATATATGGAACACTAATTATGCTGAACTGCAAAAGCTTGATATTAAGTCAAGTCTAATGTATGGTGAGTGATAATCCGATATTAAAGTAAAAAAAATCCCCAAAGTGACCACCCGAATGTAAAGCCAAGGTGGTCGTTTACAGGAGGTGGTCGCTTACAAGAGGTTATAGACCACAGGGGGCCTTTACTCTGAATATGAACCTGTCTCAGAATCATATGAACCTATATAAATTTCAATGTAGAAAGCACCTATCAACGAAAACTATTGTATCACATTAAAGTTTGATGCAAATAACACAATTTTCATTTTATTGGTCTTGTACTGTAACACATGACTCAAATAGAAAAACCTTTGAATGCAGAGATCCACACGACGTCGCAGAAATTAAACTAGCTGGTAGCTGCCGGATCTTCCTTGTGAAAGATCTCGTGCCAGATGTCAATACGGGGCGAGTGGTCTCTTACCAGATGTTACAAACAACTTAAATAGAAATGTTCCGGCGTTGAAAGTTGTCGCAGTCGTTTAGGAGAGATGGTCGCTTACGAGATCGAAGTTTCGACTATATTGATTTTGCTGGAAGAAAGGGGTGGTCGCTTATAAGGGGTGGTCGCTAAGAAGACGTGGTCGCTTAAGAGGGGTGGTCGCTTTGGAGGGGTGGTCGCTTAGGAGGGGTGGTCGCTTAGGAGAGGTGGTCGCTTAGAAGATGTGGTCGCTTAGGAGGGGTGGTCGCTTAGAAGGGGTGGTCGCTTAGGATCAGGGGTGGTCGCTTTGGAGAGGTGGTCGCTTAGGAGGGGTGGTCCGCTTATGAAATATGGTCGCACATGGAAGTTCACTGTATGTGTACATGTGAAAAAAAATGTGGCCGTTCTAACCCATTGTGGGATTTTAAGACTTTAGAATGGCTGAATAGACCTTTCCCGCATTCCAGTAAACACACACAATGAAACGAGGTCGAGGCTTGGGTGGACAATTTCATACAAATCACTGTATTTTGTCCACCCCAGCCTCGAGTTGGTGCCTTTGTTTACAGGAATGCGGGAAAGGTCTATTTAAAGTGATTTTGCATTTATCATTACAGGAAACAAAAATTACGATTTTGGTAAAACACGAAAAATACCACTTTTGTCTGACGTCATCGATGCAGTAAAAGACGACGAACTGGTGATGTATTTAAACGTAAGCCGGTTTATTTCATTTAGTGACTTGCTTTCGTTTTCAGTAGATTACATGCTCACCTCTCTTCATGCGGTTCTAACGCTAAGCTAACAACTCAATACCATAACTTGAAATACCGGTTATAAGTCCCCCTCCCGCTTATCAGCCCACCCGGCAATAGGCCCATCGTGAGTTTGGCCGAACAAAGCATTATTCCAGTTATACCTTCTGTTGTATATATAGCACACCGTAGTTTTCAGCCAAAAAACCTTCACGAAGTTGTATAAGCCCAGGGCCTTCTAAGCGGCGGTATATGCATGGCTCAAAATTTAAAACTCCTACGAAATCTTAGTTAATCAATGATAATTATTAGGCTTCGATAAATTCTGCTCGTAAATTGGTGTATTTTGCCTGTCGGCAATACTCGTAAAAATTGCGAATTCTGCTGAAAATTCCGCCCTTCGAATTTTGATATTTTTAGGAGGAGGGTTAACGTTAGAAATCATTCTTCTGTTTTCGTAGTTTCAAGAACTGTTTTCAAGGTTAAACTTAAGAAATGTGCTCAAAGTTCAAGATATCGCGTGAGATGTAGAGACTAAGAAGACGCAGTCCTACCCCCCATAAATCCGCCTGTATGAACGATCGTTTATAAATTCATCCGAGGCATGAATGTCAATCAATCAATCAATCAATCAATCAATCATTTATTTATCCACGTAACGTCTAATGAGCTTAAAGCTCGTTCAAAATACGTACGTGCTAAATAAATTATAAACATAAAAGCTAAGATATATCTGATTAAGTAAAAACTACTAAAATACAAATACAAATAGTGACTTATTATAACAACTAAGATTACATTATTTATTACATCCTTTTTGAAATCACTGGTGATCCTTGCAATCTGATTGGCTCTCAGCAGTGCGATTTATTCCCGAATTGCACTATTTTTTGCTCCAAATCGCATCTTTTTCTCAGCAGTGCGAATTATTCCCGAATCGCACTGTTTTTCGCTCTAAATCGCATCTTTTTCTCAGCAGTGCGATTTATTCCCGAATCGTTCTATTTTTTGCTCTAAATCGCATCTATAAGTCGCATCAATATTGGTACTGACTAAAATCCTGTATTTGGGCAATTAAATTGTACGATTTCAAAATGGATGTAATCAATTGGTAATTGAACTTCGTGTCGTGCAATTTTGGTCTGAAATCATACTTGTGATTTCAAATCGAACTCGCGCTGCGCGCTCGTTCGATTTTAAAATCACGCGTAAGATTTCAGACCAAATTGTACTCCACTCAGTTCAATTACCATTATATATAAAAAATTAAAATTTAAAATATTTCATGCCTAATCGTCTTTATAAACTTAGAAAGATTTCCTTGCCCTGACTCAATTCATTACTTCATTATACTCGAAACAAATTCATTACGCTAGAAACAGCTTATAAATTAATCATTGAATCATACAAAAGTCTTGAGAACTTTTTGTAATGGAGAAAACCGATTTCAATCTGATTCTTTTCCCTTTACATTTAGATGAAGCCGGGATATGTGCGAGACCGTACAGAGAGTCAAAAGGTTGGAAAAGAGGTGGCTAAACTCATTGCCGCAAAAGGCGTCACCAATAAAGTTCTTCTTTCCTCATTTGACCCATTTAAGATCCTGGCTGCCAAAGAGGCGAACCCTTCCCTTGTTGTCGGTACATTTTACAAGAAAGCAATGTGGGACCAAAATACTACTGATACAATGAAAAACCAGTTCGGAGATTTGCCTGGAATGAGACAGTGCCTGGAAACTGCACCCAACGGCACAAAACTCATGGATTTTCTCTTCGAAACAGGCGATTTGCTGAAGTCCACTAACTCCACTTATGTGGTTATGGATTACAATATCTATAACAATCCAAAGTTCTCGAACAATACTTTCCAGACGTTTAAAGACAATTACAACCCAGAACTGAGCTTTGGCGCTTTCATCATCGACAACTTGGCACTTACCGACGAACAGAGGGCAAACGACGATAAAATCCTTGATCTTCTGATTCAAAAGGGAGCTTCAGCATTGGTCACTGACAACATCCCACGCCTGAGAGGAAAGCTCGGCAGGACAGACCAACCGACTACAAAACCGACTTCAAAAGCTTCGACAAACAAGGCAGCTGTGCTCCTCTTCGCCATATCCCTGTTTGGTTTGTTTTTGCACTATTAAAGTACAGTTTACAAACATTTGCAACCTTTGCGGTCTTGAAATAATTGAATTTTAAGACTGACTGACCCGGACTGACCTTCCCGCCTTTAATGTCGATTCAGTTGTTATCTCTGTTGCAATTAGCTGTTTAGTTTTGCACCATTGTAGGTTGTTAAAAAAACCGTTTTGTTAAAGATTAAGCAAGTAACCTACGGTTATAGAGACTGAAAGCAGGCGAGTTTAGACTAATTTCCAGCCGTCTCGGTCGCTCTCCCGCATCTCGGGAGGCAAAGTGATCAGAAGAGACAGCTAAAGTTTAAGCTGATAAGCGAAACCCTTTAACTCCCAAGAGCGCCAAACATCAAATACAAGAAAAATCTCACATTTATTTTTGTAAAATATTGAAAAACAAATGGTACCATGCAAAAGTACTGCCTAAGAGGTTTCATTTGAATGGCCACACCGTAGGATTTCATTCACAGACTCAAAAGTTAGAACAAATGGTACCATGCGAAAGTACTGCCTAAGAGGTTTTATTTGAATGTTCACTCCATAGGATTTCGTCCATAGACTCAAAAGTTAGAACTCCACTACTTGTGTCCATGATTGGCTCTGGGAGTGAGTGGGTTATTAAACAAACAAAATCCCCCTTCCCCCTAATTTTTTTCTGGAAACGACGGTAGATAATATTAAAGGGCTGTAACCTGAATCATATTCAAACAAGAGAAATTGAGATTATTTTCTCATGAATCAGACTATTCATGTTACTGGATACAATTATTTCAATTAACGTCGGATGAAAAAGGCGAAAAGCCAAGACCGCAAGGTAGTATGGGATTTTATGCAATGACTATTTACAACTAACCATACTATTCTGCGCGGTCTTGGCTTTGAGCTTTCATCCGACAACGTTAATTGAAATAGCTGTATACCCATGTTAAGTTGTTGAAATGATTGTACAATAAATAAAAGTTTAGTTATTTCTTTTTAATATTTATTAGTAATCTAAATCTTTTGAATAAATCGAGCGCTTGATATAACGGAACTACAATGCGAAACAGTTTGAAACTGAAGCGGCACATACAAGACCATCCCCGTGGTAGGGCTAGTACCTTACGCATGCGGTTTCGTTCTTGTTAGGACTCATCAGCATGGCATAGCCGTCGGACCTCTGTACGACCCGAAAGTTCACGTGCATGTCCTTCACAGCCAAGGCGAGTGCAAGCACCAAAAGCACAAAACATGCCAAGGCCCCCTAAAATTATTTAATTTCAGTGGAAACCCGAAAATAATGGTCTACTGTAGTTGTGTTTAAAATTATCCCACTAGTGCTCTTAGAGTAAAAGTACCGTATTTCCTCGAATAATAGCCGTCCCTTGATTAATCGCTCCCTTCGAATAATGGCCCCCCTTTGGTGGAAATATTTGAAATAATCGCCTTCCTCGATTTAGACTGCAAAACAGTCGTATTTCTTGCGTTGGTCAAACGAATGCCCGCGGTCTTTGAACGAAAGGTCTGGATCTGGAGCGAGTATGAATACGGAGAGTGGGACTGGGGAGAGACGCTAGTGTGAATATGGAGAGTGGGGCGTTTGAGGCTCGCGCGCTTTGCGAGCGAGTCAGCGAAAAAAAAACAAACGACTGTTTTGCAGTCTACCCTCGATAAATCGCCCCCCATCTCCTCCTTTTAACTCCCCTTAAGCTTTCACGCACCTTCCCAGTTAAGTTAAAAATTCACTTCTTGTAAAGGCAACAATCGTTACAATTATACAGAAAAGTTACATAAAAGCACAGGTTTCATATAGTTTTTTTTATAGTTACGTTCGTGTATTTGACTCTTTCCTTTATTTCTCGGAGCTCCCTAATTAGCATTACACTTTAGCACTATCAGCGAGCAATATTTACGATAATCGCCTCCTCTCGAATAATCGCCCCCTTGTCACGTGAATAAAAAATCGCCCCGGCTATTACGGTATTCGAAAAAATACGATATGCGTAAGTGTCTCGAATTCATGAGACAACCAAGATGCGAATGGATGCAACAATATCTCCAAGTTTAACGCCTTGTGCCTTTGGACAACTTGTTAAAACTCTTATTATGATTAATTCTGAAAATAGAATAATATGTGTGGAGAGAAAGACACATGACTCAGATGGGAAGTCCAGTGATGAGCAATGGTAAATTGTGGGCTGACATACGGATTGGATCACCCAACCACAAGTATGTTATATCTCCTCTTAGTATTCTATAACAATTTCGTGTATGACAAAGGTAATTACGAGTTTTAATTTTTTTTTTTTTTTTGGGGGGGGGAGTGTTTTTGGAATCCCAAAACATCAAAATGCCAGCTCGTTTAGTGCCTATCCAGGAGCTTATGCTCCTGGTCTATCTTAAGTTTTATATTTACCTAAAAAAAATATGCCCGTCTTTTGTATCTTGCCATGACTGCTACAAGCAGATAGTTATTGAACGAACAGGGCATTGATTGATTCTTTATTTATTGAAAACATAAACGGTATGGACTTTTAAAACATAATCCATTAAAAAAACCTCCCTGCCAGAATCTCATCATCTTCGAAAAATAATCCCAAACTCCAGAATTTCAAACCCGGCACAAAAATATCTTTCGTACCTCCACATCAAATTGAACCCGAGCACCCACCTCCGGGGTTGGACTCTACTGATTCTGTCAAATACAACAAAACGAGAATAAATACGAAACGGCGACAAGAGCATGGTCATCATTGAAAAATTCCACGCTTTGCTGCGTACCGGCAAGTGGATAACAGCAATCTACAACAACAGATCTCGCCTTTTTTTTATCTCCCTCCTGAATCATGTGCACGTTCATAATTTAGAATAGAATATTAAAATAAGTTATCTCTCTCCAAGAAAAAAAATCCTCATGATGGTTATTTCGTATGACGGCGGTTGTGTTTGTTTACGCACTGATGCAATGGCCCCGGAACAATGGCTTGAGGATCTGTCAAGTTTACGAAAACAATTTCGGGTAAATCGCAAACTAGCAAAGTGTTGTTTTGTGGTAAGCTAAACTGATTTTTACCTCGAATTTAGACCGTTTAACCCATACTTTTTTCGTACGATCGCGAAGTCCGTGAAAACGTTACCGTGGGGTCTGGGCAGTATCCCGTCACGAACGTCTATCGATAGCCGATTGTCTCTTCTCGACCTTTTGTATGCTCGGAATAGGTCCACGGTTTCCGACAAGTTTGTGAAGTTTGAAACCTTTCGTTTTTCAGTGGAGCTGTTTCCTTGGATGCCTTAGCAAATTAAACGTTTAGAAATCAGTTCTTTTTTCACTGACTGCACTCGACGAACCATGAAGTTGTTCCATGCAGCGTGCGCTTGGATTTCTTGCTTTGTGATTCAAGTTGTTTATGCTGGAGCGTCGAAGACACGGACATACTACATTGCCGCGGTGGAAAGAGATTGGGACTACGCTCCGAGCGGCTATAACAAAGCGAAAGGCATTAAACTTGAGGACGACAGGTAAGACCAATACGAATGAAAAGAACCAGTTATAATATATAATGGTTAGTGATCATTTTATCTGACGATTTAAGTTATAGTTCCGCTCAAGCGAGACGAAGCGTGTGTGTGACCTTAAAATGCACGTCGTCAAATCAGGATCATGTTTCAGTCGTTGAGTTTGATAATTGAACGGTTATGCAATCGTATCGTTTAATGGCTCTGATGCCTTTGAAGATACCAACATTGATATAGACCTGCACGCCGTTCCTCTTTCATTATTAAACAGAGACCTTTGATCAGCTTTCCGGAACCAGCGGACATTCGAGATCATTTGACTGATCAAAGGCCGTTTACACGGCAGAAAAATTATAAAACATGTACGTACTCGTCAAAAAAGTGGTACGGACCGCATAACTACTACAGGTGGGACAAAAAAGGCCTAAGGACCAAGTTTGGAAGGTTTCATTTACACTACACTTTTTGGGGGACTGGATCAATTTCTAGTCCCCAGAGCCACGCGGATTTTTATTATATTGCGCATGCGATCAGCGAAGTTATTATGCAAGCCGACGTGAAGTATAATAGGTATGTACTTCATGCTAACACACCATATTGGGATCCTATCACATAGGGATCCTAAAAACTCATTTTAAAATGGTTAGCTTTTATTTACTGTTATGGGTAGTGATATCCATAACAGTAAATAAAAGCTAACCATTTTAAAATGAGTTTGTAACCCTAAATAAGTGCCGGATTCTTTGATGTGCATAAATTAAAACCCACCATGAAGTATATCCCAAAATATTATAGAAGGAAACTACTGAACTTAGCCTGTTTTTTTTTCTTTCATGCAGAACTACGTTCTACCAGTTAAGAACGTTTTCAGGTTGAAATCGCGAGAAAAATAAGAAGTTCAGTCCTGAATCAGCCTCAGCTAAAAAATTAGCCTTCTTTAAAAAAGTGTTATTTCCTCGCGAAGTTCGGGCCTCGCTTCGCGAGGTTTATAAATTTGTCGCGCGGACTCGCGTGGAATCGCGCGTGGATCGCTGTGTCTGTTCATTCATTGCATAGATTGAAAAGCGATTTTATGTAAACAAAAACAAGACTGATTTTATAGCACACTAGAGTTCTATCTTCATTCGCATCGCCTTATGCAAATATGTTTGTGTACGTATTTTTGCAATTTTTATTTTCAAATCAGTTTCTCGGGCTATTTTTGACAAGCAACAGGTGCATTTTATTCGGAAAGTAGCCGTACTACTATATACTAGAAAAAGTTGTTTTTGTGAACTTTTGTACGGTCTAAATGTACTGTGCAGACGGTCGCGTAATACTGTTTTTGAGAATTGCTAAAATTGAAAAATAGCCTTCGTCAATCTTAATTCTTGTGCTTCCGATCCTTCACCTAAGTTAAGTTTCACCTTAGTTAGGCTTGTTCACAGAGCGACGCTGTTAGGTTCAGCTGAAGCTGTTCGTTGGACCGATTTTGCCACATCGCTTCTACTAGAATACCTTCGAACAAGAGAAAGTTTGTGGAATACAAGGGCAGAATCCTATAGAAATAGAAACAAAAAAGACTGACTACAAAGAGGTTCTTGAGCACATGAGAGTTGAAGTTCCTGGTATTGATCTTGCCAGGCCATTTCTCCCTTGTTATAAATTACATGTAAGCCGATGTAAGTAAGCTATGGTCAACGAATAAAATGGTGTTGTGTTTTCTTTGTCCGCTGTACAATTGTATTGCTGCCGGCTACAAAGAAAACTTGTCAAAGATAACTTTTTTATTCCGGCGTTCACACGGGAAAATAAAACTTGTCAAGGCAAAACTTGTCAAAGAAAACTTGTTATTCATACACACGAGCAAATAACACTTGTAAAACTTGTCATAGAAAACTTGCTCGTCTGTAACGTCCCACAAGTGTCACGGCAAAACTAAAACTCACGGCAGAACAAACCAAACTCACGGCAGAACAAAGAAAGTTTTTCCACGGCGGAAGTGAAAAACCACGGCGGAAGTAAAACGCCACGGCGGAAGTAAAAAACCACGGCGGAAGTAAAAAACCACCGCTGACCAAAGGGCTTGTGGACTCGGGATTGGCGCTTACTTCCTTTTTCCGCTTGTTTTGTCGCTTTATGTGAATGTGTTTTGTTCCAAGTGCGGGACTGTGCTGCCCGTAATAAATAAATTTTTGCCCCAGTTGTGGAGAAGGTAAGTCTTTTTTGCTATTTCAGGCCGTAACTTTAGATAAAAGGCCATATTGACTGAAAAACTGGCGGTGAATCACGGATAATTATGGACATGCCACATGCACACAAAGCCCACCCTGCTTCCCCTATACTTGGTGAGTTGGTGCTCGGGCAATGTTCGATGACCGACTGTCGTATCCACTGCATATCCAGCACTGACCTAGGGAACTAACTTGGATGCTACGCCCAAGTAAAAACTAAAAAGAAATAACGACTCTTAGAAGGAAATTCAAAGTGGTTGCAGATCCCGGTTACCTCAATCGTGGTCTGAACAGTTGGGCTTTGGGGAACATGGAAATTCGGTTTTAAGAACTCAGTCAGATAAGGTAAAAATTGGCCACCGTAAACTGATGTTGAAAAGCGGACGTTACGAACGCTAGTCCTTCGTGAAAGCAAAACCAATTAACTTTATAAACTAAGTTGATAAAACGAAATTTCTAGCCTTATTTTCCCACGGACGCAGCACCACAGCAACCCATCTATTCAGGGGAACACCATTAATTAGAAGAGGTGGCTGTAAGTCAGGCTATGATTGTTTACAAGGCTGTGCTCTAAGAAAAAAATCACATGGAGCCCAAAGGGTTCCAACCATTAAATCAAGGATGTCCAGCATCTGGCGGCGTTTGTTTCGTGCATTCATGTCACTTCCAGCTTTAATCAGCTGCTCGACGACTACAGCCTCATCCATATGCAAAAAGCGTTGTCGCCCGAAGACACAGACCTGAACAACAGTCCGACTTCAAAAATGATTATTTTTGTATTTTTATTTTCATTAAGTGATGCTGCAGTCTTTACGACCAATGGTAGCCACAGAATCGGGCACGTGTACAAAAAGATTCTGTTTCGTGAGTATGAAGATGCTACGTTCAAAACAGAAAAGTACCACCCACCGTACCTAGGGTTCCTAGGGCCGATACTCAAGGGGGAGGTGGGAGACACGATTGTGGTTCACTTTAAAAACATGGCCAATGGGAGCTTCTCCGTGCACCCACATGGAGTCTTTTATTCGAAGGACTCAGAGGGGGCTCTGTATACGGACGAGACAAAAGGAGCTGATAAGAAGGATGATCACGTGCCTCGTGACAGCAGTCATGTGTACACTTGGAGGATAACTAACACGCACGCGCCAGCAGACGATGACGATGATTGTCTCACGTGGATCTATCATTCGCACGTGTTGCCGCATAAAGATATTAACAGTGGGCTTATAGGTAAGACTAAACACCCCACTACACAACACTACACTGTACTATATTGTACAACACTATACTGGGGGCTACACTACACTACACTACACTACACTACACTACACTACACTACACTACACTACACTACACTACACTACACTACACTACACTACACTACACTACACTACCCTACCCTACCCTACCCTACCCTACCCTACCCTACCCTACCCTACCCTACCCTACCCTACCCTACCCTACCCTACACTACACTACACTACACTACACTACACTACACTACACTACACTACACTACACTACACTACACTACACTACACTACACTACACTACACTACACTTCACTTCACTTCACTTCACTTCACTTCACTTCACTTCACTTCACTTCACTACACTACACTACACTACACTACACTACACTACACTACACTACACTACACTACACTACACTACACTACACTACACTACACTACACTACACTACACTACACTACACTACACTACACTACACTACACTACACTACACTACACTACACTACACTACACTACACTACACTACACTACACTACACTACACTACACTACACTACACTACACTACACTACACTACACTACACTACACTACACTACACTACACTACACTACACTACACTACACTACACTACACTACACTACACTACACTACACTACACTACACTACACTACACTACACTACACTACACTACACTACACTACACTACACTACACTACACTACACTACACTACACTACACTACACTACACTACACTACACTACACTACACTACACTACACTACACTACACTACACTACACTACACTACACTACACTACACTACACTACACTACACTACACTACACTACACTACACTACACTACACTACACTACACTACACTACATTGCACTGCACACCACACCACCCCACCCCACCCCATCCCACCTTATCCCACCCCACCCCACCCCACCCCACCCCACCCCCACCCCACCGTCAAAGTAATGACGCGAAAAATGTCCAAGTTCGATATAAACGCTAACCGGTTTTGGATAGTTGTTTTGACATGTTGCGTAGATACCTCTTGTTTCATCTAAATTTCCGTTTAATGTACCAATGTCTGCTTCACCGTTGTCGTATCGAAAGTAATTTTTGTTTAAAGACTGATAATAGTTTTTACAAATTAGGGTGCAAAATATGCACGAAAAATAAAACTTGTAAATTTTGTCATGACATATTTATTGCACACATGGAAGCGCTGCGTACCTACATTTTTATGTTCTTTATTTACATGAACAGGTATCCTTCTTACTTGTAAAACTGGAACTTTGCAACCATCCGAAGATAAAGCGAAAGGTGTGGACAAAGAATTCGTGAGCTTGTTCACTGTGCTGGATGAAAATGACAGTTGGCTTCTTGATAAAAATATTGAGGCCTTCTGTAGTGATCCCAGTGGAGTGGATAAAGAAAATGAAGATTTTATGGAAAGCAACATGATGCACGCCATAAATGGTTATTTTTACGGAAATTTACCTGGCTTGGAAATGTGCTTGGGAGAGTCTGTGAACTGGCATTTGGCTGGGATTGGAAATGAAGTGGATTTGCACACGGGTAAGTTGGAAGAAATATTAGTAGGCGAACAAATAAGGGACCAACGTAACGAAATAAAAGCACTGGATCCTGTAGTAAAGGATCTAATGAGCTATAAAATAACGAAACGATTTGATAAAATCGAAACGCTGGTTCATAGTAGGAAAACTATATTTGTTAATCCAATATTTCGAAAGGCACAGCATTTCTTCTTCAGTGGCTTATAGATAACAACTTTAAAGGCAAGAATGGTTGCAATTAAAATTTGAAAACATGGAACGCGATACTATACTAAATATGGATAACGGAAAAAGAAAATGTCATGTTTCATATCTTCCCTTTCCTTCTATTCTATTCTATTATATTCATCTCATCTATTCATACCATATTTAGTATAGTGTCAGTGCATGTGTTTTAAATGTTTTTAGTTTTTAGTAATATAACGATATTTGCTTTCTTACGTTAACTTTATAATTTCAGTTCATGTTGTTATGAAGGCTTATTGTATCCCCCCCCTCCTTTCCAATTAAAAATGGCAACGTTATTTTTTGCCATAAATTTATTAACTGTAAGACCCTGAAAAAGAAAGGCTGTATCTTTTGAAATATTGGATTCCCTAACGTGAATCCACCATTCTTTTTTGCTAGAACAAACAAGGGAACAGAGGAACTAATGAATGAAAAAATTAAACAAAGAACATGCAAATGACAAAGCGAATGAGTGAATGAAGAAATAAATGAATAAACAAGTGTATGAGGGAATAACTGACGAGCTAACGAACAAAGATCAGAAACTCACAAGTGGACAGACAAACGGACAAATCAGAGAATAAATGAACGAACGAACCATCAATGAAAGAGTGAAATTATGATTATTAATTAAACTGAATGAATGAATGAATGAATGAAAGAGTAAGTGAATGGAAAGGTGAATGGAAAGGTGAATGGAAGGATGAATGGAAGGGTGAATGGAAGGGTGAATGGAAGGGTGAATGGAAAGGTGAATGGAAGGGTGAATGGAAGGGTGAATGGAAGGGTGAATGGGAGGGTGAATGGAAGGGTGAATGGAAGGGTGAATGGAAGGGTGAATGGAAGGGTGAATGGAAGGGTGAATGGAAGGGTGAATGGAAGGGTGAATGGAAGGGTGAATGGAAGGGTGAATGGAAGGGTGAATGGAAGTTTGATAAATAAATGAATGAACCAACCGCGTCCCCAGGGCCTCCTCCGTTTTTAAAATGGCGGGTCGCCCTGGGTATTTTAAGAATTGTGGAGTATTTCGTCACGTGACACAGGATGGAATGGCATTTTCGGTGGTAATTTCCAGCGATGTGCAGTCGTGTGTGTATTCTGGTAATCTGAATCTGAAGACAGTTCATCATGATTTACCCGACAAAATAGTTCAGGTTTTTTGGAGTATTTTGGCAGGCTTATCCAGGGGTTTCTTAGCTCCCCTCTCTCCATTATGAACTCGGAAAGGGCCCTGGGACCGAGGTTGTGGATTGATGGATGGACGGACGGGTGGTTGGACGGACGGGTGGTTGGACGGACGGACGGCTGGACGGATGGCTAGATGGATGGACGGACAGATGTATGGATGGATGTATGGACGGATGGATGGATGGATGGACGGATAGATGGATTGACGGATGGACAGATGGACAGATGGATGTATGGACGGATGGACGGATGGATGGACGGATGGACGGACGGATGGATGGATGGATTGATGGATGGATGGATGGATGAACGGATGGATGGATGGATGGCTGGATGGACGGATTGATGGATGGACGGACGGATGGATTGATGGATTGATGGACGGACGGATGGATGGACGGACGGATGAATGGATGGATTAGCGGATAGATGGATGGATGGAAGGATACATAGATGGATGGATGGATGGATGAACGGATGGATGGATGTATGGATGGACGTATGGATGAGCGAATGGATTCATGAATGAATGGACGGATGGATGGATGGATGGACGGACGGACGGACGGATGGACGGACGGATGGACGAATGGATAGATGGATGGATGGACGGATGGATGGATGGACAGATGGATGGACGTACAAACGGATGGATGGATGGGCGGGCGGATGGATGGATAGGTAGAGAAGAGAATATAAGAAGAGAAAAAGTAAAATACAGATGAATAAGTACAAAGGTGAAGGAAACTATAAAGGAACGAAGCTCCAACGAACGAAAAGAGGGAACAAAGAAAAGAGAGAACGAATGAGTGAATGAAGGATAAATAAATAAAATAAATTTTTAAAAGACACTATCAGTTTCTAGTGTATCAACAAAACATGATTTCTTGAGTGTATTTCATTTCATTTATGTACTTTCAATAAACAGCTTATTTCCACGGACAAACCTTTACAATCGACGCCCATCGCAAAGACGTGGCTTCTCTTCTACCAGCCACTTTCGTGACGGCTTCTATGAAAGCCTTAAATCCAGGAACGTGGATGCTAAACTGCCTTGTTAACGATCATTATAACGCCGGTATGTACGCCTTGTTCAATGTCACGAAGTGTGCCGGAAAAAGCGGTCACGTGCCATCTGTAAGTGGCGGGAAAAAGCGAACGTACTTCATCGCGGCAAATGAGTTACCGTGGGATTATGGGCCGACTGGTAAGAACAATATGGATGGAGAGAGCTTGACAAAACCAGACAGGTAATCAAAGGCTCCTAAGAGCCAACCTGTGAATAAGAAATGCTAACGCGTAACGCAATATTGCGGTAAGCTTATGTTTTCACACTGACACGGTTCGATAATTTTTTAAAATTAAATGTAAGGATTTTTGACGAACGGAAAAAATAATACATCACTTTCATGTTCATTCCGAAAAAGAAAGAAAAAAGAGAAAAAATGAACGTCCATAGCTGAACTTGAATCTCGCGCCTCCCGACTACAAGTCCTGACACTAAACCACTTGACACTAAACCACTTGACCATGGAGGAAAACATGCTTAGTGAAGACTAAATTTTGTTATTTCAAGGTAGATACGTATCAAAACGCGTGTCTCGGTTGAAAAATCCTTGTAGATCGATTTTAATGTCGTATTAAAGACTCCAAATGCGAAACATCTTTAAGCTTATTGTTGTTTATATTCGTATACAACAAATTATTTATTGTTATCGCTGGATTCACGCTGTTCTTGTTACGAAACGCATTCGTAACAAAGCATTACAGCTGATGGAAGGAGCGAGCGAGTGAGTGAATTCAGCCACCGTTGCCGATAACCCGTTCATTACGCAGGGGTACCCAACGAACAATCTTTGGTAAAATGTATTATTTTACTCAAATAAATTAAAATAAATGATATAAAAGCATTTCCAGGTGTTCTTCTACGTTGCTGGGAAAAATATATCTGTTCCTTTTTCCCAGCATAACACATAGGGAAATTCTCAGACAGCTGGATAAAAAAATGTCTGTTTCCCAGGCCAGCAATTAAAAAAAAAATGAATAAATGAAAAAAAACAAAACAATAATAAGTTACCAAAAGGGGCTTTTTTGTTTATTGTTTTGTACATTTACTGCCGTCTCGAACTTAACCTGTTCGGGTATCTCTAAGTACTGCTTAAATTTGTTATTACGAAGCTGACCCTTGTAAGCCCCAAAGTGTCCTCTGATTTACTTCGATCCACTCTCTTTTCGATCTGCCTAAGTTAGCCAGCGACTCCTTTCTGAAGTCAACCAGAGCAAAAATGGTAATTAATAAAAATATGTACAGAATATTTTTCCAGCCAGCAAGAATTCCGCTGGGGAACAGATAAAGCGAGGAACAGATTTGTTGGGTGCCCCTGATTACGCATTGCTTATTCACGGGTTAAAAAGGTTGAAGGGACAGTGTCCCGGCTGAAATATCGTATTTTCATGATTATGGCCAGGAGCTTGCTTTAAGCTTACTTTGTTATCTTGAAATTGGAAGAAACCATCGCCAAAAGTGATAGAAGCAAAAAAATATGAACTAAACAGACAAAATAACGGCTAGAAAAGTCAAAATTTCACAAAAATGGCAAGTTTGATTTATTGTCAGGCGGTCAAGAAATGAAATTTCATGAACTGTAATCCACTTCAATCCTTGCAATCCTGCACTTTATCTCCAAACTACTTCTTTTGTCTCCTTATAATTATGGAATCTTTTTGTTGGAATTTGGCGATACAACGTGAAAATAAGCTAAGCGAAATTTTGCTATTTTGGCGGGACTGTGTCCCTTGAATGGACTGGTATTTAGTAAACTGTTTTATTTCTCAGTATAGTCTAACACATGAAACTGACTGCAAGGAAGTGACTGCCATTTTTTCACATAGGAGCAGCCGTTATTTGTCTCGTTACGCAATGGGGAGGAGCGTTGCGTGACGACACAATTAAACGGCTGCGTAGGAGACTATGTAAAGACTTGTTATATCAAAGAAACAAAGCAAGGAAACCTATAAAAGCACGGTATAACATACTATGTGAAAATATGGTTCACCGGCGAGGATTCGAACCCCGGTCTTCTACTTACAAGGCAAACGCGATCGTCACTACACCATTCCACCATCGGCGACAGGGAAATTCGAATATATCAAGCCAGCATTGAAAGAACCACGTTGGCTTCCAATTAAACAACATCTATATTATTTTCTTGACGCTGCCTTCGCATTTAAATGTGTAGCTGGATGCGCGCCTCGCTACCTTAGCGATCATTTAACCAAGTAACTTACAGCACAACTCTTAACTCTCAGATTTTAAACATTTCTCTTTTTAAACTGCCTCTGGACAAAGGACTTTTACTATCGAACAGTCAACATTTGAACAATCTTAACTATTTAAAAACATTTGGAACTGTCTCTTCTTTTAAATTTTACTTGAAATCAAAATTAATCGAGGAGTTTTTAACATAGATTAATAACAAGTATTATATTTTATTATCAAGTTTATATTCGACGTTATTATATTTTTAATCGTATTTTTAACGAAATTCTTCTATTGAAATCACTTTTTAATATTGTCACTAAAAAACCCTCAGTCGAAAGTTATTTCGGAAGTTATTAAGTGCTCAATAAAGTGTATTCCATTGTGAATAACATTTTTAATTTTTCGACCAGGCAGTCCCTCTCTTGATAAACATGGATGCCTACAGGTAGCTCTTGCATCCCTGTAAGGAGAATAGCCCGTGGTCACGAAAGTGTTACGTTCGCCATAGAGATCGAGAAAGTTCCAATAACGCAACAACACTTTATTTATACACGGGTAGTAAACCAGCTAAAGTTCTAGCCGTTCGATGAACAGCTAATTTACCATGACTAAAATAATTAACAACTATTCACCGAAGTGGAAATGATGCTTTTTAACTCATTTATTCCTGTCAACGATTACAATTTTCGCGCGCAAATTGCTGGGAGGTGAATAGCACTTGCTATTCCGAGTTTCAGTAGCCAATCAGAGCGCGCTAACAATGCTATCCACTGTTTCAGTATATAGTAAACTAAATTAATGTCTACTAAAACAATGGATAGCGTTGTTGGCGTGCTCTGATTGGCTACTGAAACTCGGGATAGCAAGTGCTATTCACTTCCAAGCAATTTGCGCGCGAAAACGGTAATCGTTGACAGCAAAAATGAGTTAAAAATCATCATTTTCGTGCTATATTATCTTACTGTTTTAGTATGTACTAAAACATCTATTCACCTCTGTCAGTGGCCAGTAGTAAGTATCTACCACGAGCCACCTCCACACTTCGTTGAATAGTTGTTAAATACACTAAAAAACAGACACAAGATGCTTGGCATTACAATATTAAAATATTAAAATGTAAAATTCTAAATTACTTCAGAATAACTTTGATTAGTGGTTAGCCTGACGTCTACGTTTTCGTCCCTGCCAAGGGACTCTTCAGAGACCTCTCTTGCTTTGCAAACTCGTTGAGCATCGCGCACAACGTCCCGCTGGCAACCAGAATGATGACAGAGGTATCTAAAGAGTCCCTTAGCAGGGACGAAACGTATACGTCAGGCTAGCCACAAATCAAAGTTATTCTGAAGTTATTTACAACACTTCCATTGTCATTAAAATTTTAAATTACAAGCTAATTGCTTTTTTTCTTTACTCAGTGATTCAGCCGTCTTCTTTACTCAAGGAGACGAGAGGATTGGAGGAACGTACCTCAAAGCAATTTATGAAGAGTACACCAGCAGCAGTTTTACAACTAAAAAGAAGAAATCCGAACATCTTGGATTCCTGGGGCCGGTCATTCGAGCGGAAGTCGGCGATGTGATCGAGGTGGTCTTTAAGAACAACGTGAGTAAACAACTTAACATCTCAAGCTTACCTCTTTAAAGGTGGTCAGACACGAGGGGTCATGTAGCAGGGACATGTCGCAGCGACATGTAGCAGCGACAAAAATTTGTGTAGTACACACTGAAGGACATGTAGCAGGGAGTGTAGCGGGGACATGTAGCAGGGAAAAAATCATAGCGCTTGCACACCACATGAAAATGTCGCGGGGACATGTCTCAAGGACATGTTGCAGCGACACGTCTCCTCGTGTGAACTGATACTATCATAAATGTGCAACACCAATTTTGGGGAAATTTTGTCCCCGCGAAATGTCTCAGTTCACAGGAGGGGACGTGTCGCTGCAACATGTCCCTGAGACATGTCCCCGCGACATTTTCATGTGGTGTGCAAGCGCTATGATTTTTTCCCTGCTACATGTCCCCGCCACACTCCCTGCTACATGTCCCTCAGTGTGTACTACACAAATTTCTGTCGCTGCTACGTGTCGATACGACACGTCCCTGCTACATGACCCCTCGTGTCTGACCACCTTAACTCCCAAAGGTGCCAAACATCAAAATTCATGAAAAATCCCAAATTTCATTTTGTAAAATATTGAAAAACAATTGGTACCACGCAAAAGTACTGCTGAAGAGGTTTCATTTCATTTCGTTTAAGTTTTTTATTCAGTAAATACGTTGGGTAATAAAATGTTATAAAAAGTATCAAGCAATGTTATCAGTTTTTGTACCTTTTCCTCGAGTTCCAGTGCCACTGCACTTATAGGGGGGACACGTTTCCACATTATTTTAGCCACATCTACATGTAAAGAGTGGTGTTTTAGTGGTTTTTCGTATCTGACGTGGTACAATTTTCTGAGCTTTTGTAATGTAAATGAAATGTCAACAAATCAACGAATGTTTTTTGTCATATCTATCAGGCAGAACGCAAATAACTCAAATCGGATCCAAATTTTCTAACAAAGAAAAAATATTGTATGGTATCCCCCAAGGCTCTGTCCTGGGACCATTATTATTCTTTATACATTAATGCTCCACATAAGAACTATAGTAAACTTCATTGTTTTGCGGCACTAGCTCTTTCCCACATAGAATATCTTTGATTTCAAGAATAGGCCGGGGAAGAGCTGATGGTTCATAATTATATTTCATTATAAAAATAACGAAAGTCCATTTGCGTCAAATAAATTTAAGGAAATTTTCTTGATTAACCAACCAGAATAGCAAAAGACAATAGCTAATAATTTTGCTTCTTTGATGTAGTTCCCTAAATACAATATCTTTTAAAACTTGCATGTTGTGCGATTGCGTCTCGAATTACTTGAAACCTTAAAAAAGATTAGACTGAATGCACCTTGAACCTTAACTTTTTAGCAGTTGTTGAGTCTAGGCCAATGAGATCACTAGTTGTAACAATAAAAAAGTTGACATTCTATCGTGCATTGCCGTTCAGCACTATCCTTCTTATGCGGATCATTACTTAATGACATTTACCGCTCTTCTCGTAAATTCAATTTCTATTTATTCGCCGATGATACAAATCTATTGTATGCAGACAAGGCTTGAATATGTAATTAATGTTGAACTAGTAAACATATCTGACTGATTAAATGCAAACAAATCATCACTTAATTCCAGTGAATCTTACTTCGTTATCTTCAATCCTTCTTCAAAAGTCAATTATGAAATAAATTTAAACATATTCGACAACAGCTCTATAAAAAAAATTCCACTGGAGCGTAAAGACTACGTGAAGTACTTAGGTATCAAAGATAAGTAAAGGTGTTGGCATCACCGCTAGGCTCAGACATCTTGTACCTACTACTACCCTTATGAGTATTTATCGATCCCTGATTGAACCGTATATATCTTATGGCTTAAGTGTGTGGGGCCAAGCTGCTCATTCACAATTGAACAAAATTATCCTTTTACAAAAACGAGCCCTCCGCTTAATGCATTTCACAGATAGTCGAGCACATGCTATTCCTTTATTTATTTCCTCTAATATTCTGCCATTGAATATGCTCTACTTTAAATCGATTTCTGTACTAATGCATGATGTTGCAAACCATTCTGTTCCATCTAATATTTCTGACCTTTTTATCCGCTCAGACCAGATTCACACTCACCACACTAGATTCGCAGCTGCTAGCAACTTTTATGTAAAAAATTCTAGAATTAACCAACAATTACACTCCTTGTCTAGAACTGGAACTAGAATTTGGAATAATATACCTATAAATATACGTAACCAAAGCAAAACATGCTTTAAGTCCAAGTTAAACAGATTACTATTGGAGGTCTTGGAGAGTGAGGATATCTATGTTGATGTCGAACTTCTTTGTACCAGTCTTCGTAACTTTAAAACACTTAATTGACTTTAATCTGCATTTTAATACCCGTTCTCCTTAATTAATTAATTTATTTCTATTATTAATTAATTAATTTATTTGTTGTTGTAACTAATCATAAATTATCCATTCCTTATTTTCTTATCTATTGTTATTCATTTATTTTATAGTGAGCTTCTGTAATTGTTTGTTTAGTGCGCAGCAACCCGCCACGATTAACTCTAGTTATTTGCGGGTTGCTACTATATTTTGTTTTATTATTTGAAAAATAAATTGTTGTTGTTATTGACCATTTAATTAAAAGCGTATTGTTATTTTGTCTTTGTTTAATTCTTGGGCAGGCAAGCTATAACTACAGCGTACAACCACATGGAGTTTTTTTCAACAAATCTAACGAGGGAGCCTTGTACCAAGATCACACATCCGGGGCTCAAAAGGCTGACGATATTGTGCGACCAGGCCAGATGTACACTTACCGGTGGACTGTGCCCGAGGAAGTGGGGCCAACCAAAGATGACGTACAATGTATCACGTGGTTGTATTATTCCAGCGTGGATCCTGTCAAGGATACTAATTCCGGTAAGCCTCCGGTTTTGACACATTCAAGAGATTAATTGAGCCGATTACAGATTCGTTTCCGATTCGTTTTTTATTTGCGTTTTTGTGTGTTTCAAAATGTTGGAAACACGTTTCAAAGAAAATATAAAAGTTTGATTTCGATAGCGCGTGCAATATACCGTTAATGCTGTAGCACTATAAACGTAATTATAGTGTATACACCGTCGGGACCGGCCCCAACTGTCTGTCTAAGAGAGGTGTCCGGCTTATAGAGAGTCGAGGTAACGTGACCAGGGGCGTAGCCAGAAATTTTTCAGAGGTACGCACGATCACTGTTTTCAAACACTTCCCCTACCTCCTCCCCCTCACCCTCAAGTCCCAAATCTTTCTTTTTTTTCCACTTTTTCAGGTACGCACGTGCGTACGTGCGTACAGGTAGCTACGCCCCTGGTGACACCAGTAATTCTGAGACAATAAAGCTGAACCTATGCACAATGAATACACGTCTGTTTTTAAAGTCGTTTACTTAAGCAAAACCTTCAAACTGGAACAAAACTAACATTAGAAAAGTGAACTCGTTTGTTCATATTCAGCACTTACATTTCTGTTCTGAAGTACATTTTGTATTTTTCACTAAAAAAGCACTTCTCAACAAGTGTCCGTTGACTGTTTCAAAGTGTCCGTTGTCCGTCTTAGACAGGTGTCCGTCTTATAGAAGTTTAGTTACAGTAAAATGACTGAAAATGGCAGGTACCAACACAAGATGTCCGTCTTATAAAGGTGTCCGTTAAAAGAGAGTTGGCTGTTTATTATATCAATGTCTTATGACATACTAAAACAGCTATTCACCTCAGTGTCGGTGGCCAGTGGTGGATATTTACTAGTCACTTCCACTTCGGCGAATAGTTGTTAATTATTTCCCGGGCATGTTGTGGGCTTTCTTCGAAACCTCTACCTTTTCACTCACAACTCGGCTACTCACGGCCGCTTGCTCGCAAAAACATCAAGAAATAATCTTATGCCGAGTACCACAAGCTAGATTACGCATGTGGTCATGTGGTCATTACGCATGTGATTACGCGTGCGAGGTATGACAATAGTTTAGTCAAACTCAGTGTGGCGTACTCTTGACATTTACCAACCCACTCCCTGTTAGTTTGTCATTGTTTTCCCAACTAGGGTACCGTTGGGAACAAAATTGCATCATCGCCGATTCAATCCGATTTGACCCGATTGCAATTTCGAGAAACAGGACAGAGAAATCCCTAAGGACGGATAACAAAAGGGCCATTGTCTTAAAAAAATTAAACCATAACAATGGGCAAAGTTTGATATGAGTGGGGGAATTGTTCTCGTAAGGAAGCGATTTTCCGCCTAGTTGCGACCACCTTTTTGAAATCCCGAAGGTGCTGGCTTACGAAAGCTTCAACAATATGCGTTTCAAATTGTTGCGATCTGCTGGTGTTCGATTTAATGACGTTCCTTAAAACATCTCTGACACCTCTGTGGTTGTCATTTTTCTGACAGGTTTGTTTGGTCCACTGCTAACGTGCAAAAAGGGATCATTGAATGATGACAACACGCAAAAAAACATCGACGAAGAATTCGTGCTGCTTTTCACTGTCACAGACGAGAGTGAATCCTGGTATCACGAGGAGAACAAGAGAAGGGCCAAAAATCCGAACCTGATAAACGATGGTAAGTTAAGGTGGCTCCGTTGTTATTCCGGACGAACTTGTCTGTGACAAACTCGCGCGGATTCTGGGGGTCGGGGTCGCTGGCGCGGATTTCACTAACGCCGCCTTAAAAGGGTGCGAATTCTTATAGTAATTTCCGCAAGTGCTCATTTCGTATTCATAAACAAAACTGCTCGCCAGCTTCGCCTGAGCTTACATGCGGAGAAGCATACAATCCCAACGACTATTTCTCCTATTCAAAGCCCTGCACATCAGCAAAAATCGATGAAAAAATATTGTGGTACATTGAAGTTCATGGGGAAGGAGTTTGACACAAAACTGCTGGATAATGTTCGGAAAATGTTGGAAGACGCAACTTTGGAGATTTGAACATTTTACAATTTTTACAGAACTAGTAAATACTTTCTAACTATTCGCACGATTGGCAATCTAATATTGGTACTGATTAACCCTCGGTCGTACAAGGAAGGGGGGGGGGGGGGGGGGGGGGGGGGAGGGGGGACCCAACCCTTAAGGTTTTTCTCCCATATTTTCAAGACCATTTAAGATTACCACATGCCGTTTTCAGTAGCTGTTTATTTATCCTTGATACACATTTTTTTATAGTGATGTCAGAAGTAACATGTGGTCAAGCCATTTTTGAATAAAAATGCGTGTTTTTTTACCTTTTTTCGGTAAAAAAACATATAAAATGCTACCAAAAGCATCAAAATGCTTAATTGTATGTTTTTCCGCATTTTTCCAAAAATTTTGAATTTTTAGTAAAATCCAAGATGGCGGCCATCTTGGCGGCCATTTTGGATGTCGTCACGGACAACCAGCAGCGCCATAACCCATATTATAATTCAACACATTGATACACTGCCCAAATATGGTCAAAAAGTTATCGATATTTGTTATGTCTACATGACGTATAACCAGCGATGGCGGTAAATTTCGCATTTTGAAGGAAAGTGAAAATGACTACTGCCTGCAATTTCGTGTTTTTGGGCGAAAAAGTGCGTGAACTATTAGTTAAAAAAGGGAAAAGAAAGAAAAAGAAAAGAAAAGAGAAAAAATATTGTTCGCATGATTGGACAAAAAAGGCGCGAAATTTTCGCGTTGTCGCGGTCGCAGTGTTGTTTCTTGGCGTAGCTGAATGAAAACTGGTTCAAAGTTTAACCGCTCGACAAGGAGTGAATGAAGGAGCACAATGTTTGTAAAATTCCTTTGGTAATCACCTCTGCAATATGATACAGACTTGATGCTTCCTCAGAAAAGTTTCTTTTCTCGTCATTACGGCTGTAGGAGCTAAAAAAAGGCTAAAAAACGAGCAAGCTTGTAAACAACATTGATCGACTCAGCTCGTACTTCGATGTTTGAAAATTTGGTGCTGATGGAAGGGAATAAAAAGCCAAATCAACTACAGGTACGATGTTTTAACCGTTTCTTGTATCCTTTAGCTGTGAATTTTTGTAAGATATAAGCTTACTGTCCACGCTGCAGTTCTTTCCGACTTTTCGCCGCTATGTTTAGGTTCGTAGCCGTGTGTTTGTTCAATTTGTTTTGATTCTGAATTGAACTTTTTAAGATACGAAACACTTGTAACTAAGACATTCTATGCCATTTCACTGTGTTTTAATTCTTGTAGTCACTACTCTGTCCCATTCTTTGAGTAGACGAAAGCTCTTCGTAGAAACTCTCAACTGATTGTGTACGCTTAATTAATTTTAGCTTGGCAAAAGTTTCGGCATTCGCTACTTGTTGTTTAAGAAATGGTGCGAGGTAAAATATTCAGTGTTGTTAGCCTTTTTACTTAATGAAAGGTTGTATATCTCAATGAATTTTTTTCTCGAAACTGTGATTTGTTATCAGTGTGTTAAATTATAAAACAGTTATAGTGTTCAAGCTCGCGCAATATTGACAAAGGCGCCACTTTCATTCATGACGTGTGATGTTGCAAGTTTCGCGCGTTAAAACACATCTAAGCTTTTTTTAAAATAAAAGGCTTGTCGGCGATATTTTTTCTTCAAACAGTGCTTTGTTATCATTGTGTTGAATTATAAAACTATTATAGCGCTCAAGCTTGCGTGATATCGCCTAATTTTAGCCGACTCGGCCTTAAATATTTACCTTATCTTGTAGAGCACATCGCAAAAACCCAAGGGAGGGGGGGGGGGGGGGGTGGTGTATAAGTTTGCGTGTACGTCCGACGGTTAAGCATCAGTTAGGAAAGCTACTCCCAGAAATTCGGGTTAGTGACATGTTTGACAATTAGCAATCTTGTGTAGAAAATTTAAAGAGAATTTCAGAGCTGAATTAGATTGCCTCAATATTTCCGCACTTCTGCTCCACCAATTTTGCTGAAACTTGGTAAGGGTATGTATTAAGTCAAAATATATCGGCAAAATGTTTCACTAAGTGCGATTTTATTTAAAAAGTGGGGTCCACTTAAGCTTTAATATTACTTTAAATATTTCTCCCCTGTTAAATCCGAAATTCCTTCATAGAGCAGTTTTCAATTGACTGTCGAAAGTAATTACACAATTGCTTTGGTTTTGCATTGCTACGCTTTGTGATTGGCTAAAAAATCTCGCGCCACTTTCTCGACCAATCAGAAGTAAAACCAAAACCAATCGTGACTTGCTCGCACGCGTTTTCCCGCGCTTGGCGCCCGCGACATGTAATTGCTTCGAGCTCTGATTGGTTCATTGGATTGTTTACGACTGCTGTGATTGGTCAGAGTAATTACTTTGGTTTTGGTTTTACCACACTCAATTGAAAACTGCTCTATCATGGATGATAGCTGTAAGCCTTTCCAAAGTTTCAAAGCCATCGCATTAAATCAAAAAAGTTATGACCCAAAGATTGACATAGACGAGTCCGTCCGTACTAACAACGGAACCACCAAACTACTTTTAATTTTTTCCTGCAATAATAATTCACAGCAAGGTTTTGTTACGTAATGGAGTCGTACTTCAGTTTTCGGATAGTCTTTCTGTTCATGTGTGTTCATGTCTATTCCATTAATATATTTTTGTCAAATTTGAAATTTTGTCCTTTTAGCTTCGGCGTGTCAGAGTGAAGAGAGAATTTTAATTTATAGGTACACTAACTTATACGTCTTAACCCAGTTTACAACTTCGCTGGTCCCCAAAGCTACACGGCCTTGACAATACAACTACGGGCTGTTTTTTGTACTGCGCATGATAATTTAGCTTTCTGTATTTGGGGGCCACTAATTAACCGGAACTCATAAACCAGAAGTTTGTCAGTAAAACAAGCATGACGTTCATAAATAAATGTTGTGGTTCAATTTTTTTTGGTTTGCAAATTTTAAAACCGGTTTAATTTTTATTTTCCTTTGTCTCAGATTCATTATCATATTCTGAGACAAAGGAAAACAAAAATCAAACTGGTTTAAAAAAAATTTAAGCCAAAAAAAATTGACCCACAACACAAACTTGGATAACAACGATTCTTGGCTTTCACTTACGTCATATCATGTCATATCAAACTTCAGAAACATTAAAAAACAGATTTCGATTCCAAAATGTTTATGGAATTGTAGTTAGTTTAAAGGCCCAGTATCACCCATTGGGCTTTGCGGTCGTTTGTTTTTGTTTTCAAATGACGAGATCGCTCGTGATTGGCTCTTTCGGGAATTTTCGACTGCGTTAAATTCAATCGTCGAGGCATTGGGCACGCAACGCATTTTGAGTGATACTGGGCCTTTTACAACTACATCTATGCCAAATTTTGAAGCACCAGAGCATTTTGTTCAAGAGTTATAAGCGAACGAGTATTAGACATATTTAGTAAAAATAAATGGAGCGGCCATCTTGGTGTACCACTTTGATACACCAACATGGCGGCCAAAACTTTAAAGTCATAATTACCCAAAAAATCTCTTCAAAAAGGATTGGATTCACTATAAGTTTCATTATAGCGGCTTATACGCATCTATTATGTAAAAATAACTTTCGACTGGCTCAATTTTGTTTATTTTCACGGCTTATATATTTGCGTGACACAGTTAAAACCTTCACAAATCGGAAGCAAAACATCGTTAAAACCTGAAACTTTTTGTGAAGGCTTATAACACTGGTCTCTACATGCCATGATAGAAACAGCTTTGTAGGATGTAAAGTTTAGACTTTTTGAATTTTTATGACGTCATGTGCACGCCAGAGAATTCTAACAGACCATACAGCTGTGTGCTTAGTACCCTGGCCTTTGTGTGCAAATGAGGCTGCAGTTGACTTTGTTTTGATACAAACTCTTCTGCTTTTTATGTATAAATCATGGTGAACAAAGGCTGGTAAGCATAAGAATAACATGATTTACATGATTAAGTCTTTTCTCGTTCTTATTTAATTCGGCCCATAAAATGTTGTTTTGGATATTGTTACAATATTGTTGTGATATTTCAGATGATGAAGATTACCTCGAAAGTAATAAAATGCATGGTATTAACGGATACCTCTACGCCAACCTGCCCGAACTGAATATGTGCCTGGGTGACAAGGTTTCTTGGCATCTGATTGGCTTAGGAAATGAAGTGGACATGCATACAGCTTACTTTTACGGAAACACTTTTATCCATGACGGCAATGTGAAGGATACAATCAGCCTCCTACCAGGTCAGTATATAGCCAAATGACCGCTTAATAGATGTGTTCTAAAATTTAGCATGTAATGTGGCAAAAATTGAACTAGACTGATGCGAAATTGCTCGCATGATGTATATTTTATTGCTAACAGCAACAGTAATACAAAATGAGAAATAGAAATTAAGTAGTTGTATGTCCAAGGAAGTTCATGCCTGGCTATCGTATTGTATAATGAAAAGCAAATCATTGTTGTAAACCACATCATGAAACGTTTTGCCACTACGTTCAACATGATACGAAAAAATTAGTTATGGTTGTCTGTGATTTGAGACCGCGTAGCTTAATTTCGTGAAGCAAGTCACTCACTTTGTTTAGTGCAAATGAGAGTTCTTCCGAACCATTAACCCTATTTTGCCTGGGGGAGGGGGGGGGGGGGGGGGGGGGGGGGGGGGGGGGGGGCGTGGGGTGGGGCAAAATAGGCACAAAGTGCCCGCGCTAACTTTCAACATTCATAACTTCTTTAATAGGTATTTAAACGCCATCAAACTTTGTGACTTTTCCTAAAATTTATCTGGCAACAATTTCATATGACATTTTCTTGATCACGTGACTTTGATGTTTCCATGGCAACGCAATTTTGACAGCCATGGTTTTTGAAATTTGCATATTTTTACCTTTGAATGAAGAAAAACAATGTTTATTGGTATAACTTTTACATTCTTACGTCATTTAGCGTTATTTACTTTGTTTATTAGTTTTGATTAATTTTGAGTCAATTTGGAGGGTTTTTAAGTGGTTTTGAAAAATTTCAGAAATCCAAGATGGTGGATCCAAGATGGTGGCCGGCCGTATTACTAATTACCTAATAACTACGTCATATGACGTCATCATTCCATTGTGCGGACCGCAAAGGAGATAGTTTTGGACGTACTATGTACCCTCTAGATTTCATTGTATTAGCCTTAATGTTCATGAAGTTATTGTGATATTTGCTGCGATTTCCCAGTAATCGCCGCCAAGTTGCGTCAGTCTGACGCCCAAATCGCACTGAAATAGCCGCCCGTTTACACATGCGAGTTGAAGATGCAACTTGCGCGCGACAAAAATTGCATCGACAAGTGCGACAAAAATTGCACAAAAAATCGCCAGCGTAAACAGGTCTTAACAGAGGGCCGCTTAATAGAGGTTTGACTGTAGATGTTTCTGGACTATCGTGAGGTCCGTATTGGGAATATTGGTCTCGTTCCTTTTTTGCAAGTTTATGGACCTCGCCTTCTCTTTATTTACCCCCCCCCCCCCCCCCCCCACCCCTTCCTCACCTAAAAAGATGGTGTCTTATTAGTATAGCCCTCATTCTGTCAGGATATAGTTAATAGAAAGTACGGCGACAACGGTGTACAAAGTACTCGCCATTATATATTTCTTTCTTTTTCCAGTTTGAACAATTTTTGTAGGACCTTGAAATGATTACGCGTGAACACAACCAAAGCAACAAACGAATTAGAAAGGAGCAGTTTGATTGGTTTAGCGAACGGAGGCAAACGCGCGTGGCTTTTGGTTGGTTTAGCGAACACGCAAAGCAAACCGATTGCGAGCAAAATGTAGGTATTGTTTTTGACGTCATTCGCTTTTTAACATTTTGATAGGTCAACGGAACAAGCTTCTTTCCATATATGGGATACTTTTAGCGGAAAGACGTGTTTTAACAGATACGGTATGAAGGTCCGGTTATTTCTTCCCTCGACTGTTTTGTTTAATGTAAAATTGACAATAATGCACTTGAATAATTTGGGTTCTCGTTCAGCGCCAAGACTTAGATGGGCAAGAAAAATAAGAGAAGAGATAGAGCATCAATGCACAATATGTCAAAGGAACACGCTAATCTGGTAACAGAAGTGATGGAATTAAAAACATCGTTCAAAAGACAAGAAACTCACATCGACAAAATGAAGAAGACTCTCGACGCATTGATCAAGGCGAACGAGCATTCACACGGACGAATTAAGGAACTACGTACAGCGTAAAAAAGAATAAAGGAACAAGACGATGAAATTGAAGAGCTCAACGACTCTTTGGATTCTCTGGAGCAATACTCGCGAATAAACAGCCTCGAGATTGCGAGGATTCCGGAAGGCGTGTGTGAGAACGAGGAAGCAATACTTAAGTTGGCTACGGTTTTATAAGTCGACAATAAGTCCGAGGATATTAATATATGCCATAGAGTAAAAAGAAAAAACAACAAACCAATAATTGCCCGCTTCGTAAGCCACAAAGTTAAATTGGCTCTTTACAAACATCGCACGAAACTAAAAAATCTTAACTTTTCTCAGTTATTTCCAAATGCATCAATTGCTGCAAGAGTTCAGGCAACCCACATTTATATTAATGAGAATCTAACGGTCATCGATGAAATCTAGTTAGACTGGCCAATATCAAGAAAGAAGGACATTTGTTGCAGGGAGTTTGGACAATCGACGGGAAAATATTCGCAAAGACATCGCCGGATGGACGACTCTTTAGGATTAAATCTGAAGATGACTTGGAGAATCGTTGACTGTAAATCACGGGTAGTAGGATCTATTAATGAGGAAAATTTTCTTTTACTACAGTTATGAGGGAAGAAATATACCATTAAAGAGTATATGACACGAAATTTTTTCTTCGATTTCTTGTAGTTCAATATATTTAAAAAGCGACTTCAAGCTTTAAAGCATAAAAAGCTTTTAAAGTGCATGACATTTCTAAACAGCTCTTTTTTCGCCTTCGCGCGGCCAAAACGTCACGTGACATGCCCTGTGACGTAAATGCGTGTGCACCACATTGAAAACAAACATGGCGGAAAGAGCGGAAAGAGAGGAAAGACCGAAAGGCAGGCGAAAATGCTTGGTTTGAACGCCTAAAAAGACAAATTGCCCAGGGAATTCATAACTGCGGACCAAACAGTGCATTACTTTTCTTCCCATCCGACAGGTACAGTAAACTGAGTTCTATTTCTCCAGCAAAACCGTACAGACTTCTTCGAATCGGAGAGCAACCATATGCCACACTGCTTCTTTATAGCTCGACTCGCATGATCGCTATCTCACGCAGAATCCACAAACGAAGAAGCCCGCTTGGAAATGAGATAATTTTAGCGAAGGTGCGGTGTTGAATTATGAGGATTCTTTCTGGTTTAATCATGTTGGGTCTGGTTCAGACTAAAAAATAATAAAAAACCCAAAGAGCATGCATCTTGTTTGTACTCCTAGCCTAGCGTTTAGGTTTGATTTAAATCGGAAACCTTCTTAAATATAGTATGACAAAACAGTATACACTGCCATATTAAATAGACTAAACAAGGTGCTTTTCAGAATTATTTCCTCCATTTGTCAGCTGAAAATATTCTGGTTCAGAAGATACTTTCATTAGTAAAGGGATTTCAAACAATTCTCTTTCCTATTAAAATTATTGTACCTTGCCTAAATCTGTATATTTTTTAAAATCTGTATATTTTTTATAATAGTTGTGTCCACTTTAGTTGTCTACAGCTGCAAAGGAGTACACTGTAGGTCCTGATCTTTATAGTGTAAAAGTACTAACAAGTATAAAGTATTTTGGTTAATACTCCTTATTCATAAATGGCGACCGATTCAGGATTCTTTTATATCTATGTTAATTTGCCTCACTAGCCTCATTTTAGCGTGTAAATTCTTTTGAATTTTGCACATGCTAACGAGGCTTGTTATACAAAAGAATAATAAATCCGCCGCCATTTATGAATAAGGTGTATGGTTTTGTGTCCACAACAGTAATTACAGTGTTGCAAGTATACCAATAGCACAAAGGGATATTTAGAAAAGATTACAGGGTGCTTTAAATGGACAAATAGCTATACGAGTTTGTCTTAGACTTACATGGGGACCATTAACCCTAAAACGTTTCCATTTTTCATGCCAATTGCTCCACGCATTCTCATAATACTCATGACACCACATTGCAAAGCTAAACATGATGCTCAAACTCCATAACTGCTGGGGCCATACTTACTGTAACCCTATATATCTTGTAATGTATGATGGAGTACCCATGGATCGTAACTAAGAATTGGCCAGACATATACTCTATAGGGTGGGGGGCTCCCATATAAAATGGACGGAAATGATCATTAGAAATTTTGAAGGGAACCCCTGAAAGGTACTAGAAACCTGTGTTGTGAGTGTGGCTCACATCATTTTTACCCCTAAGCATATTTCCTGTCAGCATATTTTCTGGCTTAAAACCCTAAAAGGTATCAGAATAACTCCTGACGGGTCATTTTTGATTCAAATGCCCTTGGTGGTACCAAACCCCTATCCCCAGGAAATAAACCTTAGATATCATGCTTGTCTTCAAGCAGTGTCCCATAGAAGAATAACAATAATCTGTATTTCTCATCTGTTTTGTGAAATGTCCCCATATCATAATGGTTTACTTCCCTGTTCCCAAAGGTCGAGTGTTTTTTTTATTCTGATGAAATAAGAAGTATCCCTGGGTGATAAAAAGATGATTTTTATTTATTTATTGTCATTTATATATAATTTACATGTACATATCAAGCAAAATTTTCACTTCCGCCTGGTGTAAAAGGCCATGCTGTTCTTTTGCTTGTGCAATGGAATACCCAGGCCATGCGATGAGTGGCTTTCAATCTTAAAATAAAATTGTTATAATGGTCAGTGGCATATACACTGTATACAAAAAAGTACGGGTCTAGTTTTGTCCCAGCCCAAGTATTCGAAAACAACCATGTTACAAGCTGCTCTGAGAAATCTTCATTTCTAACAGACAATATGAAAATGTGGCTCATAGCACAAATAAGTCAGAGTTTCAATCATACAACTTTCCTCAATCAAAACAACTCTGTTTTAACATTCAATAAGCTGGATAGGGTTAGCACAATAAATAATAATTGGTATATATATAACTATCATTTGTCACCTTTGTGTCTACATGTTCGAACATGTTGCAGAGATGCCAACCTCTGCTAATTTGAAATCTGGAGTTTTTTCCTTTCACTCTTTTCACTTTTCTTTTCACTCGCTCCTCATGGCCCGTGTGGTTTTCCATTTTTATCCCTGAGCCACGAAAACAAGACTTGTGTTTTTCAGTAGGAATTCAGCATATTGTTTCGATTGAGCCATCGAAAGCGAGTAGTACAATAAGTAGTGGTATTTCTTTTGAAAACAAAAACCTCGAGGGCGCCTGCAAAGGTTTTCCAGCACTGTTTACATGAACACCCAGAGTAAGCGACCGGTTCGTCTTCGTATTATTCGTTCGATCTCGCCAATAACACCCTGTTCCATATAGCTTTCAGTCAATTCCTACGTCGACGTATCCTTCAAATCGCTCAACATTGAGGATTTGAGGTCAACATTTGTTATAGAACTCACACGTGGCCGATGTCCACGTACTGACGTCATAATTGCGTCGCGTGGGCTAAACTAGATCCCAGTCTTCGGGACACTTTGTAGGCTGAAAAGCGCGTATTTTGAAGGCGAAAAAAGGCTTTTTAGAAAATTCAAGCACTGTAAAAGCGTGAAGTCGTTTTTTATACATATTGAAGTACAAGAAACCGAAGAAAACAATTTCGTGTCATATACTCTTTAAGGGTTAGGTTATACGAACGTTTCGGTAATCTCTGAATTGTATCAGTGTATTTGTGTTTTGCTACATGTTATTATCTTACAATGCAAAATATGACAAAATATAAAGTCATTTTTTAAACGTTAGAGGTATCAGAGATCAAATTAAGAGGAGGAGCATTTTTTTCATATTTAAAAGATCAGAAAGCAAACCTTTATTTCCTTCAAGAAACATATTCAGACCCAGGAGATGAAAGAATATGGCAAAGTTAATGGGAGGGTAAAATATTTTTTTCTCATGGGACGCGACACAGCAATGGTGTTTGTATACTATTAGATCCCGCTGTCGAGGGTAAAGTTGAATATTGTAACAAAACAGGACGAATTTGTCTGATTAACATACATTTGAACAATTTAAAAGTTTTCTTTCTGGAATATTTACTTTCCTAATAATCAGTCGAAACAATAAGAATTTGTTCAAGAACTAAAATTGCATAATTGAAAACTGAGTCAGAGTCTGAGTCAGAATTAACCCTATTCAGCCTGGGCTTTTTTTGAGTTTCTGAGCCTGGGGGAGGGGGGGCAGATTGTGCCCCCCCTCGTAACTTCAAGAACATTAAGGCTATGACAATGAAACTAAGAGGGTATATGGTACGTCCAAAACTGTCTCCTTTGCGGTCCGCACAATGGAACGATGACGTCATATGACGTCATTATTAGGTAATTAGTTATACGGCCGCCATCTTTGATCCGCCATCTTGGATTTCTGAATTTTTTTAAAACCTCGTAAAAACCGTCCAAATTCACTCAAAATTAATCAAAACCAATAAATAAACGCTAAATGACGTAAAATATAAAAGTTATAGCAATAAACATTGTTTTTTCTTCATTCAAAGGTATAAATATGCAAATTTCAAAAACATGGCTGTCAAAATCTTGTTGCCATGGAAACATCAAGTCACGTGATCAAAAAATTGTCACAAAATTATTGCCAGATAAATTTTAGCAAAAGTCACAAAGTTTGGTGGCGTTTGAATACATATTAAAGAAGTTAAAAAGGTTGAAAGTTAGCGCGGGCACTTTGTGCCTCCCCCCCCCCTCCCCCCCCAGGCGGGGGTGGTGATTGGAACTGTACGCTATCAACAACCAAGACAAAAATGGCGGAATTCCTTGGAAATCAACACCTTTCAGGAATCTGCTCTTGACTACAATGGAAATGTTGGATTTAATTGATAGATACAGAACCAAGCATCCAAACTCCTACGGGTTTTCATATCGCTATAAATCTCTTCACGTTAAATCAAGAATCTATTTTTTCCTGATAGCAAAAAACATGGCGAAAAATGCTGGAATCTCCACTTTGATTGCACCTGACCACAACACATTATCTATCTAAATTTATTGTTACCTGAAAACGCCCCGAGGGGACCCGGATTCTGGAAATTCAACAACACTTTACTTGAAGATGAAGAATATCTAACATTAATTCGAGAACTTATCCCTCAAATACGTGAGAAATATTCGTTTGTTCAATACTGGACAAACAACTTTTGTGGGAACTAATAAAATTGGAAATAAGAGGTAAGACTTTCAACTTCGCGAAACGTAAGTCCACAATTTATTCACAAAGAGAAATAGAAAGATTTAACCAGCTCGACCAATAAGATAGTCTTATATGTAATGGCGATAACCTTCAAAATATAGATAGTGTCTTGAACGAATATGAGGCACTGAAAACACAACTTCAATCAATTTATAACCGTTAAGGAAAGGTGGCAATATTTCGGTCAAAATCTCGTTGGGTAGAACAAGGGGAAAAGCCCACAAAATATTTTTTTTTCAACCTCGAGAAATGAAACTACAACAGAAAAACCGTTAACGAACTGCGATCTAAAGATGATGAGATAATATAGGGAGAAAAAGAAATACTTAAAGCTTTCCAAATTTTTTATGATAATCTTTACACCTCAATGGGAACTTTGGGAATTTCGATAACTTTATTAAAAACCTGGAATTTCCAAAACTCCCCGAAGAGGAACAGAAAAATGAATTGGAAGATCTCCTAACACTTGAAGAATGCAAAAAAGCATTAGAATCATTTCAACAAAACAAATCTCCAGGTGAAGATGGCTTCACCGTGGAGTTTTATAAATCCTTTTTTCATCTCGTGGGACAACATCTATTGGAAAGCTTCAATATGGCTTATGAATTAGGAGAAATGTCTATCTCTCAAAGACGGGGAATAATAACTCCAATCCTAAAAGATGATTCCGATCATTAGGATCTTCAAAATTGAAGACCAGTAACCTTACTTAGGGCGTGTTCTGTTGGGGACAACCGTTTTTAGTTGTTTGGGTTGGTTGGGTTTTTTCGTGTTCTTTTGAAAAAAAAAAAAACGTTTTTGGTTGGTTTGGTAGATCAACTTTTTCAACCAGCTCAGAACCTGGTTGAAACGGTTGAAAACGATGGGTAGCGTCCGCTGGCATATTAGCGGAAGACAATTTTCGCTTGTCATCAGCCGTGTCGTAATCATCATTTTGCGCGTGATTGCGTGATTTTCGCACACAAAAAATTCGCTTAAACAAGGTGGCGGTCAAATTGGACACAACATCTTCGACGTAACCGATTATACGATAGGCAGATATGCGCTCAGTTTCTAAAAAAAGCAGCGCTAGCTAATCCATCAAGTCCGTCGACGTCGAATTCAAATGGATTTCGTCTTCTACAACTTCGGATACGGCAAGGCCAGAGGGCCCAGGGCAGCAACTTCACGGATTCCGGCCGAAGTCAACCCGTATTACCGTAAAGAACGCCTGGTAATGACTATCCCCAGGCCAAACCATGTTTCAACCAAAAACGGTTAGAAAAGTCCGTGTTCTATTGGGACACCTCAACCAAATCGACCAAAACTGGTTAAGGTTGAAACGGTTGTCCCCAGAAGAACACGCCCTTAACATTGATTACAAGATTGCATCAAAAGACTTAGCTAGACGGATTGAGACCGTTTTGCCAAAATTAGTACACCCGGACCAAACATGTTTTG
The DNA here is from genome assembly GCA_024195265.1 of Dendrophyllia cribrosa. Classification (NCBI taxonomy): domain Eukaryota; kingdom Metazoa; phylum Cnidaria; class Anthozoa; order Scleractinia; family Dendrophylliidae; genus Dendrophyllia; species Dendrophyllia cribrosa. The sequence goes on along the minus strand of JAJLRJ010000005.1, from coordinate 38,479,918 downwards.
TGAAAACACGTTACAAGGTGAGAACCTGAGGCTTATTAGTGATGTTCTAGAGTACACTTAGACAGAAGGAAAATCTGGCATTCTGCTATCTCTTGATTTTAAAAAAGGCATTTGATACGCTAGAATGGTCATTTGTAAAAAATGTACTTGATCTATTTAATTTTGGAGATTGTGTTAAGAGGTGGATAACAGTTTTCTACACCAATATCGAAAGTTTCGCCCTAAACAATGGTTGCGAAACTAATTGGTTTAAGCCCACTAGAGGCGTCAGACAAGGCTGCCCCTCGTCACCTTACTTGTTTAGGTGCAGAAATACTGTCAGGAAAAATCCGTCAATGTAAGCTGGTTAAAGGAATACAAGTATATGAAAACGAAGTAAAGATCAGCAAATTTGCGGATGACACTAACCTCTTTTGCTCAGATATTATCTCTGCTGAAAAAGCTGTAGTACAGTCAATGAATTTGGAGGTGTTTCCGGACTGAAATTAAATATGAAAAAGACGAAAGCCTTGTGGTTAGGAACATGGTTAAACAATAGAGCTACATCGCTACAACTATCGTGCCCACGAGATCCGGATAAAATTCTAGGTATTTACTTTTCGTCTGATGAAAGCATTAAAATGATTATAACTTTCGCTTAAAAATGCAAAAATTACAAACCAACCTAGCTGGAGATATGGTGTTCAAGGAATCTTACGCTGTTTGGAAAAGTATTGATTTCAAAATCTATCGGGCTATTGCAAATTGTTTATTCCGCAACCAACATAAATATCCCTGGAGATATTGCAATGATCATCAAAAGAAAGCTTTTTGATTTTCTTTGGAACAAGAAAAATGATAGAATTAAAAGAGAAGGCCTTTATCAAGTCTACATCATAAAGGTGGAATTCGTATGATTGATATTAATTTAATGATAAAGGCAATGCGGCTCGCGTGGATCCCGCGACTTCTTTGTTATGCAAATTTAAATTGGAAGTCAGTTCCTGATCATTTTTTTCGTAAACTAGATGGTTTAAAGTTTCTTCTTCATTGCAACTACGATGTGAAATTTATAAATCCCAAACTTCCCATATTTTATAAAGAAATTCTATCATCGTTTAAAGAGTTAAAATCTCTTTACAACTACAATCCGGGAAAAAAACTGTTTTTTTTTTCTGATAGATGGCAAGCCGTTCGTTGGTCATAAGCGAATGGCTTTCAAAAGGAATAATTTTTACTAGGGATCTTTTAGATAATAACGACCAATCTTTATGTCATAAAGACTTCAAAGTGCCCCTGCGATCAAATTTTTGACTTACATTTTTTACATTTTCGTGTACAATTAGACTTTCTTACTCATCTTGCCAAATTTCAATTCATTACGAACATCGATCAGAAGTCATTTTAACATTTATTTCCGAGAATTTACGGCCGCCATTAATCAACCTTGTTCCAAGGCTTGGTTGCGAATGGGAGAAAGTGACGTCAAAGACTCAAACATACCTCACGGGTTGAAATTATAATAACAATAAGTATTGAAAATCACGCGAAAAGCAACAAAAACTTTGGACTTGTTCTTCGTGCAATTTTCTATGCTGATTGTAATTATAATTTCAACCCGTGAGGTATGTTTGAGTCTTTGACGTCACTTTCTCCCATTCGCAACCAAGCCTTGGAACAAGGTTGATTAATGGAGGCCGTAAATTTTCGGAAATAAATGTTAAAATAAAATGACTTCTGATGTTCGTAATGGATTGAAATTTGGCAAGATGAGTAAGAAAGTCTAATAGTACACGAAAATGTAAAAAAATGTAAGTCAAAAATTTGATCATAGGGGCACTTTAATATAAAATATAATTGTAAGACTAATTTTTTAAACTACTATCAAGTTATAAGTGCCGTCCCACATCACCTACTATTCGAGGCAAGAAACAGGACAGATTTTATAGAGAAATATTTCTAAATAATCAATATACAAAAATTGAAGTGGACAAGTCAACGGAGTTTGACCTGGAAACGGCAAAAATAAGAGATTTTTACTAGTTGCTGAACTGGATAGTTCATCATTCGCCACAAACTGGACCAACTAAATGGAATAAACTTTTATCACTAAATGCAGAAAATTGGGAAAATATATTTAAATCTGTAAATCAAATTTACAAAGAGAACAAACTGAAGGAATTCCATTTTAAATTTATACACAGAATTGTAGTGACCAAAAAGGAACTACATAGATTCGGTATTAAAGAGGATAGTGATTGTGCGTATTGCGTAGAACATTAGACTCAATTGAACATACATTTGCAGACTGCCAATTTACAAAACGATTTATACATAATGTGGTACAATGGTTCAACATGTGTAATCATGTCAATTTCAATCCATCCATTGTAGAATACTTATTTGGAAATGTATCAAACCCAATTTATCCAAGGTTAATTAGGAAATTCAACTACACCCTGTTGTTCATGCGTTATTATATTTGCACCAACAAGCTACACTGTAACCCCTTGTTAATGAACGACTTTATTATCAAAATAACCCTTAAATACAAGTTGGAAGATCTATACTCTGAACACTAGTACTAAATGAAGCTCCTCGTCTTAACGTGATTAGGTAGTCTTATGATTATTATTTTAATATGACATATATGTACGAATAATTTGTTGTAGATATGTTTCCAATGTTGCCTCTGATGTACATGTAGGTAATCTGGGAGTGTTAATAAAGTTTATTAAAAAAAACGTATAATGCTGAGAATACCTACTTTATAATTCCATTTTAGGATTATTTGCTACTCTAAGAATGACTCCAGATAACGCGGGAGAGTGGGCACTAGTCTGTCGGACGAACGATCATTTTTCAGCCGGCATGCAGGCGAAGTACACCGTCCAAGAGAATTGTGGGAAGGCTTTGACCATGAAGCCGTCTGGGATTGTTCGTCGGTACTACATTGCTGCAGTGGAAGTGGAGTGGGACTATGCACCTACTGGTCAGGATGTCTTAAAAGGAATGGCATTGGACAAAAGCGAGTGAGTATAACAAGCGAAGTTTTTATATGCAGTTCTCAAACTCATTAATAATTCATGACGAGAACACAATGGAAATCACTACCGTGAGATAGGTTTCGATTTTCTGTGTTAATTTGCATAGATTTTGGCGATTTTATTCCTTCATTTTCTCCGCATTTAACGATCAGTTTGAGAAGCTATATAAACAAAACTCGAAAGAGTGTCTCATCAGTAAGGTGGGTTAAAAAAAAACTCGGCTGCGCCCCCTTTTTTTAACCCATTTCGCGGTGTTTGGATATCTGATGAAGCACTGTTCCTCATGTTTGATATATTACTTGAACTCTTTTCGAGGGAACCCACACTCGCGATGAGGAAATGCAGTGAATGCAGTGTGTGATTGAGAATTGACTCACTCGGGATTTCATCAAGTTGGTCAACGAAAGGTGATGGTAGTTACTTATTACACTGCAGTTGCAGATTCAGGCTTTGTCGTAAGGGGGCGGGGCGGGGGCATAATGAATAAGGGGGGGGGGGGGGGGGTGAAAATGTTAGAGGGCGGGGCCCCCGGTCGCCTCCCCTAGATCTGCCACCGCAATACAATACAATACTTTATTTTCACATTTCCATGCCTTTTTTTGTTACAAGAAAATATATATCTAGCTAAACTAAAATTACTAAAACAATAGGACGAATAACTAAATATAAATACCGTTTGAGGAAATGCCTAGCGTCTAAGTAAACCATACAGTTTTCTAGTTAGACACTAGTCTTGTGAAGTATCAATTCACATGTACTAGACATCTATTACAAACACATAAACACACACACTACACACAAATAGCAAAAATAGCAAAACAAAATAGCGAAAATTAGAAGACGATTGGAGTTGGACATTATATCTGTTTCGACAATAAATACCGTTTAACTTTTTTTTGAAATCAAAATGACTAAGATCTTTAATTTTTTTTGGTAATTTTTCCCAAGAATCAACTGCTAAGGCTGATGATGTTTTTTTTTCCCGATATTAGTCCTGAAGCGTGCTTTATAGAAGTTACCTCTTGCAGCATATCTAGTGTTATACGTGTGAACGTCACTGGCGTAGCGAAGGCGCAGGCGTGGCGCAGTGGTCTCTCAGGGATAATCCACTGTACCGTGCACTGGCGCATACAGACTCGCAACATTTTTTAAATTTCGATTTTTACGGCACTTGAAACTTTTTTTAGTAAATCGTAAAATGATTTAGTAATCTTCGCGGAGCTTTAAGCTTTCAAAGTAAAAACCTTATCTTTAACGGACTTTTCTTATTTTTTTTTTTACATATTCCTGTCGTTCTTAACACTGGGTTATTTAAGTTTCGTAAACGGTTCAAATACCCGTAGCAAGGTTTTATTTAGATGGTCATTAAGGTTTTGTTACAATAAGGTAATTTTGGCTAAATTCGACCTGTGTAAGTTTTCTTTTTCAGCGAGGCAAAAACATTCACAGCCAATGGAGATAAGCGGATAGGCCGAAAGTATAAGAAAGTCGTGTACCGTGAGTACAATAGTGCCCAGTTTAAAGTGCAGAAAAAGAGGACCGCGGCTGAACAGCACCTGGGGGTACTGGGTCCGATGTTACATGTTGAAATTGGCGACAAGATCGAGGTCGTGTTTAAAAACAATGCAGCCGGGAGATTTTCCATGCATCCGCACGGTCTGTATTACAGGTATAGGTTAATTTGCTATCCTTTTGATGAATAATGCAGTGAGGGAAGAGAGGGGGGACATTTTTCTCCTCGTATCTTGATTTGCTGCACCATTTTAACAAAGTTGTGTTGACAGTCGACAACAACCTTTTGCGCCATACACTTTATCTTGGGTAACAGCAAACAGTGTTAAACAAAACGACAAGAAGAGAAGGGGACACTACAACAACAACAAAACTAAATACAACCTTCTGTCAAAATAAGACACCATGGCTGTTTATCGTGCTGTTTTTTTGTTGTTGTTGTTGTTTTATTGCTTTCATGTAATTGGTATTTTCTTTCTTCAGCAAAGGGAACGAGGGCTCCAACTATAACGACGGCACAAGCGGTGCCAATAAAGCCGACAACGGCGTGGATACTGGTAAACTGTTCAAGTACAGTTGGGATGTCCCTGAACGTGCAGGGCCTGGGTCGAATGGGTCGATCGCGTGCATCACATGGGCCTACTACTCAGATGTGAATCAAGTAAAAGACACAAATAGTGGACTCGTGGGACCACTGATAGTCTGCAAGAAGGTGAGAAAGAGTTTACAAACCGTTGTTACTGTTGCGTATATCCGGAATAACTTATACATAACATAAACTTTTTATGACGTCACATTAGTTAGGGGCAAGCGCGTCTTGCGATGGAAATAATTTACCTTCCACCAGAAAAAGATTTCAACGGCTTTTGTCGGGAAAACTTGGAAACCGTAAAAAACGCTAGGAAACCTTCGTGAATACGACCGCAGAATATGCAACGACATTTTAACTATCTAATTGACTGTTATTCTCCAAAGCATGGTACAAAAGTTGGTTTCGGCAAACTGTTGGTAAACATTAACCTTTCACTCCCAGAGTTTAATTATGGAGACATACAGTGTAGTTCTAACTTTCGAGTCTGTAGTTGAAATCCTATGGTGTGACCATTCAAGTTAAACCTCTTCAGCAGTACTTTGCATGGTACCATTTGTTCTAACTTTTGAGTCTGTAGTTAAAATCCTATGGTGTGACCATTCAAATGAAACCTCTTCAGCAGTACTTTTGCATGGTACCATTTGTTCTAACTTTTGAGTCTGTAGTTGAAATCCTATGGTGTGACCATTCAAATGAAACCTCTTCAGCAGTACTTTTGCATGGTACCATTTGTTCTAACTTTTGAGTCCTATTATTGTATGAAATACATATGTTCTAACTATGGACAACTGGAGCGTGTTTACTGACTTTATCTTAATACCTTATCAGGGTACCTTGACGGACACAAACATGCGAAAGGATGTAGATAAGGAGTATGCGATTATGTTTACTGTTCTGGACGAAAATGAGAGCTGGTACTTAGACAAGAACATCGACACTTACTGCAAAAACCCAGGAAATAAAGAGACGCTTAAGGGAGACGCAGACTTCCAGGAGAGCAACAAAATTCATGGTATTAATGGATTCGTGTTTGGCAACTTGAAGGGGTTGTGGATGTACCAGAAGGAGAGAGTGGACTGGTACCTAGTTGGTATTGGAAACGAGGTTGACATACATACGGTTCACTTTCATGGACAGACTTTTCTTCATGTAAGTAACATTGAAAAAAACTGAGTTCGTAATCTTTGCGGTCGTGAAATAAATCAGGTTTTACGGATAAGTTTTATGTTGTTTGAATTTCTTTCGCGACATTTTTAAGGGACACTAGCACTGTCCCGGCTGAAATATCGTGTTTGCATGATTTTGGCCAGGAGCTTGCTTTAAAGGGACACTGTCACCTATTTTTAGTATCACTTTGAAAAGCCAAAAAACATATTTGTTTCAATGGAAACCTTAAAATAATGGTCCAGTTTCATTAACAAATACTCTACCAGTGCACAGAAACTAGTATTTGTTATCTTTGGCTGCGGATGGCTGCGGATGGAAATGTATTGCAACTTGAAAAAATTGGCCAATTTTTTCAAGTTCCTCCCAAGTGTCGTGGAAAAATCGCAGAAAAACTTATTATGGTTTGTTCTTCCTTGAAGAAATCACTTGATCTTATCTTCTTGGTGTTCTAAAAGCAATTTTATGTTTGAGCAAAGGTACTTTGTCATATTATTTAGTGTTGACCAAAACACAGCAAAATCTTTATTATATTGAAATAGGAACAAACAGATCGCCAAAAGTGATAAATGCAAAGGAATATTAACTAAACAGACAAAATTAAATAACGACTAAAAAACTCAACACTCCTTCAGAATGGCAATTTTTGATTCATTGAGGCGCCTGTCACGAAATCAGAGTTGGTGAAATGTAATCCACTTCCATCCTTTCAGTCCTACACTTTATTTCCAAACTATTGTTTCTGTTTTGCTCTATAGAATCTTTTATTTGAATTAAGTTGTATATTTGGTGGCATTTAGCTATAGAATATGGAAATAACGTACGCAAAATTTTGTCATTTCGGCGGGACAGTTTAAAGCCATGCTCCGTCACGCGTGAACAGTAATCCACAAGACTAAAGGACATGTAGCGGGGACATGTAGCAGGGAAAAAATCATGGCGCTTGCACACCACATGAAAATGTCGCGGGGACATGTCTCAGGGACATGTTGCAGCGACGCGTCCTCTCGTGTGAACTGATACTATTATAATTGTGCAACACCAGTCTTGGGGACATTTTGTCCCCGCGACATGTCTCACGAAATTCAACCTGTTGAACTTCATGGGACACAAGAACCAAACCCGCGATATAAAAGGAGGCTGGATTGTCCAACTCATGCAAATGAGCAAAATCTATTGTTGTTGCTCATTTGCATTAGACTCGGCGTGGGGCTTTGCCTTTTTATACCGCAGGTTCGCCTTTAAGGTCGGCACACACGAGGCAACTAGTCGTGGCGACCAAGTCGCCTAAAGAGGCTGGTTGCCGCGACTGGTTCGGTGTTGTATTGTTTTTTTTTTTTCCTTTTCTTTGGTCGCAGCGACTAGTCTCACGAGTAGAACACACGAGGCGTTGTTGCAGGAAGAATTTGATTTGACATTTGATTGGTCAATTCTTTAATTTGATCGCAGCGAATAGTTGTACTGCCAGAGTACACACGAGAAGATTGCTGCGACTAGTACGACTAGTCGCCGCGACCAGTCGCTTCAATTTAAACCAGTTTGAATTTCTGCATGCAACCAGTCGCCGCGACCAAATTTTGGTCAGTGCGACTATATGTTTTTTACTGTTAATAAGTAGTTCACACGCAGGTGACCATAGTCGCATTATGTTGCATTACCTTTCATAAGACATCAGAAATCTAAGAACTTTTTAGGCTGATTTGGAAAAACGCACGTTTTTACTTTAGATCATGCGTTGGTTCTACCATTCTTTCATTAACAGAAACATGTTGCTTATCATCGCGAAGACGTGTACGACCTCTTCCCTGGAGTCTTTGCAACCGTGGAGATGATTCCGGACAGTGTGGGAGTCTGGTTACTTCATTGTCACGTGAGTGATCACATGATTGGTGGAATGGAGACGACTTACACTGTTTATGGTAAGTTTGTCTCAGTCTCTTTTCCAGAGCCCGCGTTTGTGAGGAAATCCTCTAGTTAAGGGAATGTGGTCTCTGGGAACAACCAAAACTATTAATGAATTACCACTAAGCGTTCAGTGCAGTCGCTGGGGATCGTGTTTTGCTACAACTACTCAGGAGCCTCCTGGTCACAACCTTCCATGAACCAATGAACTTCCATCAGTAAAATTCGTTCCATAAATAGCTATAAATATAGAGCGGCCTCAGCATGAAGCAAAAGCGCCTATGAAGCAGGCTGCTTTATGGTCATTAATTGCAGTATAAAGTACTCAAAAGAACATAATTTAAATCTCTACGATGGTTGGTGTGAGAGTTTTGATCAAAAACTATCATCTACTATCGTTGACTATCATGCTACTGGTCAAACGGTGCGTGATAGCGCATAATAATTGATGATAGTTGGTCAAACGTCATGCGAACAGTCACCCAGTGACTTCTCGATTGATTCTCAACCACTGTTAACAACGACGAATTAACAACGTTTTGGCTCGATATTTTCTTTGAGCCTCGGCAGAGACTCTGGACGTTTTGCGATCATTTTAGTAACGGCTACAGCTGAGCCGCTACTCTAGGTGGCAACGGCTGACTCAGTAACTGTCATCAACTGTCATGCGGTGGTCAAACGCGGATGAAAACTAACATCAACTATCATGAAAATTTGAACATGTTCAAAATGAATGATATCACGTGATAGTGCATGATATTTGGTGGTCATCAACTGTCATCGGCTTTAATGTACCGTTTGACTACGGCTTTAGGGTTAAACAAAAACACTCACTGACCGTGTTTTTAAATCTAAATATTTATAGATGAGTCACTGAAGCCAACCATTCATTCCGCGGGCTCACCTGTGTCAAGCGGCTTCATCATCTCTTTGCTGTTAGCTGTTTTTGTGACTTAACCATGTGACTGATTGATCAACGAACAACAGAATGCATGGCGGGTAACTGCGACCGACTGAACCAAGTGCCGATTGATCAAAGACCAACAGAACGCGTGACCGACCGAGCGACAGAGTGACCTGTTTATCCAAAACTTGAACATCTGACCTACTGATCATCCGTCCGTCCGACCGACCGCGAGTGACTTACTTAATATCAAAGGTTACAACTTCCGAAGACTGACCGACGTACCGAGCGAGTGTTTAACCGACCGACTGTCCCGACCGCCTAAATGTCCGACTGACTGACTGACCGACCGTTCTCCAGACCAAATGTCTTACCGACCATCTGACCGATTAATATTCTCCGTCCATTGCAAAATCAAACCGACCGACCATAGGATTGTAAAGCAGTCTCGTGTTAGTACACCGAACTCTTGCAAAAAGGGAACATTTCTGTAGAATTGTTAAATTTTTAAAAACATTTTTTGTAGCAAGTTTTTTAAAAAAAAGGACAAAGAGTTGAAACAGTTATAGGTCAGTGTAGTCTATCTTGTTTGCTGAGGATTTATGCTTTTCTAGCAGAACAAGTTAAGAAGAAAGTATAAAAAAATAAAACAGTTTCAAACAAAAATAAGTCAATAAAATAGATTTGTGAAATATGGGTTATCTTGATTTGATCTTGACGTTAGAAGTCAAAACTTCTGACAAGTTTGTTTTCATTGTGGTCTGTCGAGTGTGATCTGGGTTAGTGTAGTTCTGAAAAGAACTGTTATTGTTACTGATACGATATCCCTGGTTTCAAACCATACACAACAGATTCATTGTGTTCGAAATCGCCACAAAACCCATGAGTGTTTCGGTTGAAAGAGTTCGGAAGGCCTTAGTTGCCTTAAAAATTCGTAATGAATTTGATAAAAAACAAGAACTCTTCAAGTATTATAATCGGGCTGTTTAGTGTTTATAATTTTTTGATTAATTGTAGCTTTCTCCCATTTATTAGTATCAACAATTGTGGCCTGCTGTCCTGCCTAGATTTTAGGTTAAAAATTATGATTCGCTCTCCCCACCACTACTTAAATAAATTAACTGTTATAACTATCTCAATAAATGCCATTTGACCTTTTCCTGTGTAAAACTGTTGTCGCCTTAAATGTTCTACGTGGTATCAGCCTTGCTTTATACTATGTTATCAAAGTGATTGTTGACATAAAAATCATGTTCTATTTCTCATTTAATTAAAATTGAAGTTTTCCAAACTGCCCTAAAAATCATTCAACGCTCGATCTCCTATCTTAATTAACTAGTGTATCGAAAAGATAGTAGTTGCTGCGGTAAATTTGTTGTAATAATGCTGTTTTATCGTCTCACTGGTATTACAGAATTTTGTCTTTCGTTTTTTGAGGGGAAGCAAAGCAAATGTAAACGGGATGAATCGACGAAAACTCCAGCTGATATTAAGACTAATTTTGTCAATTCAAGCATCAAGTTCTTGCAATGTCTGTAGAATATTGTTGAGCTAAGGACGCGTTCACCACGAGGTAGGTGTGAAAATTTAGGTTAACTATTGAGTTAAGTATGTTGCGTTGCTAGCTAGCCGTATCGTGTTCGCGTCTTCACGCGCTCAGCTCAGGTTTCGCGTCCCCACGCGCTCAGCTCAGTTAGTCTCATCGACCGCTGTCGGAGTGATTTCAAAATAAATGTCTTTTATCCCGTACAATATTCGAAAATCTTTGCTACCAACGGTCCTATCGCCATGCCTCACAGTCCTCGCTCAACTCGCGGTAGCCTTCGACAATTGAGTTCCGATTTCGACTGGGACATGTTGGACCAAAATATTACAAATCTCGCAGCCAACAGCTTGAATCACCATGGGAAGCAAGTCTTAAGCTTATGAAAGCGAGGCTTTTGTTCGTGACGCAGTGCATTCTGGCCCAAAATGTGTTCGTGGCGCAGTGAATTGTGGTAAAAAGCGATCAATTCGAGAATTTTCGTAGCTTATATTTTTTTCTCATATATTTCTGTTAAATCCTGATTATGTTGCTGCTCACTCGCTGCGCTCGTTCCGCAGCAACTAGCTAACATTAACACACCAGAACATGAAAATCCAACCAGACCTGAATATTTATTTACCGCATAGGTCTGTCGCTCAGTGTTGAGCATTTTAGACCGCTCTAAAAGAAAATATTTGGGTGGTTGATAGTTAAATTATTGTGCAATGTGTTATTTTGCTGGGTGAAAGAATAGACAAGGCTTTCGTAAGAGAGTGAAAGTGTCGTAGACTCTGTAGGGCAGCATGTAATTTGATGGATGGAAGCGATCGTGGTTTCAAGTGTCGGCTACTGAATGAAGTCTTACTTTTCAGATATAATCTTATGTTTCTCCGTAAATAATGTACTGGGTTCAATAAAGACGTCACCTCAGGTAAATTAAGGCAAGGGCCTCCAGCTATTTCACTCAAAAAAGTGAGGGGGTGGTCTATCATCTGAGGCTTTGGCCATGAGAACTCAAATCTTTGGTAGACTAAAGATTTTGCAAGTTTGGACATTTTAGCACGCAGATTATATACAAATTAGGTCACGTGACCTGACAGGGTTATTTTTATTGTTGTTGTTCTTGGGACTTATCTGGTAGCAATAACATTTGATTATGATCGGTATAAACTATTGCCATCTTAGCTCAAAGTTTTTTCTGGATTTTGTGGCCGCATTAAGTCACGTGACCTAATTTGCATATGTTATTCTTGACAAAAGAACCACATTTGCTAACTATTTACTCTTTTAAAGTATTGAGTTCTCATGACTAAAGCCTCTTGAGATAGACCACCCCCGTAGCTTTTGGGCGTTACAACTTTAGGCCCTTGCCTTAATTTACCTGAGACGAGTTCAAGCTGTCTACAGCTTCGTGGTTTTTAAGTGGTTTCAATATATAGGTAGAGCTGATAAAGTTGTATTTTGTATTGTATTTCGAAAATACTTTAATTTCTTATTTTACTTATTTCATCACCGATTCTTCTCAACCTGTTTTATTAATGGAATTTCGTTCAGTGCTTGTTTTAAATTGTATAATGGAAAGAAATTTTTCTTGTTGAAAGGATTTGAATTGTGAACTATGCGCGTTTGAAAATATGAGTTTGAAAAAAGAACATTCTTCTGACATGCAATGCGCGAGACTGTAAAGGTCGGCACACACTAGAGGACATGTTGCGGGGACATGAAGCGGGGACAAGCCCCTTTGTGTGCACAGCATACTGGCGCATGTTGCAGGGACAGTACGCAAGCTGGTGCACACAAAGCGGATTGAGGTATAAAAATCACAGAAATCACTAAGGGCGCCTGCGAACTAGTATACGAGCAAAGAAAGATGGCGGACTCTATGGTTAGAAAAAAGAAGCTTCTACTACTGTCAATGATATTACTAGATGAAGAAATGTGTAATTATGTTGACCGAAAACGATGGATACGCAAGTGGCTGAAAAGAAGAGAAGAAAAAGGAGCCTACTACACCTATTTTGTAGCGGGGACAGTTTGCAAGAGCAGTGCACACGATGCGACTTCGAAATGGGGGTCATTTTGTCCCCGCTTCATGACGCACGAATTCAAACCAGCTGAATTTCGTGCAACATGTTGCGGGGACAAAATTGTGTCCCCGCAACATAACTTTTTCGCAAAAACAGGGATGTCACACGAGGAAAACTGTCGCTGCAACATGTCCCCGCTTCATGTCCCCGCAACGTGTCTCCAAGTGTGTGCCGGCCTTAAAGGTCAAACGGAAATTTCACGCATTATGTCATTAGGTGACTTTAATCGCACGTAGGTTGTGTTTTACATAACTTTGCATTTCAGTTAGCGATCATGTCGGCTACTGAATGTGGTGTTACTTTTCAGACATAATCATGATAATTTTATGTTTCTCCATAAAATCACTTAAAACACTCGGGAATCAATACTGCAATGGGTTAAAGCCATGTACAATTCAAGCTGTGTACAGCTTCTTGTTCAATAAAAAGCAAGCCAAGAACCCTTAATCAATTAAAAAATTGCGTGTTTCATGATTCCATCAAATTACTATAAACAGCAAATACCCTTTACATAAACAACCTTTCAACCAATTTATTAGCCTACGCAGCAAGAATCAACGACAGCCATGATCCCCATTTACGTCTGTTACGACACCTATCTACTCTCAAATCTCCAAAACACTTCAAAATCCCAGAGGGAGACTTCCATATAAAAATGACAGCAGTGCTCGTCGAGATTCAAGTCCCTTTAGGGTGTTTTTGGAAAATTTCTGACGAGCACCCTCGTCATTTTTATATGTGAGCTCCCTCCACCCCCGGGGTGACCATTTGCGACCATGAAACACAGCTCATTTTATAAGTCGTGCAGCTTGGCTTGTAGCCAAGCAGCCCGACTAACTAGAGTTCCCTAATGTCCCTTCAAACTTTCTTAACATCGGGAAGTTTAACGCCTTTTGTTTTCAGAGAGATAAAAACTGTCGTTTTTGTGTCAGGTAGGACTTTTAGAAAGGGGAGAGCAAAGCAACTAGGTCAACTAGTAAATTCGGCAGGGCCGTAGCCAGACGAAAATTCTTACCGAGGCAAAAAAAACTACACTTCTTTTATTTTTTTAAGCGTAGCCTCTTACAAGAGAGATCCAATGCTTGTACTACTATTCAAAATTGTATTTTGACTGAGGCAAGTTCCTCGGTTTGCCTCATGCTAGCTACGGCCCTGTTCGGGTAATTTTAGCTGAATACAGTCAATGGCATGGAGGGACGATCCAGTGGTATACAGGTCAGTCACGCCATCTAATTGCATTTTTGTCTGGTATCTTTTTTTGCATATAAACTGTCACGCTTTAATGACGCCGCATTCTGCTAGCTTCCCGCATGTGTCAAAAACGACAAAAAAAAAAAAAGCGAATATGGTAAAACGGAAAAGAGTTTTCAAACCATGCGATAGTTTTTAGCCATGCGTGTTACGCAGTTCAGTTCAAACTGAACTGCGTACTGCGCAACACGCATGGCTAAAGGAACAAACATTTTCGTGACTTAAGGGCACGCACGTGCGTTCTCTGTGCATTCCGTGACAACTTTAGCTGATGACGTAACAGTATAACGTCATCCTTGATAATTTTTAGTGCATAATCTTGTTTTAAATTTCCAGAGCCCTTACTGCTTAACAGCATTTTTATGTTGATGAAGTCACCCTGGTAAAATAACACGCGGTTGCAAAATAATCAAAGATGGCTGTCCGAAGTGGAGCTTATATATTTCAAAACCAAAACTTGTATCCCACAAATAAAAACTATTTTATAGGATTTATTTATGGGATACAAGTTTTGGTTTTGAAATAAGAAAGCTCTACTTCGGACAGCAGCCATCTTCGTTTATTTTTCAACCGCGTGGCCGTTTCGGTGTATAATAGAAAATACTTTAATTATCTCAGTACAGTATGCTTGTTTTCATAAACTTACAATTCTTTGTTTAATTTTTCTAAACGCCTAGTTCTTAAAGGTAGTTCTAAAGTGTTCAGCACATGATTTAATAAGCTTTGTCTTCGATAACACTGTACATTTTGTTTTATTACCGCAAAAATTTACTGAATAACAAGAGAAGAAAAAAATTACACTTGCCGATAGTTGCACAATATATATGAGAATAAAGTCATTCTTTTACGAAGCGTTATATGTAATTTTGATACTTTTGATAACTAAGAAAGGAATTAATTATCGCCGTTCGCGTCGAAATTAATTTGACAAAACAAAATTACCTCGGCGGTCCGCTAATTCACGAACAGTCGGACTTTTACATTTTGTTTGAAACAGAAAAATCCTATTAAATAGCCAATAACTGGACAGTTCTAAAGTGTCAAAAGTCGATTTGAAAATCACATAAAATATTATCACGTTCGTGCTGTATGCCAATAAACTGCTTCTGGCGAAGAAAACATAAACTTTATATCAAATGCACGGAACGGAATCTCTGCACTGTCCTTTGTTGTGGATTTGATAACCACGAAAATACTTGTCTTCACTTCTATCTCCTCGTTTCCAGATTGTAAAGTTGTTTTGCGCAAAATCTCAATAAATTAAAGCTAGCCAACACGCCAGCTCCCTCAGCTTTTTCATGCTCTAAACATCCGAGGCGCGCTCGTTGTTGGCTGCTTTGTGACAGTCACGGCCGTACGTCGAAGCAGAGGCTATGAAAGCGGTGAATTTTACAAATACCAAATCAGCAGTCGGTGGCTTCGGTGCAATTCGTCTGACTTTGGAAATGAAGCAGCTTTCTCCTCCCTTTGGTGGCGACATTTGCCATCGTCTTCTTGTTTGCGAGGGGCAAGATCGACCGATTCGGATGATTTGTTTCTTGAAAGCCTCTTTTAGTTTTACATGAATAAGTTGAACGTTTCTTGAGATGACTGCACATCACTTTTAGTTCCATAATTTTCTTCTTGATATGCAGCACTTTTTTACACAAATTCTGCTGAGGTATGCATTGGTCGATCTTCAGATGATTTTTAGAGAACGGGGAAAGGACTACTGAGATTCTTATGCCGCAATAACAGCATGACTTTGCAGCTCTTTCAGTGTTAAAGTTATAAAGGCTCGTTTGCATCATTTCAACACTTCACACAGTGTTTACAAAGACATTTTCATGTTTTTGATTGAGCAACTCGCTTTACTAGCTTCTATTCGGAAACATCCTGTTTCAAAGGCACTTCCGTTAAAATATAATAGCTAATCAACTGCTTTTAAACTGGAACGTGATATGGATTATCCCAGAGGTCCGCATCCTTGGTGATGACCAAAACGAACGCGGCCTCTGGGAACGAGATTGCTTATGCGCCAAAACAGCCGAGCATGGGCACTCATTTTGCCGCTGTGTGCCCGGGAAGTGAAAGCCTTTATCACGCCCGCCATTTTGTATAAAAACAAAAGATTTACGCCGACCATCCTGGCAGCGGAAAAATTGAAAACGAGGTTGGGCGGGCAAAAACAAAGCATTTTATTTCCCGGGGAGTCAACATGGCCGCCACGTGATAAAGGCCTATGGACAGCTGTTTTGTCCTTGTTAAGACTCATCAGCATGAAATAGCCGTCGGACTTCTGTGCGATTTACGCAGCCCATCCTGGCAGCGGAAAAATTGAAAACGAGGTTGGGCGGGCAAAAACAAAGCATTTTATTTCCCGGGGAGTCAACATGGCCGCCACGTGATAATGGCCTATGGACAGCTGTTTTGTCCTTGTTAAGACTCATCAGCATGAAATAGCCGTCGGACTCCTGTGCGACCCGTCTTCACTCGGGTCGTGCCCTTCACTGCCAAGCTGCAAGGCGAGTGCAAGCACCAAAAGCGCCAAAACAAGCTAAAGGCCCCCCCCCCCCCCCCCCAAGAAACATATTTATAATAGTGGAAACCCGAAAATATTGGTCTAGGTTTGGTCAAAATTATCCAAGAAGTAGTAAGTAAAAGTACCGCATGTACTCGAATAATAGCCGTCCCTTGATCGCTCCCCTTTCGAATAATCGCCCCCCGCCGCCCCCTTTGGTGGAAATATTTGAAATACGGTAAGTGTCTCGAGTACAGATGACCAGGGCGGAAATGGATTGCAACTTGAAAAAATTGGGCCAATTTCTTGAAGTGTAACGCCTTGCTTGGACCTACTCGCTAAAACTCTTTTTTTGGGGGTTAATTCACTTAATATCTTCCTCTTAGTGTTCTATCATCATTTCGTGTTTGACAAGGGCAATTGGTTTTAATTAATTATTATTGTTTATTATAATTATTATTATTTATTTATTTATTTTTTTTTTTTTTGGGGGGGGGGGGTAGTTTTTTTATCCAAAAACGTCAAAATGCCAGCTCGTTATTAAGTGCCTGTCTTAAGCCCCGCTATATTTTATAAAAAAATATGCCCGTCTTTTGTATATTTATTTAAACATCACTACTACAAGCATTTGTATTAAACAAATAGGGCATCAATTGATGTTTTTATTTCTTGAAAAAAATAAACGGTATCAGGGTAATAAGCTCCTCGGGGGTAATAAGCTCCTGACGGTATGAACTTTAAAACATAATCTACCCACAGGAAGCCCAAGCTCAAGTGATGTTTCACGTTGCGTAATAGCGAATTTATAGCGGAGCACTTGCCGGGCCGAAGGCCCGGCTGCGCAGCCCCTACTCATAGAACCCATGCCGTCATTTTTCATGGTCATGGCTAGCGGAATGTTTCGCGGGCGCGTTGTGTGCCCGCCGCCGAACGCCCGCCGTACGCTTTGGGCTAGCTCGTACGACGTTATTCGGAAAGTAGTCGTACTAGTTATTCTAGACAGAGAAAAGTTGTTTTTGTGAACTTTTGTACGGTCTAAATGTACTGTGCAGACTGTCGGGTAATAAGCCTTAAGCTTACTGTTTTTGAGAATTGCTAAAACTGAAAAATAGCCCAGTCGTCAATTTTAATTCTTGTGCTTCCGACCTTTCACCTTAGTTAAGTTTCACCTTAGTTAAGCTTGTTCAAAGTGCTACGCTGTTAGGCTCAGCCTATCTATATATATTAAGGATTTGTATGGGGAAAATTCACTTCGAATTTGAGCGTAAAATTAGGAAAGATATTTGAATAAAACTGGCTCACCTGAACTTCTTTGTGTGTTTACTTGTGTCTTGAGCGGTTTTGGCGTCGATTCGAAGCTCCCTTTGACAATCAGTACCCTGGACCGTCACCCACCCCGAGTGTGAGTAATTTGAGTCTTTGGCCGGGTCGCTAAGCTATCTTCCAACGGTTTGGTGGCTGAAAACCGGAAAGGCTCCGGAAAGTTTGCAGAGGTTAGCGACCTTTAATTCTCTCTCAGTGTATATGCGACTCTGATGAAGATCACGAATGGAAAGCAGAACTATCGACTATGGTCTACGTGGAATTTCGAGGCGACTGGAGGCGTTGGAGCGAATTTACGGCCGATTTCCTTCGGTGTATCCGATCGGCTCGATGAGCGGAGTGCCCTACCATGTCTCTCTTTTAGGGAGGAAGAGACAATGACAGTTGAACTAAAACTCGCTGGAATCGCTTCGAATCGACCCCAAAACCACTCAAGACACAAGTAAACACACAAAGAAGTTCAGGTGAGCCAGTTTTATTCAAATATCGTTCCTAATTTTACGCTCAAATTCGAAGTGAATTTTCCCCATACAAATCCTTATACATTCGCT
This sequence comes from Dendrophyllia cribrosa, assembly GCA_024195265.1. Lineage (NCBI taxonomy): Eukaryota > Metazoa > Cnidaria > Anthozoa > Scleractinia > Dendrophylliidae > Dendrophyllia > Dendrophyllia cribrosa. The sequence continues at coordinate 38,461,581 of JAJLRJ010000005.1, read as the reverse complement.
ATTACGCAACGTGCAAACATCTCTTGTGCTTGGGCTACCTGTGATCTACCCAAAAAAACTCCCACCCTGCCAGAATCTCATTACCAGCTGGAAAATAATCCCAAATTCCAGAATTTCAAACAGGCACAAAAATATCTTTCGCACCGTCCATATCTAATTTAAACCGAGCTTCCCCACCCCCCCCCCCCCCCCCCCCCCCCCCCGGGTTGGATTCTACTGATTCTGTCATTTCATCATATTTGAGAGACATGTATAGACATCATAGACATAGTTTATTCTGATACATGAAGAGCTCAGAAGCTGTAGCTCGTCAAAACGCTCTCGTAAAATAAAAAGGACTAAAAATACAACAAAACGAGAATAAATACGAAAAGCGACATGACCATGGTCATCATTGAAAAATTCCACGCTTTGCTGCGCACAACGGGTGGATAACAGCAGTCAATAACAACATATTTCGCCTTTTTATTTTTTATCTCCCCCCCGAATCATGTACACGTTCATAATTTTAGAATATTAAAATCAGTTCTCTCTCCAAGAAAAAAAAGCTTCCGTGATTGCTATTTCGTTTGAGGTGCGGTTGTATTGTGTTTGTTGGCACAATGTGATGGCACCGAGACAATGGCTTAGGATCTGTCAAGTTTACGAAAACAATTTCGGATAAATCGCAAACTAGTAAAGTGTTGTTTTGTGATTAGCTAAACTGATTTTTACCTCGAAGTTAGACAGTAACCAGACTGTTTTCGTACGATCGCGAAGTCCGTGAAAACGTTTCAGTGGGGCCTGGGCAGGATCCCGTCACGAACGTCTATCGATCGCCGATTTGTGTCTTCTTGTACGGTCGGAATAAGCCTGGAAATTCCACGGTTTCCGACAAGTTTCATCTCTTTCCCCGGATATCTTTCGTGTTTAAGTGGAGCTATTTTCTTGAATGCTTTAGCAAATTTAACGCTTAGAAATCAGTTCTTTTTACTGACTGCACTCGACGAACCATGAAGTTGTTCCATGCAGCGTGCGTTTGGATTTCTTGCTTTGTGATTCAAGTTGTTTATACTGGTGCGTCGAAGACACGGACATACTACATTGCCGCTGTAGAAAAAGATTGGGACTACGCTCCGAGCGGCTACAACAAAGTGAAAGGCATTAAACTTGAGGACGACAGGTAAGACCAATACGAATGAAAAGATCCAGTTATAATATAATAATGGTTAGTGATCATTTTATCTGACGATGTAAGTTTACAGTTCCGCTCAAGCGAGACGAAGCGTGTGTGTGACCTCATGCACGTCGGTCAAACTCTTTATTATAAATCAGGATTTATTAACAGATCATGTTTCAGTCGTTGATGAAACGGTTATGCAATCGTATCATTTAATGGCTCTGATGCCTTTGAAGATACCAATACACGCTGTTCCTCTTTCACTATTAAACAGACACCTTTCAGGTTTCCGGAACCAGCGGACATTCGAGATCATTTAATTGACTAATTCAACTGCCTTCAAGTCTTTCAAGTAGTGCTTTAATAAAATTAATTTGTGTTCCGTTGTTCTAAGTTGGTTCTTTCAGTTAGCGATCGAAGTTTATATTCTGCTTAGGAGCTGGAATGTGGACAAGGGTATTGTCTTTTTACTTTCGCTTTCTTGTTTTTTTTTTCCCGGAAATTTTGTCTACACGACAAAAAAATCGGAACTTTGCATATTTTTGCAAATATATTAAAACGGTGGGTCAGAGAAACTCGGATTTCGTTTGGTTAGCTTTGATTAAACGGGACTGAATCGGCAACGAAATGTGCCAAAGAATTAAATTAAAGTGTTATTAAAATCTTGTGATAATTCGATATTGCATATTAACATTTTGGACCACGTGTTCCTCTCAAGTACTTTGTTTTCAGCCAGTAACGTATGGAAATTTATGCAGATTCATAATTGTTATTGCGATTTTTTCACGAATCGTAAATTAAGTTCCCGCTAAAAAACTTCTCTCCACCACTGATACTTTCAAGCAGCACAATCTACACTAAGCACATCAGTTCAGACACTCCAGAGACAAGAATTGCAGGGGCGGATCAAGGAAATGTATAAAGAGGGGGCCGAAGCAATTTTGATAGTGACAATATGGGTGCGTAAGCGACCATCAGGATCTAGGGGGGTTCGGGGGCATAATAATCCCAGGCAAAAGGGGGGGGGGGGGGGGGGCGGCCCCCTCGGCCCTCCCCCTAAATGCGCCCCTGAATTGAAACGAAACGAATCGCATTAATAGCGGAGCACTCGCCGGGCCGAAGGCCCGGCTGCGCAGCCCCATACTCATAGAACCTATGCCGTAATTTTTCATGGTCATGGCTAGCAGAATGTTTCGCGGGCGCTGTCTGCAACATGTGTGTCACAACATCCGGGATCTAAGCGGAGGACTAGCTCGCAGGCGCGTTTGACGTCGCAAAACATGCGCGTACGACGTCATGGTGAAACCAAAGCGAGGCTTTTTTTTCGCGCGGTTACACGGCCGAATGTCACGTCAGCTGGGAAAACACTTTGATGTTTTGCTGTGTTTACTGAGCGGAGAAAACGGTTTAAATTAAAGTCGTTATTTTCCTGCATTTTTTCGTGGTTTGCTACTCAAGACAGGGATGCTAATTAAGGGATACTCAGAAGCCGCTTTAGTGGAAAAAGAAGAGCTTTCAGGGATAAAATCTTGCTTCGAGGAACTATATACGTTTTTAGCAATGCGAGAGATGGGTTCGTTTTACGGATTTCAGCACCAAAGCGGAGATTTAAAGAATTTCCAAGCACAGTAGTCGCCGGAGAGACTTAAAGGTAAAACAAATTACATTTTTCGATGGGAATTTATCTTGATATCAATCTGTGATTGACTTTTTGTTAATGTGTTCTCTTTAGTTTTGGAGAATTGTTTTTAAACGTGTAGCTTAAATTCAGTTGTATTAATTTCTTGAATTTCATCGAAGACACGGCTCGGCCTCGATGCGCGTTTTGCGTTTTGCTTTTCAACATAAACTAATGGAGATTTGAATAAAATTTTTCGAAAGAAGATTGTGTTGTCCATTTTTATGTGTTTGTTCATTCATTACATAGGTTGAAAAGCGATTTTATGCAAACAAAACAAGACTTGAATTTTATTATAGTTCTAACTTCACTCGCGTGGCCGTATGCAAATATGTTTGTGTATTTTTCGCAATTTTGATTTCCAAATCAATTTCTCAGGCATTTTTTGACAAGCAACAACTGTATTTTTTAACAGTAGTCGTAATAGTTATTCTAGAGGGAGAAAAAGTTGTTTTTGTGAACTTTTGTACGGTCTAAATGTACTGTGCAGACGGTCGGGTAATACTGTTTTTGAGAATTGCTAAAATTAAAAAATAGCCCGGTCGTCAATATTAATCTTAATTCTTTTGCTTCCGATCTTTCACCTATTAGTTAAGTTTCATCTTAGTTAAGCTTGTTCAGAGGGTCTTCAGAGGGCGCCGCTGTTAGGCTAAGCCCAACTATATATATTAAGGTCGGCACACACGATTACTCGTAGAGACTGGTTGCAGCGACTGATTGCAGAAACAATTTGATTTGGCCTTTCATAAAAAAGCCTCCTACGCAGCCGTTATTTTTGTTGTCACGCAATGGAAGGAGCGTTGCGTGACGACACAATTAAACGGCTGCAAAAATTTGGTCTGAGTACATGTACAGTCCAATTGAACTCTCAGAATTCACAGAATGCAGAAAGTACCATGTTCAACGTAGTTTTATACCATATACTGATTTCTATTTGTTGAACTCAATCACTATGACACGTTTCACAATTTTTCATTTATTTTTACTATTTTTTTCACGTTTTTAACACATTTTTTTAAACAAGTGTCGCGCATCATCTGGAGAACATTCACTCCTATTTCAATGTATACTGATTTCTACGCCAATAGCCCAATTTCGATGATATATTAAAATTCAACTTGAAACAAAAGACATCACTACGAGGCTTAGGGGAATGATAGCAGGGATTTGTATGGTTTATTCCCCTAAGCCTCGTAGTAATGTCTTTTGTTTCAAGTTGAATTTTAATATATCGAAATTGGGCTATTGTACTAAGCAGGCAACAGTTGCGAAAGTGGGAAACAATTTTGACGTCAGAAGGGTAACATTGCACTGTTGCCCGCTATCGCGCGTGATCAGACCGTGACAAAAGGTAGCATGATTATGATGGATTGATGTTCACCTCGAGTGCTCGGCGCGTTTTTCAAACTGTGTTGTGTTGTGTTTTTGTGTCGCTATATAACAAATCACTTAATGACTGATCCCTCGGGAACCAGTGAATTTTGTTTCCCTCACCTGAAGACACAGACCTAACCACAGTCCGACCTCAAAAATGATTATGTTTGTATTTTTATTTTCATTAAGTGATGCTGCAGTCTTCACGACCAAAGGCAGCCACAGAATCGGGCACGTGTACAAGAAGATTCTGTTTCGTGAGTATGAAGATGCTACGTTCAAAGCAGAAAAGCCCCACCCATCATACCTAGGGTTCCTAGGGCCGATACTCAAGGGGGAGGTGGGAGACACGATTGTGGTTCACTTTAAAAACATGGCCAATGGGAACTTCTCAGTGCACCCACATGGAGTCTTTTATTCCAAAGACTCAGAAGGGGCTCTGTATACGGACGAGACAAAAGGAGCTGATAAGAAGGATGATCATGTGCCTCGTGACGGCAGTCATGTGTACACTTGGAGGATAACTAACACGCACGCGCCAGCAGACGATGACGATGATTGTCTCACGTGGATCTATCATTCGCACGTGCTGCCGCATAAAGATATTAACAGTGGGCTTATAGGTAAGACTAAACACCCCACTACACAACACTACACTACACTGCACCGCACCGCACCGCACCGCACTGTACTACATTACATTGCACTGCACTGCACTACACTATACTGCACTACATTACACTACACTACACTACACTACACTACACTACACTACACTACACTACACTACACTACACTACACTACACTGCACTGCACTGCACTGCACTGCACTGCACTGCACTGCACTGCACTGCACTGCACTGCACTGCACTGCACTGCACTGCACTGCACTGCACTGCACTGCACTGCACTGCACTGTACTGTACTACATTACATTGCACTGCACTGCACTGCACTACACTGCACTACATTACACTACACTACACTACACTACACTGCACTGCACTGCACTACACCACAGTACAGTACACTACACTACACTACACTAAACTGCGCTACACTACACTACACTACACTACACTAATCTGCACTGCACGCACTGCACTACTCTGCACTGCACTACATTGCACTGCACTTCATTGCAGTACACTGCACTACATTGCATTGCACTTACATTGCATTACACTGCACTACATTGCATTGCACTGCACTACATTGCATTACACTGCACTACATTGCACTGCACTGCACAACACTACACTGCACTGCACTGTACCAAATTACACTACACACTACACTGCATTACACTACACTACACTGCGCAATACTACACTGCGTTGCACTGCACCACAGCACACTACACTAATCTGTACTGCACGTACTGCACTAATCTGCACTGCACACACTTCACACGCTGCACGCACTGCACTACTCTGCACTACACTACACTACACTGCACTGCACTGCACTACACTACACTATGCTGCACTTCACTGCACCACACTACACTACATTGCACTACGCTACTCTGCACTGCACTGTACTACACTGCATTACTCTGCACTACATTGCACTGCACTGCACTCCACTACACTGCACTGCACTGCAATGCAATGCAATACAATGCACTGCACTGCACTACACTACATTTATACACTGCACTGCACAACACTGCACTACACTGCACTACATTACACTGCACTACACTGCACTACACTGCACTATACACTGCACCGACTGCACTGCACTAGACTACACTGCACTGCACTACACTGCACTACACTACACTACGCTGCATTGCACTGCACTACACTGTATTGCACTGAACTGAACTGCACTACATTGCACACCACACCACACCACATTACACCACACCACATTACACTACACCACACCACCCCACCCCACCGTCAAAGAAATGGCGCTAAAAATGTCCAAGTTTATTATAAACACTACTTGGATAGTTGTTTTGACATGTTGCGTGGATACTTCTTGTTTCATCTCAATTTCCGTTTAATGTACCAATGTCTGGTTCACCGTCGTCATATCGAAAGTATTTTATTTTATTATTATTATTAATTAAATTAGGGTCATTGAGTTACAAGACTGCAAAATATGCGCGAAAAATAAAACTTGTAAATTTTGTCATGACATATTTATTGCACACATGGAAGCGCTGCGTACCTACATTTTTATTTTCTTTATTTACATGAACAGGTATCCTTCTTACTTGTAAAACTGGAACTTTGCAACCATCCGAAGATAAAGCGAAAGGTGTGGACAAAGAATTCGTGAGCTTGTTCACTGTGCTGGATGAAAATGACAGTTGGCTTCTTGATAAAAACATTCAGGCCTTCTGTAGTGATCCCAATGGAGTGAATAAAGAAGATGAAGATTTTATGGAAAGCAACAAGATGCACGCCATAAATGGTTATTTTTACGGAAATTTACCTGGCTTGGAAATGTGCTTGGGAGACTCCGTGAACTGGCATTTGGCTGGGATTGGAAATGAAGTGGATTTGCACACGGGTAAGTTGGCAAAAATTTAAGTAGGCGAACAAATAAGGGATTGTATTTGCAAAGACCAACGTAACGAAATAGAAGCACCGGATCAGCCTGTGGTAAAGGATCTAATGTCGGGCTATAAAATAACGAAACGATTTGATAAAAAAGCAGTGCTGATTCATGGTAAGAAAACTATATTTGTTAATCCGATATTTCGAACGGCATAACATTTCTTTTTCTTCAGGGACTTACAGATAATAACTCCAAAAAGGCAAAAATGGTGTTGCATGTTTTTCAAATTTTATTTGTTTAGTTATTGTAATATAACGATATTTGCTTTTTTACGTTTACTTTATCACTTCAGTTTATGTTGTTATGATGTCATATTGTATCCCCCGCCCCCTTTCCAATTTTCAATTGTAACGTTATTTTTGCCTTAAAATTATTATCTGTAAGACCCTGAAGAACAAAGGCTGTATCTTTCGAAATATTAGATTCCCTGCCGTGAATCCGCCTTGCTTTTTTGCCAGAACAAACAAGGGATCGAAGGAACTAATAAATGAAAAAAAAAAAATAACCAAAGAACATGCAAATGACAGAACGAATGAGTGAATAAATAAATGAATGAACAAGCGTACGAGGGAATAACTGACGAGCTAACGAACAAAGATCAGAAACTCACAAGTGGACAGACAACGGACAAATCAGAGAATACACCAACGAACGATCAACATATGATGCCCGATTTAGGGTGTTAGCTCTATTGTACATTGTACACATTCATTGTATTAGGTAAAATTATGTATTCTAATATATTCTATGGTATTGTATTCTATTGTATTGTCGTTCTTTTGTGCTCTAATATTCTATTGTTTTAACAAAAGAATAAGTGTTACCCCTAAATCGCGCATGGTATAACGATCAATGAATGAATGAAAGTACGATTAATAATTAAATTGAACGAATGAATGAAAGAGTAAGTGAATGGAAAGGTGAATACCGTAAATTAGCATTGTTTTTTTTTTTGCCAGAACAAACAAAGGAACGGAGCCACTAATGAATGAAAAAAATTAATCAAGGACATAAAAATGACAGAACGAATGAGTGAATAAATGAATGAACGAACAAGCGTATTAGGGAATAACTGACGCGCTAACGAACAAAAATCAGAAACTCACAAGTGGACAGACAAACGGACGAATAAGAGAATAAACGAACGAACGGTCAATGAATGAATGAAAGTATGATTAATAATTAAACTGAACGAATGAATGAAAGAGTAAGTGAATGGAAGGGTGAATGGAAGGGTGAATGGAAGTTTGATAAATGAATGAATGAATGAATCGACACACTTCGTCCCCAGGGCCTCTTCCGCTTTTAAAATGGCGAGTCGCCCTGGATACTAAAAAAATCGTGGAGTATTTCGTCACGTGACACAGGATGAAATGGCATTTTCAGTGGTAACCTTTTTTACATACCTCCCTGTCGAACTAATATTCGAAACTTCTCAATTCGGTTTCAAGGACCTAAGTTTTTCAACTCGTTAAGTCATGAAATTCAAAACAGTGAAAGCATCCATTTGTTTGGCAAAAGACTTAAAAAATTCCTTCTTTCTTAGTCAAAAATACTCTTTGTTGAGCTACATACTTCTTCTTTCCTTTCTTTTACTTTTCTTTTTAAAATAATACATTTTATATTTCATGCTGTCCTCATAATTCGTATGATGTATTCTATATTGTCAGGAAGCCTATAGTTCATAAGCCCCCGGCTTCTATATAGGCTTCCTTGTCACTACCACCTTAAACAGTCATTTTGTAGTCTATCGTCTTTTAAGTTATTATAAATTCCTAGTGTATTGTATTATTATTATTATTATTATTATTATATATATTTTTAATGTGGTTAATGACAAAATAAATGAATGAATGAATTTCCAGCGATATGCAGTCGTGTGTGCTTTTTGGTAATCAGAATCTGAAGACATTTCATCATGTTTTACCCGACAAAATACTCCAGGTTTTTTGGCGTATGTTGGCAGTCTTGTCCAGGGGGTTCTTGGCCCGCCCTCGCCATTTTGAACTCCGAGAGGGCCCTGGGGCCGAGGTTGTGGATTGACGGATGACAGATGGACAGATAGATGGATGGATGGATGGTTGGATGGACGGACGGATGGATGGATAGATGGATGGACGGACGGACGGACGGGTGAATGGACGGACGGACGGATAGACGGACGGACGGATGGATGAATGGATGGACGGACGGACGGACGGACGGACGGATGGATGGATGGATGGACGGATGAATGGATGGACGGATAGATGGATGGATGGACGGACGGACGAACGGATGGATGGATGGATGGATGGACGGACGGATGGATGGACGGACGGATGGATGGACGGACGGACGGATGGATGGACGGACGGATGGATGGATGGACGGGACGGATGGATGGATGGATGGATGGACGGATGAAATGGATGGATGGATGGACGGACGGGCGGATGGATGGAAGGACGGATGGATGGATGGACGGACGGACGGACGGATGGGTGGATGGATCGATGGATGGAGGGATGGACGGACGGACGGACGGACGGACGGATGGATGGATGAATGGATGCACGGACGGACGGACGGACGGATGGATGGACGAATGAATTGATGGACGGATAGATGGATGGATGGACGGACGGACAGACGGACGGATGGATGGATGGATGGATGGATGGACGGATTGATGGATGGATGGATGGATGGATGGATGGACGGACGGACGGACGGATGGATGGACGGATGGATGGATGGACGGGACGGATGGATGGATGGATGGACGGATGAAATGGATGGATGGATGGACGGACGGGCGGATGGACGGACGGACGGACGGACGGATGGATGGGTGGATGGATGGACGGATGGACGGACGGACGGACGGATGGATGGATGGATGGACGGATGGATGGATGGATGGATGGATGGATGGACGGATGGATGGATGGATGGATGGATGGACGGATGGATGGATGGATGGATGAAGAAAAGAATAGAAGTAGAAAAAAAGTAGGAAAAAAGTAAAATACGGATGAACAAGTGCACTGGTAAAGGCAACAAGGAACGAAGCTGCAACGAATGGAAAGAGGAAACAAAGAAAAGAGAACGAATGAGTGAATGAAGGATAAATAAATAAATAAATAAATTAAGTAATTAAGTAATTAATTGATTAACAAATTCTTAAAAGACACTATCAGTTTCTAGAGTATCAACAAAACATGTTTTCTTGAGTGATTTAATTTCATTTATGTACTTTCAATGAACAGCTTATTTCCACGGACAAACCTTTACAATCGACGCCCATCGCAAAGACGTGGCTTCTCTTCTACCAGCCACTTTCGTGACGGCTTCTATGAAAGCCTTAAATCCAGGAACGTGGATGCTAAACTGCCTTGTTAACGATCATTATAACGCCGGTATGTACGCCTTGTTCAACGTCACGAAGTGTGCCAGCAAAAGCGGTCACGTGCCAACTGTAAGTGGCGGGAAAAAGCGAACGTACTACATCGCGGCAAATGAGGTACCGTGGGATTATGGACCGACTGGTAAGAACAATATGGATGGAGAGAGCTTGACAAAACCAGACAGGTAAAAACTGATGTTTTAATTAAAGGAACACTGTCGCTGCTGAAATATCATATTTTCATGATTATGGCCAGGAGCTTGCTTCAAACTTACTTTATTATTTTGACATTGGAAAGAAACCATCGCCAAAAGCGATAGAAGCAAAGAAATATTAAATAAACAGACAGAATAACGGCTGAAAAGTAAATATTTCACAAGAATGGCAATTATGATTTCTTCACTGCCTGTCAATTAATCAAATTTCATGAACTGTGATCCACTTCAATCCTTTCAATCCTGCACTTTATCTCCAAACTACTGCTTTTGTCTTGCTATATAGAATCTTTTTATCCATCTAAGTTGTATATTTGTTGGAGTTTGGCGATACATCGTGGAAATTTATTAAACTGTTTTATTCCTCAGTATACTGTAACACATGAAACTGCAAGGAAGTAAAGACATGTATAAAAGCACGGTGTAACATACTATGTGAAAATATGGTTAACCGGTGAGGATTCGATTAAAATGTAAAATTCTAAAGTACGAGTTAATTGCTTTTATTGTTTGTTTACTCAGTGATTCAGCCGTCTTCTTTACTCAAGGAGACAAGAGGATTGGAGGAACGTACCTCAAAGCAATTTATGAAGAGTACACCAGCAGCAGTTTTACAACTAAAAAGCCGTACAAACCCAAAAACCTTGGATTCCTGGGGCCGGTCATTCGAGCGGAAGTCGGCGATGTGATTGAGGTGGTCTTCAAGAACAACGTGAGTAAACAACCTAACTCCTTTAATTCCCAAGAGTGCAAAAAAATCAAAATTCAAGAAAAATCCCAAATTTCATTTTGTACCATGGTACCATGCAAAAGGTACTGATGGAGAGGTTTCATTTGAATGGTCACACCATAGGTTTTAGAATTGAAAGGTGGGGAGTTGGACGCAGGGAGTGGGGTTTGGTGAAGCAAAACGCCCAGGAGAGGGGGAAGGGGGCGGGGGCGGGATCCGAAGGTGTGTAGAATTTTTTATTTATATTAAGTAACAATCCGTGTAAGAAGTAGGCAATTCTCTAGTGTTTCGATGCATTTCGCTTTCCCCACATATGAATGTTTAGATTTTCGTACTGAGAATACGTCAACCTATGGACAACATGGTTTTGAAATAAAATTTACTGAACTTTATTTTAAAGCGATGTTTCTTTTGTGTTACAAGATTTCATCCAATCGTGAGACTCCAAAACAATGGCCAAGAAAGACTTCTAATTTTCCATGTTCCCCACATAGAATTTTTGTTGCATTAAAAATCACAATAGTTTTCACTAAAAGGGAATCAATTAGTAAACTAGAGATAAATAAATGCGCTGCCTGATGAAGTTATGGTAGATTTTCATGTTTTAGCCAATGAGGTGGACGGTTTCAACAATAGCACAATTCACACCTTTCTGCATTCCGTGGATTTGGGTTGCCTACTTCTTACACGGATTGTTACTTAATTGTTCGTATCACGAGTTGGCTCATAGTAGCCTTTGATGACTACAGACGTTAGCAGCTACACAAAGCGCTTGATTGTAGGCACCTAGCCTCTGTTTTTTCTTATAGCTTCTTTCGTACGCAACTGAAAAGAAGACTCTCAGGGGATAAAATGTAATTTCTGATCACTGAGTAATGTAGGAATGAGCTAGACAGTCATTATTCTGATGGCACGATATTTGGAGGCCCACGTGTAATCATGGGGAAATCTCGGGAAAACGACAAAACGTTTTAGTTTGAAAAACATGTTTCGACAGCAACTTCTGTCATCTTCAGTTAATAAGTAATGTACAAAGCGTTGACAGTGAATATATAAGTGGGAACAAATGTTAATTATGCTAGTAACAACAATGTAAATAAAAGCGTGGCAATGTGAGAATTATAAGGATAGTTTCAAATTTACATGATATAATTGTTGATTCAAAGACGGTTTTTCTCTATGAATATGAAAAGCCTCTTTTATCTTAAGTTGGAAACTCGTAGAAGCGTGATCTAAAATATGAAAGCAATCTTGTGAACACAAGGTACGACAATGTTCAGAATTCAGTAGATGTTTGAAAATGTGAGAGGTCCTGTCATTGACTAAGTGCTCACGCACGCGTGTGGGAAAATGCCGGGTTGTTTCGCCGACATAACAGGCATTACAGCCCGCACATACAAACTTATAAACCACACGCGAACGAAACCCGTCAGGGACAGGGTCTTTCACACTAAACATGTTGCCTATCTTAAAGGAAGAAAAAACCCGTACCTTGTGTTCACAAGATTCCTTTCATATTTTAGATCACGCTTCTACGAGTTTCCAACTTAAGATAAAAGAGGCTTTTCATATTCATAGAGAAAAACCGTCTTTGAATCAACAATTATATCATGTAAATTTGAAACTATCCTTATAATTCTCACATTGCCACGCTTTTATTTACATTGTTGTTACTAGCATAATTAACATTTGTTCCCACTTATATATTCACTGTCAACGCTTTGTACATTACTTATTAACTGAAGATGACAGAAGTTGCTGTCGAAACATGTTTTTCAAACTAAAACGTTTTGTCGTTTTTCTTAAAATTATAACCTGCCTGCTAACATCAAGACCTTTTGAAATCTCGGGACTATTTAAAGGGTTTTGCGGGTGATATTTATCATTCTACGTCGGTCAGTCTTTTCGAACGATGCCTTTTTCGTTGACGTTTTTATTCAGTAAATACGTTGGGTTATGAAATGTGATAAAAAGTATCAAGTTATGCTATCAATTTTTTGTACATTATCCCCGAGTTCCAGTGCGGCCAATGCACTTATATGTGGAATACGTTTCCACATTTATTTGGCCACATCTAAAGGGTGGTGTTTTATTGTTGCTTGGTACAATTTCCTGAGCGTTTGTAATGTAAATGAAATGTAATTTACAATAAAGGACCATAAAGGTCAAGAGATGACTGACTGACTCATCCATAATAAACTGGCATAATGAATGTCTCGTCTTAGTGGAGGCGGAATATTTGTCGCCCGGAAGAGACTCGATCTTGGTATCTCGTCCCCAGTTCTTCTTGTCTTCCTTATTCTCTCCCAGGTCCCTCAAGCCTCGAGTGTAACCGCAGAGGAGGTTAGGTTTATTCCCCCCCTCCCCCATGTTTGTTTTTGACAAAACCTGCAAATATTTTGTCCAAAGTGCGAGTCGGCCCAAATTGAACATTTAATTAAAAGCGTATTGTTATTTTGTCTTTGTTTAATTTTTGGATAGGCAAGGTATAACTACAGCATTCAACCACATGGAGTTTTTTTCAACAAATCTAACGAGGGAGCCTTGTACCAAGATCATACATCCGGGGCTCAAAAGGCTGACGATATTGTGCGACCAGGCCAGATGTACACTTACCGGTGGACTGTGCCCGAGGAAGTGGGGCCAACCAAAGATGACGTACAATGTATCACGTGGTTGTATTATTCCAGCGTGGATCCTGTCAAGGATACTAATTCCGGTAAGCCTCCGGTTTTGAGCCATTGGAGAGATTAATTGAGCCGATTTCAGATTCGTTTTTTTATTTGCGTTTGGGTGTGTTTCAAAATGATGGAAACACATTTCAAAGAAAATGGAAAAGTTTGATTTCCATAGCGCGTGCAACATACTGTTGATGCTGTAGCACTATATATGTAATTAGTATAGGCTAAAACAGCTGATAGCGTTGTTGGCGCGCTCTGATTGGCTACTGAAACTCAGGATAGCAAGTGCTGTTCACCTCCAAGCAATTTGCGCGCGAAAATTGGAATGGACAGGAATGAATGAGTTAAAAACCATCATTTTTGTGCTATATTATCTCACTGTCTTATTAAGTACTTAAAGAACATTTTACCTCAGTGTCAGTGGCCAGTGGTGAATACCCACCACTAGTCACCTCCACTAGTCTACCTTTCCAGTGAGGGAATTATTCTCGTAAGCGATCATCTCTAGTTGCGAGCACCTTTTTGAAATCCCTAAGGTGGTGTCGTACGAAAGCTTCAACAGTATGCGTTTCAAATTGTTGCGATCTGCTGGTGTTTAATTAAATGACGTCTCTTAAAGCATCACTGACACCTCTGTGGTTGTTGTTTTACTGACAGGTTTGTTTGGTCCACTGCTAACGTGCAAAAAGGGATCACTGAATGATGACAACACGCAAAAAAACATCAAAGAATTTGTGCTGCTTTTCACTGTCACAGACGAGAGTGAATCCTGGTATCACGAGGAGAACAAGAAAAGGGCCAACAAGACGAACATGATAAAAGATGGTAAGTTAAGGTGGCTCCGTTGTTTTTTCGGACGAACTTGTCTGTGACAAACTGGCGCAGATTCTGGGGGTCAGGGTCGCTGGCGCGGATTTCACTAACGCCGCCTTAAAGGCCCGTTTACAAAGGCGATTTTTTGTGCAATTTTTGTCGCACTTTTCCATGCAATTTTTGTCTCGCACAAGTTGCATCTTCAAATCGCATGTGTAAACGCGCGGCGATTTCAGTGCGATTTGGGCGCGATTTGTCGCGCGATGTCGCACGATGTCGCAGAGGTTTCGAACAAGTTCGAAACCTGATGCAACGTCGCGGCAATTTTTGGGAAAACGCAGCAAATATTGCACCCGGATCACACAAAAAAGTTGCATTGGAGAGCGCGACAAAAATCGCATCAAAAATGGCATGTCTAAACGGGCCTTAAAAGGGTGCGAATTCTTATAGTAACTGCCGCACGTGCTCATTTCGTATTCATAAACAAAACCGCTCGCCAGCCTCGCCTGAGCTAACATGCGGAGAAGCTTACAATCCCAACGACTATTTATCCTATTCAAAGCCCCGCACATCAGCAAAAATCGATGCAATTATATTGTAGTACATTGAAATTCATGGGGAAGGAGTTTGACACAAAACTGCTGGATAATTTCTAAAATTGTTGGAAAACGCAACTTTGGATATTTATACATTTTACAATTTTTACAGAACTTGTAAATACTTTCTAAGTATTCGTACGATTGGCAGTCTAATTAGTACTCAGATTTAGCAACAATTGGGAAGGCTTCTGTCAGAAATTCGGGTTAGTAGCATGTTTGAAAAAGAGCATCATGTATAGAAAATTTAAAGAGAATTTCAGAGCTGAATTAGATCGCCTCAATATTTCCGCACATCTGCTCCACCAACGGCAAAATGTTTCACTAAGTGCGATTTTATTTAAAAAGTGGGGTCCACTTAAGCTTTAATATTACTTTAAATATATCTCCCCTGTTAAATCCGAAATTCCTTCATAGAGCAGTTTTCAATTTAGTGTCGAAAGTAATTACACAATTGCTTTGGTTTTGCATTGCTACGCTTTGTGATTGGCTAAAAAGTCTCGCGCCACTTTCTCGACCAATCAGAAGTAAAACCAAAACCAATCGTGACTTGCTCGCACGCGTTTTCCCGCGCTTGGCGCCCGCGACATGTAATTGCTTCGAGCTCTGATTGGTTCATTGGATTGTTTACGACTGCTGTGATTGGTCAGAGTAATTACTTTGGTTTTGGTTTTACCACACTCAATTGAAAACTGCTCTATCATGGATGATAGCTGTAAGCCTTTCCAAAGTTTCAAAGCCATCGCATTAAATCAAAAAAGTTATGACCCAAAGATTGACATAGACGATTCCGTCCGAAATTACAACGGAGCCACCTTAAGCCACAAACTACTTTTCATTCTTTCCTGTACTTTTGAATAATAATCCACAGCAAGGTTTTGTTACGTAATGGAGTCGTACTTTTTCGGATAGACGTTCTGTTCACGTGTGTTCATGCCTATTCCAGTGATATCTCTTTGTCAGATTTGAATTTTGTCCTTTTAGCTTCGGTGTGTCAGAGTGAAGAAAGAATGATTTATCAAAAGTAACTTATACGTCTTAACCCAGTTTACAACTAGGCTGGTCCCCTCAGCTACACGGCCTTGACAATACAACTACGGGCTGTTGGTAGTGCTGCGCATGATAAGTTAGTCTTCCACCAGTATTTAGGGACTACTAATTAACCCGAACTCATAAACCAGAAGTTTGTCAGTAAAACAAGCATGACGTTCATCGCGTTCGAAGAACGCAATCCTAAATTCGTGTTGGTTGTCCTGTGGTTTATGTGCAGTAAAATTTGAGATTTTTTGGTAGACGGTCTTCCAAATGGCCGCCCCTATTGGTTTTTTTCAGGGGCTCATTTCCGCCGGAAATTCCTTCGAACGCGTCTCCATAATCTGTGATTACTGCTAGTAAATAAATGTTGTGGTTCAAATTTTATTTTATTTTTTTATTTTATTTATTTTTTTTTGGGGGGGGGGGGGGGGGGGGGTTGAAAATTTTCAAACCAGCTTAGTTTTTATTCCCCTTTGTCTCAGATTCATTACAGTAAACACCCACGTATAAGAACCTAGAATTTTTGGGTTCAGGCTGAATGGGTTCTTATATTTTGGGGTAGTTTTTCCGAACTCAGGCTGATTAGGTTCTTAGTAGGTTCTTATTTGTAGGAGTTGTCATAGTGATACCATTCAGAGAACTACTGTAGTACTAGTATGTCATAATGGTTGAACATTTGTATTTTAAACAGCAAAAATGCCAAGCCTTATTTTTTAAACAATAATAAATTCAGTATCATAGGCTACCATATTTACAGTTGTATTTGATAATAATGTAAATTGTTAACAGCAATATAAATATATAAATAAAAACAGCAAAAATAAATAACAACCCAATTTAGGGAATTAAAATTGAACCAATTTGAAAATAATCAAATACAATTTGAAACAAAATATTAATTTTCTTGCGTATTGAAATAAAGATGCATTGTACTGTACATTAGCTTTTGTATGAATGTAAAGTCTCAAAAGGTATTCCCAGAGTCCAGTAATGTGTATTTCACATGAGCAAAAGTCAGGGCACTCTACAGATTCAAGTCCCAAGGCTACACCAGTATAATTTTATACAGTATTCTATACTCTGTATTTATAAGATTTTCAGTTAAACAAATAATTTTCATGGTGTTTCTCAGAAATTTCACAATTTCTATCAATTAAAATCCAGTATTTTGGCTACAAAATAAGAGTGTTTTTTTGTATAAGAACCTATTGTTCTTTGCCAGCCTAAATAGGTTCTTATATATTTGGGTATTAAAATGCCCAATTTCAGCCTGTAGGTTCTTAAATCACTAGGTTCTTATACGCGGGTGTTTACTGTATCATATTCTGAGACAAAGGCAAACAAAAATCAAACTGGTTTAAAAAAATTTAAACAAAAGAAAAATTTGAACCACACCACAAACTTGGATAACAACGATTCTTGGCTTTCACTTACGTCATATCATGTCATCAAAATTCAGAAGCATTAAAAAACAGATTTCGATTCCAAAATGTTTATGTAATTGAAGAGAATTTAAAATTACACATCTTGGCTAAATTTTAAAGCGCCAGAGCATTTTTTTCAAGAGTTATAGGCGAACAAGTATTGAACATATTTAGTAAAAATATATGGAGCGGCCAAGTGGTACACCAACATGGCGGCCAAAACTTCAAAGTCATAATTATCCAAAAAATCTCATCACAAAAGATTGGATTCCCTATAAGTTACATTATATCGGCAAGCTTCTATTATGTAAAAATAACTTTCGCCTGGTTCAATTTTGTTTATTTTAACGGCTTATTTGCAGATACCACGCAGTTCTTTACAACCTCTAATTTCATTGGACCCGGGGCAATGGACCCTTAGCCCTGAAAACAATAGAGCTGCGTGATACCCAGGTCCAATGAAAGTAGAGCTTGTTAAGAGCTGCGTGGTATCTGTAAAATGTTGTTGTGGATATTGTGACAATATTGTTGTGATATTTCAGATGATGAAGATTACCTCGAAAGTAATAAAATGCATGGTATTAACGGATACCTCTATGCCAACCTGCCCGGACTGAATATGTGCTTGGGTGACAAGGTTTCCTGGCATCTGATTGGCTTAGGAAATGAAGTGGACATGCATACAGCTTACTTTTACGGAAACACTTTCATCCATGACGGCAATGTGAAGGATACAATCAGCCTCCTACCAGGTCAGTATATACATTGAAACCTCTATTAAGCGGTCACCCTTGGGCAATAGTCCGCTAACCGCTTAATAGAGCGGGTTGACCTCTTAATAGAGCATATAATGTGGCAAAAATTGAACTAGACTGATGCGAAATTGTTCACATGATGAATATTTTATTGCTAACAGCAAACAAAATGATAAATAGAAATTAAGTAGTTGTATGTCCAAGAAAGTTTATGCCTGGCTATCGGATTTTATAATGTTGTTCGTAAGGCAAATCTTTGTTGTAAACCACATCATCAAAAGTTTTACCACCACATTGAAACGAAAACAATTAGTTATGGTTGTCTGTGATTTGGGGCCGCGTAGCTTAATTTCGTGAAGTAAGTCACTCACTTTGTTTAGTAAATTATTCTCACTGCATCCCTATTACCACATCGCGGCAGACTAAGTTATGGGAGGAGTCCGCGACTACTGTGGTAGCAGGTATGCAGCGGAAGAAAGGCTATAAGGGCCGTCAACCGGCACCAGGGGAGGTGGGCGGGTCGATAAATGCTTCCTCGACGGGAACGCCGGCCAAATGAGGACGATCGAGGCCGAAACACGGAATTTATGCAAAAGGGGGGCGCAAAGCATCATGCTTGCCAAAAAGCATGAACGCCCGGTGGAATTTGAGGGATAAAAGATGAATTCCGCGATGCGCTAATTACGTATGCAGTGAGAATAGTAAATTATTCTCACTGCATCCCTATTACCACATCGCGGCAGACTAAGTTATGGGAGGAGTCCGCTCCTACCCGCGACGCTGGATAACAGCTACCCAACTATAACCGAAAAGGACACCCTCAGGCTAAGTAAATCGCAAGACAACCGTGCGAAACACAACCTTTAATGTAACCTCTCCCAACTCTCAGAAATCCCTTTACCTTCATGAAAACGCGCCCAGAAAATAATAACAAAGACAAAACGCCTAGAATAAACAAAAACAAAATGAACCGAAGCTATATTAAAAGTTCAAGAGTCACATGCGGGTCGGAGATTCCCAGGATGAGAGACCGGGGTCTTGTCTAAGCCAACTGCTTCTGGGAGGACTTTCTCCAGGATAGCTAGAGAGCCCGCTGTGTCAGATACCCGGGAGTAACGGCTTGCCATTTCCCCACTCTGCCACCCTATATATTGCGCTACATCATCCTGAGAACAGCCTAGCAATCTTAAAGTGTTAGACAGGCCCACACGAAAGCTGTGTGGGGTTTCCCCACCATGGATGTTTGCCTCCACGAGATACCCACGGAGCCGGTTATTAACGGCTGAGCCCAAAAAAGGCTTGGGACTGACATCCCTATTGCGGCTAGACGTTCTAAAGAAAAAACCTGGGGCCAGGCGAATCTTAAGCAAACCGCACACTGAAAGATAATAAGCTATCCAATTAACCGGGCACACGTTCGAATAGCGAAAAGGAATTAAAGCGAAAGAACGAGAGTTCCCCTTGCGCAGGGTTTTTGTTAGGGTAAAACGCAACAAGTAACCCCGACGGTCCTTTAAGTGAAAAACCTGGTCGGCTAACAGACGACCCAAATCGGACGCTCTATTGCCAGTAAAGAAATCAACGACAAAAAATGTAGTATCACGAACCAAAATATACTTACTGATCTTGGAAAGAGTTTTACTATTAGCAATCTTTCCCCTTATATGAGCGACTAACTTTTGGAACTTAACAAAGAAAAGGGGCACGGCTTGGGAAGGGGTAACGGCCAGGCTTGCTTGTTCCTCGCGAACGAACTTTAAATACTCCTTAACGCGTGGATGTGCAACGGGGTTGCTTTGGTCAAGGCGACCAAGGCCATTAGGAGGTGCTCCCATACCGGCAAACATAGGTGAATAGTGCCAGCTAGAAAATGGTCTGGGTCACGAAAACGAAGTTGACACAATACCCCCAATTCAGGACGTGAGGCTACCATATCAGGAGAAGCCAGGGGGCCAACGAAGGGTTGGGTTCCCTGTGATATAGAACATACAGGAACAGGTCCACTCTTGTTTATAAATGAGTCCCGCGCCGCCATAATCCGAGCGGCGAATAGAGAATGATAAGCCTAAATGGGTGCAAACAAAAAAAAAAATGGGAAATAGAAACAAAATGATAAGGCGGCGACAGGGAAACCAACCCCCCGTTGACCCCAGAATCCGAACCAGATCCAGATATTAGAGACACTGAGAAGGCCCCCCAGGGTCAACGACGGGAATGGCAAAGAAAAGGACGCACAGAAAACACAAACATACACCAAAAATAAACGTTTAATAAAGAGTACACGCTGCGCCAACAAAACAAATCTAAGGCGAGTTACACTTCAAAACACTGAAAATAAAAAACCCTTCGCTATACAGCGGCCAACACCCTTACTTAGAAGCGGGAACGATAAGCGCGGCAAAATAACAAGCAAATGACATTCCCCGCTCTACGGCGGTAACACGAAAACAGCGGAAACAACAAATATAAGCAAGACAACACGGAAATAAAAAGAGTCCTCGCTATCCCGCGGCAAACACCTCGCCTACGAAGCGGGAACAATAACGGAATTAGCGCAGCAAAATGACATGCAAAAGAACACTCCTCGCTCTATGGCGGCAACACGCTAATACTTCGCTTACAAAGCGGAAACAACAAACATGAGCAACACAGGGCATAAATGAAACTCCTCGCTATATAGCGGCAAACACCTCCGTACGCATCGAAACAAAAAACGTAGCAAAACAACATGCGAATGAACATTCCTAGCCTACGACGGTAACACATTAAAACTACGCTTACAAGCGGAAACAACAACAAAAACCGGCAAAACGGCGGCAAAATGAAACTCCTCGCTATGTAGCGGCAAACAACTCGCTTAACAGCGGAAACAATAAACACAGCAAAACAACATGCAAATAAACATTCCTCGCCTAGGGCGGTAACACGCTAACACGTCGCTTACAAAGCGGAAAACAAAGAAAGCAAATTAGCAGATAAAACAATATTTCTCGCCATAAAGCGGTAGCACCTCGCTAGAAAATAGCAAAAATAACCAAACGAAAGAGACGAAAATGAAGCTGCGAACAAAACGCGTGGCAAGACTAGGAGACATAACAAAATGGCAGGAAAGAAAAATTACCTAAGCGTCAGCGACTGGAGGCTGAACCGCCGGGGCAGCTGGAACAACTTCTACGGCCACTTCAGCGGCGGGAACAGCGCCGGCCGGTTCTTCTAAAGCAACAGGAGCAGCAGGCGGAGGAGGAAGGTCTGGAAGATCAGCCATAGTATGCTGGTGCCGGTTGACTAGAAAAAGAGATAGATGCTTCCTCGACGGGAACGCCGGCCAAATGAGGACGATCGAGGCCGAAACACGGAATTTATGCAAAAGGGGGGCGCAAAGCATCATGCTTGCCAAAAAGCATGAACGCCCGGTGGAATTTGAGGGATAAAAGATGAATTCCGCGATGCGCTAATTACGTATGCAGTGAGAATAGTGCAAATGAGAGTTTTTCCGAACCATTAAACCAGGTGACCGTTAAATAGAGGTGCAATATAATTAAATTCGCCAATTGGGAAATCTAAACTGTGACCGCGTCCGCTTAATAGAGGTGACCGCTTAAAAGAGGTCAAATTTACAGTAAATATGGCGAGCGATTTTCAGGGATTTGATAAATGACCGCTTAATATAAGGTGACCGCTTAGGTTTGACTGTAGATGTTTCTGAACTATCGCGAGGTCTGTATTGGGGAATATTGGTGTTGTTCCTTTTTGCAAGTTTATGGACCTCTTCTTCGGCGAACTAACGAACGAGACCAATATTCCCCAATACGGACCGAACAAGATAGTTCAATATAGTTTTTATTATAACGGAAAAAAAAAATTGTTGACGTATAGTATTAGTGCAGCCATTGTTCTCGGCAAACGCACGAGCCAAGGCTAAGCCGGTATGTACTTGCATTTTTTCAGGCCACTTTGCGAAAAGCTTAACCGAAATGGTTCACCAGACATAAGGAAAAATGTTTTTACTTAATACAAAACAGTATTCTTTTGTTCATTGTTTCGCAAAAGGAATTCAGTGAAATGACCATCTTAGCAGTCCGTATATTGCAAAATTCGGACCGTTCAAGAATTTAATCAGAATGCTTCTTTTCAGCATGGACTAGTTCGCCATATGATAAATCACATTATAATATACTCAACAAAACATGCAGTTTCTGATTGTTAAATCACGTTTGCATAAAGAGGTTAGGCAAATGGTCAAAACCTCTTCCCCACCTAAAAAGATTGTGTCTTGTTGGTATAGCCCTCATTCTATCAGGAGTAAAAACTGAGAAAAAGATTTAGTTCTTCTTGTGCCGCTTAACTAGCAATTTTACAGAATACTGTATTAAAGTCTCATCTTAAAGCCAACAAATTTTTTCTGTTATGCTCATCAGATAGGTGGTATCTTGCACAGCCCCCCCATCCCTACACAACCTGTTTTCCTTGTCGAGTATACTTGTTATGACCACTTCGCTAGAATGTAAATCTAGATTATAAAGTGCAATACGGAAATTACGCGAGCAGTTTAAACGATTTCCTATACTTCAAAGTGCTATCCTCAAGCCATAACTTAAACCTTTAGCGGAAAGAAAGTGTTTTGGACGTGGAACTGATTTTCGAATCTGTAAATTAAAAAATTATACGAATCTGTAAATTAAAAAAATTATACAGACAAGTAATTTTGATTAAAAAAGATCAGTTGCTGTGTATTAATGAGATAATTTTTCAAAACTGGCTTTATTTAGTTATCGTTTGAGCTTAAATTCTACATCAGAAAACAAATAAATAAGGGCAAACCATGTATTCGGGCATGCATTTGATGAGAATGGTGTTGAAAGTACTCGCCATTATACATTTCTTTCTTTTTCCAATTTGGGCAATTTTTGTATGACCTTGAAATGACCTGAAATGATTACGCGTGAACACAACGAATTTGATTGGTTTAGCGAACGGAGGCAAACGCGCGTGGCTTTTGGTTGATATAGCGAACACGTAAAGCAAAGCGAACCGATTGCGAGCAAAATGTAGCTATTGTTTTTGACGCCATTCGCTTTTTAACATTTTGATAAGTCAACCGAACTAGCTTCTTTCCATATGTAGGATACTTTTAGTGGAAAAACGTGTTTTAACATATACTGTAGAGTATGTATCTCAAAGAATAATGCTGAGAATACCTACAAAGTTATCATTTCATTTTAGGATTATTTGCTACTCTAATAATGACTCCAGATAACGCGGGAGAATGGGCACTAGTCTGTCGGACCAACGATCACTTTTCAGCCGGCATGCAGGCGAAGTACACCGTCCGAAATAATTGTGGGAAGGCTTCGAACGAAAAGCCGTCTGGGATTGTTCGTCGGTACTACATTGCTGCAGTGGAAGTGGAGTGGGACTATGCACCTACTGGTCAGGATGTCTTAGAAGGAATAGCATTGGACAAAAGCGAGTGAGTATAACAAGCGAAGTCTTTGTATGCAGTTCTCAAACTCATTAATAATTCATGACGAGAACACAGTGGAAATTACTACCGTGGAGGACTTTTTTTTGATATCCCGTTTTAACTTGCATAGATTTTGGCGATTATATTCCTTCATTTTCTCCGCATTGAATCATCAGTGACGTGGGTTAAAAAACTCGGCTGCGCCTTGTTTTTTTTTTTCAGTTCGCGGTGTTTGGATATCTGATGAAGCACTGTTCCTCATGTTTGATATATAACTTGAACTCTTTTCGAGGGGACCCACACTTGCGATAAGGGAACGCAGTGTGTGACTGAGAATTTACTCAATCGGGATTTCACAAAGTTGGTCAACGAAAGGAGATGGTTACTTACTACAGTGCAGTTGCAGGTTTAGACGTTATCGTGAGAGGGCGGGGCGGGGCGGGGCGGGGCGAAGTGAATTGGGGGGGGGGGGGGAGGTGAAAATGTTAGAGGGTTGGGCCCCCGGTCGCCTCCCCTAGTTTTGCCACCGCGTGGCGCATACAGACCCTGAACGTGTTTTTGAATTTCGATTTTTACGGTTCTCGAAACTTTTTTAGCAAATCGTATAATGATTTAGTTAAATTCACGGAGCTTTATAGCAAAAACCTTATATTTAACGGACTTTTCTTCCTTTTTTTCTACGTATTTCTGTCGTTTTCGACACCGGGTTGTTGCAATGGTTTGCTTTGAATTTTTACGTGGGTAATTCTTGCGGCCGGCCGACTAACACATTGGGCATGCGCACAGTTTGACCGCGGTTAAACACCCAGCCATACAATGCATGCTTGTAAATTTCAGACCGTGATTTCTTTAATATAAGAAATTGTGGTGTATTCTTGTCTTAGTTACTTTTCACGCTCTTTCATCATGCTTTTGTCTCAGTTTCATTTAAAGTTTGTCGACCATTCACAATATGGATAGCATGGAGCTACCAGGAATATTACTACCCTACCTCCTGATTGCCATGCTCCAACTACCACCTTCACATTGAATATTTGACATACCAAGCGCCAGGCCACCTCGTGTCCACCATACCATTACAACTCCTCCCTGATAATACACCTTATCCTCGGTAGGAAAAAAGATGGCGACTGGTACATTTACCCATAATTATTAGCGCACAAAAACCTTAACAACGCTCATAAAAATGTAAAGGAAAGTTATAAAATCTTCAAACCTAGTCTACACATTGTCCTTAGTACTGGAACAAATATTGTAAAAATTTGGCTTTCTTTGTGCCTTATGTGCTGTGTTAGGTCCGCAAGGTATTGTGGTAAAATGAACAGCCGCCATCTTTTTCCTACGGTGGATTGCAATAATGTTGTCATAGAAAAATGAAAAATGTAAAATGAAAAATGAAAAATGAATTGAATAGGAATTAATTAACTTAATTCATCGCAGCGACACGTGACACGATTAAGCGTGCAGCGGCTATTGTTAATTTAAATTAAGCGTGCAGCGGCTGTTGTTATTTGAAATTTACCTACGATAAAGGTTGAAATGATTTGTTAAGCGTCCATGTTCGAGATATGTTGCTACCCGGTTGATGTCATTCTCTGAGAATAACTGTTACATTTGCACAGTTGCACTACGAGAAAGGAAAAAACAAAAAAGCAAAAACCTGTTCTTAAACCTAGTTATTGTGCCTGCTTTGAGAATAGACAAATTCGGCTTACGCATTGTTGTACCCAATTCAAACCTTCTGGAAATAAGATTCTTTGTTCACAATATTTCCATATAATTTCCATGTCAATGCCTCATTGATATGTAAATATGACGAACAAAGAGTTTGAATTAGGTACAACAATGCGTTAGCCGAATTTGTCTATTATTAAAATCCGTTTAGAATATATTTTGTATGTCTAATTAATTCCTATTGGCCTTTTTTCATTTCTTTGGTTTTACATTTTTCATTTTTTTATGACAACGTTATTGCAATTAGGTGTATGTGCGCCCACATCTTACGAGACACAAAAGCAGCCGTAGAAGGATTATATTTTATCTAGGGGGTCACTACTATGCTTACGTTTTTGTCACAAGGTTATCGTGCTTGAATTCGACTGGTATGACCTCTCTCTTTCAGCGAGGCAAAAACATTCACAACCAATGGAGACCAGCGGATTGGTCGAAAGTATAAGAAAGTCGTGTACCGCGAGTACAATAGTGCCCAGTTTAAAGTGCAGAAAATGAGGACCGAAGCTGAAAAGCATCTGGGGGTACTGGGTCCGATGTTACATGCTGAAATTGGAGACAAAATCGAGGTTGAGTTCAAAAACTTTGCAACCGGGAGATTTTCCATGCATCCGCACGGTCTATATTACAGGTATAGAATAATTTGCTATCCTTTTGATGAATGATGCAGTGTGGGAAGAAGTGTGTGTGTGTGTGTGTGTGGGGGGGGGGGGGGGGAGGGGGGGATGGGGGGGGGGGGGGCATTTTTCTCCTCGTAGCTTGATTTGCTGCACCATTTTAACAAAGTTGTGTTGACAGTGGACAACAATCTTTTGCGCCATACACTTTATCTTGGGTAACAGCAAACAGTGTTAAACAAGACGACAAGAAGAGAAGGGGAAACTACAACAACAACAAAACTAAATACAACCTTCTGTCAAAATAAGACACCATGGCTGTTCATCGTGTTATTTTTGTTGTTGTTGTTGTTTGTTGTTTTATTGCTTTCTTGTAAATGGTATTTTCTTTTCTTCAGCAAAGGGAACGAGGGCTCCAACTATAACGACGGCACAAGCGGCGCCAATAAAGCTGACAACGGCGTGGATACCGGTGAAGTGTTCACGTACAGTTGGGATGTCCCTCAACGTGCAGGGCCTGGGTCAAATGGTCCCGCGTGCATCACATGGGCCTACTACTCAGATGTAAATCAAATAAAAGACACAAATAGTGGACTCGTGGGACCACTGATAGTCTGCAAGAAGGCGAGAAAGAGTTTCCGTCCTTGATCAATCTGATTAAACAAAGCGGTATTACTGTTGCGTATATCGGGAATAACTTATAACATAAACCTTTTATGACATCATATTGGTTAGGGGCAAGCGCATTTTGCAATGGAAATAGTTTATCTTCCACCAGAAAAAAATTTCAACGGCTTTTGTCGGAAAAACTTGGAAGCTGTAAGGAACGCTAGGAAACTTTCGTGAATGCAGAATATGCAACGACATTCTAAAAGCATGGTATAATAGTTGGTGCCGGCAAACTGTTAGTATGAACCCTTTCACTCCCAGAGTCAATTATGGAAACATGTAGTATGGTTCTAACTTCGAAATCCTATGGTGTGACTATTCAAATGAAACCTCTTCAGCAGTACTTTTGCATGGTACCATTTGTTCTAACTTTTGAGTCTGTAGTTGAAATCCTATGATGTGACCATTCAAATGAAACCTCTTCAGCACTACTTTTGCATGGTACCATTTGTTTTTCAATATTTTACAAAACAAAATTTGGGATTTTTCTTGAATTTTGATGTTTGGCGCTTTTGGGAGTGCAAGGGTTAAGAACTGCTGTGGGAATTTACCTGCGATGAAATACCATCAAATCCAAGGGGAAGTAGGGATACTCCTAGTCACTTCATGCTACAGAAGCTGAAGTTAAGCGTGTAAATTACAGGCAACTGTAAACTTAAAGGCCGCTTACGCAGGCGATTTTTTGTGCAATTTTTGTCGCACTTTTCGATGCAATTCTCGTCGCGCGCAAGTTGCATCTTCAAATCGCATGTGTAAACGGGCGGAGATTTTAGTGCGATTTGGACGCGATTTGTCGCGTGATGTCGCAGAGGTTTCGAACATGTTCGAAACCTGATGCAACGTGGCGGCGATTTTTGGAAAATCGCAGCAAATATCGCACCCGAATCGCACAGGAAATCGCCGCTAGTTTACACTTGCGACAAACGTTGCATTGGAGAGCGCGACAAAAATCGCATCAAAAATCGCATGTGTAAACGGGCCTTTACACGGATGACTTGAACAAACATCAGCAAATGGGCGATTTTAATTCACGATGTTCGTCATTTTCCTACAACTAACATAATTCCATTTCGTTTTTTCTTTCTTAAGGCCCGTTTAAACGGTATCAACATTTGACCAACATTCGTTCAACAAAAGTTGAACGGATTTTGGGCAAATGTTGGAGGCAAAAACAATTCATTTTATTACCAAATAGTTTCCATATTTAGATAGCCAGCTCTATAAGCTTTAATTTGATATCTGGGTTTAGGTAAATTAAGTGTAATCTTAAGACGCTAGAGCTGTTATACTGGAGACACCCCCGAAGGTACACTGTAACCTTAAGTGACTATATACACTTTATTATTGAGTGAAATACATACTTTTTAACTATGGACAACTGGAGCGTGTTTACTGACTTTATCTTAATACCTTATCAGGGTACCTTGACGGACACAAACATGCGAAAGGATGTAGATCGGGAGTATGCGATTATGTTTACTGTTCTGGACGAAAATGAGAGCTGGTACTTAGACAAGAACATCGACACCTACTGTAAAAATCCAGGAAATAAAGAGACGCTTAAGGTAGACGCAGACTTCCAGGAGAGCAACAAAATGCATGGTATTAACGGATTCGTGTTTGGCAACTTGAAGGGGTTGGAGATGTACCAGAAGGAGAGAGTGAACTGGTATCTAGTTGGTATTGGAAACGAGGTTGACATGCATACGGTTCACTTCCATGGACAGACTTTTCTTCATGTAAGTAACATTGAAAAAAACTGAGTTCGTAATCTTTGCGGTCGTGAAATAAATCAGGTTTTAAGGATAAGTTTTATCTTGTTTGAATTCCTTTCGCGACATTTTTAAGGGTCACTAGCACTGTCTCGGTTGAAATATCGTGTTTGCATGATTATGGCCAGGAGCTTGCTTTAAGCTTGCTATATTATCTTGATGAAAGCAAAGAATTATTAACTAAGAGACACTGTAATCCTCTTCCATCCTTTCAGTCCTACACTTTATTTCCGAACTATTGTTTCTGTTTTGCTCGATAGAATCTTTTATTTTAATTAAGTTGTATATTTGGTGGCATTTAGCTATAGAATATGGAAATAACGTAGTAACGCAAAATTTTGTCATTTCGGCGGGACCGTGCCCCTTTACAGCCATGCTCCGTCACGCGTGACCAGTAATCCATAAGACTGAAATGAACATTTGAATATTTCTTTGTAATGTCCGAGATTGGAATGAAACCTTGAAGATCTCTCTGGAAAGCACTTTGAAAGTCACGAGTTAACGGAAAAATAACTTCGCTACACGCATAAAAACCTAATATTGTTCGGATATGTAACACTTCAAATAAAATGATATTTTGTTGCTCTTTGTTTCCGAAAATGCGGTAAAATTCTCACGGGAATTCCGAATCTCGGAATAAATTTACAAAACCGATGCGTAAACTTGAAAACTCCATGGCAGATTTTAGTAGTGTCCCTTTAATTTAAGTTACAATGAAGTCTGAAGTTTCAAAAACATGTTTAACAGTTACCCTACTCGTGTTTAAGGATTAACGGGAAAGCTTAGTGATCTAGACTATCGGTCGACCAGGCCCTGGTTGTGCAAATGAAAGAGTTTTAAGTTTATGCAGGCGATAAATCCTTAATCAAAATATAATTAAACAACAGGGATAGTTCTCCACAGGATCGACTTTAAAGCATTTACACCAACTTTGATTCGCCGGTCCATGCAAATTGTGTGAACTGGTAATTTCTATACGGCATCACGAGAGACAAATTATAAGTGTGTGCACACACTAGACTAATAGCGGTTGTAATAAATTAGGAATTCTCGGCTTTCTTTGCTGCTTTTAACGCATATATACAGTAAAAAAGAAACCACAAATAAGAAGCTAATCAAGTAGAAGTTGGTGGCTGTTATACTGGACCAACAAGTATAAGAAGCCCGTTTTAGCCTGACATTTGAAATTGTTATTTGGAAAAGTCAGTTAAAGTGACATCTGACATAAATTCATAATTGTGCTTGAGTGTTCCTTTAAGCCACAATATATATTTTTAGTATATTTGTTAAAAAGGCTATGTCACAATTTTTAGTGCTACTCTAAAAAGCCATAAGACATCTTTATATCAGTGAAAACCCAATGAATAATGGTCCAGTTTTGTTTAAAATTATTCCACAAGTGCTCTAAGAGTAATAAAAAGTGTCTTGGGCTACCGATGGCCAGGATGGAAATGGATTGCGTCTTGAAAAAATTGAGTCAATATTTTTCAAGTATATCGCGTTGTGTCTTGGCTAACTCGCTAAAACCCTGGTTGTGGTTTCTTTCTCTTCTGATCAATATATCATATTATCATCATCTTAGTGTTCTATAATCGTCTCTGAAAGGTACATTTTGGGCAGTTTAAATGCCTATGACATCACTCCTTTAAGAATAAAGTGATATCAGGTATAATAAGTGTTGTGAAATAACAAAAAAAAGGCCACACCCTTGTTAAATTACTTTTCTGACCAGCAACAAGCAGTTCAATCGCCCTTGAAAATTGCCAAGAACCTATTTGAGGTCGGCACACACGAGGCAACTAGTCGTGGCGACCAAGTCGCCTGTAGATGTTAATACGCAGAGACTGGTTGCCGCGACTGGTTCGGTGTTATATTGTTTGTTTTGCTCTTCTTTGGTCGTCTCACGAGTAGAACACACGAGGCGCGGTTGTTGCAGGAAGAATTTGATTTGACATTTGATTGGTCAATTCTTTAATTTGAACGCAGCGAATAGTTGTACGACCAGAGTACACACGAGAAGATTGCTGCGACTAGTACGACTAGTCGCCGCGACCAGTCGCTTCAATTTAAACTAGTTTGAATTTCTGCAACTAGTCTAAATTGCCAGATTTTGGTCAGTGCGACTAGATTTTTTTTACTGCAAATAAGTAGTTCACACGCAGGTGACCATAGTCGCATCCTGTTGCCTTACTTTTCATAAGACATCAGAAATCTAAGAACTTTTTAGGCTGATTGGGAAAAACGCACGTTTTTACTTTAGCTCATGCGTTTGTTCAGTTTACTTTCACGAAATGCTTATGCGAGGACCCGGGATTTTCCAGTTACAGTGTTACACTATTCTTTCGTTTACAGAAACATGTTGCTTATCATCGCGAAGACGTGTACGACCTCTTCCCTGGAGTCTTTGCAACCGTGGAGATGATTCCGGACAGTGTGGGAGTCTGGATGCTTCATTGTCACGTGAATGATCACATGACTGGTGGAATGGAGACGACTTACACTGTTTATGGTAAGTTTGTCAAAGTTTTACTCAGTCAACTTTCCTGAGGTGTACACATCTGTCAAGTGAGAATAATCTGCAGTCAGTCTCTTTTCCAGAGCCCGCGTTTGTGAGGAAATCCAATAGTTAAGGGAATGTGGTCTCTGGGAACAAACAAAATTATTAATTACCACTAAGCTTTCAGTGCAGTCGCTGCGGATTGTGTTTTACTACAACCACCCAGGAGCCTCCTGGACACAACCCTCCATGAACCAACAGCTTTTTTATTATCATATCACCCTGCCAATAGACCATTTTCGATATATTATTGACGACCGCGCTATTTTTCAATTTTAGCAATTCTCAAAAACAGTATTACCCGACCGTCTGCACAGTACATTTAGACAGTACAAAAGTTCACAAAAACAACTTTTTCTCCGTCTAGAATAACTATTACGACTACTGTTAAAAAATACAGTTGTTGCTTGTCAAAAAATGCCTGAGAAACTGATTTGGAAATCAAAATTGCCAAAAATACACAAACATATTTGCATACGGCCACGCGAGTGAAGTTAGAACTATAATAAAATTCAAGTCTTGTTTTGTTTACATAAAATCGCATTACAACCTATGTAATGAATGAACAAACACATAAAAATGGACAACGCAATCTTCTTTCGAAAAATTTTATTCAAATCTCCATTAGTTTATTTTGAAAAGCAAAACGCGAACCATATATTTATAGCTCATAGAGGCCGAGCTGTCTTCGATGAAAGAAATCAAAACGAGTGAATTTGAGAACGTTTCATAAACAATTCTCCAAAACTAGCGAGAACACAAAGAAAAAGTCAATCACAGATTGATATCAACATAAATTCCCATCGAAAAATGTATTTTGTTTTACCTTTAAGTCCCTCCACCGTTGGAAATTTTTTAAATCTCCGCTTCTTCAGTTCTGAAACGCGAAGTGACAAACATCTCCCCGGCGAAGCAAGATTTTATCCCTGAAAGCTCTTCTTTTTCCACTATAGCGGCCTCTGAGTATCCCTGTCTTGAGTAGCAAACCGCGAAAAAATACAGGAAAATAACGACTTTAATTTAAACGGTTTTCTCCGCTTAGTAAACACAGGAAAACATCAAAGTACCTTTCCTGCTCAGCGCGTACGGCGGCGGGCACACGGACGGACGCGCCCGCGAAACATTCCGCTAGCCATGACCATGAAAACTGACGGACATAGGTTCTATGAGTATGGGGCTGCGCAGCCGGGCCTTCGGCCCGGCGAGTGCTCCGCTATCATCAACTGTCATGCGGTGGTCAAACGATCAAAACTAGCATCAACTATCATGAAAATTTTGAACATGTTAAAAGTAAATGATAGCGCGTGATAGTTGAGGATAGTGCATGATCGTTGGTGGCCATCAATTGTCATGCTGTTTTTCAAAGCAAACACTCACTGATCATGTTTTTAAATCCACATATTTATAGATGAGTCACTGAAGCCAACCACTCATTCCAATGACCCATCAAGCACCGCGGGCTCAACTGTGTCAAGCGGCTTCATCATCTCTTTGCTGTTAGCTGTTTTTGTGACTTTAACCATGTGACTGATTGATCGACGACCAACAGAACGCATGACGCGTGACTGCGACCGACCGAACCAAGTGCCGATTGATCAAAGACCAACAGAACGCGTGACTGACCGACCGTCCGACCTACTGATCATCCGTCCGTCCGACCGACCGAGTGACTTACTGATCGAAGGCTTGAAATTCCGAAGACTGACCGACGTACCGGGTGAGTGTTCAACCGACCGACTGTCCCGACCGCCTCAATGACTGACTGACTGACCGACCGTTCTCCAGACCAAATGTTTTACCGACCATCTTACCGATAAATATTCCCCGTCCATTGGAACATCAAACCGACCGACCATAGGATTGCAAATTAGTCTCGAGTTAGTACACCGAACTCTTGCAACAAGGGAACCTTTCTGTAGAATTGTTAAATCCTTAAAAGCGTTTTTTGTAGCAATTTTTTTAAAAAATGGACAGAGTTGAAACAGTTGTAGGTTAGTGTAGCCTATCTTGTTTGCTGACGATTTATGCTTTCCTAGCAGAACAAGTTAAGAAAAAAGTGTAAAAAAATAAAACAGTTTTAAACGAAAATAAGTTAATAAAATAGATTTGTCGAATATGGGTTATCTTGATTTGATCTTGACGTTAGAAGTCAAAACTTCTGGCTAGTTTGTATTCATTGTAGTCTGTCGAGTGTGATCGTCCGAGTCTGTCGAGTATGAGCTTTTTTGTATCGCGTGATGTTCATACTTCTTTGTGGAGTGTTTGAAATAAAATACGTGATAAAAATTGCCATCACGTGGTACAGACAATGTCTCACATGATGCATCTGAAATACTCCCACAGCATACTCTGAAGGCGGGAAATATTCACGGGTGTCTGGATGTCACGGTTTACTGAGAGTATACAGCTGTTTCGAGAAAGGTTGTCGGAAAAAAGCGCAAAAGTGCACGCGACAATCCCGAAAAATAATATATGGGATATAATCAATGAATTTTAATAAATACATGAAACCCGCGATGCCTCGTCCGTACAGGGACGATCTTAGATGGCGGGCCATTGGGATAAATTAATGAGTTTTTAGGATATAGTGTGGATGACTACTCACAATACCTTTCTGGATTGTCGCGTGCACGTTTACGCTTTTTTCGACAACCTTTCTCGCAACAACTGTATGAGCGTCGCGGTCAGATGACGTCAACCACCCGTAAACCATGGACTCCCGTCCCGCGAGGATTTGATTGTCCTTCATTAACACGCGAATAGATATCTCCATACAACTGATACAATCAAATTTACTGCTGTTCGGGAAACGAGCCCGCGCTCCTCCCCCGAAAAGACTGCTGGACGCGTTAACACCGTTATTGTTAATTTCCTCCAATCAGAAGCTCGCTTGCTTAAATCGAGCAGGCGAATAAATTATTTTTTTAAGCATAATTTCAAAATGGCGGATGCCAAGGAGTTGTTTGATTTGGCGTGCGATCGTGTTGTAGAGAGATTTAAACTTGAAAATCTCAAAGTTTTACAACGGAAAGCGCTGGAAAAGCTGGTTGACGGTGAAAATCTGTACGTTGTTCAACCTACGGGATCAGTAAAGTCTCTTATTTTCCAATCCGCACCGGTGATTTTCGATATTGTGAAAGAGACGAGTTTTAAGTCCATTGCTGTCGTTATTTCGCCCCTGACTTGGCTAATGGAAGATCAAGTAAAATTCGTAAAATCACAATAGGCATTGCTGCCGAGTTTATTGGCGAAGATCAAAAGGACAAGGAAGCGAAACATGCCGTTGAAAGGGGAGACTGCGAGATCTTCTTTGGATCACCGGAGTCATTTTTGTGTTCTGATCGATGGAGGAAGATGTTGTCGAGTGAAGTCTATGAAGAGAGATTGTGCCTCATCGCTGTGAATGAAGCTCATTGTATTTCACCCTTATATACATATAGACATAATGACAAGATCTGGCGCTACATAACGTGTGTTTGACATATCCGGTGATGCATAAATTAAATTTTGAATTTACGTCACAGTCACGATCGGTGGCCCACGCGTCCAGCCGTTCTGGGAGGCTCAGAAACCGAACGCGAGAAAGCGGCGGAAATCGAGCCTAGAATCTTTCCGAAATGGCCTAAATCCCCAAGCAGACACAAGTAACACAACAAGGAAACAAGGTAAGGCATTTTTATTCCCGATTCTATTTCTAACAAAATGTTCGTTAAATTCCCATATAAACCTTCATAATTTGCGCAGGTTACGCAACAGTCGGCTTCTCACACAAAGCGCCGCTGTTACGTTACGCCTCAGTAACGTGACGCTCATGTCACAAAAACCACAAAGACACTCAATATACGGTTTCTCACACCAGGTTTCTCACATCCGGTTTCAGAAAGAAACAACAAACAAACAACTTCCTATGTGCGCTATACCACATCCGGTTTCAGAAACAAACAACTTCCTCTGATAGGAAAAAAATAAAACGGACGTGCGCTATACAACATCCGGTTACAAACAAACAAAAAACAAACAACTTCCTCTGATAGTATAAAAATAACCACATTGAGCACAAGGAATAAACTCAGACAGGACTTCACCCTGGAGGAAAGAAACAACAGCGCTCCAACAGCAACAAGAGCAAACATGTCGGCTTTGTATTCCATTGTGGTTTTAGTTTGTGTTTTCATTAGTCAGTCACGTCGGTTTTTTCGTGCCTTACTTGTCATGACACTGATCTTCAAAGAGATTGTTGTGCGGCAGTTGTTGGTAAGTAGCTTACATGTAATGATTATATAACAGCCTTAAGTCAGTAGATCGCCAACATAGAGAAAGGACCATTGATTTTTTTTCTAAAATATCAAACACCAGGGAAAGGTGCTCTCCTGTTTAATCAGTTAATATATCCACAGTTTAAAGTTAGAGTCATGTTTGAGTGTTTATTATAGCAAATGCAAATTTCTGTAAAGAAATGTGGTTCTGCGTCCATGAGGAAGTAATTAAAATATCAAAATTTGGAATCAACTGAGAAGATAAGCAAATCAGCTCAGCAGCTTCAAGCTTATTAGCGAAGTGAAGTTGTGAAATTTTATTTCAAACTTCTTGATAATTCATAAAGTTTGAACAAAGAAAGCGCGACGAAGAAATTTGGAAACCAGATCTTAATGAGCATAGATTTTGACGATTTTATTCCTTCGTTTTCTCTGCATTTTAAAATGATCAGTTGTTGAAGCTGTATCAAACACTCGAAAGAGTGCTTCATCAGGTATCCAAACACCTTGAGATGGGTTAATAATACTCGGCGGCGCCTCGATTTTTCAACTCACTTCCCTCTTGCTCGTGTTTGACGACTAATCATCATAAGTGACCACCCCTCCCCCCACAACAACTCCGGAACTTGTGACCACCTCGGCCCCCACAACAGCGCTTCCAATGTGTCCTGTGCCAAAGCAACCAGCTCTGCTGACTGGAGTGATGGGATTTGGTCTGGATGTCAACAGTCATGCTGCTTATACTATTAAAAACGACACTCCTATCTACAAGCTGATTGATTCGAGGTAAGATTATTGATTCTTTTTTCTTATTCAACTAAATTGCAACTACTTACAAATGAAAGCTAAATTACTTCATATTATTTACTTACATGTTACTACAGTACTCTTAGCCTTACGTATCGTTAGTAGTAATGTAATATACTCTTACGTTACGTTACTACTTTCCAGCTGATGGAACAATCATATGGAAAATCATATGCAACAATCATATGGAAAATCAGATGAAATTATCATATGGAAAATCAGATGAAATAATCATATGGAAAAATCATATGGAAAAATCATATGGAACAATCCTATGGAATAATCATATGGAACAATCCCATGGAACAATCATATGGAACTATGTTTTACAAAATTAAAGTGCGTTTAAATATTCACATTATCAAAACAGGACAGAATCACCAAAGCGTGACATTCTCGGAAAAAATATGAAATTTATGACGTAATGGGGTCCCCCCCCCACCGACAGAGGACAAAGTTTTTTTTATAAATGTAAATGTGTGAGTAAGATCTTTTAGTAATATTTACTTAAAAAATTTACTGCAAAGTTCAGCAAGCCAACTCTATAACGGATGAATAACCGTACGGTGCTGTGTCGATACAATCTTCGTTGGTTGATTGATAACTCTTTTGTCGTAGCCGAATTTGAATACATTTTCACAATATTCGTTAAATATTTCTTTGTTCTTTCGAGTGATCTTGTTTTCATTTACGATGGTTATATCTCTTATTTGTTTCTTTACGATTTTAATCAAACTATCGTGATTCAAAAGATTATTATTTTTATGGTTTAATGTAAATCCTTTAATAGCTGATTTTTGTTATCACCATATTTAAAACTATAAGATTTCCGCCCTGTTGAAACATTGAGTGATTGTTTCATCTGATAATTCGTCAGTTAATTCACCTAACATATCACCTGTTTTTATATTTTTCGTTCCATCATCGATGGATATGATTGAATCAATATCGAAGTATAATACTAATTCTCTTGTAAGTAGTCAAGTTTATTGTATAGCATTAATCTAGCGTAACTTGTTTTATTATATAAACACCAATGAAATACCAGGTGAGCTTTCGCGCGTAAACATCACATCTTCACACGTGAGAATAACATGTTATCTTCACACGTGAAAAGATCACCGTTCTACTTTAGGACTACAAAAAAATATTAAAGTGAAATGGTTTGATTTCATTGGTGTTTATATAATGAACAGAACATTACATGGCCGCTTGAAGATACGAAATTTCTCTTCTCGTGTTGAAAAATATTTCACGAGTGAGCGCAACCAACGAGTGAAATATTTTTCAACACGAAGAGAAATTTCGTATCTTCGCGCGGCCATGTAATATCCTCTATGTAAAGCACGCTATGTAAATGTTAGTGTTCTTTGAATCGACGATAAAATGATCTTTGAAATTGTATGTCATTTGAACCATGTCGTCGTTAATGAATTGAATATTCAAATTCGAAATAATGTCATCCAACAATATTTTGTAAAATTCCGTGGATTCAGTTACATATCTTATTTGGTTCATATTTGATCGTTGACCAAATTTACCCCAAAGACTGTTTAAACATAATTTTGAAATGCTTCGTAATCCTGGATTGTATTCGAATTTGTCAATATTAATATCTAGATTCTTTTTTATCTTATTTTTGAAAATATCTTTTTCATGCTTTGTTTTAAAAAACATATTTACTTGATTCTAATTTTTAATTTTCATGAACTTTCGAATATAACCTTTGAATAAATCATCACTTGTTTTATCAAAATGCCAGATTTCACATACCTTTAGAATTTTATAACCTGTATCTATGGCTTTGTTTACTTCATCTGTCGTCCATGTTCCTATGAAACTACGTTCCGTATCATTGCGTATACATTTATTTTTTTTTTGTTTTTTTTTTTGTTTCAGCACATGTTTTACATAACGTGAATATAAATGTTTCGTAATTTTCGGCTTTTATTCTTTGAGGTAAAACAGGATGATATAATTTTTTCGGAGCTAAGATTTTACATTTGATTAATCCATAGTATGTTTTATCGTACGTTTCAGGATTGAATATTTTTGTAGGGTTCAAAGGTTCAAGGGTTCAAGGGTTCAAAGGTTGAAACCATCTTGAAGTTGTGTTTTAGACTAGTTTTCAGGTTTTAAATTAAATTAGCAAATGCTGTAACGATGGACCTGGCTAATTAAACAAATGGTATCTTCATTTTTGGTTGTTATTATTGATTTTTTTTTTCTAATTGCTGTGTCTTTTAATTGTCATATATAGTATACCAGCTCCATGTTGTATTTTTACACTTTGTATTGTAATTTTACATTTTTCTATTAGAACTTTTTTGTATTCGAGGATATTTATTATTTGTTCAATATCATTTAATTTAAAATCTTTTACTTTTTTGAATTTTGTTGATATACCATTAGATAATTCATTATTTTGAATTACAATTCTGACTCTATCATTTTTCTTTAATTTTTTGTCAGTTTTGACTTTTGAAATCATTTCATAAAATATTTTGTAAATCTCTTTATCATCATTTAAAGGCTTTAAAATTTTTATTTTGTATTCGTTTGTGTAAGAACTGAATTTTTTATTTTGTGAATTTCGTGTTTGTATGATTTCAAACCGTTTTAAACTTGTATTTTCTGTTTGAAAAAGATTATCATCGAATTTGAAAAGATAATCACTCCTAGGTATTGGAAAAGGAACTGGTTTTTCCAACAATATTTTTTTAGTCCTTGGTGTTGGAACTGGTTTGTAATCATCTCTAAATTGTGGCGGTGGAGCTATGATGTCATTTTCGTATTGTTAAAGTGCATATGAAGTAATTTTTTATTTTGTCTTTTTGTGGAGGCTATTATGTCTTTATTTCGAAATGATAAAAGAAATTTGTCAGAAAAAAAATTTAAGGCCTCTTTCTTGCCGTCCAAAGTAGCACAATTTGCAGAAATCAGTGTCCCGGAGACTGGGAACGAGTTGTCGATATCCATTGTGTTGATGACGTAGAAAATACTTGAGATTCGTTCCTTTGTATGCTCACAGTGTGTTTCATTCCATTTCTTCAAAAGAATGTCAGACTGTGATGAAATTATGTCTTCTACAGAGTCTCTGTCAGACAGACAGAAAGTCGCCGAGGTCGAAGCCTTCTCCTTTGCCGCCACGATACTCGTGAATTGAAGTATTTTCTACGTCACAGCCTTGTAATACAATAGCTTTGGCCGCGCGCTCGATAGAGACACTTTCTGGCGGAAAATTCAAAACTTTCAAGCCGAATAAGTTTTACAATGGGAAGGATCTTTTCGATGAAACCCACAAATTTAGATAAAGAAAGTAAAGCACTATCAAACCATGGAAATTATTTTTTTTACTTCATATGCACTTTAACCATCTCTTTCACATTCCTACGTGGAGATGAAATTGGTTTGTAATCATTTTGAAATTGCGGCGGCGGAGCTATGATGTCATTTTCATATTGATTAACCATTTGTTTAACATTACTGGATGCTTTTATGCTTCTCCTCATATTAA
The DNA here is from genome assembly GCA_024195265.1 of Dendrophyllia cribrosa. Classification (NCBI taxonomy): domain Eukaryota; kingdom Metazoa; phylum Cnidaria; class Anthozoa; order Scleractinia; family Dendrophylliidae; genus Dendrophyllia; species Dendrophyllia cribrosa. Next base: position 38,421,765 of record JAJLRJ010000005.1, on the reverse strand, counting down.
CTAATTGTTGTAACTCATCAGGTGTGATTCCACTTAATAGATCACGCATTAATTGATTTCGGTTCATTTTCATTATACTATAAGTATATAATTTATTTTTTTAAATCTTTTCGCCTTTGAATAATCCCAAATGAATCTTTCAAACTATATTAAAAAATATATATATTTTTCGATTTTTGAATTTTCTAATCTTACAGCATGTATTTTCGTCTTCAGGTGCATATGTTTTGCAGCCAAACAATATGATTTGTCACAAAAATCACAATACCATTCCTTGTTGAACATATATCGAGTTTTGCTTCTTTTTATAGCAGTTTTTCTATCGGTGTCATTATGATGCTTTACCTGTCCACCTCTCAGTTTCTCTTTATTTCATTCATCACTATTAATATACTATACATATTTAAATGAATTTTTCAATGCATCATAATTTTTGTTTATTGCATTCATATAACCAAGGTATAAATCAAAGTAATCAGCTTCAAAAAGCATATAATTTGAGCGATACTTTGAACTGACAAGATGACCTTTATTATTATTATAATAATGTCTCAGTGACCGAATATTTGTTTTCACTATGTCAAGTAATGACTCCTCGGCAGTGTTCTTGATGATTGCATTATAAAATCCAAAGATTGTACGTTTTGTTTTATTGAAATCTATAATACTATATTCAAGATTTATCAAATCATTCATGTAGTCGATTTGTGCAGGTGAAAGATTCTTTGATACGATTTTTCATATATTCTATTTCATTCAATTCAAAATCAATATCTTTCTAAAATTCGTTTTTGCTCTATGAAATCAGGTTCGTCAATGATTTCAATCATATATTTAACCACTATTCACCTCAGTGGAGGTGGGTATTTACCGAGCCGCGAAGCAGCGAGGTAAATATCCACCACTACCCACCTACACTGAGGTGAATAGTTGTTTTAGTATATACTGAAACAGTGAGATAATATAACGAAAATGATGCTTTTTAACTCATTTATTCCTGTCAACGATTACAATTTTCGCGCGCAAATTGCTGGTAGGTGAATAGCACTTGCTATTCCGAGTTTCAGTGGCCAATCAGAGTGCGCTAACAATGCTAGCCACTGTTTCAGTATATACTAAATACATATATCTCCTATTTTTATATAATATATTTTTTCATTTCAATAATATCCATTTTAGTGGTTTTTAAAACATCGTATGCACTGTCATAATTGTCATTTTCTATATCATTACATATTATGTGAATAAGCTCAATCAAACTTATATTTTCATCGATTTCTTGTAGTTTCCTTGTGTACAATTTTAAAAGCTTATATTTATGCTCCATTATATCTAATACTCTATTTTTCGCAGCGATTTTAACATGAAGATCGCCTATTTCTTGCTCACATATATCAATATCATTCTGAATTTTCTTCAATGATATATATATTTTTTTTCGATGATAGATTCTTTATTCATAATATAATAATAGTTTATATATTTAAATAATAGCCAGAAACAATACATATTTTTGGTTAACAAAGTAGCGAAAACAAGCATATGAATATAGTGTTGCTTATACAGCAGTTTGCAAAAATCTTGAACCCCCCAAAATATATTATTATATCCATATATTCGGCATCGAGTTTTACGTCGTTAATATAAATGTACAACCAAAGGCCTATTGGCTAAAACAAAGAATTATTTTGTTGTGCTATACATTACAGCAAAATGGAACTCGCTGAGTAACTCGCTTGTTTGTCGATGCGAGACGAACGTGACAAAGTGCCAGTTGTGTTTTCTCTGTTGCATCCAACAGTTTCCTATTCAGTATGCGTAAGGAAACTCAAGAAGACACTACGAAAGTGTTTGACACTCTCGCGATGAATTCTACAATACCTTCAGGACGGAAACCTGCTAAAACACGTTTAAACGAACATGAAGAAGATTTATACGTCGAATACATAACGCTTGTTCAATAAAAAGAGAACACTGGACAGGGAAGGAAGAAATATAAGCGGGCCGGCCGGCCCCAACAAGCGCGAAGTCCTCTATTGAAATTAAAGGTGATGTTTTTTTGCGTTTGCCCATTTTTACAGAACTAGATTGATCTTGAAATTCCATTCTTCCAATCCAAATGGAATCATGTTATACACGGCCAATCCTACCCAGCTAGACTTCATAGTCTGCCATTTAGAAAATAGTAAAGTGAGCTGTAGCTTTTGTGCAGGAGGTGGAATCTTAAAACTCATTTCTCCAAAAGCAACTTACAGCGATGGAAACTGGCACACAGTATGTACTGTTTGTTTGTTGTTTCATTTAATAAGCTTTGATAATATATATTGTCAGAAACTTGCAAAGTTTGTCTTTTTAATAGAAGGCTGGTTTCTATATCATGACATCGATGCGAACTTTAAAAAAAAGTTCAGCGCTCATGTGGAAACTGGTCAACACAGCCATCGCTCAACTTTTTTTGCAACAATCGTAGCGATTGCAGCGATCGCAACAATCATATGAAAACTAGGTTTTATATCAGCTTTCTTAAGCAGTCTCTTGATGGCAATCTTGTATTTCTTAGGTGCGGCTTTTACGGAAAGGATTCAGTGGAACACTTTACGTGGATGACAAAAGAGTGGCCTCCGGCCAAGCTGCAGGCACACCCAGATATATGAACGGACTTCAGACGCTGTTTCTTGGTGGATTACCCAAGGGATTTGATTCCAAACGAGTTCCGGTCAGTACAGTTCAGCTGCTGTTAGTTTATTCTATTTACCGAAGCTTAGGGCCAGTTATTTAAACGAAGTTTAGCCGGTGTTTAACAAAACCGCGGTCTAAGCCAATTTCAGTTTCGCGGGGTTGAAAACAATGGCTACACTTGTAAATTACACTGGTAAAAGTTTATTGAATTGACCTCTGGTTTTCACTAGCCGTTGAAAACGGGCCCGACATAAGCATAAGCGCACGTAGTAAGGGAGGGGAGGGGAAGGGTCGGGTTTGTTTCGTGGTAATGGAGGGGAAGGGATGAGTTTGTTTTGTAGTAAGGGAGGGCATGGACGGGTTTGATTCGCAGCAAGGGAGGGGAAGGGACGGATTGTTTGGTAGTAAGGGAGGGAAAAGGACGGGTTTGTTTGGTAGTAAGGAAGGGCAAGGGAACGGTTTGTTTCGTAGTAATTGAGGGGAAGGGACAGGTTTGTTTCGTAGTAAGGGAAGGGAAGGGACGGGTTTGTTTCGTAGTAAGGAAAGGGAAGAGACGCATTTGTTTCGTAGTTAGGAGAGGGGAAGGGAAGGGTTTGTTTTGTAGTAAGGAAGGGGAAGGGACGTATTTGTTTCGTAGTAAGGGAGGGGAAGAGACGGATTTGTTTCGTAGTAAGGGAGGGACAGGGACGGGTTTGTTTCGTAGTAAGGAAGGGGAAGGGACGGGTTTGTTTTGATTAGCTGTTTGTTGAGCGAAATGCCTGTTGCTGAAGCATGTGGTTCATGTAACTGACTTTCAAGTTGGTTCAGAAGTTAGTTTCCCAGGATGTATCAGGAACGTAACAGTGAACAACGTGGACATTGGTGAGCCAACTGCTCCGTACAAGACGCAGGACTGTTACCGTGACAGCCCTGAGTCAGGAGTCAGCTTTGAAAATGGAGTGGGATACCTGAAAATTCGTGGGTGATGTGCAAGGATTTGAGAAGGCCATTGTCAAATTAATAGAAACGAGTACTGCAACTTAATGTTATTGTCAGTATTAACGCTATTCGGCCTGGGGGGGGGGGGGGGGGGGGGGGGGCACAAAGTGCCCGCGATAACTTTCAACATTCATAACTTCTTTAATATGTATTCAAACGTCATCAAACTTTGTGACGTTTCCTAAAATTTATCTGGCAACAATTTCATATGACAATGTTTTGATCACGTGACTTGATGTTTCCATGGCAACAAGATTTTGACAGTCATGTTTTTTGAAATTTGCATATTTATACCTTTGAATGAAGAAAAACAATGTTTATTGGTATAACTTTTTTATTTTTACGTCATTTAGCGTTTATTTATTGGTTTTGATTAATTTTGCGTCAATTTGGACGGTTTTTAAGAGGTTTTAAAAAATTTCAGAAATCCAAGATGGCGGATCCAAGATGGCGGCCGTATAACTAATTACCTAATAACTGCGTCATATGACGGCATCGTTCCATTGTGCGGACTGCAAAGGAGACAGTTTTGGACGTACTGTGTACCCTCTAGGTTTCATTGTCATAGCCTTAATGTTCTTGAAGTTACGAAGGGGGGGGGGGGGGGGGGGGGCTGAATAGGGTTAAAGGGACACTGTATTGGCCGATATATCGTGTTTGCATGATGGCCAAGAGCTTGCTTTAAGCTTGCTTTATTATCTTGAAAGAGGAAGGAAAATCGCCAAAAATAATGAAAGCAAAAAAATGTATAAGATAAAGAGACAAAACAACGGCTGGAAAAGTCAAAATTCCTCAAGAATTCAATTATGATTTCTTGACCGCCTGACACGAAATGAATTATCCACTCACATCCTTGCAATCCTGCACTTTATCTCCAAACTACTGCTTTTGTTTTACTCTATAGAATCTTTTTATCCAATTCCGTTGTATATTTGGTGGCATTTGGCGATATAACATGGAGATAAGATGAGCGAAACTGTGTTATTTCGTCGAAACAGAGTCACTTTAAAGCTTGAATCAGCGAAATTACTCTCATTTGCTGGAGCTTAAGGGCTGGTTCCCGCTAGCAACGGAATCGGAATGGCAAGAAAGCTACGATTTAGTGGAAATCAAACAGCGGAAGCAGAAACGGAAGACTCGCTTTCGCCTTTGCTCATCGCTTCTGACAGTTTCACATTTCTTGCTCTGAAACTGGACGTCAGGGATTAGGAATAAGCTCTGTCATTGGCTTATTCTTTCTATTCAGCTTCCGTTCGCTTGTATTCACAAGATTGTAAGAGAGGACAGCAGAAGCGGAATTGGAAGAAAAAGGAAACCTTCTGATCCTTCCGATACCGATTCCGACGAGTTTCCGATTCCGATCATGACTCCGTTTTTTAATTTTCGCTAGAATGTTATGCTCGTTACGCTTCTGACTCCGACTCTGCTTCCGATTGCGTCGCTGGTGAGAACCAACCCTAGTTTTATAGCCGCGCGCACTCATGACGCGAGTAATTTTGCGCGGCTTCAGTGAAAAAGAAAGGGTTTTTTCCTTCGATATTTTATGACGACAGCAAAGCCATAACAAAGTAAACTTAAGAAGGCTCAGTTTTTTTTCGCCGTGAGGTGTATGTTTTGAAATAAAAATTTAGCAGCGAAGACATGCTTCGATTGCTTTCGTACTTCACCAAGTTTATGAAATGTGATCAAAGTTTTATTTGTTAATGGTTTCTAAGCGACAGCGGTTACTATAGCAACACCAGCTTATTCCCCTTTGTTTTAAACAATGTCGTTTTTCTTAAAATCTAGGCAGACACTTCATAACGAAACTTTCAAATTTTGTAGTACTCATATATCACTAGCTGCAGATGAAGTTTGAAGAAAATCTATAAGACGGTTTTGGAGTAAATCAAGCACCATTTTTTGGGCATGATAGGCAAAACAGTAAGGAAGCAAAATATTTTTAAAATCCCCATAAAAAACAGCTAGCCATTAAAATAATGATTGCAAAGTAAAAGTCAATTTTCCCTGCGAAATTTTGATTTCAAAACCTACACCCCACGCGCAAAAGGTCAAGCCTTCTTAAACCCTTTCACTCTCGGAGTCAATTATGACATGTAGCCATGCAGACATGTAGTGTAGTTCTAACTTTTCAGTCTATGGATGAAATCCTATAGTGTGACCATTCAAACAAATCTTTGTGAAAGGCTAAAAAGACCTTCTCAACCAATCAGACGTAAAACCTATTGCAGCTTGCTTGCGCACGTTTTTTCGCGCTGGAAACCGGCCATTTGTGTTTGCTTCGACTTCTGATTGGCAAATTAGATTGTCTGAATCTGTTGTGATATGCTGTTTTCCCGCGCTTGGCTCTGGCTACACGTATTAGCTTCGCGTTTTAATTGGTTCATTGGATTGTTTGCGTCTGTTGTGATTGGCCAGAGCGATTGGTTTTGGTTTTACGACGCTCAATTGAATACCGCTTTGTTGTATTATTTCAGCAAAGGCATACACTGTGGGTCAAACTGAGGAAATCTCACTGGAAATAAAACCAACATCACACACTGGACTTCTGTTGTCGACGCAAAATGCAAAAGGAAACTACCTGGTCTTAGAGATGAAACTTGGAAATGTTAGTAATAATTTAGTGTACAAAAGAACTGTTATGAATAATGTCTATTTTCACCTTTAAATTTCCCGCGCGCCGCCATTTTAATTTTTTTAAGACGTCATAAGGTTGCGGCCATTGTTAAGAATCAACGTTCTTTTGTATGCAGCAGTAAGACAACCATATGCACAGGGAGCAGAGGAGCCAAATTTGACCTAATACGCGTTCGATCTTTGAGCTTTATACGCGCGCTGTGTCTTGCGTTATTCGATCTGTTGTTTTCGAGTTTTTCCTCCAGCGGGACCCCAAGCGTAATCGGCGCTTTCCGGAAAGCGTAAGCTTTCCGAGCGAGGCACGAAGTGCCGAGAAGAAAAAGAGACAAGGGAAGAAACATAGTACCACGTGATTCGTTGGATGTGGACCGCAACATACTAGTGACGGAAGTAAAAACTCCGAAAGTGACATGCCGTCAATAAAACGGAAGTTACGCCAACCGTTCAAAATTCAAAACAACACGGCAGCTGATCGGAGCGGAGGGAGATTTAAAATGAAACGTGTTGCGAATGAGGAAAATCTTATAATGTCGTCTAGTGAAGCTGATTGCACGCGAAGAAACTCAGAACGTATACAGTGCTAGTCGCAGGTAATATTTTTCTTTAATAAGTGTCAACGCAAAGACGTGGCCCTGAATTCATCTATAGCTTAGCCTAAACAATCGTATGGGTTTTAACAGAAGTTTAAATCAGCTTGACATTAAAAGCTTAGACGGACCACAAGAGGCGTGAAAACTTCTCACCTTGCATCAGACATGCCTTGATTCCACAAGGATTCGAATTCCACCACGTCCTTACATTTTATCGAGCTTGCCTGTTCCTTCGCAGACCTTTACAATATTTACATCATACAAAATATTCACCTAGCGGACAAAAACAATCACCGAATGGCACTGATCGAAGATATTCCGGAAAAGATGGCATGTTTTCGTAGAAAAGACGCTAACGTTCAGATGAATAAACTTATGCCAAAGGCTTCCGGTCATGCGCACACCTCTCGTGTGACGTATTTCCGTCACCAGTATGTTGCGGTCCACATCCTACGAAAGTCAACTTTGAACGCCATAAAGACCGATCACCGAAAGAACTGTTTAATGGATCACTTCATCGAAATTGTTGAAAAGCTGCCCAGAGACTGTCCATATAAAGCTACATGCCGAAAATCAGAACTTTTTATTGAATCAAAAGCGAGTAATCGGGGATCAAAAATTAGGCTCAAATCTGTTTCCTCCCTTGTCTCTCTTATTGCTGCGTAACGATTTTGTGGCGCCCACAGTCAGCAATCTGCGGTTACCCAACGGAAAGCTCCGATTACGCCTGGGGTCCCGCTGGGGCGAAAAACAGACTCGTAAACAACAGATCGAAGATCGAACGCATAAAGGTCAAATTTGGCTCCTCTGCTCCCTGTGCCATATGATCATAAATATTCAAAATGGCGGCGCGCGGGAAAAGCGAAACAAGACGATATTCATAGTCGGTGAAGCAAATCGTGCAGAAGAAGGGAGGGTACGAACGTTTTTATTCACGAGTTGGCTCATGGGAGCTTTTTATTGATACGTTCTGAACACAAGTCGAAGTACAAGGTCCTGGTGCTTGCGGCCATTACAGCTTGTAACTTTGAGGTGCGTTTAATTTACTTTTTGTTTGTTGCAGAGGATCCTCTTCAGAACTGTGATGGAAAGTGGCACACAATCAAAGTCTGGAAAGATAATAATGTTGTGCGGATACAAGTGGATGATAACCCTGTGATTGAGGGAGAGAGGAAAGGGGCCCAGACCAGCGCTGATATCTACGATCCGCTGTATGTTGAAGGAGCGCCAGGTAGTACTGGAGATAATGATAAAAATATTATTATGTTTAGTTTAAGGTCTGTTTATGCTTGTTTTCCACTAGCGACGTAAGTGATGTAATCGAAATCGCAAGAACCTTATGATCTAGTGGAAATCGAAACGACGTAAGCGGATAATAAGCGACGGAAGCAGAAGCGGAGTAGGAAGAAAAAGGAAATCTTCTGATCCTTCCGATTCCGTTAAGCTTCCAAATCCGATTGCGACTCCGTTTTTTTTTTTTTCAATTTACACTAGAACGTAAAGCTCCTTACGCTTCCAACTCCGACTCCGCTTCCGATTACGTCGCTATTGGGAACCAGCCCTTACACATACGATCTAGTTAATTCCTGCGCGCCAGCTCGAGCGCAACAAAAGATTATTAAAAAGCGTGACAAAAATGTCACATAAAATTGCTTGTATAAACTAGCAGGATGTATCATTGCTTTTTATTATATATCACAAAATTGACAGTAGGAACCGTAATCCTCGATTATGACTCCTGTTGATAGTTACTCATGTAACTTACTCAAGTACAAAATGTTAAGATAGTGAACCACACAGTCCATTACTAGAGCGATTTTCAATGGAGTGTCGAAAGTAAATTCGCGATTGCTTTGGTTTAGCATTGCTTCACATTGTGATTGTCTAAAAACTCTCGTGCCACTTTCTCAATCAATCAGACGTTTTCCCGCGCTTGGTGGCGGCCGTTCACTGCTGGTTTAGCATTGCTTCACCTTGTGATTGTCTAAAAACTCTCGTGCCACTTTCTCAATCAATCAGACGTTTTCCCGCGCTTGGTGGCGGCTGCTTGTATTTACTTCGACTTCTGATTGGTGTATCAGAGTCTGTTGTAATTGGCCAGATTGATTACTTTGATTTTACGATCCTCAATTGAGAACCACTCTAATACATAGAGGTGGGGTGGGTTTATATGTAAAGTAATTTTGTTTGTTTATTCAAATTTGCCATAAAACAATAAATATATGCCGGTTTTGCATTGCTACGCTTTGTGATTGGCTAAAAAATCTCGCGCCACCTTCACAACCAATCAATTGTCTGGTGACCCTTAAATTTTAAGGAGATAGTGCTTTAATGCCGGTTGTTGTAAAGAAAAGTTTCTGGCGTGGTGGAGACTCCATAATTGTTTATTGTGTTTGTTTACTCGTATACAACACTTTTAAAGGGGCAACGTCGCCTATATTAAGATCCAGAGAACGTATTTCTATCAAAAGAAATCTAAAAATACTGTAGTGGTCAAATATTGTAAACAATTTTTTAGTGCAATGAAACTGTTATTAATTGCCTTTGCCTGCGGAAGGCATTGTTAATGTTCACTGAAAGTCTTGTTTTGTTCTGCAGATGGCGAGAAGGCTTAGGGCGTTACAGTCACTAAAAGTTACACAGGGTGCATGCGTAACCTGTTGTCCAAGGTTCCTGATCAGAAACCCAAGAAGCTTCCTCTCGCCAAACCTCTTATGATGACTGGAAATTTGTACCTTAGGGTGTCCTTACACTTTGCAACTGCTATTTTAGCCTTTGAACAGGTTCCGCTTAGATCACAAGCTACTGCTGTTTTGTCAGAAGACGAATGCTTTACACTGTAACAGTAAACGATTTTACAGTTCTAAAGTAAAGTAAATTTTGTAATTAAATTCAGTGTTGACTATCCAACTTGTCTTTTTCTCGTGTTTTTTTTTTTTTTTCGTTTTTGGTGACTCGAGATCACGTTAAGCACGAGGTAGTATTCGTGCGCTTGGGTGTCCCAAGCTCTCCAATAGGCCTTTATCACGCCCCGCCATTTTGTATAAAAACAAAAGATTAACGCCGTCAAGCGTCGCAGTGAAAAAGTTGAAAACGAGAAACAAGTATTTTATTCTCCGGGGAGTCAACATGACCGCTGCGTGATAAAGGCCTATGACCCTGGCCTTTGCAACCATACAATCACGTGTTTACCTATAAAACTGTTACACATTAGCTGGTAAGTGCTAACAGAAAAAGATCTATTTTCCGGGTGAGGTCGTTCATGGAGCCACTGTAAACCAATCGCAAGAAGACCTGCAATGGTTCGCCTTCGCTCTTGTATTCCATCTATTTCCTTTTACATTAAGTTCTTGGGAGGTTGGCATTGCTTCGTCGAGCACTTTAGTCGCTGAAGATAAACAAGTGTCATGTTTTTCACTTTCGACCTACAATATTTTCGGTTTGCTTTCAACTTACACAATTGGGGGCTTGCACACGATCATGACGTCATAAAAAATAAAAAATCTACACTATACATTTCCACAAAGCTGTTTCTAACATGGTATTTTATTATGGGTACCAGTGTTACAATCCTTCAGAAAACGTTTCAGGTTTTAACGATGTTTTGCTTCCGAATTTTAAATAATATTTTAAATGTGTCACTCAATTCGTCACGCTATTCATAAGCTGTGAAAAACAAAATTGAACCAGTTGAAATTTAATTTTTGCGTTATAGATGCTTATAAGACGATTTAATGGAAATTATAGTAAATCCAATATTTTGTGAGGAGATTTTGGGTGTAATTAAGATTTTGAAGTTTTGGCCGCCATGTCACTCTGGGGCAGCAAGATGGCCGCTCCATACATTTCTCAACCTCGTTCCCAGGGCTTTTCCCTTCGCCCCTCTCTCGAAGGGAAAAGCCCTGGGAACGAGGTTGTACATTTCTTACTACTACTACTACTACTACTACTACTAATAATAATAATAATAATAATAATAATAATAATAACAATAAAGGTTGTTTATAGTGGACGAGCACTTAGCTATCAAGCTAATTCACAGGCACGCCACTCAAATACAGAAACAAATATTACAAATAGAACATAACATTTAAAAATCCCAACTGGCAGGAGACAAACCAGTTGGCTATTTGAAAATGTTTAATACTCGTTCGCCCATAACTCTTGAACGAAATGCTCTTGCGTTTCAAAATTTGGCCCAGATGTGTAGTTTTAAACTCTCTGCAATTTCATAAACATTTTGGAATCTAAATCTACTTTTTACATGTAATGCTTCTGAATTTTGATATGATTTAGGTGAAAACACCTAAATGAGCAAAGAAAAATACATAGCTCCGTGGCTTTATGTAATGATTCTAACGATTCTCTAGCAGTTTAAGGCCTGAGTTTAAAGTCTGGTTCCGAAAATATAGTTGGATGAATACATCAACCTATGGACAACATGTTTTTTTAAATAAAATGTACTGGAACTTTATTTTCAAGTGATGTTTCTTTTGTGCTACAAGATTTCATCTAATCGTGAAACTCTAAAACAATGGCCAAGAAAGGCTTCTAATTTTACATGTTTCCCACATAGAATTTTGGTTGCATTAATACTCAGAATCGTCTTCACTAAAAGGGAATCAAAAAATATTTTTTAGTTAGCTTTGTTATCAGTAAAAGATTTGGTTATTTATCAATTAGTGACCAATAGAGAAACAATGCACTACTTGGTTAAGTTATGGTAGATTTTCATGTTTTAGCCAATGAGGTGGACGGTTTCAACAATATCACAATTAACACCTTTCTGGCTGTGCATTCCTTGCCGTTAGGTTGGCTAGTTCTTACTAGGACCATTACTTAAAATCTTTCCATGAAGCACGATCTTTTTACACGCGTACATATTAACTAATATATATAGATAGGCCAAGCCTAATAGCGTCGCACTTTGAACAAGCTTAACTAAGGTGAAACTTAACTAAGGTGAAAGGTTGGAAGCACAAGAATTAATATTGACGAAAGGGCTATTTTGAATTTTAGCTATTCTCAAAAACAGTATTACCCGACCGTCTGCACAGTACATTTAGACCGTACAAAAGTTCACAAAAACAACTTTTTTCTGTCTAGAATAACTAGTACGACTACTTTCCGAATAAAATACAGTTTTTGTTTGTCAAAAATTGCCCGAGAAACTGATTTGGAAATCAAAATTGCAAAAATACGCAAACATATTTGCATAAGGCGACGCGAGTGAAGACAGAAAATCTAAGTCTTGTTTTGTTTACATAAAATCGATTTTTAATCTATGTAATGAATGAACAAAGACATAAAAACGGACAATACAATCTTCTTTCGAAAAATTTATTCAAATCTCCATTAATTTATGTTTAAAAGCAGAACACGTACCATTTATAGCGCATCAAGGCAGAGCTGTCCTCGTTGAAATTCAAGATAACAACACGACTTAATTTGAACGTTTCATAAACATGTCTCCAAAACTTAAGAGAACACAGTCAAAGGAAAAGTCAATCAAAAATTGATATCAACATAAATTCCCATCGAAAAATGTGATTTATTTTACCTTTAAAGCACTGGACTGCTTGGAAATTCGTTAAAACTCCGCTTCTTCGGTTCTGAAATCCGTAATAAAAACAAGGCATCTCCCCGCATTGCTCCTGCATTGATAATATGAAGTTCCTCGAAGCAAGATTTTATCCCTGAAAGGTCTTCTTTTTTTCACTAAAGCGGCTTCTGAGTATTCCTTAATTAGTATCCCTGTCTTGAGTAGCAAACCGCGAAAAAATGCAGGGAAATAACGATTTTACTGCTCCGCCTAACACTGCGAAAGATCCAACTTTTTTAAAACTTTAAAAAGTGTTTACCGAGCTGACGGCTGTGTAGCCGCGCATGTGGCGTTATACGCGCATGCGAGGTAGCCGTGCGCGACACACATGTTGCAGACACGCGCCCGCGAAACATTCCGCTAGCCATGACCATGAAAAATGACGGGCTAGGTTCTATGAGTATGGGGCTGCGCAGCCGGGCCTTCGGCCCGGCGAGTGCTCCGCTATTATACTTCAACACATTGATACACTGCCCAAATATGGTCAAAAAGTTATCGATATACATTATGTCTACATGACGTATAACCAGCGATGGCGATAAATTTCGCATTTTGAAGGAAAGTGAAAATGACTGCTGCCTGCAATTTCGTGTTTTTGGGCGAAAAAGTGCGTGAACTATTAGTTAAAAAAGGGAAAAGAAAGAAAAAAGAGAAGAAAAGAAAAGAGAAAAAATATTGTTCACATGATTGGACAAAAAAGGCGCGAAATTCTCGCGTTGTCGCGATCGCAGTGTTGTTTCTTGGCGTAGCTGAATGAAAACTGGTTCAAAGTTTAACCGCTCGACAAGGAAAGGAGCACAATTTTCGTAAAATTCCTTTGGTAATCACCTCTGGAATATGGTATAGACTTGATGCTTCCTCTGAAAAGTTTCTTATCTCGTCATTACGGCTGTAGGAGCTAAAAAACGAGCAAGCTTATCAACAACATTGTAAACAGCTTGTAAACAGCTTGTAAACAGCTTGTAAACAGCTCGTACTTCGATGTTTGAAAATTTGGTGCTGATGGAAGGGAATAATATAAAAAGCCAAATCAACTACAGGTACGATGTTTTAACCGTTTCTTGTATCCTTTAATAGCTGTGAATTTTTGTAAGATATAAGCTTACTGTCCACGCTGCAGTTCTTTCCGTAGCCGTGTGTTTGTTCAATTTGTTTGGATTCTGAATTGAACTTTTTTTAGATACGAAACACTTGCAACTAAGACATTCTATGCCATTTTACTGTGTTTTAATTCTTGTAGTCGCTACTCTGTCCCGTTCTTTGAGTAGACGAAAGCTCTTCGTAGAATTAACTCTCAACTGATTGTGTACGCTAAATTAATTTTAGCTTGGCAAAAGTTTCGGAATTCGCTGCGTGTTGTTTAAGAAATGGTGCGAGGTAAAATATTGTTGTTAGCCTTTTTACTTAATGAAAGGTTGTATATCTCAATGATTTTTTTCTCGAAACTGTGATTTGTTATCAATGTGTTGAATTATAAAACAGTTATAGTGTTCAAGCTTGCGCAATATTGACGAAGGCGCCACTTTCATTCATGATGTGTGATGTTGCAAGTTTCGCGCGATAAAACATATGTAAGCTTTTTTTTTTTTTTAATAAAAGGCTTGTCGGCGATCTTTTTTCTTCAAACAGTGCTTTGTTATCAATGTGTTGAATTATAAAACTATTATAGCGCTCAAGCTTGCGTGATATCGCCTAATTTTAGCCGACTCGGCCTACGGCCTCGTCGGCTAAGTATTAGGCGATATCACGCGCGCTTTCGCACTATAATAGTTAAATGGTGGAGTAGAAATCATGGACAATTTTTTTGTCTTTATTAGCCAAACTGTCAGTACGTGGTTAAATCATTTGTGCCATTATAATTCCTCCTATAAATCTCAGGATCGTTTTTAGAGAACGTGCATCCCTAAAGCTTTTACCATTGCACAAAATCATGAGGGGACCTCTTTTCTAAAAGCCTTTGAGGTCTTCTCACCACTCACTATTTTGATCCTTTTAATTATATAACGTATATTACGTAATAAGAATTGTGTTGTAATTATGGGATCGTGCTATACTGTAATATTATAGAATCATAACGTATCTCAATCTGCAATGCTACGTATGAAGTGTGGTGGTATGTAAATAAATAAAATAAATAAATGTTGTCAATCGAAAGTTCGCAGTTTACGCTTGTGTCCGTAACGTTCCGGCCATTTGGATGACAACTATGAGCATACCCTTCCGAAGTTTGCGCTGTCTAGTTCCAAACACCCTATAAAAAGGTACCAGACTCTTGATTCATGGGCGTGACTAAGAGGTACCAATTCTAAAACAACACATGAAATACCACTTTGACAATTTGGATAAATAAGACAACAATAAAAACCAGTTGCCTGACATACAGTTCTTGTCATATTTTTCCGCTCAATACCCTAAAAGGTATACAGTCAACTCTCTCCAAGACGGACACCGTCGGGACTGGCCCCAACTGTCCGTCTAAGAGAGGTGTCCGGCTTATAGAGAGTCGAGGAAACGTGACACCAGTAATAAAGATAATAAAGCTGAACCTATGCCCAATACTTTTGTAAATTAGAGTAGTGTCATAGAGGGTCACCAGGTTATAGAGCGTTTTCACTCAGTCCCGTGGGACTCAAATGACAAAGGCCATGGCAGCCATGTTGGTGTTCCTAACAAAGGAAGTTAATTAAAATTATTTTTACGGGAACACCAATATGGCGGCTATGACGTCAAATGAAAACGCTCTATTAGCTTTTCTATTTAGAGCAACCCTCTTTAAATAAAGACTTTATTAGTATTATTATTGTTATTGATGAATGCACGTTCGTTTCAAGTCTGTTTAAGGTGGCTCCAAGTAGTTTTTTTTGGGTCACACGTACACTTCCCTTTTTGAATGCGCTTATACATAATCTTACTTTAGCTCAATAAATCTGAATTTGATACCAGATGTTAAGCTTGGATGAAAGTTTTGGATGATGCTCTTTTTATGCTAATCAGCGTTTCCATAGCAACGGTAAACAAATATGGCGAAAAACAGTTTTGCCAAAATATCTTTCGGTTTTGGAGCTACCCACGACAAGCGAATAAATGCGCTATAATCTACACAGTGTAGCACACTAAATGGGAAAATTTCAAACAAATTAAACTGTGTGATTTTGAATAATTCGCTAAAACATTTTTAACACGTGCTTTTTATGTTTGAAATAGAAGCAGTCAAAACATTCCATAGGTCTTACAAATTATCATTAAATTACAAAAGAAAGTTTCCTCAGACTAAAATTATTACTCCCTGCGAATAGCTCTGACTAATTCCTCGGCAATAAAGAGATCGAGCTTTTCATTCAAATGCAGTTTAAAAAGAGCGAATACGTCAAGCAAAACTGCGTTGGAATGAAAAGCTCGATCTCTTTATTGCCGAGGAGTTAGTCAGAGCTATTAGCAGGGAGTAAAAAAATTTAAGTCTGAGGAAACCTTCTGTGATAATTTAATGATAATTTGTGAGACCTATGAAATGTTTTGACCGCTTATATTACATTTCAAACATGAAAAAATACGTGTTAAAAATGTTTCAGCGATTTATTCAAAATCGAACAGTCTAATTTGTTTGAAATTTTTTCATTTAGCGTGCTAGACTGTGTAGATAATTGACTGTACCGCGATCATTCTAACGGTGGTCATTTTAGATTTTAGTACCCTAAGCGGTACCAATCTAAAAATTCTGATTCCTAAAAGGTACGACGAGCACCCTTGTCATTTGTATATGGGGGTTCCCGCCCCAGGGGGGGGGGGGGGTTAAGTGCTGGATTTTAGACAAAAAAATCAGTGATAATAGACGGCCAGTTTCATGCGTTATGACGCATTTCACGCGCACAGACACCCCAACACATGGTCAGAAATCGTCCATTTGTTCTGTTCATAGTATATGATGGCTTACTTTAACAAACGAAACAACATAGCCATTAATTAAAAGGTAAAGAGGTATTTTTCGGTAAATTTGGATGGAAAAGGGGGTGGGTGGGGCGGGAGGGGGGGGGGGGGGCATTGTGTTTCACGGAGACATTTCATAAAAGTTTAGCAGCTCTCTCCCCCTCCTTTTGTAGTAAAAAGCGGCTGGGAGCGAGGAAATGCGGCTGTATTCGTACATATATAGATAGCCTATTTAAAACAAGTCTTGTGAGACCATGTTAAGTTGAGTACGTGTTTATTAGGATAGTCAAAGGTATCTACGATTACAGCTTTAAAATATAAAGCTAAAAAGTTTGGCGAGAAATTATTTCCATCTTTTCCTGTTTCCCTTCCTTTAAAAGGTGGGAACAAAAACGAAAAAATGGCGAGAACAAAACCACGAGCTTTTAAAGCTGTGTACTACGTTTTTTCTAAATATTATCTACATGGAAACATGTTTTTCTGGATAATTGCTTCCAACTGTTGAATATTTCTTTAAAAATAAATTCTTATTTGAATTGCAAATAGCGAATTAATTAACTATTCAATGTTCATTTTTTTTTCTTCGCACCTTCGCCACGACGAAAGCGAAGGAAACTGAAGGAGTTATTTTCATCCTGACAAAACTGTAGGTTGTAAACGAAACTTTAATAACTTTAATGTTGTTCGAGATGAGGAACAAAGTTATCTGCCCCAAAATACAGACCAAGTTTCTGAAGCGAGCATTTGTCAACACGTGGATGAATGACGATAACTTTGAAACGTATTCTACAAGGATGTTGTTTAGGTAAGAAAAATATTATATAGATTTCTCGCAGCATTTATTGAGGGTTGTTATATGAAGCAATGGCTTAATATATAAACGGTCGGATGGTTCAACTCACACTCGACGCAAACAAGAGTCTACACTGTACTTTGCCAGTCGGCAACTAACATTTCAGCCGCTGTAACTGCGTAATGCAACCGTTGTATACATATATATGGTTCAAGATACACATAGACTGACGCGATATACAGCAATTTTATTCTGGTCAATTTACACTGGACGCTGATAAGCTTAATTAGTCCGCAAATAAAATTTCAGCTTCCATTTTTGTCAATTGCCTCTAATCGACTCGCGTACATCAAATAATTAGCGGCAGGGGTAATTTGGCGAATGCCAAACACCGAACATTGTTCTCGCCCACAACAGTAATTTGCCAACAACCAATTTGCATCAGTGCATAACCTTAAATACGGTAGGACTGATTTACAGAATATTTAGGGTTAAGCACTGATTTAAATTGGTTAGCTTTCATTTACAATAATTAGTGTATATGGTTTGAGATACACACAAACCGGGCTGACGCGATATACAGCAATTTTGTTACACGGTATTTGATGTGTCGGCTAATGTAAAAGAAAAGGCAAAATAAATCGCAGTTTGTAATTTATAATTTTACTTTTAGCAAACGGCTTTTAAACATTTTAAGTCATTTTTTTTGTGCGGCTTTAGCCCACTGGGTTAGCACGAGCGTTGTTGTTGTTGTTGTTGTTGTTTTTAAATAGTTTAATGCCTATTTCCTTTTGTATCGTTCCTTTAGGTAGCATGTCAGCGCAAGTTTGATTTAGAAAGAGTGAGTTCTGAACATCAAGACTCTACGGTCTTTCACCTTGTGATTCTTTACGCACACGTTTCCTGAGGTACGTATTTATTATAAGGATAATCGCTTTTTCCCGATACATGCTTCAAACACTACATGCTTTTGGAACAGCAAAAGTGCAAAGCTGTTCTTGTGTGCCAATTACACGGACAAGTAAGGAGCGGGAGCTTGGTACCCACTAGCGACATAACGATCTTAATCATAAGCGCCGTTATGTCGCGCAGGGCTTATGTTTCAGAGAAAATAATCGAGACCTTACAAAAAAGAGAAGTATTCACAATAACAATAATTCATCTCTTTTTCCATCGATCTCCAGGTAAATGCCAGACGCGGAAAGGAAGAATATGGCAGAAACCATCAACTTCATCATTTGTGACCCTCCACGGGATTTCAGGGAATAAGGTGAACGCACGCACACGGCACGATATAACACGCTCGCACGATTCTGACACGACACGCTTAACGTGCGGATATGCAAGTAAAAACAATAGCGTGTTTGTGGCCTTTGTTGGTTTTGGTTAACACGGTAGAGCTTTGTTTCTTTAACACGCAATACTCCTTTGTTTTCTTAACACGCCAAGTTCCTTTGTTTCTTTAGCACGATAGAACATAACACGCTAGATTACCTTGTACAAAGGAAGCTTACTTGGTTACTTGCTTTGATTAGCTTCTTACATTGTTCGGATGTTTTGAGTAAAATCTACACGGAAAGCAGACTAAAGGGAAATAAAATCTGTTTGCCTCTTTGAAACATAAATAAACAGAGAAAATAACACGGCCTCTTGGATTTTTCACAAGCGATCGAGCACGATGTTTCGATCGATGTTCATTGGTGCTTTGCGCGCATTCTCTTGATTTTGGTTTCCATAGTTACGTCCATTGTCTCTTTGTACTCCAAACGTTTACACACGCAAAGAATTACTCCATAATAATATTCGTAATCTATCGGCCAACATCATAGTTAAAAGCTTACCATGCAATCTCAAAATCAGGAATTTTCATACTTTCTTATGGGCGAAAATAATTTAGAATCCGTAGTAGAAGATTATTTTAACGCCAGACCGGTTGACGAACAGGATGATCAAGATGACGACGACTACAGTTCTGACTACAGCAGCGGTAAAGAAACCGATCATGACGATCAGGAGGTTGATATTGAGTTTGAGTTCGAGTTTTCGGAGTTTGACACATCTGAACGATCGAAAGTGGAGGTTTTTGTGGGTAAAACATGTGGATGTACTCACGGTGATAAAGGAACTTCATGCAGCTCTACTATTCGACTTGAGGACATCATCGATTGCAGAAACAACTGTGCTGAACTTTCCTCAACTGAACTCGATCTGGTAATCCTAGGGATGATTCAAAGCGCCATAAACTGCGACGAGGTCAGCAACTCAGGAAGAGCAGAGAAAAAGCGGCAGCGTACCAGAATGCCTTTCTATTTTCACGGCCACCGAATATGTCTGAAAACTTTTCTGTTCATGCATCGTCTCCACAAGACCAGATTTTACAGTCTTGTCAAACATTACAGAAAGAATGGATTATCGCTTCGAACTCACGGCAACAAGAAACGTCTACCTAGCTCCGCCTTCAGTGCTGAAACCATTGAACGTGTCGTTAAGTTCATAATGAATGTCGCCGAAGAGCAAGCCCTTCTACTTCCCGGTCGTGTTCCTGGCTTCAAAAGAATCGACGTGAAATTGCTGCCAAGTTCCATGACAAAGTCCCGACTTTGGAAAACTTACCAAGATGCGTGTGCTGCTGATGGCCGAGTAGCAACGTACGACTGGATGTCATACCTTGAGACATTTTTTAAGAAGATTCCCCAGTTAAAAACTTACCAACACTTCCGCTTTGACAAAGATTTTCCTGGAACGGTGTTTTGCAAACAGTACTGGTCATCTGAGGAAAAAGCCCTGAACATTCTTAAAAGTGAAAGGAATATACCACAACCGGGACGTTTACCACCAGTAATTACCCCAAAAGGGATCAGTCGTGAAAGGGCTGACTACCTTTTCAAAGAAATTAGGGAGTTCTGCCGTCCAGGAACAGAAGATTTTGTTGCCCCTGATGTTCAATAGACGATTTGTCAATATTGTAACTCAGATTTAATTTATACATATGAATACACTTTTTTGAAGTAAAAATCCTTAGCTTTCGTTTCGCTATTAAATGTAAATATTTTTCACAAATACTATGTTTGAAAACAGAAATAGCTTTTGAGGTGTTAAATTTCATTAAAATAACAAGAGTTGCGCGCTAGCAATGTCAGATTGCAATTTTTTTTTTCGTTCGATAATATAGGCGTGCGAACTTTCGAAACGACGAGGTTTGTTTACTCGGCGTTTGAGGCAATTCTTGCATGAAATTTACAAACTCGTCATTCTTGGAAGTTTTAACAATAATATCAGGGAATCCTGGGATTAAAAATCGGTTATGAATGAATGTTTTCCTTAAAATGCTCAGTGTGACAGCTGCCAAAATTCAGGCCGTGCTGTGAGCTCGTTCACTTTTTTTTGCTTGAGCCGCGCATCCGTCCAAGTGCGCAGATTCCTCTGTATGGAG
Organism: Dendrophyllia cribrosa; assembly: GCA_024195265.1. Classification (NCBI taxonomy): domain Eukaryota; kingdom Metazoa; phylum Cnidaria; class Anthozoa; order Scleractinia; family Dendrophylliidae; genus Dendrophyllia; species Dendrophyllia cribrosa. The sequence goes on along the minus strand of JAJLRJ010000005.1, from coordinate 38,401,129 downwards.
ACACATTAAAATGAATTGTATTTTTTTTCTTGATCGCGCGAGCAGTGTCAGATAGCAAGGTATTTTTTTCGTTCGACAATGAAAATGAATTGTAATCGTGATTGAGAGCAGTGAACAAAAGTTGTTCTCACAAGTCTTAATTTAAAAAAAAAAAACACCTTTACCGCAAAGGTGAGCATTTTTTGCCGTCAGTAGTCAGAATAACTTTTAAAAAGTTATCCTGGGACAAAACTAATCGCATTCTGGATCGCGCAAGCAGTGTCAGATAAGCAAGATTCAGAGTCTGTTCACAGACGTTTATTTTTTCGCGAGATACTGGGCGATGGCGGGCGCGAAGCGCGAGAAAAAATACGCATGTGGACTTCTTTGGGGAAAATAGGCTTTTTTGGTTGAATTTTTTTCGGGTGCTCTGCACTCGTTATCACACTCCGTGCTCTAGCGCGCGCTTCGTGCCTGCTATCGCCCAGTATCAAAATCAACGTCTGTGAACAGACTGGAGTAATCAGCGCGCGCAGTCATTATTATTATTATACAACTGTATGGAGTCACCTTAAAATAAACTGTAATTTTTTTTGTTCATCGCACGAGCACTGTTAGATAGCAAGGGTTTTTTCGTTTGACAATGAAAATGAATTTTAATCTTGATTGAGAGCAGTGAACAAAAGTTGTTCTCACAATAAAGTCTTGATTAAAAAAAAAAACACCGTCACCGCAAAGGTGAGAATTTTTCCCGCTAGTAGTCAAAACCACTTCTAAAAAGTTATCCTGGGACAAAATGAATTGCAATCTTGATCGCGCGAGCAGTGTCAGATAAGCAATTTATTTTTTGCTCGATAATGAAAGCGCGACATTCAGAAATTATCCTAAGATAAAATGAACTGCAATCTGTTGTTTTCTTGATCGTGCGAGCAGTTTCAGTTTTTTTTTTTCGTTCGACAATGAAAGCGCGGCATTCAGGACAAAATGAATTGTAATCTTTGTTCGATACAAACAAAAGTTGTTTTCTAGTTGAAGTCTTAATTAAAAACCGCTGTTACCGCAAAGGTGAGAATTTTTTTTCTCCGCCTACAAACAAATCCATTGTCTTAAGTTATTTTTAATTGGCTATTTACACGATCTTTAGCTATTTAAGTAGCGCTGCTAAATGCTGTCCTGCCATTATCTACAAATTACCCGATAACAGGATCATGGCTCTTCGAAATCTTACGAAAGTTCCTAAATTGTGCCTAGTCTATTTTAGTTCAGATAAAACCACTAGTATTGTGGAGACCAAAAGGTTGAGAGATAAGGAAACGCAAAATCAATTTACTGATCTCCAGCCGCCAAAGTTTACAACTGTCACTCTCAGACACAGCGGCAAAGTACTGGAAGCAATGGTCATCGCATCACATGGTAAGTTTCTTAATTGAGGTTGATGTGTTATGAAATTAGATTTACCTACTGTCAGTGATTGAACGACTGAAAGTAACATTTTATTTGATTTTGTTCCAGATGATGTGGCAAATCTCAACGATCAAGAGAAGCTGTTCGTAGAAGATCCTGAAAACGCTCACATGTTTGATGTGGAAGTGGAACAAAGTGGAACAAAACGGACAACAGAAGGTTCACCCATGGCCAGCTTGGCCAAAAAGAAAAAAACGGATGATGCGGGGAAAGATGAGGTGGGTTATCTAGTGTGGATATACATGTAGCTTTGATCAATTTGATTACAAACTGTTGCAACCAACAAGTTATTTCACTTTGTTTAGCCCACGAGTCGTTTCGCCTACGTCCAGTTCGCTAACGTCTTAGGTCAGTTCGCTAACGTATATCTGACGTATATAGAAGTAAAGACTCTATCATTCTTTCATTATTTTCGAGATCGAGAAAACGGAGAGAAGACATTTAATAGTGGTAGAATAATAGGCTTCATAGCCACTTTATGGAATTTGTAGAATAACACGCTAGTAGAAAGTTTGTATTAGTAATAAATATCGATGTTGATAATTTAATACTCGATTCTTACCTTGTCTTATTCGTAAACTGCGAAACTCTGTCTACTCATTTCAAATTGAATTAAATGTTGAAATAACAAGAAAGAACAACGCTAACCCAGGATTTGCGTCCAGTTAAACAACTTAACAATTGAAACTTAACAATTGAAATTTTTCCAAAGTTTTCCGTTTCCTTCAGTTTCGACTTAACTTGTCTGAACGTCTGTCTTGTTTTTAGCCGTTTACAGTAAAATCGCCCAGATTTCTATCGTTTGTTTGTTTGCTGCACAATGGGAAATGTCAAAATCAAATCAAAGTGTTCGAGATGTTTACTGTGGCCGATTTGACTTCTGGGACATAAAATGGCGCCCATAAGTTTCGAAGGGACTTTATTCGACTTTATTATTCGAAGGCATCAAAGGGTAATTCCATCAGTTAGTCTACTCGGTTAGGAAACTAGTTTTCGACATCGCTCTTACAAGTCGTCAGCAGGCAACAGACCAGGCAAACCATTTGTATTCTTTGAAGACAAGAAAACATACATTAACATCAATATTTTACATTTACATTTAATTTACACTTTTACATTTAAAGAATTTGAATTGACTTGTGGGAGATGTAGGCAAATTGAAATAAAACTTAAGAGAACTGACACATAGGACGTTAGCGAACTGACCTAAGACGTTAGCGAACTGGATGTTGGCGAAACGACCGCAATTCAAAAAACCTACCGCCCGCAGTAACGTCGGACAGATACACTCTGCATGTGTTACGTTTTTTGACAGGAAATGAAGTAACGGCTTATACTTAAGACCAGTTGGATAGTAAATTGTATGTGGAAGTAGGGAACCTAGTAACTAGTATGTGTATTAACATACAGTGTTGTACACAAAGCAGCAGCTGAGTAGTTTCTAAAAGAGTACAACATTGTCAGCTAATCTTTATGTTTTGCTGAACAAAGTCAAATAACGGTTATCGGTCGTTTCGCTACACGGCAATTTAGTCAATTCGCTACATTTAAAAATCGACATATTTGATAATATTTGAGGTCAATTTACTCCGGAAAGTTTTATTTTTACCCGAACCCACGTAAAGAAAGAAAAATTTACACATTTTTATACTTCACGTTGTGGCTTGTAGCAAAACGACCGGACACCAAATTTATCCAACATTTGTGCTATGACAAACGAGTAATTATAATAGATTATGTTTCCTATCTGTGGGCTAATTTCCGTGGGATTAATGTTCGCCATTGATCCCACGGAAATTAGTCAGTGGGTTTTTCAACATGCCACTCGCATGCGTACGACACAAACGACGATACAAATTATCATCTGTAATTTCTAAAACGGGAACCAAGTTATGTCGCGGGCTTGTCGTAGGCATGCTTCAAGTGTGAGAAAGGTGTACCTTCCACATTGGCCCTAACAATAGTGTTTATTGTAGGCGCAGTTGTTGGCCGAGTTCCTCCAGCAACAAAACCAGAAACAAGCTGAATTAAAGAGAAAGAGGTCGCAAAACCAACACGTTGAGACTGGCGAGGCAAGTGTTCAGTGTGGGAGTGGTGTGGTTTCACGGCATACCGCTGATGCATCAGTACAGACTGACCATTATGATGCGACGATCGAACTTAGACAGCAGATCCAGCACCTCACAAAAGTAGTGAAGCAACTAACAGAGCTGAAGTGTCTCCACCAGAACGAACCTCCTGCTTCGCCAATATTTGATGACGACTCAGACTTGCCGACATTGGATCCCGCAGCAGTCGCAACTGTCATGGATTTTTGTAACAGCGCCCCTGTACAGCCTACCCGGGAAGCAGCCAGCTCAGGGCCCACCGATTCGCACTGTGCATTCAAGTCCCCACTCAGTCAGAACCATGGACAAGACACGTCGCCTGTGTATCCTCTCCAAGTGGCTCCACTAAGACAACCTCTGCTAACTCTTGATCAGAATGTCATCCCACGGGTGTCAAACAGTCACGGACCAACGGACGAACAGCGGAGCAAGGTAACAGCAATTGTTGACTATGGCCACGACATGTCCACCGCCGCCCTAGCCTGTATTGATGTTCTGTTTACTGATGATGAGATGGCACAATGCAACACACCAGGAACGAGAGGTTTTCAGCAGCTGGACAACTCAAAACTTAGTTTTCTTTTGTCAGTTTTGCAAAGAAAGTTTAACTCGCCATGTTTTAGCGAGCAGTGGAATCAAATAGTCCACCGCATTAACACTAAGTGTCGTGGAAAGAGAAGAACTCTTATTCATAGGCTTAAGAAAAAAAGTTTATTTTGCTGAACACAGAATATAATGGGGTTTAAGCCGAATTTATTTTGAACTGGTAACTTTTAATAGCTTTTGTTATATTTGTTGTGTAATGTAGGTTTCATCCGATTTTTCCCTGTAAAACAACCACAATGATTAGTTAATTAAAATGGATAATACTGTACCTTAAATAATACTTAAGCTTAAATATAAAAATTGTGCTTTGAATTTATGTAGTTTGACTTTCTTCGCAACGTACTGCAAATTGTTGGGTCTGAAAAGAGAAATTACAGAATTCCATAAACAGCAAACAAATAGTCATTTAGAAGTGATAAAGGTAATTAACTGTATTAGCCCTTTTTAACCGCGTAAAGGGCTAGTAAATTGTAAACTGACAGTTTGGCATAATTGCCGGAGTTTATTAGTGTAATTTGTTGTAACATTGTAATTCGTAGTTGTTTTATTTATTATTTAAGTGTAAAAAACTAATAAAAGTTAATAAATTACAAAAAATAATAATTGCCTGAGTGAACTTAGCGAGTTTTGTTAGACGAAGACAAACTTACATTCACTTCGCCGTTGTGTTTTCTCGTGTGTTTGGGTATGGATTCTTCTAGCCGCCAAGACTGAGAATTTGCTTCTTCGTTAATAGGTTTTTCAGCCATTTTGTCGTTATAATGTTAAGAAAAAGCTTTGCAGCCTCAAGTAAGAAACAGCGCTTGAAGTACTGCCAGCCAGCAAGAAAACTGCGCGTCTCCGAGGATGAGTTCTGATTGGCAGGCTACGTTATTTTCTTGTTTCTGATTGGCTCAGAGCAGCAGGCTAAAATATACGATATTTTATGTGAGCGATGAAGCCGCGAGTTATGCATTGCTCACCAGGTACATGTACCTCACATGAGACACTTGCGCGAAAACCAAACAATGGAGCCTGCTCGTGGACTATTTTGATTGACCACAATTTGCTCGCTTCAATTTAACATCAGCTATAATAATTTCCCTTGCTATTTTGTTACTTAAACCTCTTCAAGTGAAATTTGAGTGACGGTAAACAATGTTTTGTCAAACGTATTTGTCTCGCAACTACACAACACAATTATATTGAAACACTCAAGCAGATACCCAAATGAAACTTACTCGTTGCCGTGACAGTATTGTTCGCAGAAAGGCGTCAAAGGCGTGAAGAGAATCAGTGATGTCGGCATGCTTTGTTAAAGTAGAAAACGACTAGGCGTATTTCCCTGTATGAACGAGAAGACCTGGGGACGAATCGCGGTCGATTGCTCAAGGACTTTACTCGAGTATCGCTTGATATGAAAGGAGCACGTACGGTAGATATGGGGCTGGATTGCATTAGCAAGTGATTATGAAGTAAATAACCGAACTAAAAATGAATTCATGTAGCATTCGCGACGTAAATTGATGGAAGCAGTCTTCGAGAAATCACACAATTATTCACTTCGTACGCAACAAAGGAAAACATCTCAAATTGTAAGCTTTTAAAATTAGTCCGCTCTGATATTTCTCGCCTTAATTCGAAAATAAACTTTGTTCATTCGGTGTATTTACCAGCGGAGGCATTTTAATTTTGCAATAGTTCCTAGAAAAGAAGCCCGAACAAATGCAGTAAAGGATGCCGATGGAAACCAAGTTGACATTCTGGCGAAAGTGTTCGGTTCATCGATCGATATCGCGTGCCGATGACTACTTCCACAAGTAAGTTTAAAATGCTTTCGACGTACTCATACAACCTGTAACGCAAAGCGAACGAACTTTAGATCTCAATTCCTTTTGTACGAGCATGCTAGACATCGTGCTATAATTTTGACACGGTCATCGTGTTATTATCGTGCAAACTATTACACGCAAAGGTAACACGTTTCTTTGTCGCTATCGTGCGAAGCAAAACAATGGCTACGACGTTAATGAGGCAAATGGCTAACACGTAGCTAACGTGTTAAAAGTGGGTTCTTTTGTTTTAGCGTGCGAGCGTGCCGTGTGCGTGCGTTCACCTTATTCCCTGAAATCCCGTGGAGGGTCACATTTATTCTTTCAGAAGGTGAGATTTGGAAAACACTTCATGATTAGATGTATACATGTACATCACTGGTTCCTGTCTTAAAAAGACAACGAATAGTTTCATATATGTGACTCTCAGGGATAGTCAAGCGAGCAAAACACGCTACAGCGCGAAAAACATCGCCTGGGAATACTTAAAAATGTACCCGCTTTATCTTTTTGATAAAAAAGGGTTATTTTCTAAAGAAACCGTGGTGATGCAGCGAGGGAGTGAAAAACGAAAATGCGTTGATAAGATAAATTGGCCACCGACAAGAGGTTCAAAAGCTGACGTTTCGAGCCGGCTAGCAGCTAGGTTATTCGCTCTGACGAAGCCCTATAGCCTTCTTGATTCGCATTCCATATCATTCGTAAAACGCCAACCTTTGTGATTCACTCTGACGAAGGACTAGCGCTCGAAACGCTTGATCAAGAAAACCCCATTTTCGTGTCTACCTTTTTGATAGTCAAAATGTAATCATGTGAAATGGCCTTTATTGATATATTTTATTTCCATGCAGGATACAGTGTACAAGAAAACTTAAATGTCAGAATCAAGCAAGGAAGAAAGAAAGACAACCAACTTAAACAAGGAAGAGGTAGAGGAACTTAGTTTTACTTTAAGCGCAGCAATTTTTTTTTTTCATCGCCTCCAAATTTGAAAAGAATTTTCTTATTTCAGTCGAGATAAAGTGCAACACAGATATAACAAACTTCGCCGCGGAGTATAACGAGCAAAATCTAGTACCATCTGATAAATGCCGGAGGACGAAGAGAGTGAAAGCTCGAAATCGAATAACTGCATTGTTCGTCCATACATCAGTTAAGAGAATAGCAACGCTATATAAATATTTAGGAGCCAGTAAAAGGCAATTTCAACTTTAAGAATTAATGTTAAAGTAGAGTCATAAACTCTCAGTGTTTGAACGTTGTCAGTAAGGTCGTTAGCTAATAAAATCGAGGCGAGACGAAACTAAAAGTTATTTCACGGTTTCCACTAAGAAATAATAAGTACTAGTATAAGCAAGACTCTTTTTCCAAGTGACTGACATATCAGGCCATTTTTTCTTTTTACAATCCGGTTAAGGCATGGCTCATTCCTTGTTTGAGACCCATCACAAGTTCAATATTTTTTCTTTTATGGATGTAATGTTCATTTTGCTATAACAATGCCAAAAGTAAATAGTCAATAAGGAATATATTTATGGAACAATTTATTCGTGAATATCGAACCCAATGTTACGTTTTTCTGTAAAAATTATAAGCTATTTTTCCTATTTTTGTTATGTCGATTTTATGTTAAGACTAGATTTCAATGGGTTTAAACGATTGGTAAGCAAAAGCTGTTAGGGTATGAAATTCAACATTGCTTATAAGTTTTTTGTAAAGGCTTTTAGGTTACAAAACGATTTCTCTGAGGAAATTGACAAGAAGGGATTCTTTTTCCGTTTTCAATAAGGGATGTCTCAGTGAATATCATAAATCATTTTGTGTCTTAGCAAAAATGTCTCCGCAGTCATGAGGTGGTAGGCATTTTGTTGGATTTATTTGGGGATAACAAGTTAAAGTAACCAAAACGAATTTTTGGTAAACATTTTGGGGCAGTACCTAGCTCTTGCAAGGTCTTCTCTGATTTGCTGAGAAAACAATTGAACAAACAACACAACAATGGATCATAGCCCTGAAAACAATAGAGCTGCTTGATATACAGGTCCAATGAAATTAGTGGTTGTTAAGAGCTGCGTGGTATCTGAAAATTTTAGCGTATGTTTTTATTGTGCGTGTTAACCCTATTCGGCCTGGGCTTTTTTTGAGTTCCTGAGCCGGGGGGGGGGACACATTGTGCCCCCCCCCCCCCCTTCTTAACTTCAAAAACATTAAGGCTATGACAATGAAACCTAGAGGGTACATAGTACGTTCAAAACTGTCTCCTTTGCGGTCCGCACAATGGAACGCTGACGTCATATGACGTAGTTATTAGGTAATTAGTTATACGGCGCCATCTTGGATCCGCATCTTGGATTTCTGAATTTTTTAAAACCTCTTAAAAACCGTCCAAATTGACGCAAAATTTATCAAAACCAATAAATAAACGCTAAATGACGTAAAAATACAAAAGTTATACCAATAAACATTGTTTTTCTTCATTCAAAGGTATAAATATGCATATTTTCCAAAAACATGGCTGTCAAAATCTTGTTGCCATGGAAACGTCAAGTCACGTGATCAACAAATTGTCATATGAAATTGTTGCCAGATAAATTTTAGGAAAAGTCACAAAGTTTGATGGCGTTTGAATACATATTAAAGAAGTTATGAATGTTGAAAGTTAGCGCGGGCACTTTGTGCCCCCCCCCCCCCCAAGCCGAATAGGGTTAAGTATCAATTGTGTTAATTCTGTCGTCCTTTGCTGTGTTCACACTGGTGCGTAACATGTTTAGTCTGATCACGAATGAAACACGTTTGACTGGGACAAGTGTTCACATCAGGCGGCGCATGCATTGCGCGAAACATGATCGAAATATGTTTACTCTGAACAGATTGATCTGAAAGATTGTAGCACTGGTATTCGCATACCGTTAGAAACAGCTTTGTAGGATGTCTAGTTTAGATTTTTGAATTTTTATGACCTCAGGTGCAAAGCAAGAATAGACTTGGTACAAACAACAACACGATAGACTTTTTTTTTTGACACAAAAACTTTTATCAGACTTTACATAGCTTACTTACATTGATTCACGAATTACATTCATTATACTAACAGTATTTACATCACTTGCTATACTAAGTACATTATTTACAAACAATACTTACATCTGACTACTCACATTACTCATTTACACAGTTAATAACAATGGTGAGAAAAAGGGATTTAAAAGCATTGTGCCAGTCATTACAGGGCGTTTTCGCCAACTTCTACTCAAGGATCGATATTGCTAAGGGAGGAGGGGGAGGAGGGGGACGGAGGGGGGGGGGGGGGGGGGGGGGGGGGGGGAGGGGAATCGCTTACCATAGAGTGTCCAGGAGCTCCCATTTTTTGAGGAGAGTGTCACCCGCTTTGACTTCGATTTCATAAATTGTTTTAAGGTATAACAGGAAGCATTCGATTGTAGGTGCTGTTTCATAGCATTTACAAATCCAGATGTAGTGTCTTGCTAGCAAATAGCAGAAATTTAATTGTAGATGGTTTTTTGAAGCATCCCGCATCAGTCCCAAAGCAACAGATGTACTCATTATATAATTTTCTGAAAAAATTTGGGATAGAGTTAACCGCGTCATTAAAAAATTCCAAAAAGAAACAACTTTAGGACAAGACCAAAAAAGATGTTCAGGTTTATCTGGTTCTTTTTCACAAAAGGAACATTTTGGATCGTTTTTTATTCCTATTTTATGTAGAAATTCATTAGTTGGTATTCGTCTATGTAAAAACTTGAATTGAAATTCAATAAGTCTCGTGCTTTTTGTGCATTTGGAGGCCAGTAGGTATGCCTCGCACCTGAGTTGATACATTTATCATCGTTTAAGTTGCAATCGCTTTTCCATTTCTGTTGACTTTGTGTAGGAAGAATGCCTTTTCTCTCTATAAGTTTATTATATACCAATGGGCTTGTTTTTTTGGCTCGCATCAATCTTGTGGAAAAGCTTTCATATTCAGAGTTGTTTGTGGCGCATTTATTTTTATTTATATTCCAGAGGCATTTAAGAGCAGCCAAAAGACCATAGTACTTTAAAGGGCATACGGTCAAACGGTATTTTTCTTGCAGGCCAGTTAAAGATAGGTAATTATTTGAGTCATCTTTCAGATGTTTCACTTGTATCATTCCTTTTTTAATTTCCTTTTTTTTCCTTTTTTATGCCATTCTGGAAAGAAAAGAGGTCGGTTATTAACTCTAATGAGTGAATTATGCCATAAGCTTTGGTCAAGAAATCGATTCTCAAAAATTATTTGGTTTTCAAAATTTATTTCCGTCCAAATTGTGAGAGCCTCTTTTATGAAACCGTTATTAATTTAGTAGATCTTATTGATGTCATTCACATTAAAGTTACCCGTGAGAAATATTGTGCCTCCAAATCTCTCTAAATCAAGATAAAAAAAAAACAATTTCCATTTTCCTTGGTTATTTTTATCTAAATATTTTTTTTATCCATGTGTTTTTTAGAGACTTGTTGAAAGACTCTACATCTATCATTTTTAGTCCGCCCTTTAAGTAATCATTAATAATGACTTTTCGTTTGATTTTATCTCCTTTTTCATTCCAGAGAAAAGAATAGAATAGTTTGTTTACTTCTTTGACAGCCTTAGCATTTGTGCGTAACGGAGACAGCGCATAAACGAGTTGAGAAGCTACTAAACCTTTTAGAACTGCTATTTTACCTATCATAGTGAGCTTGCGATATTTCCAGCAGCTTAAAATATTCCGTACTGTATCTAGTTTGTCGTTATAATTTAAGGTTGCGTTAGCTTCCGGATCAACTGAGAGCCAAACTCCTAACGTTTTAACTTTGTATTTTAGCCATTTAAGATTTCGCCCAGTGAGTAGTATTTTCTTGATTTCCGCAATTTGCTCCTATCCAAAGAGCTTCTGTTTTTTTTGTCATTGAGCCTCAAGCCGGAGGTCTCATAGAAACCATCTAAAAGTTGAAGTGAGGCCAATAAAGATTCTCCAGAACCGTCTAATATTAGCGTCGTGTCGTCTGCATACGGAAGGGTCTGTGTAAACTTTTTTAATTACCAAATTAAAGTTATTGTTGAAAAGTATGCCTACCCCTGCCTTGCTGCTCATGTAGGTACTAAAAATAGTTCGATAGCCCCATTCTGCCGACCATATGTGATTAGTATTGTCAGTTGAGTGAAATTCTTGCAGCATATAAATACTACACGATAGACTTGACGAAATAACATTACAACAGACTAGCTATTTGACATCACCCGTACATTTTGTAACGTGTAAAAACTTTCAGATCAAAAACAGACATTTTCCTCATTTAAGGAGGCTCGTTGTTCTAAACAATGTCGTTTTTCTCAAAATCGAGTCACAAACTTCACAATGAAACTTTTATATTTTGTAGTACTCACGTGCCACTAGTTGCAGACGAAGTATCAAGAAAATTGATATGAAGGTTTTCGAGTAAATAAAAAACTGAATTATTTTAAGGGCATGATAGCCAAAACAGTAAATAAAGCACTAAATAAAGAAAACTACTTTCAAAATGCCCTTACATATTTTTTAAGAACAAACAGCCGTTAAAATAATAATTGCCCTTTACTTTGCAATCATTATTTTAACGGCTGTTCGTTTTAAAATAATATGTAAGGGCAATTTGGAAAATTTTGCTTTATGCAAATTATTTGCTTCAGTACTATTTTGCCTATCATTTCCTAAAAAATGAATTTTGATTTACTCGAAAACCATCTTATAAATTTTCGTGAAACTTCGTTTGCTGCTAGTGATACGTAAGTACTACAAAATTTAAAAGTTTCATTTTGAAGTGTTCGACTAGATTTTAAGAAAAACGACATTGTTTAAAACAAAGGGTGATAAGCTGGTGTTGCTATGGTAACCGCTGTCGATTGACAACAAGAGAAACGTAAAACTTTAACCACAATTTATAAACTTGGTGAAGTATGAAAGCATGCAATCGAAGCATTTCTTTTCTGCGAAATTTTGATTTCAAAACATACACCGGCCCACGTTCAAAAAAACTGAGTCGAGCCTCCTTAAAGCGCATTTAAGAAAAGTCTGAGGTTGAGTCAGGGCATAATTTGTTTTATATGTTTATTTTTCAATCAGCTAGGCTTTCAAGGTTGACAATTTCCTAGTCAGTTTGTAAAACTTAACACTCATTGGTCTGTTTTGAATATTTTGACGCCGCCACACACGTTTTCAGTTATGATATTACATCATATTTATGTCTTTCGTTCACGTTTTGACTTTCTTTGTTACAGAGCAATTCATCAGTGAAAAATAGTGGGCCTTTTGCAGCTGTTTTTCAGTGAAACTCATAGATCATTGTCTCGATTCAAAATTAATGAAGGTTGCTAAGAAACAAAACAATTTCTCAGTGAACAATGTTGGCCATTTTACCTTAATTTTGTATATATCACTTGTAGCAAGGATTTATACGTACGTAGTAAAAATTGAAGGCCACTTGGCTGTTTATCAAATTGCCGTTATGATTTAAGTAAGGAAACCCATGATAGAGAATTGTTGGCTTAATTTTGCCTATCTGTTTCCAATAAGCATTTTAAGAGATTTTTTAAGTGAACAATTTGTTTGTTTCCGAGTTCTAATGTTTATTTCAGTGTTATTTTTGTCTGCTTTCCAGTACGTTGACTCGAAATGAGAATTGACTCGAAATGAAAATCAAATTCTATTTGTATTTTAACCCTATTCAGACTGGGCTTTTTTAGGCAATCTGTGACTGGGGGGGGGGGGGGGGGGGGGGGAGCTCCTCGGACCCCCCTCTATATCTCTGGAACCAGCAACGCTAGGACCATGAAATTTTCACACAATGTTCACCTCCATACAAGGAAACCTCACACCCAGTTTTGACCTGCCACACCCAATTATCATTTTTGTTTTTCCGACGTTTCTTTGATATTTTTCCATCCAGATACTTAAAATATCAAATATAACTGTAAAATCATCTCTTTAATATTAAAACATAATAAATACAAACAAGGACACACTTGTAAAGCGAGAAAAAGCAATAACAAGCGATAAAACTATAATTTTGAAATTATTGTCCGCCATCTTGGATCCGCCATCTTGGATCCGCCATCTTGGATCCGCCATCTTGGATTTTCTTTTTTTTGTTTAAATTAAAATTTAAAAACTATCTAAAAGAGAAAAGGATCAGAATGTATAAAACACGTATCAAACTAATCTCTATTATCCAAACAATGAACTCAGAAGCGTTATTTAATAAATAGTACAAAATGTTTGTCTATAAGTAAAAGTGAGCAAAAATTTACCTACCCCTCCCCCCCAAATATTTGATGTTAAAAATTTTTGATGTCTTTCAAGAATTAGTCCCAAGAAAAAACTATTCTAACAAGAAAATGCACTATAAGTCAAAGAACAAGATCTTAAAAAAAATTCACCATATTTTAATATTTTGAAAACTTATGTGTCAAAAACCGGTTGCCATGGCAACATGGTTAATCACACTGACATGTTATGGATACCAAAATCTCCCTAGATAAATTCTAGGAAAAGTCAGAAAATTTCAGCCCCATAGCTATTTCGGTGTAAGAGTTATCACAATTTTACTGGAGGGGGGGTTCGAAAAGCCCCCCCCCCCCCCCCCCCCCCAGTCTGAATAGGGTTAATTTTAAAAGTTTCAAGTTAATTAAACTATTTCTCTGGTAGTGAATCATAGGCAAATTTTGTCCGCCAAGGGTTTACAAATTTCAAACAATTTTTACGTAAACGTGAAAGCAATGCCACCTGTTTTCCCTTTTTCATTTTTTTATCATAGATAACTGATCAGTTTTCAGTTATTCCTTTACAGTGAAGCGCTAGCCACTACGTTTACAAAAACTGCTAGATATTCGTTGGGTTTCCAGTGCATTATTTTGAGCATGTGACCTGTTGACCATGTATATAGCTGTACACGAGGTTTGATTTGTAAACTATATATCAGTCGTTCCGTCATCTTAATGTGGTTTCATTTGGTTTGTTGAAAATACACAGCAAAAACAATTTTTATTGAAAATCTGGCCAGTTTTTAACTCTTTTTGCTTGGGCTGCCTGCTTGAGCCTTGGGGGACTATGTGCCCGCCCCCCCTCCCCCTCCCCCCTAGTGACTTTAAGGGCATTAAGGCTATGACAATGGAACCTAGGGGGTGCATGATATGTCCCAAACTGTTACCATAGCGGTCCGCACATTGAAACGATGACGTAATATGACGTGGGAATTGCATAATTAGTTCTGCACAGCCGCCATTTTGGATCCGCCATCTTGGATTTCTGGACATTTTCTAAACCTCTTAAAAATCGTCCAAACAAATTGACCCAAAATAATCGAAACCAATACAGAATGCTAAAATGGCCAAAAATGTAAAAGCCACGACGATATAGGTATTTTTTTTTATAAAAAGGTTAAAAAAATGTAAATTTTGAAAAACATGGAAAACATAACTTTAGGATCATAGTACAAAGCAAGGCTGATACTACGTAGAACATTAAACGCGACAACATGATAAAACCCAAACTAAAAGCCAAAATGCAACCGTGGACATCTGTTTCGACCTGGTTGGGTCTCGTCAGCACGGTGTAGCAGCAAAAAGATAGAAAAGCTAGCGCGCACGTGGTGATGACTACAGATGAGCTCAAATTCAAACGTTTGCGAATTGACTCACGACACAGCGGTGCGTCACCATGTGTAATAGGCAAAGAATTTGAAATGTCATGTCGTTGTCGCGATAAAGGAAGTGAGGCGAGACAGAACCATCCCTCAGCGAATACATTGCCAATACCATGTAAAAAATATATAAGCATGTCGTTGTCGCGTTAAATGTTCTACGTAGTATCAGCCTTGCTTTGTACTGTCATTTTATCTCTATTTTTGGCTGACTAGATCTTCTCCAGATCCTACGTACACCAGCAGCATTTTCGTTCGCGGTCCTTTGCTTCTTATTTACTTCTAACTTTAAGAGCGGTAAAGCCATGTCTTTCTATGACACAACTTCAAGAGCATTACAGCTATGGCAATGAAACCTTGAAGGTACATAGAACATTCAAAATTGTTTCCTCTGCGGTCCACAAAATGGGACGAGGACGTAATTACATAATTAGATCTAGACAGTCGCCATCTTGGATCCGCCATCTTGGATTTCTCCAAAATGTCATAAAACCGTCCAAATGTACTCAAAATTAATCAAACTCAATAAAGAAACGCTAAATGGCACAGAAAAAGTAAAAATTATAACGTTTTTGCCTGCCAAGATCTTGTTGCCATGTTAACATCAAGTCTTGGATCATTAAAATGTCATACCAAATTGTTGCCAGATGAATTTTAGGAAAAGTCACGAAGTTTGATGGCGTTTGATTTCAACTTCAAATAGTTATGAATGTTTGAAAGTTTCTGCGGTGAGGAAACGATTTCTCATTAAACATTAAAGGTTATTTTATCCGCCTGTCTGCTATCAAGTTAGATATTAAAAGGGATAGTGTCCCGCCAAAATATTGCATTTTTTGAATAAATAAACACGATCTCTCTTTCTTAATTTTCATGTTTTATTGCCAAAAGCCACCAAATATGCAACTAAATTGGATAAAAAAATTATACAGAGTAAAATAGTTATAGCAATCTTTCGGTTTAGGTTTATAGGCGATTCTGTCTGTTTGTCAGTTGTTCGTTAAGATAAAGAATCGACTTATAAGTGAATCCAAGGACATTTTGTTAGTTTTGTTTACCCAAAGTGTTTTCGGGTTTTAAAAAGTTTCAACAATTGACCCAAAAAAAGTTAAAAGGTAATTATTTTCTACAATGTGTATGCTAAGCAGGTTTATGCAGCTTTATGCAGCACAAGAGACCCGACAATATTCGGAGGTGTCATGACACTTAAAACATTGGGCTTATTATAACTTGTTTATCCAGCATCAAAACCTGCCGACTTTGTAAAAAAGAGATCTTTCAAATTTCTCTGGAGAAATAAAAAGATCTGGCCTGTATCAAGATCTAGATCTAGAAGATGGTGGACTATACGCACGACTGATATCAACCTAATGTTCAAAGATAAAATGTCTTTGAACATTATTTGCATTTTGTCTACTAAATATGAGTTTTGAGTAAGGGTTTTTACCTTGAAAGAAATCCTAAATTTCGGCTTCACTACACGACAGACTGTAAATATATACCAATAGGTTTATTTTGCAGGTTTCGGCCGAGCACCGGGACTATTTACAGCAAATAGTGCTACACTGAGCCTTAGTGCACAATATACAGAAAACAATAACAATCGATAACTACGTTATCCAATAAATCGCCATCACAGTAAAACACCTAAACGGAGCTGAGCAACCACGCACAATACCACTGTGGTTAGACGGAGGCCAGAAAAAAAACCTGCCTTAAAAAACCCCTTGGGGAAAAAAATGACAGGAAATCTGAGTAGGAACCAAGGCCAAAGCTCCAAAACGGCCCATCCTACGAGGCTCTAAATTAATGTTCTAAGTTGCATATCCTATTCTTTCTTTCATTTAAAGACAAAATAATTGATAAAGTGAGTGAAAGCGGTGTCGGCCTAGAATGATCCACCACGTGCTATACAAAGCTTATATACACAGTTCTACCCATGATGCACCATCATCTAACGGGACCCAGGCCCTGTTGCTCTCGTGCCGCAGAAATATTACATTTCAGGCTAATTCGTAGCCACTCAATCGCCAGAAATGCCATTTTTTATTACGAAATAAGACCATTCTTAAAACGTCTAAGAAAAATATCACAGTGAAACTATAACGTCAATTTCCAGTTAGATTTTGAAAAGTACTTGTCAATGAAATTTAAAGGCCCCTATTTTGTTTGTTCACCAATTTTTGCCTATAGATTTTGTTCTGTTTTTAGCTAAATCTCGTCTCAAATCACCTCTCGAATCACTTCTCGAACCACTTCTTTTGTTTGTCATTTTTTTTTTCAGTTTTCTTTTTTAAACTTGACTCTGGCTGTGGGTGTTTTCAGTAAGGTGCTTAAGGCAACGAATCGATTGATTTTTTGAAGTTATAGCTCATTTCAGTAGTGTCGTTTCGTTTCGTTTCGTTTCGTTTCTTTTCGTTTCTTTTCTTTTTTGTTTTTGTTTTGTTTCTTATTGTCAACTTTCAACATTTTATCAATCAGGCTTATACCTTTTAATTATTGCTAAAATAAATTGTTTCCATCTTTCCGTGTCCCCTTCCATTAAAAAGTGAAAGAAAGGAAGGGAAAATGGTGGGAACTTAAACCACGAACTATTGCTAAAACTGTTATCGTTTTAAAGCAATTTTGTACAGGAAAACGTATTTTTCTAGGTAATTGCTTCCACGTTTGTTCCAATTGTTTTAATTGTTTTTACTTTGATTTTGCCCATTTAATTTAGCAAGGGGTTAAGTTAAGGCTACCAATCGATTGATTATTGGAAATTGTATATATGTAGTTCATATTGATATTTTCTTTGTTATTGTGAACTTTCAACAAGAATTTTAATGAATTCGTAAGGTAAAAAAAAAAAAATGACGATAACAATCATGATCCAGTTATCAATAGTTAAGCTATTTATTTAGGTTCGGGAATTTTCAATAAGCAGTTTATCGGTGTAAATGTTTCGTTCCGCTCCGTTCATATTACATAATTGTCTGTTTTAAAGAAATTTTGCTTAGTCTGCAGTGTAAAATATGAAATTAACATTTAATTGATTCTGCCTGTTAAAATGTCAAGCTTTCTGTAAGATGTTTCAGGCTACAAATAGATTTCTTATTGAAAATAGTAGTTTATTTCGTCAGTTTCTCAACAAGGATTTGAAATTAATTCGTAGTGAAAATCAATGAGAATAATCATTATCATAATCATAATGAACTGTGAGCAATTTGTTTTTTTCCTGTCTGTTATCAACAGGCGAATCTTTGTTTACAATTATTGCCTTATTAATGTTCCCTTCATTCTCTAATCAAGCTACCAAAAAATCAACTCTGAATATTGAAAGGGCAGAGGAAAATAAAGGCCTGATATACTCGATAGTCTTCGTGCAATGCTGTTTTAAGAACTGTAAAGTTCACAGAATGTATAGCTCATTATAGTGCTTTTGCCACCTGATATTTCGACCTTAAACATTGCATAGATTGCTAACCTACATCTAAGTTTAACAAGCTCTTGAGTTAAACGTTTGAAATCAATTCGTATTTAACACGGTGCCTTCTCTGCATAGATTCGTATGCTTATGAAACAAAATGTAAACAATGACGTCAGCAAAGTTTCAAGTACAAGCCTGAATATTGCTTAATTGCGCCGAGTATAATCAATTTCACTCATAAGTTTAAAGGTTGCGATCTGCATGGCTCACCCTGTTTTTAAATAAAGTTTGATTGATTGATTGATTTAACTAGATTTCTCAGTGTAAATACTAGGCCGTTGTTAAGGACTTTGCAGTTCTTGTGGCTTGCAGATAAGGATTATCAATGAATACTCTGCCAGGGTCGTATCTTTTCTGTCTCATGTTTGACGATTTATCATATTTCACTTGTTATTTACGATCAGCAATAGTTTTCATTGACATTGTCTGCAGATAAACGTTATACATTTTACGTTCAAACACTTTTGTTATATCTGCGTTGCACTGTCTCAGTACTTAAAGGCAATTTTCACGGTACAAGTTTGTTGACAACAGACTTGATATGATTCTTTTATAAATCAAAGAGCCAAAATCGTAGGTATTTCTGATCGATTTACGATTATTTAAAATCAAAGTTTTCAAACCCACGAAAAACTCTAATGTTGCTTGTAGCAGTCAAAATCAAGTTGTGCCGTGAAAACTTGTCGTGGACAAGGTTTTCAAGAACAGAACAAATACTCAATTTATATTTTAGAAAACAACTAGACCTTTTTGCTTTTGAAAAACTGATTTTTTTAATTGTCAATTGCTTATTAAAAAGCTTTATACTCAACTTGTTCAAATCTTTTTTGCACGTATAATGTTGATGCCGTGGTAAACGCTGTTTAAATTTCTACAATTTTCCCGCCAAAAGACTTAGAAAAATACGGGGCGCTCAAAATACGCATGCGCCATTTTTTTAAAATTTTTTATTCTTACTTGGTAACATCTGTTTAAAAAATCTACATTTTTCCCGCCAAAAGACTTAGAAAAATACCGGGCGCCCAAAATACGCATGCGCCGGTTTTTTTAAATAATTTTTCAAAGCTACTTCTTAATATTCAATAATGTTGTATGTAATAAATAACTACAAGTCAACAATAAAAGCCTTAACAGTTGTTTCAGTTTTATTGAATTCTTTATTCTCTTATTTATATTTTACAATGCTTTTTCAATATCTTAATTAGATAAGTAAAGGTGTGACAAAATTTTTCTTCAAAAATATACTAAGTCTTTTGGCGGGAAAATTTATAAAAATTTGCACAGCGTTTCCCCTGACAACAATTTAGACCAAAAATAATTAAGGGGCACCCTTTGATAATTTTTAAATAAAAAAGTATGCAATATCTCGTGCAAAAAGCCTCAAATTTAACGCTGGTTTTCACAAGCAACAGAAGTATAAGCACAAATATAGAAAAACGAACATACCCTTTCTTCTTATATCATCCTCGATACGAATTAACGCGACATAAACATAATCACAAGAAAAATGACTAAGTTTTTCCCTTGTGCCTATGCTTATACCGTGTCAATTCTTTCGAAGACACAATAAGAACAACTAGTGTGTTCATTCTTCATATGTTTGTACTAATATTTCTGTCGCCAGTGAAAACCAGCCTTAAATCTTCAAAATTCTTGCACGAAACACTGTATACATGGAGGATATTACAAGAAACATGGCAAGCTCGTGAAAATTAAAGCTTAAGTTCTCTGGTAAACAAATTATTGGAAATTATGAGTCTTCGACAGACAAAATGAAACGTAAAAATGTTTTGAATATAGTGGGTAATTCGCATGTAAAAAGAATATTCGGAAGAGTGCTAAGAAGTGCTAAAAAGAAGGTTATATTTTCTCGGATGCGGGCATGAGTTGTTGTCAGCCTCAACAGTTTTAGCCGTGTGCAATGATTCCAGTGTCTTTCTGGTACGATTGTTTCCTTTGTCAATGATCGAACATTTCTAAAGAAAATAATCGTACCAGAAAGACACTGGAATCATGGCACACAACCAAAACTGTTGAGGCTGACAACAACTCATGCCCGCTCCCGAGACAACATAACATTCATTTTAGCACTTCTAAGCATTCTTCCGAACATTCTTATTCATGCGAATTACCCACTATATTCAAAAAAAATTTACATCTCATTTCATCACTCATAGTTTATCTAATAAGTAATGTTTGCTTATGATTTCATTCCATACTAGACATTTTGAGATGTTTCATAGCTTGCCATGTTGCTTTCAATAACAATACCTTTAACTGTTGGCTAGTTTTCTTTGTAGCACAAAAACAATTGACTGAAAGTACCTAGACGAAGCGCTAAGATTGGAGCAGGTGAAATAATTTAGAACATTCAACAAACAATTGCTTGGCTCCATTTTCTTTTCTAGAGATCAAAATGAATATTGCATGAGCTCACTTTATCAAAGAGAATAACGTTTGCTAAGTTCGGAGCAACTGAAATAATTTAGAACATTTAATAGACAATTGCTTGGCTTCAGTGAGCTGTGTTGGCGCCCAATTCTTTAAAAGAATTAACGTTTGCTAAAATTGGAGCAAGTGAAATAATTTGGCACATTCAACAGACAATTTCTTGACTCCATTTTCTTTCTAGGGGATCTTGTTGTGCACGAGGCCAATTTATCTAAATGAAACTAAAATATTTCATTCTGTGCTACATCGAATGCCAACAGAAAAAAGGTCTTTTCCTCCACTTAATAACTAAATATAGAAGAGCCCATTTATAATACCCAATGTCTGGTTTAAAGCATTACCCTAAAAACATTTCCTTTTGTCAATTGAAATTTATTACAAAAAAGAAACAAATATAAATGGCCTAAATCAAATCAAGGTTATACAGACCATAATAATAATAATAAACGGAACCAAAGTTGCTCTTTCACCTCCTAAGTTAACGCCACATTATTCTTTGTAAAAAAAAATGTGCGACTGAATTAATTATATTTTGTTTAGTGTGCAACTTGTTCAAACAAACAATAATTCATGAGTTGACGTTTTTACCGAATGTTTTACAATCACGAGAAAAACAAAGGAAACCAATATGCCTGTTGTATGAGAGTTTTCAATTTATTTTCTCCAGTTTTAACGATCCGAAACATCATTGCTAAAGCACCTCTCTTAAGGAGGATGGTAACCCTGTGGCAATGGTTGTTGATTTTTTAGATTCCTAATGGTTTGAGAGTTTAAATCGAGCAACTAAACTGTAAATGATTTGTTTGAAGAGTTCATGCAGTTGACTTCGAAACATTATCTGTTGTTCTTCCTCAAAGGACAGCTTTTGTTTTTGTTTTTTCCTTTGGTCTGTATAACAGGTCTATTTTGCAGTACAGGTTAGTGTAGTTCTAAAAACAACTGCTGTTGTTGACAATGACTAACGCTTCGACAACCTGAGCAGAAGTCATCTTCAGCGCCATGTGAATTGTAAACTGTCAGTTGATGGTATTAACGTCTGGCTGTCGAGACTCAAGTCAGTGATTGGTGCGTAGTGTAGTAGTGTAATTGGAGTTTCTGTTGGCATCGGTTGGTTTGTTCTAGAGTGAGTCGTTTGTAGTCGTTTGTAGCTGTAGGTAACGCATTCAGCAGAGTCCCAGTAAATTCTGTGATTGTTGACATCGCCATTTTTTTCGTCGCTCGTTTGTGTTCAGTCAGTCGTATGTTCAAATTACTGGCAGTCGCAGCGTGTGACCTTGTATAAAAGTAGTAAAAAGTAAAGTCGCGCACACGAGCCAGAAGGCTCACAACGGCCGGAGCTTAAACCCGGTTTCTGTAGCATGAAGCGACTAGGAATATTGCTACTCCCCCCTGGATGGGATGCTAGTCCATCGCAGGGTTACCCCCAGCATTTTTTTGTCGCCGGTACCCATTTATACACCTGGGTGGAGAGAGACAGTGTGGAGTAAAGTTTCTTGTCTAAGGAAACAACACGACGGCAGAGACCAGGCTTCGAACCATCGACCTTCAGGTTGAAAGCCCGACGCACTAACCACTAGACCACCGTGGCTCCACGATGTGACCTTGTATACTGCTCCTTATCTGTCTCTTGGTGGTTTGTCTGCGTAAAGTAGTAATTTACACGACTCTGAAGATGTCTTCCGCTCAAGTTGTAAAAATTTTAGTCATTGTCAACAACAACAACAACAACAACTGTTTTTTTTTGTCAGAACTACACTAACCCGGACGATTACACTCGACAGACTATTAACAATCGAAAATACCGGCTTTTCTCAAAACCAGACATCAGGGCTTTATAAACTAAGCTCCTAAATATACGTACGATCGACAAGAGAACACAGACACTCAATCTCGGGAAAAAGCTTGCTATTTAAAACCTAATATTCTTTTAGCATTTGCGATTAAGCATGAACAAGTTTTCCGTGGATAAAAGGAAAAAAAGTAAAAAAGAAAACGCGCAACATGCAAAAGCCTTTGTTCTCTTGTCAATCAGTCGATGTAGGGAACTTGTGAATAATTGTAACTAGGAGGCACTGACAGGCTACAAGTGTCTTTAAATCCATACTGTACTCCCAATTGATTCCATGTTTAACCGATTCCAAGCTTTAATTAAATTAAAAAAATATTCAAGAAAATTTCCCTTCTAAATTAACTGACTGATAAAATGGAATTTTTGAATTTATTTTTAACAGCCAATTTCACCATTAAAAAAAAATCAATTTGACGTGTCCATTTTCTTTTAAGCGAAAGATCGAATTGTGCACGAGCCCAATTTTGGAGCAAGTAAAATGATTTAGAGTTTTCAACATACAATTGCTTGGCTCCATTTTTAACACAACACCAAACTTTGGTTAAATTGAAAAATAATTCAATAAAAGTCGCCTTCTCAATTAAGGTGGCTCGACTGGATATTTTTGGGGCGATACCCCTCAAGTTTGAGCATCAACTACGACGCCATTAACAATGCTATGGAAAAACGGTCACCCAGCTGTATTAGATAAAGATGAAAATTTGTTAAGACAAGCGTTGCATTAACATCGGAGTTGCCATAGCAACGTAATGACGCCACGATTTTTTTTACTTTCCGTCCTATTTCTCGGCACCAGGAGGTTTTTTCGGTAATCGCTTAAGGGAGCTTGTACCATCAAGTTTCATATACACGTGCACAACTTTAGCAAAAAAAAAACTCATTTGAATCGAACAGAACGCTCGGTTGCTTTCCGAAGAATTTTCCGAAACATGCTAATAACTGGCGTGAGAATTGCAATAACATTACGCACTCGATGTCACGCTATTACGTGGGTCTAGACTTTTATCCTGCTCTGTTGTTCTGTGGAATAATACCTTTCTTTTTGTTTTCTGGACAGTATAGAGACCCTGGGCATGGCTGCATTAAAGCTTAAAAGCGTGACATCGAGTGCGTAATGTTGTTACAATTCTCAAGCCAGTTATTAGCATATTTCGGAAAATTCTTCGGAAAGCAATCGAGCGTTGTGCACGTGCATATGGAAATTGAAAACAATACCCGTGAATAATGAGGACGCTCACTTGTAAACACAAAATCTGCGGGGAAAAATTGGTACATTGGAGGCCCTATTTTATTCCGCCCTTACATCATTTCAATGTCCTTGAAACTTGCAGGCCATATAAATTGATGATTAACTCCAGATTATCAAATTTTAATAACAATTTATCAAGCGGTTTCCAAATTATCATCACATTTGTAGGCGTAGACCAAATTACATACCAAAATGTCAACAAGAGCATCTAAACGCACACCAATGAAATCCTTTTTTCTTGCAATCGGCCAAAGCAACCCCCCTCATTTTTTAACACACGATCTCAGATGGAATCAAACTACTATGAGATGAAACTGCATTCCCAAAGCGCATCGTTTTCTTTAGATATTAGCCAATTATGTCGATAGTATGTTTTTCACTGTATTTATAATCCCCAAAACTTTATCCCAAAAAATTTCTAAAACGCTCTTATAGAATTTGCTCAATCTTTGCCATAATCGAGGCGGCTATGGGAGGTACAAGTTCCCTTAAGCGATTACCGAAAACACCTCCTGTTGCCGAGAAAAAGGACGGCAAGTAAAAGAGGTTATGGCATCATTGCGTTGCTATGGCAACTCCGATGTTAATATAACACTGGTCTTAACAAATTTTCATCTTTATCTAATACAGCTGTGGTGACCGTTTTTCCGTAGCATTGTTAATGGTGTCGTAGTTAATGCTCAAACTTGGGGAGTATCGCCCTAAAAAAATCCAGTCGAGCCACCTTAACTGGAACGAAACCTTAACTGAAACGAAATGAAATGCCCTATTCCCTGAATATACAACAGCCAATTTCACCATAGAAACAAAATTGACATGTCCATTTTCATTCTAGCGATAGATCGAATTGTGCACGAGCCCAATTTTGGAGCAAAAGAAACAATTTAGAGTTTCAACACACATTTTCTCCATCTTTAACACAATGCCAGACTTTTGTGAACTTGAAAAATGATTGAATAAAAATTTGCCCTTCTAAATTGACTGAAATGTTTTTCATCTTGTTTTTGCAAACTCGCGAATTTGTGGTCAAAATGCAAACTTTCAAATATGAAGATAATGGAAAATATTTCATTTTGAGCATCTAGTTTATACCAAATCGTACAATTTCAAAGTATAAAATTATCATGGAAAAACTATGAAACAATATTTGGAACAGCCAATATGACCATGGAAACAAATAATTTGATGTTGATACCTGTCAGTGCCACCTTAAAAATACAAAAACCCACTTTATCAACTTAAAACGTTATAGCTACACGCTGAGCGATCGACCAAACAAAATCCTATTTTCTTTGTTAGTGAAGTTTCGTAAACAATTATATTACATTTTGACATTTGTTTTGCATAAAGATATGTTCTCCGAAACAAAATAAAAACAAGCTGCAAACTGAATCGTCAACTGTATAAATCAAACGATCGCTCAACGCCCAAATGGTGGCTGCGATTAAACGTCTCAGAAGTTATTTTACCTAAGACCTTCCTCCCATTGCAAAACCTATGCTGATTTGCCGGTTTGTTCAGACAATTAGCAGCCAGTACGCGATCCAGCAAAATGAATTAATTTCAATGCCGCCCTCCCCCCCCCCCCCCCCCCCCCCCTTTCCCCCTTCCTCCTTCCTCCTCCCCCGGTTCTTCATATCAATTTCATGAGTAGATTAAGTCAATTGCAGTCAGATCCGAATTCGCTCTTCCTCGGAATCAATACCATTTGATACTAATACAAACAAAAGTATTTGCCCATGTTCAGCCACCATTTGTACAAAAAATATATACGAGATAACAAGGTTCTTATCTTTGAAGGATCCCTCCTGCTTTGGCCATTCCATTTTGTCCTGTTTGCTTGTTTTTCAGTCCTCCATTTTCCTGATTTTAATGTTCTTTGAAGTTCCTGAAAATACAAATGAATGATTGATAAGATAAATGTTCAATTTTTATTTTACAGACGATTAAGATTTGAATTTTAGATGCATTGGACGTGATTTTCATCATAAGTTAACTGTCAACAATGAAAGAATAGAATATTTCTAAACAGAACTTCAAAATCGTGTTTGAGCATTAGCTCCTGGGTGAACTAAACAGTTTTTTAGTTTCAAAGTAGATGCAGCATGGACAAAGTTAACCAGCTAGGTATTCTTTGAAGGCCAACTTCTTCGCTCATTGCGCGATGAACGAAATAATAAAACGATAAAACGCGTTGTAAGACGAAGACAAGCTCAACGCACGTGTTCACTACACCGAGCAAACTTTTATACTCTTCTACTGAACAAAATTAATGTAACTTTTTTGCGAAGCGGTTCTTACCTTCGGTTGGAGTTGTGGGGCGACTTTTTCCTTGGCGGTACGTTTTCCCGGAATCATCAAAGTTGCCTCTTGAACCCCAAAACGTTTTCAAACTTGCGATACATCTTCACAGGAGCACGACCTGCTTGATTTGCGGCGAGCGCTGTGATTTTTTCATGAATATTGATAAGAGACTTGAGCCAATCGCTGACAAACACGTCAAAGGTTAACAACGTTTGCACGCTTTTAGTCATGAAAGCGAAAATAAAGAAAGAAATTAAAGAAAAACACTTGATAACAAAGTTTGCATTCAACATCTAAAGGATGTGCCAAGCAAAGGAAAACCAGACACAATTTTTTAAGCGGCTTCAATACAGTAGTGAGAGATAAGAACATATTAAACTTTTTGCATTTTGGACGCAGTGTGCCTTTTGTTGAATTAACTAGCCCGTTTCATTTTGTAACCCGACGGGAGGGACGGAATATTCATTTCATTTATTTGTTTACTCCAAACCTTTACAGATGAAATATAATGGTCAAGTTAAAACATTATGTCTCAAAAGCAACACTTATTAGTTTATATTATTCTCTTATATATCCTTACCTTACTTATGCTTGTACACTATGGGGAAATAATTATAATGCCCCACTCTCTCAAATCGTAAAATTACAAAACAAAGCGGTTCGTATTATAAATGATGTTCCTTTAAAGTGCCTATGAAATGAAATTTATTTTTTGATGTATGGAAAGTTTCACCTTTTTAGACCTTGGAATAAAAGGTTTAAAGTGTTAGGGACGATGCGAAATGCTTTTTTTATGGTCTCAAAGTTAGGTTGTTGGCGCAAAAAAGTGGCTCCAATTTGTGCGCGGCCAAAACCAGTGTCATATTACACTGTGACGTAAATAGTTGTACAAACTGCTGCGGGAATATAGAGAACAAGAGAGCTGACAAGAGACGTCGCTAGAGGTGGACCAATATTATGTGGCGAGCGGCCTCAAACATACGAGATATTAGAATTCTTCGATAACAGAGGGTGTAACAAAGCTTTATTTTGCTCCAGAGGAAAATAGGCCGGCGAAACACACGAAATTTGTTCGTCGACATCGGAAAGGGTACGTCAAGCGATGTTGTTTTCAATGAAAGCGCTTATTGTTAAGATTAATATTATTTTGCAAAAGAAAATAACATTCCGGCCGGTGAGGCCGTTTAATCAAGCATAATTTTTCCAATCCATATCCTGTTTGGAAGTTCCTTCAAGCCTCGGCTCGACTGGAGAGCCGTCGAAGTCAGTGAGGCCTACAAAAATATACTGACTCGATCGGCACTGACTGGCGAGTAATATAAATGTTTATACGGTATTCCGAATTATAAAATTCAAAGTGCAGCGACGCAAGTGTTCACTGGAAGGCGTCTATTCTACGGAACATCTATCAAAAATCTACACGTACAAATGCTATTCGAAACAAAATACATCGCTGAATCATTGCGTGTTCGATCAGATCAATTTTTATACAATGAAATATAAATCAGACATAAATGTAAACACGATACTTTGAACTCACTTACAAGCCGCCAAGTGGTTAAAATTTCCAGAAACGATCAATCGCTGGCAAGACACTGAACTAAGAAGCATAATTATTACGTATATACTTGAGTTCAAACATTTTGAATAAATAAATAAAAAATACGCTATCAAGGCACCTTGCCGCTAAAAATACACCATTCACATTCAATTCAGCAAGCCGCCTGAAAAACACCACCTCGGATATGCATAACATATCAGTATAATTTAGAAACTTTCAACTAGCAAGCCGCCAAGACATATCCTTCGCATTGAAAAACGAACTTTAAGTAGACGAGCGGATTGCCAAGCCGATAAAATAAGTTCATAACCTCCACGCGCGATCAATGAACTTCAGAGAAGACCGGCCGTGTCGCTAATGCGCTAATATCATGATTGTTTGTACTACAAATATATCGTTCGCGTTCGATAAACGCTAGTCAACGAGCCACTAAAAAGAAATAACAAAAACGCCTCTGCGTTCAATAAACTTACAACTCAACTGGCGAACCACTGAGACGCTGTGCTACTGAAATGTATACCTTTCACGTTCAATAATCTAAATGATCAAAGTCCGTCTTCTTCATGTTCACTTCCTTCGCTCAAGCGGCACAGTCGGTTCGTCTCGCTACGGCAAAACTACAGTGGACACGATCGTTTCAGTTGATCAAGAGTGATCCGAAACTGATCCTCTTCACCTTCAGAGGACAGTAAAGAAACAAATTAGGCGCTGTCTGACATTTGTACAGCCAAAAACGTTGGCAAAATGACCATCACGCTAAAGGATTCCAAGGGAATTATAGTGTAAACAAACCAATGTGTCATACTATTTACGTAATTTACGTCATCACGCACGCCCACTCGCCCCCAGGCTCTCCAAAAATTGGAGCCACTTTTCAACCGAAGTGACGCATCTTCGAGGGGCTAAAAAACCGATTTTCTTTCTTTTCCTCGGGAAATGATTATTGTTTTCGTTATTTGCACATAATAAACTAATGAAAAACGAAGAAAAAAAATTCATTTCATAGGCACTTTAATGGAATCAATAACTCCACACTACGTATCCCTAAGCCTTTTGAAATTTCCTGATATTGTTAAACTGAACACATGTATGCTTTTTTATGATCATTTCCACAATGAAAAGTTTCCTAATATACCTGTTTCACTAGTATCTGAGCTACATAACTACAATACCCGCAGTGCATCATCTAATCAAGTAGTCATACCCTCTTTTCGAATTAATCTCAGGAGATTCTGCCCGAGCGTTATTGGAAGATTTTTTTGGAATAGTATTCCGCAATTAATCAGAGACAAACCATCTAGAAAGATTTTTAGGAATATTCATTAACCCAAGGGCGTAAAGCGATGAGGGTGGATGCCACCCCCTCTTAATCTTTTTAAATCAGTTTTTAGTGAATTTTATTCTGGAAGTTTTGGGCTCTTTTTTCGGACACATTTTGATGCATTTTTTTTCGTACGGCACGTCATGTGGCCATGGCCTTGACAACCAATTTTTAATGGGCGTGTCGTCTAAAATGTTGAGTTTTCTTTGCTATTAATATAAGTTCTTCCGGTTAGTTTCTTTGTTATCTGCACTTTTCCAGTCTATTGATTGAAAAATTTCATTTTGGATCAATAGAGCTGATTTTCTGGACTCAAATATCAATTTCCTTACCAGACAAATAAAGTGAATACCTTTTATTATGACCTTTAATCCTTCACTTCCTCGCATCTCTTACATGATTAAAAAACATTATAATTTGCTACTCTCTTCTGAACGTTGTAAAAAACAACCTTTTAAACATTTGCCTCTCGTAGCCTTCAGACGCTGCCCTAACCTCCCGGCGGGGGGGATACTCTGCAAATTTTTGGGTGCCGCTGGGACTCTTAAGAGACCCTTAACCTATACTAGACCATTTTAGCTGCATTTTGCAACCATATTCTAGACTAAACACCGAAAAACCTTATCTTATCCTAGACCTAGTTCCAGATTCGCTATTTTCCAGAAACTCGTTCACTATCACAGTTATTAGTTAACAGGGGTCAGTAAAAATGCTGTACTGCCCGCCGCACTGATTTTTAAATGCCATTTGCCAATTGACCTTAAGACCCTAAAGAAGAATGGCTGTGCCTTTCGAAATATTGGATATTTTACAAATATAGTCGTTTCCGTACCGTTTATCAGCCTTGTTTTTTTATCAAATCTTGTCTAGACTAAATTATTCACGCAACTGATTAGTTTCACGGAAAATGATGCCCTGTTCTAGACCAAAAATCTCTGATTACTATACCCTATCCCAGACTTAATTGCGTGGAAAACATACCCTTCACAGCGGCACATACCTATATAGCTCATATATGGGAGTAACTCCACCACCCCCCCCCCCCCCCCCCCCCCCCCCCCTCCCCAGGGCCTAACCTCCGTGACTTACTAGTTTCAGCTAAACTCCCTTCTAACTCTACTAACCCCCATCCCCAACTCCCTTGTGGTTCTTTCCGTTGCGGAAAGAACTGCGCTACTTGTCCCTACATTTCTGCAGGACTGATTTCTGACGGACCTACTATTAACTTTCTTTTCTACCAGTGAAACGCGTACTATCAAATCTAACCTGACCTGTGACACCAAAAATTTAATCTGCATGATTCAATGTAACCGCTGTAATTTACAATATATTGGAGAGACTAAACGACGCTTAAAAGACAGATTTAGTGAACACCGCCGTACTATAGGTACTCCTAATACCAAGTCTTTATTATAACCTACCAATGGCTACGTCAATTCCAAGCCCGCCCATCCCCTTCCCGGGCATTTATCGGGCATTTTATAACTTTTCCTTCCCAAGGGTGGGGCATTTGCTAAAACAGGTCAGCCCGGGGGTGGGGCATTGTCAAAACAACGTTATCTTTTGGATTTTAAAATTCGTACATGCTTCCTTGTTTATTCTAAATTTCCTGATTGCCCCCAATATAAAAACATAAAAACTGAGTAGATAAACGTCGTTTGGGTCCCACACTATTTAAGTGAACCGGAGCAACAGAATTTTTAAATAGCCAGATTCTTCTTTTGCATCATATCCTGATGGAAAGACACAAAAAGTTTCAGGTTTTAACGATGTTTTGCTTCCGATTTACAAAGGTTTTAAATGTGTCACGCAATTCGTCACGCTATTTCAGATAAGCCGTGAAAATAAACAAAATTGAATCAGCTGAAAGTTATTGTTTGCATTATAAGTGCTTATAAGCTAAGTTAATGGAGCTTATAGCAAATGCAATATGTTTCGATTTGATTTTTGGTGTAATTAAGACTTTGAATTTTTGGCCGCCATGTTTGTGCCCCTGAATGGGGCACAAAGATGGCCGCTCCATACATTTCCTACTAACAATGTATAATACTCCTTCGCCTATAACTCTTGAACGAAATGCTTTTGCGCTTCAAAATTTGGCCAATATGTGTAGTTTTAAAATCTCTACAATTCCATACACATTTTGGAATCGAAATCTATTGTTTAAAGGGACACTGTCACCTATTTTTAGTATCACTTTGAAAAGCCAAAAAACATATTTGTTTCAATGGAAACCTTAAAATAATGGTCCAGTTTTGTTAACAAATACTCTACCAGTGCACAGAAACTAGTATTCCTTATCTTTGGCTGCAGATGGCCAGGATGGAAATGGATTGCAACTTGAAAAAATTGGCCAATTTTTTCAAGTTCCTCCCAAGAGTCGTGTAAAAATCGCAGAAAAACTTATTATGGTTTGTTCTTCCTTGAAGAAATCACTTGACATTATCTTCTTGGTGTTCTAAAAGCGATTTTATGTTTGAGCAAACGTACTTTGTCATATATTTAGTGTATTTTGACCAAAACACAGCAAAATCTGCGTGACAATGCCCCTTTAATGCTTCTGAATTTTGATATGACGTAAGTGAAAACCAAAAATAGCATAATAAACAGTACCATAGGGAAGTACTGCTCAACAGCTTTTATTGAATGGTCACACTTTAGGATTTCATCTACAGGCTCAAAAGTTAGAACCACCTTGTACAGCATAATAAACAGTACCACAGGAAAGTACTGCTCAATAGCTTTCATTTGAATGGTCACACTTTAGGATTTCATCCACAGACTCAAAAGTTAGAACCACCTTGTACAGCATAATAAACAGTACCACAGGAAAGTACTGCTCAATAGCTTTCATTTGAATGGTCACACTTTAGGATTTCATCTACAGGCTCAAAAGTTAGAACCACCTTGTACAGCATAATAAACAGCACCACAGGAAAGTACTGCTCAGTAGCTTTCATTTGAATGGTCACACTTTAGGATTTTATCCACAGACTAAAAAAATAAAACCACCATGCATGTACAGCATAATAAACACCACCACAGGAAAGTACTGCTCAGTAGTTTTCATTTGAAGGTCACATTGTAGGATTTCATCCACAGACGTAAAAATTAGAACCACCCTGCCGTGCAAGCATTATCAACATTATACAACATAATCAAAGGGCTCTTAAAGCCATCTCGTTAATGCGTTAGAACGTGAGGTTAATAAAAAAAAGAAGAATGTTGATAGTTTAAGGTATTAGGCGATAAGAGAAATTAAGTGGAAATGTATTCAGTGGTTAGGAATGGTAACAATACAGATGCTGCCCAATAGTATAGTGTTTTTCTACAGAAAGACCTAGATCGATAAACGACATTGCCGAGTCGTGGCGTGCAGTTCGAGCATTGACAACAGTTTCTCTAAAGCCGATTTTCCGCTTTCTTCTGTCCGAGGAATATTGAATGCGAATATGGTGTCCTTTTTTTGATAAGTTTTGTACTGCAAATCTTTGCACACAATTTTGTTAGACTTTCTGAAAGTCTGTCTTTCGTTTTGGGCGGTCGGGCGGCCGGAGAACGGACTTTTCTCGCCTGCAGCGCGCCATCAGTTTAAACATCAAGAGGAATTCTATTTAATTCAGATAACCTACTTTCTAGTAGCGAAACTGCATGAATCTATGGCACCTGAAGCATCAAAAGCAACCATTATAAACAATTAATAATATTGTTTTACGAAATAATAGATTTCAATATATATTTTCTTGCTTTAAGTCTGCTATATTCTTTGCTAATAGAGCTACGTTGAGCACTCTAAGGCAACTCTCTTGCGTCAGGATCTCAATGCGATCAAGCTACGTTGAGCACTCTAAGGTATCTGTCTTGTCCGCTTCAGAAGTATGACACACCGACTTATTGATATTCGTCTTCTTTTTATACACGGAGAACGTTTTCTCTCTCTTGCTTGCCACTCAAATAATACATTGTCTTTTTGTTTGTCTTGTCAATTAGCTCCCAAAAAGTGCCAATGTCTCTCTCGAAAAAAATCAACACGCTGAAATCGCTTATAAAACGCTTCTTAAAATGCTTGCTTGATAAACTTTTGTTAACTAAATCAGCAAAATTATTACGTCTTTTGCATACTATTGCATAATCAAACCGTAATGGCAACGATTCATTGTTCCAAAATAGAACAAAAGCCAAATTCATACTCTTGCATAATCAAACCGAAACATTTTTAGTTAGCTGAATCGGCAAAATCTCACCTCTCTTGCATACCATTGCATAATCATGACACCTCAACATTTAATAACCATTCAAAATTGAAATTACTCTTTAATAATCAAACCGTTATAGCAATGATTCAGTATTCCAATGACTACTGAAAAGGAACATTAACGTTAATTTTGCGGAAAAGTAAATCCATTGTATAATACAATCAAATTAGGCCCCTTCACATTATGCCGAATCTAATGTAATTGAGCAACAACAACATATTTTGCCAGGAGCCATAATCACGAAAAGAAAGTGGAGCGTTGGCTCCGCGCAAAGCCAACACGACGTGTTGAGCTATTTTTAGCAGAAATTGTGCCACCATTGACGCAATGAGAGGGTTTGCACCTACTACCTTACAATATTTGGCGAAAATACTTCGTATTTAGAGGCAAACGTTCTAGTTTCTTTGTAATTTGGCTGGACCACATCTAGTACAACAAGACACAAACATGCAAGACCATGCAACGAGCGACGCATGAAAATAGAACGCGTGTTTTATTTCCGATTTGACAGCCTTGTTGGATAAATGACCACAAGTTGCTTCTCATTGGCTAAAATAAATTGCTGACTCACTTAAGCTTGCTACCTGGTTTGGTGGCTTAAATTTAACGAGAGTTTAATTCAATTAAGCTGACTCGCTTAACTTTAAGCGAATTGGAAAACCAACTCTTTTCACGAGATTTCCGGTTGTCACTCGCTAGTCGTCCCGGGTAGACAAGGTATCGCAGAACATTCCTGCCAATTTTTAGAATTTTCAATCAATTCAGTTGCAACCTGTAGGTAAACGAACTTAAAATGTTCACCCGTATACGGACTTCTATTTTATGAGAGGGGTGAATCCGGCGATGAGAGCGATCTCTTTTTGGTCGTAAGAGAAGTTTGACTGGGTCAAAGCTTTAATTTTAGCTTGTATTCGCTACGCTTTATAGCTTCGTGGAGCTCATTAAAACCACTCATAACAAACGTTCCCGTGGGAACATGTGATATAAAAAGAGGCAAAAAGTTTCGTGTCTTTTTATTTAACATCTCTAGATTTTATCTGTGGTTAAAATTACAGAAACAATAAATCCTAGATTAAGAAACAATCTGTCAGGCGATGAGGTCATAGCTCTAAAACAGTTGAAAAACAACTCTGCCATAAACCTCAAAAAGCGGTCAAAGATACAGGATGAAATTTCTTAGCTTCGTCGAGCGCGGAAAATGTCAGCTATAAACCTCAAAAAGCGGACAAAGATACAGGGTGAAATTTCTTAGCTTCGTCGAGCGCGGAAAATGTCAAAGCGCAACTCGCGCAGATCACAGTAACTAAGCCTAGAAACAATCTGTCAGGCGATGAGGTCATGGCTCTAAAATAATTCAAAAACAACTCTACTATAAACCTCAAAAAAGCGGACAAAGATACAACAACAGTCATGATGAATAAGACAGAAACAAATAAATATTTGTCCGCTTTTTTGAGGTTTATAGTAGAGTTGTTTTTTAACTCTTTTAGAGCTATGACCTCATCGCCTGACAGATTGTTTCTAGGCTTAGTTACATGATCTGCGCGAATTGCGCTTTGACATTTTCCGCGCTCGGCGAAGCTAAGAAATTTCACCCTGTATCTTTGTCCGCTTTTTGAGGGTTATAGCAGAGTTGGTATGTGACGCCCTTCTTGAAATCCTAACCGGTTTAACCAACCATATCCTCAATGCCCTAATATAGCTTCTATAAAAAAGGAAGTAGTTACCCCCCCCCCCCCCCCCCCGGACAAAAGTTAACAAAGAACCTTTTGTTAACAACTTTTGTCCCTTTTTTTGTACTGATTCCGAAATCTCGTTTATACGCATGCGCATTAACGAGATAAAAATTACTGCTCAGTAACTTTCATTGGAACGGTCACACATTCGGATTGCATCCATGGAATTAAAGTTACTCAGTTGTGCAGCAAAATAAACAACATCACAGGAAAGTACTACTCATTCCATTAACCGTTTTAATGATCACAAAGCCACGGTTTGTCATAAAAGTTAAATTGTTAAAATGAAGTACATAAACAGCGAAAAAAAGCTACAGAAATAAATTAAGTGATCAGTAAGACTTATATTCAATTGAAAAGTTAAAAGCGTATTTTAGTCTGCTACAAATCTGCTTTACGTGTATTAAACTGAAACGGTGGGAAGTAACGCAATAAAACCTAGAGCATAAGTACCCTTACACCCTTACCGTTTTTAACCCATTTGTTAAAAGTTTCCGGCTTGTCATGAAATACGAGAAAATAATATCTTAAAAACCCTTCGGACGTATCTTCATCTCGGACCTCTTGACAGAGCATTCCTTGGAAACTGGTCTTGCCGGGGAGGTACAGACCATTCAGGTTGGAAGAGTCGCTGCAGTTATTGTACCACCAGGCGCCTTTACTCATCAACGCACAGTTGCCAGAGTACTTGTCATTATCACGATCTTTGGTGGTAAATGGCATACCACGGTGATAACCAAGAGAATCTCCTGCGTTGCCTGATGTAAAAATAAGTTAAACATATTAATTAAAAATTAAACCGCGATGTGATGACACGTTTGCGGGCTTTTTACTTTTACCTTAATACCCAATGGAGGAGTTACACCTGCATTGGAATCTGAAATTGTTAGAGTTGCAAAGAAGGTGTAGAGAATAAAAGATTAATTTTGAAACACGCAAGAGCACTCCGGGTTCACGGGTTGCAGACGGGTTTGGTGTCCATCTACTATTTTTTATCTTCATATAGTTTTAAAACTTCATCAAATCTTTCACATTTCTTAGTTTTCTAAATTTTACAAATCCCCCGCCCCCTCATTCTTGTCCTCTTGCACGCTCCTAAAATTCACCACTTAATTAAAATTAACCAAACATTACATTCTTAACCCTATTCAGCCTGGGCTTGTCTTGAGTTCCTGAGCCTGGGGGGGGGGGGGGGGGGGGGGGGGATACATAGTATGTTTTTAAAACCTCTTAAAAACCGTCTAAATTGACGCAAAATTAACCAAAACCAATAAATAAACACTAAATGACGTAAAACTACAAAATTTATACCAATAAACATTGTTTTTCTTCAAAGGTATAAATATGCAAATTTAAAAAAACATGGCTGTCAAAATCTTGTTGCCATAGAAACATCAAGTCAAGTGATCAAAAAGTTGTCATATGAAATTGTTGCCAGATAAATTTGAGGAAAAGTCACAAAGTTTGATGGCGTTTGAATACATATTAAAGAGGTTATGAATGTTGAAAGTTAGCGCGGACACTTTGTGCCCTCCCCCCCCCCCCCCCCCCCAGGCCGAATAGGGTTAAATAACACTCATGAACATCTGAAAAAAGTTAACGAGATAATTCCATAAAACCGATCTCAAATGCAAGTAGCAAATACTGATTTTGCTAAAAATCATTACATTACTGGAGATCACCTAATGATTATTACTTATCAATTACCAAACCCAGACTGTGGCAATAACAATGAAGGAAAGTTAAGAACAACTAACTATGCAGAAGTTGAGTTTGGTGGACATAACAGACAATCAGTGTGTTGTTTCAAGCTTTGCGGTTTCGAGAAATTCGTTTAATCTCTGTTGATAAATTAAATTTGAGCATGCCGATGACGTACACGAATCAAAATACAAAATCTTAATATTTCTAAATGGCATGGTCCCGCAAGGCTGACAAGATCACCGTGCTTTATATCACCGAGGTATTTAATATTTTCAGTTTTCCAAGCGAAGTTTAAGCAATTTTATTCAGAAAATCATATTAACAGAAATGAACCAAACAATTAACCCACCTGAATAATTTCCCAAACTCAGCTTGTAGTTCGCCTTCTCGCTTGCTACAGCAAATGAGCTGTACTCTGCAAATGCTGTTTCGTTATGAAAGTCTTCCAAGTCGACGCGAAGCTTGTAACTGCCGCTTACTGTCAGGCGGTGAATCTTGTGCAGCCCGAGCCAAAATTCGCCTTTCATATCGCCAAAGACCCGTTTGTACTTATCAAATGCTGTTTTGTCATCATCATCGTCGTGAAGCGTCTGATTGCCAGTTAGTCTAGTTAAAAAGCGAATTGAGTCCGGTCCAACCCAATTCTCACCGCTCAGATTGCCGAATCCCTGTTTATAGTCGTTCCACCCTCTGAAGAAGTCTTCAGAGCCGTCTTGTCTCTTTTGAAACACTGTCCAACCTCCACCAGCTGTTTTCTGATCGCAGAACACTTCAAATTCGCCCAAACCATCAGGATCGATTTTGTACACTCCACTGATCTTGTGACTGGACTGGTAAACTTCGGCGCAGTTCTTGTAAACTGAAATTGGCAAAGTTAGTAATTCTACAGCGTTAGTATGTAAGGCAAACTGGAATCCAGACGAGTAAGAAAATTGTCGAACTATAATATATAGTGCTGAAAGAATTTTAGAGATCTGACTGTTTTTTTTTTTTTTGCAACTTAACTTGAATGATGGCTTCTGCACTGCCTTGTTTTTAGTTGATTCCAATCTTATTTGTAACGCAAGAAGAAATTTATGTCGAGCTATTCAAGAAATTTCTGACTGCACTGAGCTAAACGCTTTTGTCTCCCTTAGGCCACAACGAAACCGTAAAATGATCTTTTTTTAAGTAAAGAATTAATCAAGGAGTGAGTCCGGTCAGGAAGGAACAAATTACAACATGATTTATGAATTACCGAACAATCAAACCTGAGAGTTTTGAGCAGCGATCGTTCTTTTTCAGCGCCCTGACTTCTTCGAGGATTTCGTGATTTATTTCGGCCAGCTGTTGCTCGATTTTCTTGTCGTTCAAATGACACTTACACTTCCTTTTACGTTTCTTGGGTTGCACAGAGGAGATTGCAATTGTCGTAACGAAAAAAGCGAACAGAATAGCTTTGGAGAAATATTTCATCGTGCACCGATTTTTGGAAAGTTCGTTCTAAAATTGCAACAACAGCGTTAGAGAACGAATGATTCCCAAGTCTTCCAGAGGCCGTGCTTAAGTCTGCCTTAAATGGAAGTCCCGTATGTAAACAGATCCTGGTTAGTAGGAGCAAGCTGCAAAAAACATTTATTTCCTTACGGAATAAGTTTCCTTTAATAGGAGCACGCTATATATCATCCACAAGTTATGCCAATCACGTAACTCCACATTCATAGTTATCGAACGTCACTGGCAACATTCAGTGATTGATTAAACTCATCTGCCGCGAAGGGGCGTAATTAAATAAAGTATCTCTAAGGATTTACGATAAACTAGTGAGCAGCACTTTTAAGAACTGGAGTTTGTAAAACTGATTTATTTTCTCCTTCGCTTTTCGTCCAACTATCGCGGACTTTATCACGGCTGGCGGGCCAGACAACCTCTCCTAGGAATTATTAAGGAGCGGCATTTTTTGTTTTGTTTTTTTAGGTAAAATAGCTGTAAGGATTGACAAATAACCACGGTTTCCATTGAAGAAAAGGATTGGTTTACATATTATGACAATAATTATCGGCTTGGCTGAAAAATAATTGATATTGTAGGAAAACGCACTTTAATTCTGAATTTAGAGTTTTTGTGCGTACGGTCTAAGATATGGTTCGGTGAAAGCATATATAATAATTTTTATTGTCTTTTTCACTACGATAACGAATAAGATATCGAGCTCACGAGAAAAGGTATTTTATTTCTCCACACTGGTGTACTTAAAAAGATAAAGTCCGTTTTTGTCGCCTGTGGGTTGTTCATAAAAGCTGGACGTGCTTTTCAATGAATGATTATACTCAGGTCTGCCACGATGGGGGCCGTTATGAAATAAACTAGCTGTACGGATTAACAACTAACCACAAATAGCTGTAAGGATTTACAAAACATTGGTGTACTTAAAACCCGGTGAAATAGTCTAGCAACAACGATAGAGTCGTTTTTTAAAATTGAACCGCTAGCGAGGAGGGCTGCTTCATACCCCCCCCCTTGTCATAATAAATGAACTTTCCCTTAAATCTGGGTTAGTCATACGAGTGTATGGGATAAACCATATTAGAGTCAGGAAACAAATTACAGTCGAACTTCGATGTGCGACCACCTCTCCTAAGTGACCACTATTCCAAAATACCAAATTTCTTTCAGTCAAATCACCATAGTCCAAACCTCTAGTAAGGGACCACCTCTCGTAAGCGACCACTTTTCCAAAGTACCAAATTTCTTCCAGTCCTCTCGCACTATAGTCGAAACCTCCCGTAATCGACCGCGACCACATTCAACGCTCATGATTTCAATTTTGTTATTTAGCCCGCTCGACCATAGTAATTTTAGATGTCACTACAGACTCAAATTGAATCGACGCGTTACAACACAAGTCCAATAAAACAAAACTTTTGTCCTTTGCATCAAAACTTCAAATGGTGACCTTCACTGATAATTCAGTCGCCAATTTTTTTTTTCACTCGGGGGTTTTCACATGACGTCATAAAAAATAAAAAATCTAAACTATACATCCCACAAAGCTGTTTCTAACATGGTATGTGGGTACCTTTGTTACAATCCTTCAGTTTCAGGTTTTCACGATGTTTTGCTTTCGAATCTTAAAGATTTTAAATGTGTCACGCAATTCGTCATGCTATTTCAGATAAGCCATGAAAATAAACAAAATTGAACCAGTTGAAAGTTATTTTTGCATGAAAGATGCTTATAAGACGATGTAATGGAACTTTTAGTGAATCCAATATTTTGTGATGAGAGTTTGGCTGTAATTAAGACTTTGAAGTTTTGGCCGCCGTGTTGGTGCCCCTAAGCGGGGCACCAAGATGGCCGCCCCATACATTTCTTGCTAAAAATGTCTAATACTCGTTCGCCTATAACTCTTGAACGAAATGCTCTTGCGCTTCAAAACTTAGTCCAGATGTGTAGTTTTTAACTGTCTGCAATTTAGGATAAACATTTTGGAATTTAAATCTGCCTTTTAATGCTTCCGAATTTTGATCTGAAGTAAGTGAAAACGGCTGATATATATGATACAATATTTTGCGATGATATGTACTTTGCCTTTAAAGTTACTACAGTTTCATATGATTCAAAGTTAAGACGCCCTGTGGCCTGACCTCTTGTAAGCGACCATCTCCCGTAAACGACCACCTTGGCTTTGCATATCGGGTGTGCGCTTACGCCCAGGGGAGACTCCATATAAAATTGACTGGGGTGGTCGTCGGAAATTTTCGAAAAACACCCCAAAAGGTACCAAAACCTCGTTTCATGGGCGTGGCTCAAAAGAATTTTTGTCCCTAAGAGGAACCAATTCTATATCATCACATTTCATATTATGTCATATTTATAGTTCGATATCCTAAAAGGTACTGCAACTTTAGCAATCTAAGCGGTACTAATGGACAAATTTTGACCTCTAAATTGTATGGCGAGCACCCCCCCCCCCCCCCCCCCCCCCCCCGGCCCTTACGCCGTTTTTACAAATTTCTACTATTGAGGCTTTTTCAAAACTTGAAGGCGCTTTATTTATTTATTTATTTTTTTGCAATATTCGCCGCTTGATTACTTTGTGCTCATAATTAAATGAAAACTACGAACGCACAATGTTACTGTCACGAACTTGTTGCCTGTGAAAAGCCGAAAATTTTCTGATAACTGGACATAACTTGAAACTGTAACATCCTTTTTTTCGTGTCGCATTTTTCAATTTCCTTAAACTGGCTAACTTCAGCTTAGTACTAAGAAGTATAAGTTAAGTCGAATAGAATCAAACGACTCTTTTTTATTGAAAGAACGATGTGTATTTCTTTTTCTTTAATTCGCTTCACGTGAGTAGCTATTTTTAAAATACAAAAAAAAAAAAATAAATAAAAACGCTCACAGTCTCGAAACAAGAGTCAAACGAAAATATATTAAGAGCTGACCGTACGAGAGTTCACGATAGTTCAAACCTCAGTAGAACGCCGGAATCGATTGAACTTTCACAAATGAGAGTGTTAGTTAAATACATGAGTGCCCCGCGGAGATACATTCATATCTCCAAGCCGATACCATGTGTTACTTTGTTTATAATATCAACGAAATTAATAATGAAGTTTTAAGCAATTTTCCGAAGATTGAAAATTCTTCGAAGAATGACCGAAGGTTGTCCAAACGTTTCCGATCATTTTCAAAGATTGCGAAGAAGTCCGAAGATTTACGAGGAATACTGTGGACCAACATCACATCTTTTCCGTCGTTTGACATTTAAATGTGAAGATATTGATATCTTCACTCTTCACAGTGAAAATAAAATTGATATTTTCACAGTCACGTGACTGTCGAGATATGAGATCCTTGTATTTCACTGAATTAGTTTATATAATAATGCCCGCGGGGGGTTACTCCCCGAAAGTTCGGGTGGGGGTGTGCGGCACGCTTCTGAAAACCCTTACCCTATTTCAGACCAAAATATGCTATTTTTCCTACCTTATTTCAGACCTGACCCAAAATTCGATACCCTATTTCAGACCAGATCCTTAAATCGATAATAGAAGGGCTTCTAATTCCCGATGTTAATCAAACCGCATTTCTCAAGGGATGAAAAAAGTAGCTTCTTCTAAAAACCACACCCAATTCCAGACCAGAGTGCGCAAACCATATCCTATTTCACACCAAAATTGTCAAAATCTATATCCTATTTCAGACCAAAACGGCTTGAAAACCATACCCTTAGGGCCGCACATGCCTATATAGCTTATAAAAGGGAGTACCCCCCCTCCCTCCCCGGGGAATAATGCACGTTATTAACTCGATTCTCGGCATACTCTCATTTGAATTGCGTTCTAGTTCTCTTTGAGAAAAAAGATAAAACAAACCACTTTCGTTAACACGCGTCGGCCACTTTTCTTTTCCACTTTAAGTTTAAATGTTTGTGACAGCTGTTTAACCTTCTATTGAAAATGTTGATGTAAACTTCATGGTTTTCCTTTCAAATCCTCGGCATCTTTGTCCATACTTAAACTACTGACGTCAAACTAATTTTCCCTTTTTAAATTTCCATTAAAATGTTTATATTTGAAATGGCTTCAATGACACGCAATTGCCTCTTTAATTTCAGTCCTTTTCTGAACTAAACATGCGTTAAAGTTCTAAATGCACAATTTCCCAGCTACCTATTTAATAAGTAATTGACAAGTGCGGCTTTTAATAAAGAATTCAGTGCCTTTGACATTATCGGGGCAAGTCAACTGACGGGATTTGTGTTATTGCTGAATCGCTATTGTGTCAGCTTTATTTGCTTTGAGCAAGAGTGTTGTATTAAGAAAAGCCATTAAATGCTATTTCGTATCGGTTATTGCTCACTCAAATCTTTTCATATCAGGCTAACATTTGAATCTGTGGATGAAATTCTAAAGTCAGGCGGTCACTCGAAAGAAAGCTACGGAACGTTAACAGGACGAACTTTCGTTGGTGCTATCCATTCTCCAGTTTTTCCGTGCTTAGAAGTCCTACAAATTTGAAATCGTCCTTAATAAGACACTCGTCCTTTATGAGTTAAGAACATAGGCTTGTTCTCATGAATGCGTCCAACTTCACTGATGAGGATATTAGCGAAGGCTTCAATGGCACGGCGTCTATTTATAGCTCAAGGCGAGAACTACTAGCTTTCGCGGTGTATAAAATGATTCTATCTCCAGTAACAGTGATAGGCAATGGTCTTTTGCTTATAACAGGATTCATAGATCCACTGCGATCTTTTCGTAGCCCTTCATCCATGTTTCTGCTAACAATGTCGGCTGCTAACGTTTTAACAGGAATGGTCGTAGCGCCAATTTTCGCGTCATTGGAATACAACGCCTTCTTTGAACGAAAAGTCTCATTAGACATTGCTAATGTGGGCTCTTCGTTTTCGCTGCTTTCACTCAACATTTCCTTCGGAATGGTTTTCGTATTAGCTTTTGACAACTTTATTGCAGTTTTTCGACCAACAAAGTACAAAAGGTGGATCACAATGCAACGAGCTAAAATCTGCATCGCTATCATATCGCTGATTGCACTGACCTTTGCAATCCTGCCGCATTTAAATATACCTATAGATACTGTTCTGAAAGTCGATTTGCACTTTAATTCGACATTAAACTCAACATTTCTTGTCATGTCCTACGTTCTACTTTACACCGCGTTTCGAAATCAGACCAAAAAATCAGAAGATCTCCGAACTGGAAACAACTTTCGTGCTGGCAAACTCTCGGAACTACAAAACAAGTTTCGAATGATTTTGTTTATTTTTGTGGTCGTGTCCACTGTGCCAGCAATTTTATCAACTTTATCTTATCATCTCGAGTATTATTGCGTTCCATGCAAGAGATACAAGGCCATAGTTATTGGCCAGAGAATCTGCCTAAATTTAACGTTCATGAAATGCGCGCTGGATCCATTTGCGTTTGGGTGGAGGCTTTCTCGCAACAGACAAGCTTTTAAGAAGATAATCTGCTGTCAGCTTCGAATTATGAGACAGATAGGCAGTATAGATTATCCTGAAAACCTAAGCCTACAGTGCAGGCGTGTTCTGGGGACAACAGGCTGAATTAACCCTCGGACGTACACGTAAACTTATGCCCCCACCGTGGTACAAGTGGGGAGGGGTTGTTACACCTCATACCTCCTTGGGTTTTTGCGGTTTTACAATATTTCGAAAATATTTTACATCCAATAGATAGCCGGTGATGTGCTATACAAGATAAGGTAAGTATTATGGGTTGTAGCGCTGCTGGGGGTCCGTGACGTCATCCAAAATGGCCGACAATATGGCCGCCATCTTCGATTTTACTAAAAATTCAATTTCATCGAGAAAATGCTGAAATTGCAAATATGTTTTGCTAGAGTTGCAAAATATGATACAAATAAATATTTTGCTGCTTTTGGCAGCATTTTATATATTTTTTTTTCACCGAAAAAAGGTGAAAACACGCATTTTTAATCAGTCAAAAATGGCTCGACCTCATGTTACTTATGACGTTATACCTTGTTATAACAGCATCCGGTTATCGCCAAATTTTACTAAAATGTGATAAAAGGATAAATGAACAGCTACTGAAGACGGCATGTGTCAAAAATAAATTCTCTTGAAAAAATCCGAGAAAAATCTTAAGGGGTGGTGCCAGTGCCCTCCCGCCAGTGTAAGTTACAACTGCAGATGTACAACTATAGATTACGCCTGACCATGTTACTTTGTAAACTACAAATATAAGCTCTAATTACTCATTTTATGAAGTGGCACGTTGCCATAAATGGCAACGGCCCACTTAAAAAGAATTTACAGAGTGACTACAAAAAATAGCGTTTTTTCTGGATTTAAGAGCATCTGGGAAAACTAAATATCTCCTATAGCCACTTCGAAAAATACCATAATAATCTTTTATGTGCAGGCGCAGCCTCACCGGGGTGTAATTATTTAGGTCTTCTTTGTTAGAATGGCACAAGGGAATTCAGAGTATATGTAGGAATGCTAGGATGTAACATTGTGTGCTCGTATACAAATGTGCACGTGTGCAAATTGCCAAGAAGTTGAAGCATAGCACGTGCAGTTCGTGCTGAAAACAAAAGAAATTGGAAAAATAAGGCTACATCAAGCACCACCCAAACCTACACTTAAAACAGTTTTATGGTATTTTTCATAGTTTCTGGAGTGGGCAATAGCCCTTTTCACGGTTAACTCTGCTCATTTGCATTACAATGAAATCTAGCATGTATGTGAGGCAATTTCGGGCTATTTTGTAGTTTTAGCCCGAAATTGCCTCGCATCCACGTTGGATAACATTGTAATGCAAATGAGAAAAATCAACCGTGAAAAGGGCTATT
The DNA here is from genome assembly GCA_024195265.1 of Dendrophyllia cribrosa. NCBI lineage: Eukaryota > Metazoa > Cnidaria > Anthozoa > Scleractinia > Dendrophylliidae > Dendrophyllia > Dendrophyllia cribrosa. Next base: position 38,356,215 of record JAJLRJ010000005.1, on the reverse strand, counting down.
GCGGTGTAGAGGTCTTTGCGCTTGATGGGAATCATGGGTAATCAGAACAAACATGACGTCAAATACAGTGTTTGTATGGAAATCCAGTGTCAAATAATTTCGATAAAATTTAAATTTTCTAATAAATTATTTGTGGGTTGAAAAGTTACCATCATGGCAGGGAAAAAGATTTCACTCATCAATGTTAAGGAATGAAGCTGTGTTAGAATGGATGAAGGGGGCGCACGCTATTCCATGATATACATCACAAAGTGCCCTCATCTATCTGTAAAAGTTTACCATAACACGCATATTTCTGTCACATATTATGTACTTTGTTATTGACTGAGTGGGAGGGTCGGATGGAAAAATATTTGGCTCGAGGTCATGGCATACGGACCCAGCGCAGCAGTAATTATATGCGTGAAATTTGTGTTGCCCGCGCCGATAACAAAATTCTTCACTCAATGCCGTATGTTTCATCCAGAGTTCACATGTACGATCATTTCTTATATTAGCGGAGCTCTGCGGGCCGAAGGCCCGCGCGGAGCCCCATACTAATAGAACTAAACATATGTCCGTCATTTTTCATGGTCATGGATAGCGGAATGTTTCGTAGGCGCGTGTGCCGCCCGCCGTGCGCCCGTGTTGGACAGGGCTAGTTCGCGGGCGCATATTTCTTCGCAAAACATGCGCGTATGACGCCACACAACATCCGAGATGTTTGTTTTCATTTAATACGGATTTCACAACCAAAGAAGCGGAGATTTTAAGAATTTCCAAGCAAGCGAGGGACTTAAGGGTAAAACAGATTACATTTTCGATGGGAATTTATGTTGATATTAATCTGTGATTGACTTTTTTTAAAAACGTGCTTAAATTCAGTTGTATCGATTTCTTGAATTTCATCCAAGGCATCTCGAACTCGATCGATGCGCTATAAGACTTAAATGGTACGCGTTTTGCTTTTAAACACAAACTTATAGAGATTTGAATAATTTTTTTCGAAAATGTGTTTGTTCATTAATTACATAGATTGAAAAGCGATTTTATAGTTCTATCTTCACTCGCGTCGCCTTATGCAAATATGTTTGTGTATTTTTGCAATTTTGATTTCCAAATCAGTTTCTTGGGCAATTTTTGACAACCAACAACTTTATTTTATTCGGAAAGTAGTCGTACTAGTTATTGTAGACGGAGAAAAAGTTGTTTTTGTGAAATTTTGTACGGTCTAAATGTACTGTGCAGACGGTCGCGTAATACTGTTTTTGAGAATTGCTAAAATTGAAAAATAGCCCGGTCGTCAATCTTAATTCTTGTGCTTCCGACGTTTCACCTTAGTTAAGCTTGTTCAGTTAGCGACGCGGTTAGGCTCAGCCTATCTATCTATATCTATCTATATATATAAGACTCACACAAAACACCAATTTGTGTATCTTCATTTATGTTGTTTTATGCCTTTTACTGAATAGAGTTTTAGTTGAATTGCTGGAATGTTGAGCTCGGTTTGCAGGGCAGGAAAAACATAACCACCAAATGGATAAATCTGGCTATGTGCCCTATGGAAACTAACAAATGTAACTGCAGAAACAAGGCCCTTTGCCCTCTCGATGGCGCGTGTCTTACCGGTAGTATTGTCTATCAAGCCGATGTCACCCCTACTTCCGGTGATACAAAGGTTTATATCGGGATGACAGAACATAGTTTCAAAACAAGGTACAACAACCACAAGCTTTCGTTCAACCACCGCAAACACTCGCACGACACAGTCCTCTCAAAATACATCTGGGATCTAAAGGACAATGGCACCGATTACTCCGTCAAATGGTCTATTATTAAACGAGCAAGCGCTTACAAGAGTCATCCTTCCCGATGCAATCTATGTTTGTCTGAGAAGCTATGCATCTTAACTGCCGACAGGTCTTCACTCCTCAACAAGAGATCTGAGTTGATTACGAAATGCCGGCATGAAAATAAGTTCTATGCAGCCAATCAGAAGCGGGATCATTCCAACCGCCCTCCTTAATTTAGTTTAAATTTTATTTCTACTGCCTCCAACGGCACAGTCTGATGATCGCTTAGTGCGTGAAACTCGAGTAACTGTCTCTAGAAATTTTCTATCTAAAATTGTATCTCGCTCTGCATGTATTTGCATCGAGCACTCCTACGACTGCGTGAAACACTTTTTATATTGTTTCTCTGTTTATATATATATATATATATATATAAATAAATGTGAGAGGAAGTCACAAAACACAAATATATATATATAGTATATACTGAAACAGTGGATAGCCGATTGTTGGCGCGCTCTGATTGGCTACTGAAACTCGGAATAGCAAGTGCTATTCACCTCCCAGCATAAATATCCACCACTACCCACCTCCACTTCGGTGAATATATTCATTTAAAAACAGTACTGGCAATTAAAACAAATGTGGTCTGAAGAGTTCAACGGAGCTATGTCATGGGAAATTTGAAACGGCTTATAGAACACTAACAGGAAGATATTTATTTAATGATTTCAAAGAGCGAATCAACCATTATCTGAGTTTTAGCGTGTTTTCTAGGACACAAGGCAATAATTTTGAAACAATTGCGCCCATTTTTGCAATCCATTTCTATCCTGGCTATCTGCTGTCCAAGGCACGTATAGTTTCCTGTTAGATCGCTAGTAGTGTAATTTTAAACCATTTAATCTGGACCACTATTGGTTGGTCAGTTCCACTGATATAAATGATGTCTTTTGGGCTTATTAAAGTAACGATTTGATAAAAAAGCAAGGCTGGTAAACGGTACGGAAACGACTATATTTGTAAAATATCCAATATTTCGAAAGGCACAGCCTTTCTTCTTCAGGATCTTACAGGGTCTTTTCTGTAAGACCCTGAAGAAGAAAGGCTTTCGAAATATTGGATATTTTACAAATATAGTGTCGTTTCTGAACCGTTTATCAGCCTTGCTTTTTTTATCAAATCGTTTCGTTATTTTATAATTTATAGCTGATTAGATCCTTTACTACAGGATCCAGTGTGCTTCTATTACGTTACGGTGGTCTTTGCAAATACAGTAACACTAAAAATAGTGACACAGCCCTTTTAACTTGTTGTAATTATTATTATACAATGGACTTTACTTTAGGAGAAGTCTCCCTTTAATAGATGCGTCTCTTTAATAGAGGTTATAATTACAAAGATTATATGAGCAAATTATACCCAACACTGGCAAAGCTACCTTGGAAGCAATGCATGTAATGCATTTAAAACAAAATCGTCAATTGCGGTAGAATTGTTCACGAAAAGTAAAACTTAAATTTCTTAAATTTCTGTTTCACTCATTCAAGAATTTCGCTTTCTTTTCTTGTAAAACACACTGAGATGAAGCCAGTTTCAATAAGACGGAAGGAGAGTAAGGAGGTGTCAAGCCCAGTTTTCACTAGCGTCATCAGAATAAGCATTAGCGGAGGCATAATTTGTACAAGTGAATACGTACAATCACATAACCATAGAATTTATCCTTATGTTTATGCTTGCGCTTATACTTTCGCGAAAAGTAGAACTTTAATTTTCGCGGCATAAAGCTTGCAAACCCATTAGAGAATTCCCTCTCCATTGTTGTAAAACACGCGAAATTGCATGACTGAGGAACGCTTTAGGATTTTCAATACGTGTAAAATGGTGTAGAAAATAGCGGTTAATTGCATCATCATTGACTGAAGATGAAGGCAGTTTCAATAGGACGGATGGAGAGTGAGGAGGTGAGGAGGTGTCAAACCTGGCTTTCACAAGCGAAATAAGAATAAGCATTTATTTTAGCGGAAGCATAAGAATTTGCGTCAAACATTCACAGAAGCGTAGAATTGATCGTTATTTTAATACTTGCGCTTATACTTACATGTATGCTTATGTCGGCCGCGTTTTCACTGGACATAAGCGCTGATATGCTTTCTAATGCTTAATATGTTTATGTTGCTCTTGTTTCGTTATGGTCGGACGTTTAATATAGTCATAATGACCTTTGTGGCAGAAGGGATGAACTTGAGCAATTCATTGTTAACAGTTAATTAGGACCATATTTGTTTTCTTATTGATGATTACTTATATTATAATTTCTCCTACGTCAACGCCTCTTTTACATTTTAAACTGGCGAGGGCAGCTGAAATCTTCACAAAATCTGTGGTCATGAAATATGGTAGACTGAGCGAATAGCAGAACACGAGGTATGGATAGAAATTTTGGATGATTAAAACTTAAATGGATTACAACGTGATATCCTTAATGTTACGGTATAACTTGATCAGACATGCGAAATGATTGAAAAGAAAAGCGGACTCCGATCTGTTGAAAACAACTCTCTGAACAACAGAAAGAGCGAAGTTGTGAATAAATATTGTTTATTATTGCATCAGGCATAAAACCTCCACTTCAGTATCTTTTGTTTGTTCTATGCAACCAGGTCCACTGATAAATAATGATAACAATCGTGGCGATCAGTTTATAAGTATAATTCCACATGACAATTTTTAGTAGTAATACTTAAACTGCCAGGAAAATAAACACCGCAAGTTGAATGAACCTAACGACAAACAAATAAAGACTGACGGGAAGTAAAACTTTAGTGCTCCACAAAATTTAAAATATATTTATTCCGTCATTTTTAACAAAGTCTCCAGTCCAACCCTGACATTTGCTCATTTTTTTTACAGTTGTTGTCAATTAAACAAGATTGTATTTCTATCTACATATCTTTGAAATCGGTAGCAACGTCTTTGGTAAGTATTGTTGATAAATCAAGACATTTTACTGATAGAAAATGCAAGATGAAAAGTGTTTTTTTTTTTTTGGAATCGTATTTCAAGAAATTAGGTAATTATAAAGGGTTGTTACATAATTTTCAGGGGCAGCGAACGAGGGATGTTTAGGAAAATGCTTAAATGGCGTAGTGCTGTGTTTCCATGTCATTTTAGTGCCATTGAAGGAAACTATGCAAAAGCTAAAACAGTTTGAACTTTTCAGCTCTTTCAGCTGAATATTTCAGCGGCAAAAAAACATTTAGGGAAAGGAATCTCATCCCCTAATTTAACTAATTTTTCGATGTTACGAAACTTTGAGGTGGCATCTTCTGACGAAAATTTTATTTTTTAATCAAATTCATAACGAATTTTTAAAATGTCTTACACGCCTTCCGAAAAGCTTTCCGGGCGGAAACGGATTTGCTGGGTACTCTTAAATTTTGCAAGAAACGAAAATTAGATATTTGCTAAAGCGGGATGTTGTTGTTGTTTTTGTGTTAATGGGGAACGATGTTTTCTTGACGAGCTTTCTCGTTAAATTTGCTTTTGTAAACAAAATACCAAGTTAAGCTTATTATTATATTATTATTATTATTATCATTATCATAATTATTTAATAATATTGTTGACACTGAAAAAGCTTTGAACCTATTAGCAAGTTTATTTTAATTTAAACGTGTGAACGAACAGCATGCACAAAAATATACAAAAATGTCAATTTCATGTTTTTTTTTTTAAATATGATCACTACGAATATCTTTTAAATTTAGGGATTTGTCTTTTGTTTTTGGAATGAGTTACCTTTGCCGACAATCCGGAATCCCCACACCCAATCGCCCACACATTCAACTCAAGTTCTTCTCGCTTCCTTTCTTTTCTTATATCATTCATCAGTTTATCCATTTATCCGTTTTTTACTTGTGAATAGAGTAAAACTAAAACTAAAACTTGTGAAATTATGGGATTTGATTAGATATTCAGAAAGGGCATGACGAAAAATGCCCGCTTGCCAAAAATCCTTCTAATTTTTGTCTTGGTTCATTACGTAAGACTCAAAGATCAATTTGCCGTTTCTTAAAGGGACACTGTCACCTATTTTTAGTATCACTTTGAAAAGCCAAAAAACATATTTGTTTCAATGGAAACCTTAAAATAACGGTCCAGTTTTGTTAACAAATACTCTACCAGTGCATAGAAACTAGTATTAGTTATCTTTGGCTGCGGATGGCCAGGATGGAAATGGATTGCAACTTGAAAAAATTGGCCAATTTTTTCAAGCTCCTCGCAAGAGTCGTGGAAAAAAAGCAGAAAAACTTATTATGGTTTGTTCTTCCTTGAAGAAATCACTTGATATCATCTTCTTGGTGTTCTAAAAGCAATTTTATGTTTGAGCAAAGGTACTCTGTCATATATTTAGTGTATTTTGACCAAAACACAGCAAAATCTGCGTGACAATGCCCTTTTAAGTTTAGGTAAGGGGAAGGTCAGAACGCTTAATTTTCACGAGTTGGCTCATTGGAGCCTTCGATTGCTGCTTTGTCTCCGTTTGTTAATTTAGTTAATCTTTTGTTTTTTTTTTCGAATAGTTATCTAGCCTCTTTTCGGTTGACAACACGTTATTGATTACCAACTAAATACCAACGGAGTTTGACGAGGACTTCTGGTCAGGCTGACTGATTTTTTTTTTATTGTTTATCCAATTATAGATTAATATTGCGTCTGTTGGAACAACATGCAAGGTGCGAATCTATCGTCCAGCCTCTCCAGTTACAACTTCTTCACGCCAAACAACGGAACAAATCTGACGAGTAAAATCTATGTGTTTACTCCAGCAGATTACTCAACAAAATTGACTTTCTTAGTACTAATGGTGACCGTAGGAATAGTAGGATTCGTGGGAAATCTTCTCGTGCTCTTCTTCTTAAAGGCAAAGAAAAAGAAAACTAATATTTTAAAGGCTCTGTCCTTTGAAAGAAACTTTAATTTTTACGTTAAAAGTTTAGCTATTTCCGATGTTATTTCCGATATAGTTTCACTCCCAGTTCTGTGTCTTCAAATGTTTTTCGATGTATTTCAAGACGGCTGGGCTTGTAGAATATCGCGCTATTTGAATCTTATATTTCCTTGCATTACTATAAACAACTTGCTGGTTATCAGCATTGAGAAGTACTTTTCAACTCGTAAAGTTCCACGTCCTTTTCGTCACTCGTGTGTGAAAAAATTAGTGGCGTTTGCATGGCTGGCAGGGATCATTGTTGTGTTATTTCCTGCTGCAACCTTTAAGGGTATCAGATACGATCTTAACGCAACACACCACACTGTGGTTTGCAAGTATGACAAGAATTATTTGCTATTTAGGATTATTTTCTTAAGCTTCCTGACTTTGCAATACATTATACCGAGTTTACTCATAATTTGTATTAGTATTTGCTTAACCATTACTGTTAGGACAAACTCACGGAGAACCATAGACATTCATAGCGACAATGGCATTAAGTCCATGTTAAGGGCCACACAAAAACGGGCTACGATAATAATTATTGCTCTTATGTTAGCATTTGTCATTCCTTACGTATTTTACTTTGCTCAGGTTTTTTACAACATGACAACTAAGAAATATATTGATTTCCAAACAGATTATGTAATTCGCTATGGGAGTGGCGTTATAGTATTTTCAAACAGTGCTGTTAACGTCATAATACACTTTGTGCAATTGAAGGATTTTCGTTTCTTTGTAAAGAAAACATTTATCGGATGGTTTCATGCTGAGAATCCAAATTCAACAGGGATGAACAACGCACAAATTGAAATGCACTGAACCTTCACTCAATTTCTTAGAGAGAGAATTGTAAGACTAACAGAAGATATATCGTTTACACTAGTAGGGAAGTGAAACATTCGTCATTATTTAACATGTGCTTGTCATCGCCGCGTATTTGCGACGCCCACTAAGATTTCATGTCACTTATGCATAAATACAAGTAAATGAATAAATCAATTTATCCATCACAAATAGCTTTTCACTAAATGAAATTAAATGGCATGCACTCTTTATCTTGCACTTATAAGTCAAAATAACCTTTAATCAGCGTCAATCGTCAATCGAGATCCTTTGTCCAAAACGCTTTAATTTACTGAAAAGTGACGCACGGCGCCAGTCAGGTGGTCTTTCTTTTTTTCGGGGTGGCCGGAAGGGGAGGGGGGGGGGGGGGGGGGGGGGGTGGGGGAGAGGGGTGCGGATGCGCGCGCGTTTCGTCATGTTCCCAAAATATACGCCTTTCGAAAGGACAGTATTGTGACCTTTTTGAAAAGTGTTTTGGAAAGTGCCTCGACAAAACGTGCAAACCTTTGGTTGAATGTAAGTATGTCTAAGCGTGAAAAAGGTAAAGCGAACGTTATCAAATGTGGCGAACGCAATCTGCGTCATCATATTAAATGTGGCGTTGAAGTGAGCCCTCTTGATGAGCGTTGTAACTCCTAGGGCAAACTTCGCGAATAAATATGTTTAAATTAAAAAAAAAACAACAACAACAACAACATTTCAGTGCTTGTCGTTGACTTTTGTGATAACCGAAATTCTCGCTCTCGTTTGTTCTGCCTGAAAGTCATATTAAGCAGAAAAAGTGTCGGTCCGTAACTGGAGCTGGCCGTTACGGGAATGATTCTCTTAAGCGGAGAATTAAAACAAGGTTTTGTCAAGGCGGCCTCAAGTCAGAGCTGTCCGCTTACGAGAGTGTCCGTTCAGAGAGCTTCGACTGTATGTACACATTTTGTTGGAATCGATCTGAGTTCGAACTTTCGCTCTTGTTTGGCAACAAACTCTTATGCATGCACTCTCATCCTAGTGCTCTATCGTCGATAAATGTACAGTAGTTACAATGTAATTGGGCACAGTTGGTACGCGGGCATGATAAGCTGTCGCATAAGTACAATTTGTTTGTTTGAACAGGACGATTTTTTCTTAGCCACAGCAAAGCAATTCAAGTGTTTGTGTTACTCTAGAAACACTAACGGGGTGTTTAATTTTCAATACAGTCAATTGAAGCTGTCTGAGCAGACAGCTCTTATGGCCGCCTAGAAAAAGATAAAAACAGTTTGAATCCTCCGCTTAAGAGAATCATTCCCGAATCTTTCCCGAACCATTCCCAAATCATTCCTGAATCATTCCCGAAAGCAGCCAGCTTCAGTTACCGAGACTTTGTACTGTCTTCTTCTTGCTGCATGCTAAATGAATTTCCTGTTGTTTTTTACATTACGTTTTCATGCTTGGATGCAACGTATTAAACCGTTTTCGAAAGTAAGGGAGCTGGTAGACTACAGAAGCAGTCCCTCTTTCCCAGTATAGTCCGTTGAGCGAGGAACGAAAAAAAAAAAACATTAAAACATCTCACTCCCAGTTTTCGCGCGGCCACTTTATTCTCGCAATGTTTTTTCGTTTCTCTCTCGACAGACTAAGCAGGGAAACACTCTGGGACTGCTCGTAGTCTAACTAAATGGCGCGTGATTAAAAAATCGAAATTACGGGGCAAGAATACAGAATCGTGAGTTTCTGTGGTAATATCTTAGCTATAAAGATTTTGAAGTACACAATAAACAATATTAAAACAATAAACACTAAATGACTGATTCCTCGGGAAACAGTGAATTTTGTTTCCCTCGAATCTCTAGATGCAGCTACGATCCGAAGAAACACTTACCTCGTCCAACTGGAACAAAAGCTCGAGTTTTCTGGCACTACCGAAACACAGTTGGAGCACAACATCGTAAAGAGTCCGCCATTCGAAGAGAGCGAAGGCAGTAAATGACCGCTGACCTAAGTAACTGGAGCCAGGCGGCCTGGCCTGCCTCGTGCTGATGTTGAGGGGCACGATTCTCTTTTGCTGTGAGTGTTTTTGTTTTGCTGTGGTCATTTACATTTTGCTGTGACCGATTTGAATTTGCTGTAATCGACTTGAATTTTCATTGGGATTTCTTCTTTTGCTGTCAGCATTTCATTTTGCTGTGATCATTTCAAATTCGCTGTGATTTACTATAAATTGCTGTGGTTTTTGGTTTCGCTGGGAGCTTATATTTGGTTTTGCTGTGAACGTATTTGGTTTTGCTGTGAGCATTTTACTTTTGCTATGATCAATTTGAATTTGCTGTGCGCTTTATGCAAATGCTGTGATGTTTTTGTTTTGCTGTGATCGATTTATTATTTCTGTGACAGTTGTGGGCCACCGTACATTTCTATACATGGTGTTACCTGAACATTTACAGTTACAACAAACAATAAGGAAACTAATCTAAGTAGCGTTTACAACATGAGCGCCCATGTTGTATAAGTTTTTATACAATGAACTGAATACTACGCGTTCTGTGGTTGGTCGTTGCCTATGATCTATCAGAGTACAGACGCACGACTGACGTCATAGAAAAATTGTTTGCTTTGTTTGTCCAACATGGCGCACAGTTTTGAAAATGTTTGCGAGATTATTCTGGATTGAGTAAGTGAAAGTCCCGAAAAATGTTTGGCAGGAGCTGTTTACGAACAAGAAAAAGAAGAAACCATAACGCAAGACGAAAAGTATTTTTGGCGAGCGCTACGAGGCAAGTTCGTAATTTTACTCTTTTTACTCTTCTGTTCATTGTATCAAACAAATAGATTCCATTTTGCCGTGTGTCTGTTCAGTTATAGATTACAGAAGACGTCAAAATGTGGTAAGAACATCAGTGACACACTCGCCTGCGGCTCGTGTGCCACGTTTTTGTTCTTACCACATTTTGACGTCATCTGTGATCTATAACTGAACATACACACGGCCAAACGGAATCTATTTGTTGAGTAGATGTGATACAACACGGACGCGAATGTTGTAGACTTTTTATGAAATAAAAATGAAATGCTAATTAGTTACAACCACTGGTGGATGTATAAACATCATAGCTAAGAAAGTAAAGAAATCCACTAAGCTGTAATCAGGATCAGTAGTACGTACCGTAAATTAACTTTTTTTACCACAATTGCCGGTAATCTCGCAATGTGATTGGTCGATGTGGGTGGTAAATGAGAGTGCAGATAGCGAGAAAGTTATAGACAACGCTTTCTCTTTCTTAGCTGTCACGTTTTGTAACGAAACTTCAATTTTCCCTTGTATTGTTTTCTAAATATTGTGGTAAAAAACAGATTTCCACCGGTTTTCCGTGGTGTGGACTCTTATTTACCACGATTTACGTCATCACATGGTCAAAATTTGTTGCTGACAATGTCCACAACATTTTGACCATGTGATGACGTAAATCGTGGTAAATAAGAGTCCACACCACGGAAAACCGGTTGAAATTTGCTAATTAGACTGACTGACCCTGACTCTATGATGAGTGAGTGTTGTATAAAAATGTTAAAAAAATAAATTCTCACTTTTTTTAACTTTTCATATTGCAATAAACAAAAAAAGTAAGACATGTTCAACCGAGATAAACGTAATTTGATGATCATGAGCGAGCGAGATGTACCATCTGCAGGACCACGAAAAGGGGAGGGGGAGGGGGAGGGAGGGGGAGGGGGGGGGGGGGGGGGAGAGTGGAAGGTAGCCCTGTCCGAACTGTCCGACGCAAAGTTGTCTTTCGTAAACGGTCGATGCCATTTAAGAGACACTTGGAATATCTCCACCTGTCATAGAACATTTTTTCTACCAGTAAATGAAGAATGAACTTGGCTACCTAGAATCGAACCTGAAACCTCTTGCATGCTAATAATCCCTCCTTCACCGCGACACCACTGCGTTGATCGGAGAATTGAAAGCCACGAAAAATTTAACTATGAAAAGTTCTTTTCTTAATTTTTTATACGTCTTTAACGAGTGACCCTGTCCCTATGGCGAACCTAAGCGTGAATCGACTGAATCTAGCTAAGGTCAAATAATCGCTTTATCTGAGCCCATTTATATCTAATAATGATAGGCTACTTTGATTCAAATTAATATAATTTAAATGAACTAGGCATAAACTAGAGCAAAACGCTCAGATCACGAATCTAAAAATTCGGATTGAGATTTAATATAAAAACTCTCACCGATGTATGGATTCAACGGATTCATGATCCGTTTTGGGATTTTAGTAAAAAAATCCGTAAAATCCTTTTTTGTATTCAAGAATGATTATCCGGATTCTGATTATCCCAAAAAAATGCAGCCTAAAACTCCGGTCAAACAGACACAACATTTCATGCACCACTGCGCGATAATGTTACCATGGTTACCTGTTGTTGCAACGATGTTGTTTCGGGTTGATAAGAAACGTGACATGTTGCGAGAAAGGGGCAGTCAAACCAGTGCTACATGTTGAAAGATGCTCCATTATTTTGTTAAAGCAAAGTTATACCAGGGCAGACTTTTATCACCATGACAACTGATTGTTGGGTACCCTAAAAAGACCTAATTCAAAAATGGCGGCCAATTTATTATTCTATGCCTCTATCATATCGTAGTGTAGCTGAGTTCTTTTTCCTGGTTAAAAGTCAGGGAACATGTACACTAGCAAGAGAAAATAATTCGACACAGAGGGAGTCTTGGGGCGTTGGCTGGGATATCGTTGTTGCAAAAAAGTTATTTTTAGAAACTATGCGGTGATCTGGTTGATCCGGAAGACTCGATTTCATGAATGAGTGCGTTAAAGCGAGGCGGAGTCATTAAATTATGTGAAATAACGATAAAATAGTCCTGTTTGAGAAAAGAAGATAATTTCATATACAGTACAAGCTGCATGCATAGATCTTATACACAACCGAAGCGGTAATCAAAGGCTCCTTTGAGCCAACGCGTGAATAAGAAATAACCTTCTGACCCTCCCCTTTCCTACGCGGTTTGTTCCACCGACCGACCACCCCTACCCTGTGCGTCCAACTCCCCACCCTTCCCTTCCTCTAACGCGGTCACCATGTGTAAGGCAGATTACCATACCCATCGCATTTGGAACGGGCAAAATATATGCGCAAGCCGGCTTATGTACTGGTCAGCGGAATTACCAAGAAAAGTGTACAGCCGAGTGATAGAGCAAGTTATAAAGTGAAAGTTTGCATACTTGCCACCGTCTTCGATAACACGTTCAATACGCTTCGCGTAATTGCGAGTTAAAAAGGGAGCTGGGCAATCCAACTTATCTGACAGATGCCAATCAACCACCCAGGCGCATAGATCTCTTTAGATCTCTTCCGAGCTGCGTTTCTAAAAGTTTGAAGCCGCTTTGCTCGATCGATGGCCAACCCATCAAACTTTTTCAGACATTAACTAGTCATATAAAGTAAAATTCAAAGTAATTATTTTTTTGTAGCTGAAGCTTAGACAAATAGGATGCTCTTCCGAGAAAATAACTATTTGGGGATTTCAACACAGCAAGGAGTTAAAAACGCTAAAACCGACAAAATAAATTCTAAATAAGTTCTATTGAGGTCAGCTACCAAGGAACTCTAGACTGACAGGTTAGATGTCATTTGGAGCCAAAGTACAGGTAAAATTTGTGGAAAAGTGCTTGAATTTTATTTGCTCGATAGGTCGCCTGTTTTTCATCTATACGTGGATTATTAACTTCGAAAAAATCCATGCCAGTACACTTCTATTATTTTATTTTTCTGAAAAGCGTATGAATAAAACACATTTTTCTAGTAATGCCAGCTTAATTAATTCCCAGCTTTGGGTTAAAAGGCCACCATTTCTTTTAAGTAAATCATACGGTCTCTCGTTTGTTTGTCAAATAGAGCTTAACCTAATTTCAAACGATTGCTGAACACGGTACATGCGACGTCAATACGGTACACGGACTACTCTCGAAAATAAGAATTGTAGCTAAGTTTAAGGACGTTCGCGCGAAAATCTTTTAAATTGTTTTATAAATCTTTTGCAACACCTAGGTAATGAGTTACTAGTGTCAGAAATGCAAAAAAATGGGGGTCACCGACTTCGTTTCCTGAAAGGCGACCCTAATTTTGAAAAATTGGTCTTCCTTACTGAACATGGCCCCAATGTCTGTTAGTCTAAATTTATTGCCAATAAATCTCTAAAAAATGCAACTTTCTATGCAAAATTTTACATGAGTGATCTGTTAAGCAAATTCATTCAACTGGCGACGTCCATTAACCCTCGTATGTACACGCAAACTTATACCCCCATCGTGGTACAAGGAGGGGGTTGTTGCATCCCCCGGCCTTGGGTTTTTGCGATGTTACAATATTTCGGAAATATTTTACATCTAATAGATAGCCCTCGATGTGCTCTACAAGATAAGGCAAATATTATGGGTTGTGGCGCTGCTGCGGGTTCGTGACGTCATTCAAAATGGCCGCCAAGATGGCCGCCAAGATGGCCGCCAGCTTGGATTTTACTGAAAATTCAAATTTATCGGGAAAATAAGGAAAGTGCAAATATTTTTTGCTATAGTTGAAAAATAACATACAATTAAACATTTTGATGCCTTTCAAAGCATTTTATATGTTTTTTCACTGGGTTGACCACATGTTACTTATGACGTCGTATCTCGTTACCATAGCAACCGGTTGCCGCCAAACTTTACCAAAATGTGTCTCAAGGATAAATGAACAGCTACTAAAAACTAGAAAAAATCGGAGAAAAACCTTAACAAGAGGTGGCAACCACCCCTCTACCTTTGTACATCCGAGGGTTAAAGGAAATGAAATCTTTAAACGACAGCATTTGCAAACTCTGACAACCGCAAGTTGGCAGGATTCGATGTCGCGCGGAAGAAAAATAGAAAACATTAAACTTCCTACATTGATTTTGTGTTCATTTTTTCACAATTTGTCGAGAATTGGAAAAGAAAATTATCTATCAGAAAAATTGGGGGTCACCGACCAACCAAGCGAGTTAAATCTAAGCAAAGTTAACGCAGCGGCTACCAGACCTTTATGTGCTTAGATTTCTTATCTTGTGCGCGCGCTCGTGTATGACGTAGCATGGCGTTGCGACATGAGTTGCGTGCGCAGTAAACAATTGGCGCGAACGTCCTTACGACTTACTATAAATGATACCCAAGGCCACGTTTTTCTAATAAATGAAAGAGTGGATCGAGGCCTGGCTTGGAAGCGCCGTCGTAAAGGGACACTGTCCCGGCTGAAATATCGTGTTATGATAATGGCCAGAAGACTGCTTTAAACTTGGTGCTCTATTATTTTAAAATAGTAAAAAAAAAAAAAACAATTCACCAAACTTAATGAACGCAAGGAAAAATAAACTAAAGAGGAAAAGTAACGCCTACAAAACTCAAAATTCCCGCCTCCACCAGAATTACAAGTTTGATTTCTTGTTCACCTCGCTGTCACACGAAATCACATTTGATGAACTGTAATCCACTTCCATCCTTGTAATCCTGCACGTTTTCTCCAAACTACTGATTCTGTTTTGTTTAATGTAATCGTTTTAATCAATTTAGTTGGATATTTGGTGGTATTTGGTGATATAACATGGAAATTAAGTTAGCGGGACAGTGTCCCTTCAACAAAGTACAGGTTCTACTGTACTGTAATGCTGAATGTACTCATCTGTGTGTCTCGCTCAATCGGCAGTTGCAATTTTCACTTGTGGCGTAGCCGACGAGTTATAAGCTCGAATGGAAAGGACTCAGTTTCTTTGATACGGTGCTCCCCTTTGGACTTCGAAGCTTCCCTCCTCCTTCCTCTTTAATACGCTCTCTGATGTTTTGGAGTGGATTATCAGCAACGAACTCAACGTCACAGGGGTCATGCACATCCTGGATGATTTATTCATTGCCCTTCCCGCCCCGCCTCGTTCCCAATGTTCCACAGCCCTGTGTCATCTTCTGATCTTATTTACAGACCTTGATATCCCTCTCGCCCCGAGTATGACTTTTCCCCCTCAACATAACTGGAATTCATGGGAATCTTACTGGATCCTCCCAAATGGAAGCCAGACTCCCAGAAGACAAGCTGAATGAATAGGCTCCATTCACTTGTCTTCCTCTGGCACTTAGAAACCAGCTGTCGACTCCATGACTTTCAATCACTTATTGGGTCCCTCCATTTTGCATGCAAAGTTGTGGCTCCTGGCCGCCCCTTCCTCCGATGCATGATTTCCCTAACCCGCGGCTTGTCTTATCTGCCTCAAGAATTCCACAAATACCTTGATATGTGGCCACACTTCCTGGCTTCCTGGAACGGGGTTAACCTGCTTTTACCCCCGTTTTCACCCTGTTCCGATTTTGTTCCCTTTTTCAAAGATGCATACTAGTCAATTGGTTATCGAGCATATCTCTAGACATTTTGGTTTAATAGTAAATGGCTTTCCCATGCAGCACTGAGCTGCCTTGCGTCTTCCCCAGATATAAGCATTGCCTGGCAGGAATTTTTTCCCATCTACTTGGCTTACGCCCTATGGGGGTCCTTGTGATGCATTAGTAGACACGTACTCTTCTCTTGTCACAACCAAGCAGTGGTGTCCATTATTAACACTAAGAGCTCCAAAATCCCTCGTATCATACTAGATCTCTCTAGGTCCATTACCCGTTTTCACCCTCCAGCATAATTTCACCCTAACAGCAGTTCACTTAGAGGGCTTCCAGAACGGTGTTGCTGACTCCCTTCCTCTCGATTCCAGATGGAACGTTCCAGGGTACTGGTACCAGAAGCCTCGCCTACCGGCTACCCCATCCAGGAATATCTGACCCATATTTAACCAACAAAGTCTACGCTTACCTATGGGGCTCCCTAGCACCTTTCACTACAAGAACTTACTCATCGGAAGAAAATAAATATCCTTTCTGTCTTAAAGGCCTAGTTACACCTGCTATCCGTTTTATCCCCACTATTGAGGTTACCTTGATCTATTTCATTTCCCATTTAGCTGAATATGTTAAGTTCCACACCATCAAAATTTACGTAGCAGCGATACACAATTTATATGTATTGTGTAGAATTTAACTGCAACTTCAACCTCGCAGCCATGCCTCGCCTTCAAAACGTAACCTCGGCATGTCCAGACGGAACCGTCAGCCCATTACTCTTTTTATCCTCGAATTGTTTTTCAAACTTCTTAGTTGTCCCCAAACATTCGCTCGATATCGATACCGTTATGTTTCAGACAGTCTTTTCTTTATCTTTCTCTGGCTTATTGAGGTGCAGTGATTCTCACATGTAACGGTCAATTCGACCGCAACGTGCACTCACTTGTGAGGATATTACCTTCTTCCATAACATTACTAATCCGCATGAAAAAAAAAATCTGCATAAAAAAGTCTAAGACAGACTGGTTCCGGCAATCGTCACTCATCACCATCGCTAGATCACAGTCTACTGTGTGCGTAGTGTCCGCAATAAGAACATTTATCCTACAATGGCCGGACTTCACCCCGCAGAGCCCCATGTTCAAGTTTAACGATGTTATCTTTTTTCGCGGCGTTTCCTTTCCTCCAACTTACACTCTGCTTGATGTGTGCGGCCTCCAATCCAACTACAACAACACTCACAGTATCCGAATTAGGGCAGCAACAACAACAGCGGTCGCCGGTCTGCCATCTTGACTTATCAAAATACTTGCTGTTGGCGCTCTGATCCATATGAAAGGTAAAGCTACAATCCTGCAAGTACAATCTACTATGGCCACCGTACAACTTTTGATCCATGGAAATGAAATGGACATAAAGACACTGCAGTTCTTCCTTTATTGTACAGAACTTTGAACTCACAGGCCAGGTTAATGCCTGGACTATGCTTAAACTTCGATAAACAGACATGGTTTCATAATAGATCAATTTTTATCATTAGTTATGAAAGTGGTAACTAAGCGCGAGGAATACTGCTGAGGCTACTAAGAGTATGCTGCATGCATCAACCTGGGTGGGGCAACCGTTTGCTACGCTGAATCAAACAGCTCTCTTAGCAGCCTCAGTGTGGGAGGATTCTGTTCCAGAATTATGGGGAGAAGCGTTGCTAGCGACAACTCTTCAGTCCCACACTGAAGCGATGCCTGTATTGCCTTAGCTTGGGTCAGAAACGGTAGTAACGTCCACTTCCTCTCGCTACAGCGACCTTCTGGGAGCTTGGCAAAAGTACATGCTGCTCAGAGTAGCTGTGCTCCATAATACCCAGCTCACGATTTATATGCAACTCGCTGACCAGCTAGCACCATTGAATGACCTCGCACGCGGCAAGCAGCACTTCGGTCCTGGGCGACGCTTACCCCCTACCTTCTCCCGCATAATATGTGCTTTCCAATCGTGTGTTGACATTAACGATCCGCAAAAAATGGTTTCGCAAGAAAAATTTCCGCAAACAATTTTTTCCGCCATAATTTACTTCAAACATCACCTTTTTAACTTGTTGTAAAATTTGTTGGCTGACCCATTGACTAAAAACGTCTCCGTTCAAGAATGCCAGGGATAACTCGGGTGATAATGCATCAAGTGGTACCGTAGTTATTGCTGATCCATTGCCAGAGCAATCAGCCACACTCGGGCAAGATATAATTGTGACTAGAGTTACACTGACTAACGTATTTTACAACTGCATATTGTTTCACCTGTATTTTGATTTCATGTTCTCAAATAATGCTAAAAAAACGAAAATGTTGTAATCTCAGTTGAACGCGACTTCCTGGAAATCGAAAAATTTAATTTTCAGCAAGAAAAAGAAATCTTTCACAACCGCAAAAAATAGTTCCCGCAAAACACTAAAAGATCGTCCATCTGCAAAATGAAACTCCCGCAAAAATTCAGTAGTGCCACATGGGTGCGGATTATAAGTATTTTACACAACATTTCCCCTTTCGATCGATCGAGTATAAAACAAGCACATCACAGTAACAAAAAAATGTTTGTGCTTCTTTAATGATCGCAACTGATGAAACAGAATACAATTTATTTTCAGCCCTTACCGACGTATCACGCTGTTACACAATAATTTTGAACTAAGCCTCTTGTGAAATAAAGCATACACAACAAGGCATTTGCCCCTAAATTATTCCTTTAATTACACCATAGATCGTACACATGTAACATAACTCACCATTTTAGTTTTGACCGGGAGAGAAAGGAGTGGGGGATTTTCTTTCAGCACAGATTTTTTTTTCGCAATTTAATGTTGTGCATGAATTTTCTTTTACTAGTAAATGCAATACATTTTTTATTCCCTTCACTATACACGATAGCTTTTCTTTTGCAAAAGCCATGCAGAAATGTTTTTTGGTATTATTTCTCAACTTTCGGTCCCCCTCGAGGGCATTGCCCAACCTCCTCCTCCAAAATAAAATGGCTAACAAATATTCGTCACCTTCAACGATCCAAGATATATGGCTAACCTTCAAAGCTCTCGCCAGGAAAAAAAACATGATTTATTAACCGGATTGAGAGGTTTGTTCTCGCACTTGCAAACTTTTGCTAGGTGTGTGTATCTCAGGAACAAATTTCGGACCCGAAAGCAGTTTATATCAAGTGGCGCAGTAAGTTTTAGCCAGCAAACTAGCTTCATTTGTTTCGTCTACTAAGGATTTTATTTCTAAGCTTTGAAAATCAACGACTGAAAACTGAATATTTGTCGCATATAGAATATGCGCCATATAAGTCAATCAATAAAAAGTCATTTTGCACAAAGCATAACATTTTGGGCCCGAAAAGTTTTCGGGATTTCCCACACGCCGGGTATCACCCTCGACCGTAACCTTTTGTTCCCTAATTCAAAATAAAATTCTCCTTTCTTTTTCCCTTACATTTCTAATAGCATATGTGAGAAAA
The DNA here is from genome assembly GCA_024195265.1 of Dendrophyllia cribrosa. NCBI lineage: Eukaryota > Metazoa > Cnidaria > Anthozoa > Scleractinia > Dendrophylliidae > Dendrophyllia > Dendrophyllia cribrosa. Next base: position 38,336,710 of record JAJLRJ010000005.1, on the reverse strand, counting down.
ATTGTTAAAATATCAAGATAATTTATCTTGGGTGATCGTATCCTTAATTCTCATGACCTCTCTGATTGATTTGTCATTAATATTACAAGGAGAAATGTCGCGATGATCACTGTTAGGGTTTAAAAGGTTAAAAGGTTGCTGTGTTATTTTCTAAACTAACTATTATCACACGATTGCACGTTAATAAATGATCTCAACTACGCTAAACTATAATAATGAAAGGGCTCTAAGAGCCATCTCGTGAACACAAAACAGCCTAAAGGTTAATTTTAGTTGTTCTTGATGTTTTGTAATTATAGTTTCAAGATTTTGATACTCCTTTAACTTCGAAAAAAATGATGAATTGAACCAAAGAAAATGTTTTCCTCTTTTTACTTCGATTCGTATGTTTTTTAAACGAAAATTTGATGAAGTTGGCAACAATTATCGAAAGTCTTTGAATTGAAGTTTTTTATTTCTAAAATTGCGACCCAAAACATTTGGCTCTGAAAATCTGTTGTTAAATTTGTGCACCGCGGCGACGCCGCTAAACGTCAACTTTAATATGGATCCGTTCCTCAAGTGTATACCATGTATTTTTGGGTAAATAGTCTTTTATTTAGAGCGTTTCGTATTCACGAGTTGGCTCATAGGAGCCTGTGATTTGGGCTTGGATACATTTTATTTTCACCCTTTAGCCTTACGAAAACTAAACATTAACTAAAATTTTGAATGTTTTGATTAGCTGTATCGAACCCTTCCCAATTGTGAAGTATTAGAAAGGATGGTTCTTATCGATGTGGAAATCAGCCCATTTTCTAGTGAACAGATAGAAACGTATTTCTCTTTCCTTTTTTTCAAAATGTAACAAAACAATAAAGTGATCCTAGCAATACTGGATTACAATATTATTTCAGAAAAGGTGCTATTTCAAGTTTCAAGTTAGTGCTAGTTATTCATAAAATTTAATTTACTGAAAAATTTGTCTGAACACGCTGAGTTGGCTTAAGCAAATGATACACGGTTAATATTCAACATTTGTTTACTCAACACATGTTGAACGATGATGCAACTTGTTGAATGAGTAGAAAACACACTCGACATCTTCAAACGATTGACTGAGGTCGTTCAACAAGTTGCAACTTGTTTAACGGAACAGAGTCGGTCTCTATTTTCCGTCAACGACATTCAACATGTTAAATGGCCTATTTCAACATTCCGGCAACAAGGCATGATACCCTGTTTAACCCTTTAAGCCCTAACATCAAAACTTCAATTCTCATTTCTAGTCCTATACATTTCCTATAGAAGTAGTGAGTAGAAATTGTTTGGACATCAAGAGAACTCATCTTGTGTGATCATGTCCTAAATTCTCATTACCTTTTTTATTGATAAGGCATTTATATTACTAGGAGAAATATGATGCTGATCACTTTTAGGGCTTAAAGGGTTAACATTTGTTGAGCAGGCGTTACAACAGCTGTTGATCGGCTGTTGATCAACAAATGTTGAACTGTGGATCACAGGCTTTAGAACACACTGTCCTTTGATGTGAACACAAGCAAAGCTGAGGTGAACAGGAGTGTCATCAAATGGTTGATGGCCAATCGTCCTTGACCTAAAAAAGGACAATAATTAATAATTAATTACATAGCGCTGCCTCTTAACAAACATATTTCTTGTTGACTGACGCTAGTTAAGTTCATTCCCGTATAAACCTTTACACAAAGCAAGCTACACGTCACGTCACGCGTATCACATTATGCACTTGGGCTGTCCTTGGTGTTACATATGCACCCTGGAGTTTGTGGAAATGTATTTTCTTGCGTTTATGAACTGCATGCACACTTGTTTTGATAGTTTAGCTGGCAGAGGTGACATTAGTGTGTTACAGTTTTGAAGCGTGGATTGCTGTTGCTGTTGTTTTTAGCTGTATATGGCTGTTTGTCCGAGTTCAAATCACTCGACGGCATCTCAGACTCTCGCTAATTTTCAGACATTTTGTTTAATTTTTGTGGTTATAATACTAGGTGCAAATTTATATTAGTATTTAGATGTGGCATTTAATTACAAGTGTAAAAATTTAGAAGTTGTGTGGAGTTTATTATTATTATTATTCTTTTGTCTTTGATATTTTTTAGAGTAACTTTCAAGATTTGATTAAGATATAAATGTATTGAGACTGATCGAGAGTTGTAAGAAGTGTCCGTGTAAGCAATAGCTTAGCTATTGATAAAGGAGATGCCCGCTTCCTGGATGTCTGTTGTGCGTGTATGTTTATTATAAATTATAAAAATGATTTGTTCTTGTTTCACTACGTAGTGATTATAAAACAAAGATTATAACTAACATCTCTATACCTGATGCAGTGAAGGATGCCTTGAATCCCTTGTAGGTAGTGGTAGTGTTGCTGTCGCTCTTAAAAACAACCCAAACCCTGTTTCCTGCACTCTGTATCGTACTGGGCTTGTTGGTGCCGCATACAGGCTTGAGGAGGATTGGTCCATACTCTCCATTAAAAGACTTGTCAGCTTCTCGAACCTCCAAGTAATCGTTTTCGCAGTCCTTGCTTTGTTCCAGTTCGAATGAATCAAAAGTGATTTGTACTTGGTGCCCTTCAGGAGCAATTAAGTTCCACAGCCATTCGAAACTTGCTGGGTAGTTCTTCAGGCCAACTTTTGGGGTGCCAAAGGAGATCGTTTCTTCCTCTGATGCATTCAGGTAGCTTGTATAGCTGCTGCTCGCTACAAGAATAAAAATAAGCTTTGAATTTCATTCGAGTGTGAAAAGAAACGATAAGCTTCCTTAGGGGCCTTTTTCTGAAGTCATACTAAGCCACCGATTTGAGATGTAAAATGATGGCTTTTGATGGGTCATCAAGCTACATTTAGCGACAGAAACATTTTCTCTCGCTGTAGCAACTTTTTACGCTCACCCGGCCTCATAAACCTTTACGAGATGGAATTATTTGTGTTTGCTGTAATTAGTTTATTGTGTTAGTTGTGTTTGTTGTGATTGGATCACTGTCTTATTTGTGTTTGTTGTGATTGGTTTACTGTGTAAGGTTTGTTTGGTGTGTTCATTGTGTTGTGTTCATTGTGTTCATTGTGTCATTTGTGTTTGTTGTGATTAGTTCATTATTCTATTCGTGTTAGTTGTGATTGGTTCATTGTGTCATTTGTGTTTGTTGTGATTAGTTCATTATTCTATTCGTGTTAGTTGTGATTGGTTCATTGTGTTATTTGTGTTTGCTGTGATTGGTTCTTTTGGTTATTTATGTTTGTTGTGATTTGTTCAATGTGTTATTTGTCTATGTTGTGATTGGTTCATTGTGTTACTTGTGTTTGTTGTCATTTGTTCATTGTGTTATTTAAGTTTGCCGTGATTGGTTCACTGTGTTATTTGTGTTTGTTGTGATTGGTTCACTGTGTTATTTGTGTTTGTTGTGATTGGTTCATTGTGTTATTTGTGTTTGTTGTGATTGGTTTACTGTGTTATTTGTGTTTGTTGTGATTGGTTTACTGTGTTATTTGTGTTTGTTGTGATTGGTTCATTGTGTTATTTGTGTTTGTTTGATTGGGTCACTGTGTTATTTGTGTTTGTTTGATTGGTTCACTGTGCTATTTGTGTTTGGTGTGATTGGTTCATTGTGTTATTTGTGTTTGTTGTGATTGGTTCACTGTGTTATTTGTGTTTGTTGTGATTGGTTCATTGTGTTATTTGCGTTTGTTGTGATTGGTTTACTGTGTTATTTGTGTTTGTTGTGATTGGTTTACTGTGTTATTTGTGTTTGTTGTGATTGGTTCATTGTGTTATTTGTGTTTGTTTGATTGGGTCACTGTGTTATTTGTGTTTGTTTGATTGGTTCACTGTGCTATTTGTGTTTGGTGTGATTGGTTCATTATGTTATTTGTGTTTGTTGTGATTGGTTCATTGTGTTATTTGTGTTTGTTGTGATTGGTTCACTGTGTTTTTTGTGTATGCTGTGATTGGTTCACTGTGTTATTTGTGTTTGCTGTGATTGGTTCATTATGTTATTTGTGTTTGTTGTGATTGGTTCATTGTGCTATTTGTGTTTGTTGTGATTGGTTCATTGTGTTATTTGTGTTTGTTGTGATTGGTTCACTGTGTTATTTGTGTTTGTTGTGATTGGTTCACTGTGTTATTTGTGTTTGTTGTGATTGGTTCACTGTGTTATTCGTGTTTGTTGTGATTGGTTCACTGTGTTATTTGTGTTTGTTGTGATTGGTTCATTGTGTTATTTGTGTTTGTTGTGATTGGTTCATTGTGTTATTTGTGTTTGCTGTGATTGGTTCATTGTGTTATTTGTGTTTGTTGTGATTGGTTCATTGTGTTATTCGTGTTTGTTGTGATTGGTTCATTGTGTTATTTGTGTTAGTTGTGATTGGTTCACTGTGTTATTTGTGTTTGTTGTGATTGGTTCATTGTGTTATTTGTGTTTGTTGTTATTGGTTCCTTGTGTTATATGTGTTTGTTGTGATTGATTCATTGTGTTATTTGTGTTTGTTGTGATTGGTTCACTGTGTTGTTTCTGTTTGCTGTGATTGGTTCATTGTGTTATTTGTGTTTGTTGTGATTGGTTTACTGTGTTATTTGTGTTTGTTGTGATTGGTTCACTGTGTTATTTGTGTTTGTTGTGATTGGTTCACTGTGTTATTTGTGTTTGTTGTGATTGGTTCATTGTGTTATTTGTGTTTGTTGTGATTGGTTCATTGTGTTATTTGTGTTTGTTGTGATTGGTTCACTGTGTTTTTTGTGTATGCTGTGATTGGTTCACTGTGTTATTCGTGTTTGTTGTGATTGGTTCACTGTGTTATTTGTGTTTGTTGTGATTGGTTCATTGTGTTATTTGTGTTTGTTGTGATTGGTTCATTGTGTTATTTGTGTTTGCTGTGATTGGTTCATTGTGTTATTTGTGTTTGTTGTGATTGGTTCATTGTGTTATTTGTGTTTGTTGTGATTGGTTCACTGTGTTTTTTGAGTTTGTTGTGATTGGTTTATTGTGATATTTGTGTTTGTTGTGATTGGTTCATTGTGTTATTTGTGTTTGTTGTGATTGGTTCATTGTGTTATTTGTGTTTGTTGTGATTGGTTTATTGTGATATTTGTGTTTGTTGTGATTGGTTCACTGTGTTATTTGTGTTTGTTTGATTGGTTCACTGTGTTATTTGTGTTGTTTGATTGGTTCACTGTGTTATTTGTGTTTGTTGTGATTGGTTCATTGTGTTATTTGAGTTTGTTGTGATTGGTTCATTGTGTTATTTGAGTTTGTTGTGATTGGTTCATTGTGTTATTTGTGTTTGTTGTAATTTGTTCATTGTGTTATTTGTGTTTGTTGTGATTGGTTCACTGTGTTATTTGTGTTTGTTGTGATTGGTTCATTGTGTTATTTGTGTTTGTTGTGATTGGTTCATTAAGTAATTGTGTTTGTTGTTATTGGTTCATTGTGTTATTTGAGTTTGCTGTGATTGGTTCACTGTGTTATTCGTGTTTGTTGTGATTGGTTCATTGTGGTATTTGTGATTGTTGTGATTAGTTCATTGTGTTATTTGTGTTAGTTGAGAATGGTTCATTGTGTTATTTGTGTTTGTTGTGATTGGTTCATTGTGTTATTTGTGTTTGTTGTGATTGGTTCACTGTGTTATTTGTGTTTGTTGTCATTAGTTCATTGTGTTATTTGTGTTTGTTGTGATTGGTTCATTGTGTTATTTGAGTTTGCTGTGATTGGTTCATTGTGTTATTCGTGTTTGTTGTGATTGGTTCATTGTGTTATTTGTGTTTGCTGTGATTGGTTCATTGTGTTATTCGTGTTTGTTGTGATTGGTTCATTGTGTTATTTGTGTTTGTTGTGATTGGTTCACTGTGTTTTTTGTGTTTGTTGTGATTGGTTCACTGTGTTATTTGTGTTTATTGTAATTGGTTCATTGTGTTATTTGTGTTTGTGATTTGTTCAGTGTGTTATTTGTGTTTGTTGTGATTAGTTCAGTGTGTTATTTGTGTTTGTTGTGATTAGTTCGCTGTGTTATTTGTGTTTGTTGTGATTGGCTCATTGCGTTATTTGTGTTTGTTGCCATTAGTTCAGTGTGTTGTTATTTGTGTTTGTTGTAATTGGTTTGTTTAGTGATTTGTTAGTGATCGAGTGTGTAAAGTAATTTCGCCATTGGTTTTGTTCTGCATTGCTACAGTTTGTGATGGGCTAAAAAATCTCGCGCCACTTTCTCGACCGATCAGAAGTAAAACCAAAACCAATCGTGACTTGCCTGTACGCGTTTTCCACGCTTGGCGCTGGCTACATGTATTTACTTCGAGCTCTGATTGGTTTATTGGATTGTTTACGACTCTTTTGATTGGTCACAGTAATTACTTTGGTTTTGGTTTTACAACACTCATATGAAAACCCCTTTAATTATTGGTTTGCAGTTACGTTATATCAAAATTCAGACTTAGTACTAAAAACCGATTTCGATAGCAACATGTTTATGGAATTGTACAGAGTTTAAAATGTTTTAGGTCTTCTTCGAAATCCAGCCATCCGTACATATTTGTATTGTTTTTTTTTAATGCAGAATTGTGCTCGACAGCATTACTATTGCAAATGTTTAAAGAACTTTCGACAATCAGTCTGTTGTATTCTACGGATAAAAATTTGAGAGGAGATGAAACGTTAAACATTAAAACAAATTACGCATAAAGTACGAAAATATCACGAAGAATGTAAAAAAGATTGTTAAAAGAAGATCATGAAAGTCCTAGTATGTTTGTTTGAAAGATTGTTCAGGAAGAGCGCAGAGAAGTTTTTCAGCGTCAATATTTTGGCTGTGTGCCAAGCTTGTAGCTTTTCTATAGATCGTTTTCACGTGACGTCACATAGTTTCCGGTCGCCATATTGGTGGACCACTTTCCATTGCGTAATAGCATGCAAATGTGACTCACATCTACAATTGTAGCCTTTAAAAATGAATAATTCAGAAAGTGAAGCGAAATCTGGCAAAAGCCCCGACGATAACTGTTCTTTGCCAATTTCTGAATATGTTAAGAAGTTGGAACCGCGAGTTAGGAAGCGCTATTTGGAGAAAATTTCGGTGATTGGGATCGATCCCGTGCTGATCGAGGGACAGCATTTTCAGCCAGACTGCTTGCCTCCTGTTGAATCGACTGATCTTTTGTGCTATCTGGTTTTGGAGACGAGCTTTTACACACAGCAACAGTTTAAAGCTTTCCGAAGCCTTGAAGCTTATAATCAGATGGTATCTGGATTTATTACTGGCGTGAAAGGCCACATTATCGCAAACAAGTTTGTTGTTTTAGCGAAGGTGAGACATTCACAGCGAATGAATGACTCTTTGATCCCGATTTGGATTATCACGGAGAGAGAAGGAACAGTGCTTTCAGCTCATTGTCTTGGCTGCAAAGCTGGTCTAGCAGAATCTTACTCTCATATAGCTAGTGTTCTTTTCTATCTGGAAGCATGGACGAAGCTAAATGGTAAGCTCTCGTGTACCCAAGTTAAATGCTCGTGGATTCTACCTACTTACGTGGATCACGTAGATTATGCAAGGGTCCGAGATATTAACTTTAGTTCTGCTAAGAAAATGAAAGCTGACTTGGATGCAAAGTTATCTAACCTTCCTGAAGCTTCAAGTCCCGATCCGCCTCCGAAACGTGGTGCGGCAAGAAAAATTACAGCGCCTACGAAAGCCGAAATGGATGCCTTCTATGCCGAACTAAGCAAAGATGAGAGTAAACCCATTGCGCTCAGTTTAGTTCCTGATTTCGCACGCAGCTACGTCCTTAAAAGCCGCACAATCCCTACAATTAATGACCTTTTCAACAAAAAGTACCTGGACCTTACCTATCCAGAACTGTTGAAGGTTTGCAAGGAGGTCAAAATTGAGGTTTCCAGGGACCAGATTGATCAAGTGGAGAGAGACACCAGAAGCCAGGCAAAGGGTAATAACTTTTTCAAGCACAGAGCTGGCAGAATTGGAGCCTCCCAGAGTAAGGCAGCATGCCAGACAAATCCTGCCTTGCCCTCTCAATCTCTTATCCAATCAATTTGTTACCCTGAGCTAAACAAGCTTAACACAGAAGCAATCCGGCATGGTTGTAAACATGAACAAGATGCAATTAATGCTTATGAAAAGGCAATGCAAGAGAAACATGTCAACTTTAAAGTAAAAAAATGTGGACTCATCATAAATGAAAAATATCCATGGATACATGCATCCCCTGACTTCTTGTGTTCATGTGACTGTTGCGGTGAGGGATGCGGTGAAGTCAAATGCCCCTTGTGTGTTGAAAACTGTGACTTTGAGGGATATATTTTAAAACCGTCGTCATGTTTGGAAAAGGACAACAATGGAGGTTTTAAACTTAAGGAAACTCACCAGTACTATTACCAGTGCCAACAACAAATATTTACCAGCGAGAAACTGTACTGTGACTTTGTAGTATGTGCTTTTGATCATGACGGGAGAGCAGAGCTGGTACAACAAAGGATTTTTCCAAACACAGATCACTGGACTGAAGTTGTACCAAAACTGACCAATTTTTGGAGGACCTGTGTTTTACCTGAAGTGCTTGGGAGGTGGTATACGAGACGTCATGATGTAAAACCACCACCAGAAGCTAGTAATTCAATATGCTTTTGCAGAACTGTGACAACTGAGAACACTGTACTTTGCTCCAACCCTAACTGTCCTATTGGCCAGTTTCATTACACCTGTTTGGATATTGACAGTACTCCCAAACTGTGGTACTGCCCAAACTGTAGAACGCAACCAGAATTTAAGAAGGCTGGCAAACGACAGAAAAATGAGGCACCATCAGATGCTTTGGCATTGGATTCGGTTTGTTTGTGTCAACAACCACCAAAGAAAACTGACAAGCTTCTAGAATGTCATAACTCTAGTTGCCAGAATGGCAAGTTTTTTCATTTGCCATGCCTTAATCTCAAACGCCTGCCAAATAACAGTAAAACGACATGGGTTTGTCCAGTTTGCAAAGCAAGCAATACAAACAAACCGAAGGCTAAAGATGACATCACATATGTAAAAACTGTTAAAAATACAACTGCAAACAACAAATACAAGTCACTGGGCAGCCTAGGGCAAGCAGACTTTGATCTCATAGCATCACCCATTGGTTGGTTGGATTGTACGATCATTCATGATGCCCAGATGCTTTTAAAGAAAATTAATCCCAACATCAGTGGCTTTCAAAGACCAACACTTGGTTCTGTAAGACAGTTTGATGTCATGACATCAGAATTTATTCAACTGCTGCACATTAACAACAACCATTGGGTGTGCATGACCTCAATTGGTTGTCCTCCTGGTGATGTTAAGTTACTGAACAGTCTAATGACACCGGTCTTATCTCAAGAGTTAAAGGAACTTGCCGAGAATTTGCTTGGTCCAAACTTAAAGAACATTACTAGCATACCAGTCCAGCAGCAAACAAATGGGAGCGACTGTGGTGTGTTTGCCATTGCATTTGCCACTTGTCTTGCTCATGGACAAAACCCATGTAATGTGAATTTTGATGTGGCCAGAATGCGACCACATTTGATCAGGTGCCTAAAAACTGGTTCCATGCACCTTTTCCCTACCACTTGAATTTCTTAATCACATGTTTTAGAAAGGTTGAAACAAAAAGCAAAACCCTTTTAGTTGATCACCATGTGACATCTTATATATCAATGTTGAAATTACATAAGTAGAATGTGAGTTATGTGTGTAAGTTGTGAGAATACAGGGGGTGATCACCATTTTGATCAAATTAATCAATGTAGGCTTAAGCCTTGATCCTTATTTATCAAGATACAAATTCTCCTTTCTGGTGCACATACATTTTTAATAGCAGTAATGGAGAGAAGTTGTTGAAATGACAAGAGAATCCATATGAGTCTTGAGATGATCATTATGATACATTATGATACATTTTACTTCTTGCAAAGTTATATTAATTTTCCTTTAGCACTCGAATAACAAAAAACTACAGTGTGACGTGCCTTACTGTGACTCCCAATAAACTATTATCTAAGTTTGCACAAATATCGCCAGCTAATTTCTATAATTATAATAATAACTGCAAATATGTGTGAAACAAGTGAATAAAATTTTCCTATTTTGTAACTAACTTTACACTCCTGTGATAAACACAAAGCAACAAGCAAGATTACATTCCTTTGTGCTCAACTTTGCAAGGAGGAGTGCCCGCCAAATGAATTTGCGCTCTCCGTTGGCTAACTTATAAAAAAGTTTGTTGGGTACTCACGGTAAGGTGTGTCACACAGTAATGTCCTATTTTTATATCATCTAGTACAAAAAAATGTTTCTGAAAACCCTTTAAATGTAGCTGTATGAAAATTAATGAACAATATTCTGTTAGAAACTTTAAGCCGTGATGGTGATTAAAATGTTATTTCTCCTTAATTGAAAAGTTCAGTCGAGAGGTACGATACCTGGACATAAATTGATGAGTGCAGCACATACATTAATAATTCTGTCAATCATTGGTGTTGATTCGTCTTGTGAGCCATCAGGCTTGCACATTAAAAAGTCAATTGGTAGAATTCCTGATAGTATGGTAAATTTCCTGCGAAGTAGTCCAATCACTCTCTCAACATGGATGCGTACATTAGCAATGCCCCTTGTTTTCTCAACATCAACAGGATCAAGCTGATCTTTTCCTCTCGTGAAGGCGGGGATAGCTAGTTCGGCTTGCTGGAACATTACACTTTCCTGGATCGTGAAACCACGGTCTGCCAAAACCAGATCACCAGGCAACAGTTTATTTAAAATTCCACAATTTTCAGTCAGAAATTTGTCAGACGTTCTTCCTCCCCAAGCTTTTGAAACAAAAGAAATAGTTCCCTGTGGAGTGATCCCGATTAAAACTTTGATTGTGTTGTGGTGCTTGTAAGAAGAAAATGTTTGGGCTCTGGCAAGAAGATTGGATGGTCTACAAATAAACACTTCAAAACAATCGATAATGACCGTAGCTTTTTTGTCAAATGAAAACTGAAAACACTGTGGCATTGTTCGCCACAAGTCCTCACGCTCAGGCCAGTGAATTAATGGCGACAATCTGACATCCAAAGCAACTATCCATGCTGTAAATATTCTTGACACTGTGGGTACTGAGACGTTGAAACGGTACGATAAATCTTTGAAGGGCATGTCAAGTTTCAGTTTCATCACGGTCAAAATAAACTCCTGAAATGTTGTCAAATTCTGAGATTTGCGGGCTACGTGTGGAGAAACTTGTAGGAAAACGGTGTTTAAAATGTGAAATGAGGGCAGTCCAGTATAAAACTTTACTTTCTCGATGTCATTCTCAAATTCGCATCGATCGAACGGGGGCTTGTGAGCAGCGTTTGGTTGGCCAAGAAGGTAGTCAAACTCTTCAGATTGCGTGCCAGTCTCCACCAGTTCTACTTCATCGGTTTGTGTCCCCTTCTCGGTGGATGCTTCTTCCACGCTGTCTTGCTCGTTCGGTGTAAAGTCTATCTCTAAAATTTGCTCCCCTGGTTCTTTAAGTTTTTGCCTTTTCGCTTCTTTCCCTGCCTCGATTTCCTTTTGTCTTTCAGCAAAAGCAGGCTTTCTTTTCAGTTCGCGTTCCCTTGCCCTCTCGCTTCTTTTCGCCGCTCCTTCTTGATCTGTACTCGCAACCGTCCTGTTGTGCCCCAAATGCAAAGTTGGAACCCAATCAACGTTGTATTTATCCCAACTTTTGGCGGCCCTTCCAGAAACAAAATGCTTTTCACACACTCGATCGTGTTCCAAAATTTTATCCGTGAGGTCGTCCCTGCTAATCGCCGAAATCCACCGCGATCGCCTCTCTTCTGATAATTTTCTGGCTTCTTCTCCTTGATTAGTAACGATCACTGGTACTCTTGCAAAATACAATCTTCCATTTCGTCCAGTTTTATTCCCACAGCCAACGATTAAGCAAAAAACCATCTTCGAATGACTCACATACAAAGGACGCGGGGGCTTTGTTTACATTTTTGGTCCACCAATATGGCGGCGTAGCAACAGTAGTCAAGGTTTTGGTCACGTGAGTGAAAACGATCTATTATTTTTAAGTAGGGAGCGTTTTTGTATTATGTATAGGTAATCATACGGTTTCGAGTTCAATTTGGGATTAATTTGCACGAGTGAGTTTTTCAAAAAGCTCAAAATTGCACGAGCCGCTTCGGCGAGAAAACCGTATGATTACTTATTAATAATTATACATGAAAAAATTTGCATCCATTTTTGTTTGGAAATTTTTTTTTTTTTGCAAAAACTTTTTTTTGGATTTTTTTTTTTCTTTTTGTTTTTGGCAAAAAAAAAAAGAAAGAAAATTTTTTTTTTTTTTCGATTTGTAATTTGTACTGGTGTTACACTTTTTGCACCGGTGTTACAAGTTTTGCACTGGTGTTACACTTGAACTACACTGCTCTTAGCCAATCAGAATCGACTAATTTTTTCATGTATATTATTATTCCAGTAACAATGAATCCTAGTAACGCAATTTTCTTACGCAATGGTAACGGTTGCATTGAGCAATGGAAAGATTTGCGTAAGAATAGCGTTATACAGTCGCTTTACCTACTCACGTTGGAATGCCCCTATCACTAATCCCTATTCCAGCGGGACAAATCTATTGTTTTCTTAGCGAATCACAGACATAGTTTGGACAAGTGCAGGACTACCCCTAACGTCAGAGGCTACTATGAGCCAACTCGTGAATTTGAAACACTCTGAATGAAAGATCCTTCACCAAATGTGCAGAGGCTATGAGTACGACCCGAGGGCAGTACTTCGGTATTTATTTTGTGAATAGAAAATAAGTTCCGTAAAAGGGTATTATTTGCGTTACCCGATCGCGAATGCAAACTGAATATTTCATCGAGTCCAGTCTCGAGTCTCCGATGGGAAAAGAATCCTTACTTTGCTGGAGCCATTATTGTTGCTGAAGATGGAACGATATTGCAATAAATAGTAAATTCCCAGGATTATCTAAAGTGTATAGAATTCGTATGTCATTTGAACCTTGTACCGCGAGCTAATGCGTAACGCAATATGCGGTAAGCTAAACACGTTTCGATATATATGTTATTTTTTTTTTTTAAATGAGCGACTTCAAACGCAAAGAAAAACAGTACGTCACTTTTACAGTGTCCAGTTCGAAAAAAAAAACCGTCCCCGTCAGGATTCGAAACCGTTTCATCAGTCTAGAAGAGCAACTGTTAACCATCAAGCCGTATCGGAAGACGTCCTTTTGATAGTTTTTAGATAATTTTATTATTTCAATGAAGATATGCGTTAAAACGTATGTCTCTTTTGAAACACAGATTCTAAAAATGCAAAACATCAGAGCAGCGCCTTCAAAATGTTCCCTATTTTACGGAAGTCAACTATTCTCTACACTATATTCCTTTACATTTACCACAAAAGCCTTATGCAATGGTCAACGAAATTACCAAGAAAGGTTAAAAGCCGAGTGATGGAGCTGGTGAGCGAGTGAGTGAATGCATATGCATATTTGCTGCCGTATGCGATAACCCATTCATTACGCTTCGCGTATTCACGAATTAAAAAGGAGGGTAAAGAGTTAACTTACGTCTATCCGATTTGACGATATAGGAGAGGTTGAATCCTTTGTAGTGAACAGTATCATCCGAAACGAAACGTATCCAGATATTCTCGCCATTCTCCCCATCGGGCTCATTGAATTGAAGTATGTTGACTTTTCTTCCACATCTTGAGTTTGAGTAAAGAATATTGTTATATCTGTCATCATAGGTTAATCTGTCACATTCACAGTTCCTGCATTCTTCTATTTCATAGCTGTAGCAACAAAAAATATTAAATTACCTACTGTACTAGAGGTGCTCCTAGTCACTAGTTTCTTGTCAATTTTATCAATAACTGTATAATTGATGTAATATTTTAAAAACATATTATAGACCTATTGTCACTTACCGTGATGCACCGCGCATTGTTTATTTTGATTTGGACCCAGATAAATACGATATCTCGCGAAGTGAATTTTGGCCTCTCATCTCGAGGAAGAAATGATCATTGAGTTTGAAATTTTGTTCGACATTAAAAATTTATTAGTCCGAAGCGTCCTGTTAGATATCAAAATCCCGTATAACATGTCTCGCATTTTGTCTGGGGCCACGGCACCCCGCCTTAGTGTCGCTCCAGTCACCGACGAAGTTTCCTTCGCTTCAAAAGATGGCATCAAAAACATTTTCACGTCGAGGGATGCAGAAAACCTCCTGCTTATTTTACCGAACGTTTAAGGTCGATGCCCGCCCGCTTGAAACGAAACCTTCAGCGAGCCAAAAAGTGTTTGTATTTTGTGGGCTGTTTTGTCGACGTATCTAATAATTTAAGTGAGCTCAGCCGGCGAAGGACATTTTATCGACTTCAGAAGTTTGCATCGAAAGAAAACCTCCTTCAACTTAAATGGAATATTTCACATAGATACGATTCAGCCGGCGAGCCGAGAAGGTGTTTACATCTCCAGGGAGCATTATTCATTCCGGTCGATTGGTCAGATATCGATGGTAAGATTCAAATGTCAACTCACAGTATGTGGAAAACGAATGAACAAAAAAATTACAATGAAAAGATTCGAAGAAGTAGGCAATCTAACAGACCTATTTCCTTTCCACGGACGACCGAATTTCATTCTTTCTTCCTGAAGGTTCTCGTTTCTTCACAGCTCGGTGCTTCTAGCCTTCGGCGGCGTTGCTTAGAAAACGTACAAGTAACGATGGAAAATAAAAGAAAACATGCAAGAACAAGATGTAATGTCTTGAATATGAACTAAATATTTAAAAGAAATATTTAAGGCAATAGACGATACAGATTCCCCGATGTAAATGAAGTTTTTTAGGAATCAAACTACCTCGCCACAAAACGGTTTTTCTTGGCCCGTGAAATTCAAGAACGCCCGCAATGCATCACGGAAAGTGATAATGGTCTTTAAACAACGTTTTGAAATGTACTCCTCATTTGATCAGATTCAAATGTTAATTTGAGGATTATGAATATAATAATTATGACTACAGTCAACTCTTTCTTAAGGTGGCCCGCAATTATATTTAATGGCGCGGAGGCTCCCTTTTATAAATCGAATTTTCGGCATGTAAGGGGTTACCGATTTTTGTAAGTTTTGGTAGGACGATAAAGGAGTCTTCAAATTATACAGGACTTTAAATTGTAGTGCATATAAGATCAGCGATTAAAAGTTACAAGCGTTTTTAGAAAACCCCTTTTTTTAAGAAAACGCGAATATTTTCACAAAACGACGACAGATTTTTTTCTAATTAAGCTCAATACGTTCCAAGACTTCAAGCTTTACTGTAAGCAATTTTCCACAAAATCGCCTGGACAGAAATTACTGCGCAGTCGAATGCTGATAGCCGCGGGCCACCTTAACGACCACTTCCGGTAGGCGACCACTTTGTAAATAACCGTTGTTTCTCAGTCAAATACTGTTTCAAATTGATTTTTTTCTTAAGCGACCACTTTTTCCTGCACCAAGGGTGGTCGATTAAGAGAGAGAGTTGACTGCATTGCTATTAATATTATTATTATTATTATTATTATTATTATTATTATTATTATTATTATTACTATTGCAATTGGAAACATCTGGATGCTCAGTTCGAAAAAAAATACAGAAGTTGAGCGCGAACGTAACAAGATGTTATCTAGTATATAGTATATAATTATTATTATTATCATTAAATTATTATTAAATCAATGGTACCTATTTAAATATATTCCAAGGCCTTCATAAGGCTTAGGAACTTCGATCCTCCAACATTTGGTCTCGTTTACACCATAAGTACCAGAGCTGGGATACACAAGTGTCCCACTTGTGCTGCCTGTTATGTTTGTAATACCATTCGGGCAAACTGTAAACACATACAAAAAAAATCGAAAACCGTTATTAATACCATTATCAGTGTATTTGTTCGCGTCGCTTTTCATTCTTCTAAGGAAAAACATATATTTTTTTCTTGCACGTAACCTGAAGTGAAAAGTTTTGTTACAAACTCAGTTGCTTTCAGGGGCGAATCTAGGGGAGGGGTGCAGGGGGTGCGCACCCCCACCCCCCCCCCCCCCCCCCCCACTTGCCTAGTCTACGTTGTTCGCTTTTAAAATTTGTTTACATCACCCCTCAGTTATGTCATTCCTCAGAGGTGCACCCCCTCCTAAGAAAAATCCTGGATCCGCCCCTGGCTTTTGAGGTAAACTCAAAATCCACGATGAACCCAACCAACACAGAATTTGTCATATTCCTTAAGGAATCGAACTGGATGGCCTGGAAAAATAACATTTCCTTCCCACGCCGAAGAGGGATTAACTTCATTTAGAGCGGTCAACAAATAAGGACCATGTTTAAATATTAAGAGCCGTTTCAGTCCGAATTAATAACGGTACTTTAATTTTAAACCCTTCTGTAAAAAAAGATATGAAACTAAATTCTTAAAAGTGACAAATAAAATCATACGGAAGTAATACTAAAGTGCTGTTCTCTAATTAGAGTCTATGTCAGGAATTGTAAGCATCCCTTTGAAAAGCCAAAAGAGATATCATAGAGATATTTACGCTTACCAAGCTATTTTCAACAAAGTTTGAATTCGGAGAATCCTTGATTTCGTCACTCTCTGTTCATCGAAACCTAAAACTCACTGATCGAACCTTTGAGTTCATCGAGCCTTGAATTAATCAAAACCTTCAATTTATCGAAGCTATGAACATTTCAAAACCGTGAACTCATCAAAACCTTCAATTTATCAAAACCGTGAGTTCATCAATTAAAGCCTTCAATTCAAGAAAACCTTTAATTATTTTTCTTTATTTAACTAGTAGTAATCATATATTATAGTGCGTCTCCTTATCCCGTGGCACCTCGTCTTGACCTACGTAGTACCTCAGTTTCAGCCACCATTTAAAGGGGCTATGTCGCGAGATATATCACGCAGGCAAAAATGTCTTGCCTACATCAAACAAATTCACACTATCGCCGTGGAATCAGGCAAAATCCTTCAATTCTGCCATGCTGTGTACTCCGAAAGGTCTCAGATTTTGCCGACATATAAATACATGTAGTATATTTGTCTTGATTTAATTTCCGGTTATTTCCCCGATTCTAAAATCATACGCCTCGGTACATGTCAGTATCTCAATGTCTAGAAGTTACAGTCAGCATATGTTTAATCAGTTGAAAATGAACAAAGGTTCTCCGGTGCTGATTACTGTGAAATCAACCCAAAAGTTGTCATATTTTTCTCTCTTCTACGAAAGAAGTGTGCTTTCAATGCTGTAATGTAATTTATAGTAACACGCACGCGCAAGCGATCTCAAGGTCAAGCTAGGTCACGTACGCGAAAAGTGACAGCTGTAGTAGTTATTTTGATCTGTTTTGAATGAAGTCCAGAAATCTAAGCATGCTGGATACTATTGTGACGTTTCAAGATGGCGCAGATTTGGTACCGACACTTTTCTCGATTCGTTCCGCCTAGCCGACAAGATTAGGTAGCGTCTCCTTCGTCGACGCAATAATTATTTCTTTATTGCATTCATTTACAACTACATTTACAACAAAGCACGAAAGAAAAAAAAAAAAAGAAAATACAATACAATACAAAACTAAAATGCAACACACCCTCCAAGACAAGATCTCTCGTTTGACTTTTAACTCTTCCATTAAATCGTCAAATAAAGAACCATCACATAGGATGGGTTACAAAGGAGAAACGAAAGAGAAAAAAGCTGAACTTGACAAAGTCGGTGAATTCACACAAAAAAACCTTGACTAAAATATTTTAAAGTTACTTATTATTGTTATTATTAATACTTAAACTAACCTGAATCACAGGTTCCTTTTCCAAGGAAAAACACCAAAACTGCAAAAAGAGCAGAAAAAACATTGATGTCAGACAATGGAAAACTGAGTAGGAGGAGAAGGATAAGCAGTAAGGAAGATATATATCGACCAATAGATTCAAGGTTGATGAGTACATGGCTGAATGACTTGAATGGAATAAATTAAATCAGATACATACTACACATATTTACATGTGCGAATTTAGGTTTTTGATAGGTTTAAGTCTAAATTATTTAGCGGGTGCCTCCGTGTTAGTTATAATGGACGTACTTTGTCGCTGAGTGAGTAAATATTAACATGTGCAGTAAGTATAGAAAAGTTTACTAAAAACAGATGAATATTTGTCTTATTGTCACACATAATTTTGTTTTGGCAACAGCTCGGTTGTTACAGTGTTGCTACCAAACATCAGCAACCACTTCATTTGTTTGTTCTAGTCAATAACGGTCACAAATGGCCAAAAGCGAGCGAGCAAATATATTTATTTGAATAAGCATATTTCTGCCAGTGACTTCAGTTGAGTTTGATTTATTTCGTTCCTAGCAGTTATATATACTGGTTATGATTTTTCTACAAAGATAATAGTCTCCGATGAAAGTCGATCCACATTAATCAGATTTTGCATGGAATGTTAAATAATTTAATTTCGTTTTAAAATATTTTGTTGATCTGAAGTATGGTAACGGTTACGCATGGAATTTTATCTTTTCAAAAAAAAGAAAGGAAATTGAAGAACCGAGACTGAAATAAAATAAACGATTACTCAGTTAATACATGGAACCGTGTGTTTCGATTTGTTTGTCCGAACCTCGACCGACGTTGCCGCTCTACATAAATAACATAACATGGTTTCGGAGATTGATAGCTTTCCAAAAACATGTACAGTCGCAATCGTTTTCGTTTTCGACTTGGTCAGTTAAGTTTTACTGAATGAGAAAAACTGAATTGGGTTTCTCTGCAGGTTGGTTTCGCATGAGTGAGGCAAAGTTTCGCATGAATGAGGCAAAGATTACTTGATAACTTACCAAAAACAAGCGCAGTCGAAAACGACATACGCCCAATGAAAGCCATTTTCTTCAAAAGAGACCGTTACTTTCTATGGAGTCTTCTGTGAGGTCTTCACGATACCCGAGCTAATGACACTGACAAGACACTGCCGGCGGTACACTGAAGTTTATAACTCACTAACCTAACTGTTTTTTTCACATGGCAACTGTTGCCAGGTGATAGCGAAGGCAGCTGAACTAAAGGAGGTGTCAACTGAGATAATTTGCATTCATCTCCCGTTTAAAAAAACGTTTGATCCTTAGTATAGTTTTGCTGATTTTGTAAATAAACGAAAAAAAGGACATCTTAGACATTCTTATTCTCCAGAAGATCGCAAAATTGGTGAACATGATCACGCTAATTTCATTGGAAGAGTTGTTTTGCGTGGTTTCAATGGAAACAGCAAATACATAACCTCAGGACATGATTACGATAATTTCTATGGAAGAGTTGTTTTAAGTGATTTCAATGGAAACCGAAACCACACATAACTGCAGGAGGTACCATTTGCATTTTAATTTCTTTTCTTTTTCCACTTTAGCGAGCTTTATCATAATCATTCTCTTGTACGATTATACTTGTTTGGAAAGGTTATCCTTGTTTGTGAAATGCAAGGTTTTTAAAACGATACTTTTTAAATTTAAACCCGTGCCTTTTTCACAGTATTGTTATTGGAAGGTGGTTCTCTCAGTGACACTCTGAATATATTACTTTCTTAAAACAATAATATTGCATGCTTTTGTATCTTATTTAAACAATACGAACTGAAAAGCCGGCGTCTTTCAAACTAGCAGCATAAAGATTTGGCTCTATTGATAACGTTCCAAAGAGTTGATGGCTTAATCGCCAACAAAATTAATTATAAGTCATTTGCACCAACGCATTTGCAGTCAGTAAAGTATCATTTTTTTTTGTCGAGGTATCGTTGTTGAGAACATTCATTCCAATGCAAATAAAGCTGACTTTATTTTCATATGTCATATGAATTCATTTATATGAACGATTCGCTTGTAAACAAATCATACCTCGTTGGTGGCAAACGAATGAGCCTCAGTTTTCTGTTTTCATTTCACAGAACACCTAGATTTGACGCACAGAGCCAAGAACTCTTGCTCAAAAGTGACAACTACATTAGTCCGAAAAACGACTTGTACTTAAAAATGCCTCTAACTACATCAATTATCTTTATCGTTACCACACTTTTAATTTTCCTTGTTTTATTTGCTCCAACATCTTGCTTCTGTATTTGGTCTCTTATGATGTGAAGACAATGCCTCTGATTGATGAGTTGTCGATCGCCTGATGGGTGAAAAAAAGTTTTTGCTTTACTTGTCATGTAAATATATGGCAAGCTGTGAAACACAGTCAAAAACATTGAAATCTACTTTTTTACGCAAATTGTTATTCATGCTGGTTTTGAGAACTTAGCAGTACATCAGGAATTGTCCGCTAGCTGATCAAACATCGATAAGTTCACAATAATTTTCAAAGAGTTGATCAGTTTCGCTCTAAAATGGACTTAAAAGTATAAACTTTAAGATAAGGTTCATATCAATTAAGGCGGTGTTACACATTGCAATTTTTTCGTGCAGCAAGTTGAACCATTACAGCGTGTCACACCGTCGCCCTGCAATGGTAAAAAAACGCTGCGAGAAAAGCTGCTGCAATTGGTGCAGAAAGTATAATCCACTCAGGGTTCTACTTTTCGCAACACCGTTGCAATTTTTCGTGTTTCAATGAAACAAGGGAACTTAAAAGTGTGGCAACGATAAAGATAATTGATGTAGTTAGAGGCATTTTTTAATAGTACAAGGCGTTTTTTAAGGAATAATGTAGTTGTCACTTTTAAGCAAGAAGTTCAGAAGTAACTCTATTGAAAGTAGCTAAATTAACTTCTGCGGCATCATAGCGGAGCACTCGTCGGGCCGAAGGCCCGGCTGCGCAGCCCCATACTCATAGAACCTAGCCCGTCATTTTTCATGGTCATGGCTAGCGGAATGTTTCGCGGGCGCGTGTCTGCAACATGTGTGTCGCCCACACGCGCGGCTACACAGCCGTCAGCTCGGTGAACACTCCTTAAAAAAGTTGGATCTTTCGTAGTGTTAGGCGGAGCAGTAAAGTCGTTATTTCCCTGCATTTTTTCGCGCTTTGCTACTCAAGACAGGGATACTAATTAAGGGATACTCAGAAGCCGCTTTAGTGGAAAAAGAAGAGCTTTTAGGGCTAAAATCTTGCTTCGAGGAACTTCATATTATCAACATGATCAATGCAGGAGCAATGCGGGGAGATGCCTTGTTTTTATTACGGATTTCAGAACCGAAGAAGCGGAGTTTTAACGAATTTCGAATTCCAAGCAGTCCAGTGCTTTAAAGGTAAAATAAATTACATTTTTCGATGGGAATTTATGTTGATATCAATTTTTGATTGACTTTTTCTTTGTGTTATCTTACGTTTTGGAGACCTGTTTATGAAACGTGCTCAAATTAAGTCGTGTTGTTATCTTGAATTTCATCGAGGACAGCTCTGCCTTGATGCGCTATAAATGGAACGTGTTTTACTTTTAAACATAAACTAATGAAGATTTGAATAAAATTTTTCGAAAGAAGATTGTGTTGTCCATTTTTATGTGCTTGTTCATTCATTACATAGATTGAAAAGCGATTTTATGTAAACAAAACAAGACTTAGATTTTCTGTCTTCACTCGCGTCGCCTTATGCAAATGTTTGTGTATTTTTGCAATTTTGATTTCCAAATCAGTTTCTCGGGCAATTTTTGACAAACAAAAACTGTATTTTATTCGGAAGTTAGTCGTACCTGTTATTCTAGACAGAGAAAAGTTGTTTTTGTGAACGTTTGTACGGTCTAAATGTACTGTGCAGACGGTCGGGTAATACTGTTTTTTGACAATTGCTAAAATTGAAAAATAGCCCGGTCGTCAATCATAATTCTTGTGCTTCCGCATTTCACCTTAGTTAAGTTTGTTCATAGTGCTACGCTGTTAGGCTCTGCCTATCTATATATATATGAATTAAATGAGTCAACTCCACTTCTTATCTGCTGCTTGAAAAAACAAAACAAAACAACAACGTATGTTGATCGATACAAATAGATACAAATTACAAGATTACAGGGACCAACCTAAAAACTAACCCAAATGGCTACGGATTACGACGATGTACAATTTTGTTTTTAATTTTTGGTTACAAATTAAAGAGGACAAACAACTGATCATTGGGATACGAGTGGGCCGGAGAAGTGGTTCTCACTTTTTGGAATGATACTTTTAGAGAAAGAAATAAGCTTAAAAGCTTAATATTTCTTTCTCTCACAATGAAAAGTTTCATTTGGAATACACTCTTGATTTTTCTATTAAAAGCATTGCAGATAAAAGTGTTTTGTTTAGTTTACATTGATACAGGAAATATTTGCTATCCAAGATAGTTTAGTTTAGTTTAAGTTTGTGAGGGTTCTCAACGTCTAAGTCTTGCATTCCTAATTAATAAAACATCTTTTATGTCGAAAATAATTTACTTCACAGTAATTTAGAAGCCCGTGCATATACAGCCGCCCCCTCCCCTCAGGCGGCTGTACACAGACTATAATTTAGTTGCAAAAGTAGATTGTATTTTTTTCGTTCCTGTCAGGAATAATTAAATCGTATCATTCTGTGCTGAAAAATATCCTGGTTTAATTAAACAAAGCGTAAAACTGTGAATAGTTCCTCAAATGTCAAAACACAAAGTTATAGCCTTCCAGACGAGTTATAAGCTTAAATTTATCAATAATCCTCAATCGTTAATCATCAAGATGTTCCTTACAACTTTGATCGAGAAATTTAGGTGTATTTGAAGACAATGTGTCTAATTGGAGAATTATGTAACCGCACCTTTCTTCATGGAGTTGTGGAGTTCAAACTTAACTATACTAAAAGAAGGTAACTGCTATGAAGCCGTTAATTGGATCGGCAGCGTTTTTCACATAACATACTTTATTTAATGTGGATATACACTTAGTTTGAGAGCTAGTTTACAGGTATTCCACCTAATAACTAATTAAAACCTAACAACTAAACAACACTAATATCACAATACATCACCAGATAGATAATCACAGTATCTAGTGGATAATAGACTTGGTTTTGTTGACTTTTCTCCGCTACATATTTATTTATCTGGTGGTCTGCCCACAGCGTTATCCATCAAAATTGGACCCGGGGGATAAACATCTGTAACTTGAAAATCCTGTTTTTGAGGCGTTGATTTTCAGAAAAAGTCGACACTTTCTAAACTGGTAAAGAATTTAACGGAAGCCCAAAATCCAGTAGTGCGTAAATGAAAAACATACATATAAACTTTATCGTTAAAGTTACTTTTTTCAGTCGACAGCTTAACAGTACACCGGCTCTACCGCAGGATCATAAATCAACCTGCTTCTTGAGAAATCCCCTTTTTACGAGCGCGTCGATTATAAGCCCAAAAAAATCTACTTTGTTTGCTGAAAAAAAAACGACCCGGTGTCACGAAAGCGCAAAAATGAAAATAGTATATCATAAACTTGAAAGTTACTCTTTCCGTCAGAATGGCTATCAATTATCCTAAGCTTTTAATACATAACATACTTTTCCTTTCATCTTCGCTTGGGAAACGTATTTGCTTTTGAGACAATGTCCCTACTTGAAAAACTTGGGGTTCACACCTGATAAGAAATTGTATTACTTGAATCATAAGCTGTCAATCAATGTCAATTTTTTGCGCCGCTGCACATGTCGTTCATGTCTTTCTGCACGTCTTTCAGTTGGCTTTTTCAAAGTGGGATTCAATTACGTGCATTTCACCCATTCTTATTCAAAGTAGGTTTCAAAGTGCACTTAGAATGCACTTAGAAGCCCTAGGGTGAAACTACCATTCACCTGACGCTTGATAAGAAACAACTTATTGCCTTTCATTTGTCGCGTAAATCGGTAATAAAAGCTTAAAACTAAATATTAGGCATGAAAGCTTCTTTACCCCCTTAAACCAGATATGGAGTGAAATTGAGGAGTTAAAACAACTCCACTAAAAAGAGGGATCGCGTTTGAACGCATAACTTTAACGTCATTGTTCAAGTCGGCACTGAAAAATACCGTGAATTCAAATAAACTAGTGCTTGTAATCCCGATGCACCGATAAATTCTCAGAACCAGATTAAAATATGTCCAGAAATGCAGGCTAATGAGATTCATGCTCTTTATGATAGACATCATGAAGTGTCCCCTGACCCTAATTCTCACCTAAAGGCAAGCAATTCTGTCAAACATGAAGTCATATGCAAATGACAAATAATTGTGTGTAATATGGAGTACCCAAGGTCCGAGTTACCTGCATTTCTGGACATATGTGATTAAAATGAAAAAAAAGGTTCGTTAACGTGAGTTTCAATTGAGAAGAAATTATCTTTATTCTTCGCGGAGTTATCATGATTCCGAAAAGTAACTCCTCTAAAACGAAGAAACGCTAAATCTGCTACAGATTGGCCATCACTGAAACGTGCTTTATTGAGTTATCATAGGACACTTTATAAAGAAAATAGTCAACTTGTTCGTCGTGTATCATTGAGTTATATAACAGCTTGATAATAATTACTATAAAATAACACTCGAGAAGTGCGAAAAGCACTCGCCTGCAGCTCGACCATGTTTCTCTAAGCACTTCTCTCGGCTGGGCATTTTTACCCACGAAATGCTTAAAGAACACTAACAGGAAGATATTAAGTGAATTTTAGCAGAGAAAATAAACCATAATCGGAGTTTTAACGAATTTTCTAAGACACAAGAGATAAACTTGAAAAAATTGGCCCAATAGAATCCATTTCCATCTTGGCCATCTGCAGTCCAAGACACTTATTTTTACTTTTAGAGCACTAGTAGAATAATTTTAAACAAAACTGGATTCTTATTTTTGGTTTTTCACTGATATAAAGATGTATTTTGGCTTTTTAAAGTAACGCTAAAAATGGTGACATAGCCCCTTTAAGTACTCACCCTTATTACGAAAATCTAAGATTTATAAATATTTAACATATTTAACTATTCATACATACCTTCAAAAACACTACAAAGCTTTATCAGCCCCTTTTCCGTAAAAAAATTTACTCACAAAAGCGATAAAAGTTTACTCACAAAAGCGATATCTTTCCCTTCAAATTGCTCCATGATGTTCTGAAACAACCACGTGCGTTTGATAGGCGCCGGCCAAAAAAAGATATAGAGCGTTTTCACTCACGTGACCTTCAGTCCCGTGGGACTCAAATGACAAAGGCCATGGCAGCCATGTTGGTGTTCCTAACAAAAGAAGTTAATTAAAATTATTTTGTACGGGAACACCAATGTGGCAGCTATGACGTCAAGTGAAAACGCTGAACTTGACACTTCCGGTTCAAATTCCCCACCCCACCCAGGCAAAGTCAAATTCCCCACCCCCGGGATGGCCTATCACATCAAATTCCTGACTCCCCGGGCACAGAAAGCGTTCAAATGCCCGGGGCATGCCCGGGGGGGGGGGGGGGGGGGGGGGATGTTGATGTTTCGAATTGATCGGCGCATTATCCCCACGTTTCCTGACCCCACGGGGGTAACTCCGGAATTAAAGTGACGGGGATGTGCGAATGGGGCAAAAATCATACCCAAAAACAACCCCCAGGGCTTTCGGCAAATCTTAGTACAATCTCCCGAACCAAAATTAAACCCCCAAAAATCACATGCTGAATTTTCGAACCTTAAAAAAAACAAAGAAGGGATTAAATGATATAATAAGAAAAAAGCACCAGAAATTGAATGTTTGTGTTTGTTTCTTATCATTATTATCATGCAAGCTGTATAGTGTGTGTGTGGATGACGTCACAAACTTACCGGCGGCCATGTTGGAGGACTGACGTAGTCAAAATGGTGACTGAAACAACATAACTTGAGCCGGTTTTCTTGGCTAAATAGTAAGCACCCGGGGAACAAGTTCCCCACAGAAACCACTTCGAAACAAAATTGCATGTAGACAAATTGCAGCGTGCAATCAAGGAACCGACAAACTGTAGCTAAAGAGATGCTACAAGACTTATTGTACGATTTGTCGCGACCATGAAAATGATTCCATTTTAAAAGAAATATTGTTGACGTAAAACCGATTTTATAAGTGTGGCTGATTTTCTACACTGTGATAATGTTTTCAAGGTTTTAAAAAAATTGAGCCGGCAAATCGAATACGGCCCTAATTATCTAAAAAAAAGGGGTTTGGGGATTTAAATTAGCACAAATGACAAAAAAGTACTGTACATTAGCTACCTTTTCGATTTTAATTCACAACATTAAAGGAAACGCGAGTTATGATTTCAAAAGCGCTCGCACTGCCTGCTCTCTAGAAGGTAAACACAGGGAAAACCCATCAAAGTGGTCCTCCAACATGGCGGACGGTAATTCAAGGGTCACGTGAGCGCACACACTCTATTAAGCTTTCTCAGATCTGGTAATCATCAAGAGAACAACTTCAGTTTAAACAAGAACATTATGAACAACAGTACTTGTTACATATATTTACAACTTCTAAAATAATCAGCGGCGCTTCACGAACTATGATACATCCTAATATGAATTATACGTGGAGAAATGGTCTTTTTGGCGTTGTTCACCGCATTTATTCCTATATTATTCTTAGCGAATTAATGAAAACTGCCTCTGCCTGTATTACTTTACAGTTTAACGGTAACCGAAAAAGCTAATTGCTTCTACCGAAAATACTGACTGCTTCCGCTATTGTAAAGTAACGCAAGATGGACTGAAAGAAGGCTTTTAAGTGTTGTCCAACTTACCACAGCCGACATCTTGATTCAAAAATATTTTCTTGCTTCACGGACGCAAAATCTGCATCCGCAGCCATGTTTAACGCGTGGCTAAACTGCGTCTACAGCAATGTTGCAGCAATGAATTGTTTTATGATCTAACCAGGCCCTAAGTTTCAGCGGGTTTAAAATCGAAGTATGCCTCCAGGAAAACAGAATCTGCAAAGGACCATTCGAAAGCAGGAGCGGATCCATACCGGTTTCCACCGTTTTACGGAAATCGGTCAGATTTTTCATAATGAATATTTTTTTAATAGAGGTAAATTTCAAAGTCTGAAATCTCGAAAATGGTTTGGACAATGTTTTTTTTTTTTTTCAATTTGCGGCATTGACACGCTCTGGCCGTGGGATTTTCCAGTGGGAACCACAAGATCCTAAAACTGTCCCAACCGACTGCGCTGGCATCTTTAAAGGAGATCGGCCATGTGCTGTATCCCAACATCGCCGAGTGCCTCAAAATATTTGCCACCTTACCAATTACCACATGCGAGTGTGAGAGCAATGTGTCAGCTTTGAGGCGACTGAAAACATACTTGCGAAGCACCATGTCACAGACGAGATTGACAGGACTTGCCTTGCTGTATATCCACTACAACGTTGAAATTGACTTTGATGAAATAATCCACCGATTCGCAAGGCTTCAACCGAGGAGAATGGAACTAGCCAATATCCTGTCTGAATGACTCAGAAACCCAGGAAAGGGGACTTTAGGTAGTTAAAATCCGAAAATTTTCCCCGGGAAACATTCCCCCGGACCCCCCTTGAAGCTTGCGCCTTCGGCGCAAGTGTTCTCGGAAATCGGTCACCATTTATTCTAGATTCGCGTCTGGAAGGCGTTCCCTCTCCTTGACAAAGTGAACAGCTGTGATAAGGTCTGAAATGTTCACCTTTACAGTGTTGGAAACGCGTGAATACAAGCCGTCTGTTTGTTTGTTGTATGGAAATACAAGGAGTTCAATGGCGGTTTTTCTCACTCTCCACTTTTAAGCTGACCGGTCATAGGTATATATTCCAATCATCGCTTTTAACAAGTTTGGTTGTACTACATTCGTAGCACTACGCGGGCACGCGAAACGTTTTAGCGCTTTAAAATTCATCAGTTGAAATTTATTAGCTGAAGGAAGAAAATATATTCAATGATCCAAAAGTACTTTGAAGGAGAAATCCAGTAAAATGTGCCCGGAAACCGTCGCCGCAAAGGTGAATGTGCAACTGAGGAAAGTTTGGAAGATTCTCCATTTTAAAGATTCTCCATTTTAAAGATTCCCCATTTTACAGATTCTCGCTTTTAAAGATTCTCCATTTTAAAGATTCCCCGTTCCCCGTTCCCCGTTCCCCGTTCCCCGTTCCTCATTCTCCGATTCTCCGTGCTCTGTTTTAAAGCTTTAGATAGCCCCTGACAAGTAAAAATTGGCGAGCACTGAAACCGACACTGAAAACCGAATTCCCAATGCTGAATGAAAGCTACAGATCACACACGCTTGACTGAATACTGAAAGGTACAAATCTATAAATCGTAGATTTTCCAAAACTTAAAGCCGAATTAGTTTTGGAAAGCTGAAAGTTAAATGCTCAAAGTCGAATACTAAAACCGACAACTCAAATGCTGAGTCCTCATGAAAGCCGAAAGCAGAGGATCGCACGCTTGACCGATTAGAAGAAATACCGAAAAAGCTACAAGCAATTAGTTTTCAAATTTAAAAGCCGAAACTAAAAGCTTAAACACGTAAATAAAATAAAAAAAGTGGAATGCTGCGACAGAAATAAATACCAAAGTGGAATGCTGAAAAAACCCAAATGCCGAAAGCTAAAAGCTGAAACCCAAATGCCCGGGCAAAGCTAAAACCTGCTTGAAAATTTAGAAAGCTAAACATGTAAAGTAAAGGTACACTGATCGTTTAAGCAGTCGACTTGAACTCGGCTGATTGGTTGGGGTGTCAGTAAAATAAGGACCGGATAGTGGCGGATGGCGGATAGGAACGCGGATTATAAAATGCGGATAACACAATGCGAATAATAAAATGCGGATGGAAAAAAAATAGAAAAAACAAATTCCGTATGACTTTTACAAAACATAAAGAAATAGAAATAACTTCAAAATGACAAATTAAGCAGGAAACAGGAACTTTATTGTTGAAACTGCATGTCTTTTTAAAGACATGCAAGTTGAAATTTAAGTTTTCATTGTTAAATACTTAAAAGTATATAACAATGAAAACTTAAATTTCAACTTGCATTTGCCTTTCATGTTCTCAGATAAAGCATTTTCAACTTTATCCTATACTAGTTACCGGAGCGTGAAGGGTCCATAACCGGGGATCACAAATCCCATTTCCCACACACACACATTCATGACCAGCAAAGCTGCGCAATCAACTGGCTCGAACCCACGTAAGCGTGCTCAATATAATGACGCGCGCAAACATTAACTTTAAAATACATCGATTACCGTTACTCCTTATTTTTACATTGCATTACATAACTTATGATATCGTAAAAAGTTCGTACGGGTCACAATAAGTCAATATTCATTCCAATGTTCTGAACGAAAACAAATTCAAAACTGTAACCGCAACACGAACTAAGCTGTTATAGTGTTGAAACCTAAACATATCATACAATGACACTATCATTATTGAAGTCGTGAATTAATTATTTCACTTCGCCAGCAATCAGTTTCATTATGAAATTCCTAGTTTAATTTAAAGTATATCAAACGATCTTGGTCAGTGCCTTCCGACGATCAGTTTGTGATCAAAAACAAAAACCTAGATGTAAAGAAAGCCAAATTTAAAAACCGCGAAAAGTATGAAAAGTATGATTTTCCAGCACTTTAAATTAGGAAACAAAACTCTTTCAACCCTGACCAAGTTCACTTTAAATATATAAAACCAGTTATTCAGACTTCCGTTTTGGCGATTATAAATGGCCAAAAACAATAACATGCCATAGCAAAATATGTAACAACTTCAAAGCTATAGCACACTCACGTTTTCTTTATATCAACTGCATGTCTGCATCACCTTCCTGCTTCTTCAACAAACCAGACAAGGTGGAACCTCGATTTGACGAACCTCTATATAACAAAGTTCCCGGTATAACGAACGATATTCTTCAGCCCGGCAAAATTACAAGTAAAATGTCCTGGTAAAATGTATGGAACAGAACCTCGATATAACGAAATCCTCATAACAAACACAATCCGGCAGCCCAAACGTAAAATCTACCCCGATATAACGAATAATTAAATGTCAACGCGCGACAAAAGATAAATTCAGAACAGACCCGCAACAGTGTGTGCTATATGGCAAAGATATAACCTGTGCAGTTTGCCAGTGTTGTAGTTATGTTTACAGTGTACTGTAACTTCATGCAGGCTTTAAAGTGCAAATGGTATTTGTTAAGATCCGGAAAAACGTAACACCGTTACAAAACAATTATTAACTATACCTCGATATAACGAACATTTTCCTATCCGCCATCTGCCATCCGCTATGGCGCGCCGTCTGTTTCAAAATTAATTTTAGCTATTGATTGCCATATGTGTGGTTTAATCACATAATCACTTCACAAAAGAGTCCTCTTAATTCCATTAAGTGTCCTTTAATTCCGTCTCATCTTGTTGTTTCGAACATGTGTTGGTATCACTTCATCAGTGGTGCGTTTTTTTCGATCATTTGTTTTTATTCAAGTTTGTTATTCAATCAGTTGTGTGTGTTATTCAATCAGTTGTGCGTGTTTTTCGATCAGTTGTCTGTTTTATTCAATCAGTTGTCACTGAGTTTGTTGTTCGATCAGCTGTGTGTTTTATTCAATCAGTTGTTAGTTTGTTGTGTTTTCGAGCAGTTGTGTGTGTGTTTACCCTGGGTGCCAGAAGCTTGTCTCGCGCTCTCATCTCTCTCATATTTAATACACGCCTCTTATGTCTCTTATATTTTCGCCGCTCGCCGCTCGTTTCCGGCCTTCGGCCGACAATTCTTACGAAAGCGTGCCGCGAGAGTACCTCTGGCACCCAGGGTAGTGTGTGTTTTGATCAGATGTGTGTTATATTCAATCAGTTTTCAGTTTGTTATTCTATCAGTTGTGCGTATTATTGCTGCGGAACGAGCGCAGCGAGTGAGCAGCAACATAATCAGGATTTAAGAGAAATATATGAGAAAAAAATATAAGCTACATGTAGGAAAAATCTCGAATTGATCGCGTTTTACCAGAATGCACTGCGCCACGAAAAATAGCCTCGCTTGCTGCTTCAAGCTGTTGGTTGCGAGATTTGTAGTATTTTGGTCCAACATGTCCCAGTCGAAATCGGAACTGAAATGTCGAAGACTACCGCGAGTTGAGCGAGAACTGTGAGGCATGGTGATAGGACCGTTGGATAGCAAAGATTTTCGAAGATTGTACGGAGTAAAAGACAAATTTATTTTGAAATCATTCCGACAGCGGTCGATGAGCCTGAGCTGAGCGCGTGGGGACGCGAACACGATACGACTACATGTAGCTAGTAACGCAACATATTCATTATCAACTAGTAGTTCCATATTGGAAGTGAAGTGCTGCCTCATTATGAGATGCTGGTGAAGCTGGTTAAGAATCTTGAAAACGTCGGGTTGACATAAATCAAATTTACGCCATCGCCATGGAATTGGGCAAAATCCTTCAGTTCTGTGCATTCCGAAAGGTCTTAGAATCATACGCCTCAGATTTAGACGAATGCATAACGTTTGTTTAATAAAAAGTGAACATTGGACAGCCAAGGAATAAATATAAGCGTGGTAGGAATCCCAATTAATTGTTTGCCTTCCATGAATTTTTATTTCGTTTAGTTGGAGGAACAAAACAGCCTCCGGAGCAAAAATTCACCGCCGATGAAGATGTAAACAATGAACGTGTCTTGCGATAAGTTTCTTGCGAGTTTCGCTTGCGCAAACTCGATTCTCGGGCGAAAATAACCTGAAAGCGATCACTTTTTTCATTTAATTTTCTTTTTTATGTTTCGGATACAGAGGAATAAATATTGGATATATTTTCGTGTGTGTGATTGCACGATGCGTTATGCGTTACTGGAAAGGTTTCAAATTACTTTTCACATTATGCAAATTGAAACATTTTTACCTCAACTGAAAAAATATAGAAAGGGCTGAATTTGTTTCTTTTCTCCTAAATTATCACTTCTGTCGTTATCTTTGATTAAATTTATAAGTTTCATTCAAAATTTATTATAATAATACTTCCAGCAAAACTCTCAATTCGAAAAGTTGTTTTGACCCTGGTTCCGGACGGTTGTGCCTAAATCCTACCCGCCAGAAGGACAGCCGAGGAGCACTAGTGACGAGTTTCCGAGTCGGGCAGTTTTCGGAAATTCTCGGCAATTCCAATATGGCGGCTGTTTTGACACAATTCGCGAACGAACAGTCAAGGCAGTTGCTGGCATGTTAAAAAATATGGACAAGTATGTTCTTATTTAACCTGGCACGTAAGCGGAATATCTTTGATGAATGCTTGAAGCCCCTTACTTTTAATGTAGTGGTAGACCGTCAGTTTATTATTGCAGCTACAGGACACTAGCGTTTATAAGCTTTTTATATGTCTTACATGTATCTAAGCGTTTTCAGAAATCATTTAAGCTTAAGCTTACTCTTCTTACCTACAAATTTGACTTGTTATGAGAACAAATTATTTTACTGCTCTATTTAATCGGCGGACCTTCAAATTCAATGCTCTGTTGCCCCCTGTCCCTCTGCCAGGTAGTATTTTGGCTGGTTAAGAAAATCCTACCACTCAGAGGGACAGGGTTGTTTATTTAGGCAAGTGGCTTTAAGTTTACTTACAAATCAATGTGCACTTTACAGTTCTGGTCATGCTCCTTTACTGGTGGGTATTTACAAGAACTATGCAGGCTGTTAACAGACATAGATTATATGCTAACGAACGTTTTTGTTAAGCTAACTTTATCTTGTAATCATATAAAACATCAGACCTGACAAAATATGGAGATTTTCCATGCTTGGAGCAACGGAGAAGAATTAAGACTTGAAACTGAATATAAATCAATGACAAATTCAAGCATCGTTTAAAAAGATCGTTTTATCTAGGTAAGGCCTTCATCATTTGTGCTGTTTGATGGGTACTAAGTATTGAAAGAAAACATTAACCCTTGTTTTGCCAAATCAGGGTGTCTGTTGTGCTAATCAAAGGCTTTTTAAGAGCAACTGTAAGGTAAGAATCACAGTATTTCTGAACAATGAAACTGATTTGGCTTTAGCAATTCATTTTTACTCACCAAATACAGAATAAGGGCTTCATGTCAGCAATTTGGTTTGTTTATGGCATGAATTATGCTCAAAATTCCATTTTGAATGGCCTTAGAGGGGCATGACGTTTTTGTGGCAAAAATTCAACAAACCTTGATAAGCCAAATTTTTCTCAACTGATTTTGATAATTGGGTCACTAAAGTAAATAATGGTGTAGCTACGGAAGTTATGCAAGAAGGCAGGTAGATACACTGATTTTTTGAAAAATGGCAAATTAGGTTGTAATTTGGACATCAATTTTGGTCAAACTCTAGCCCCAGGCTCCTCTCTGTCCAATATCTTGAGAACAAAGTTACATGCATGAAATGAAAGCTCTATTATAGTAGAGGTCATGGTCAAATTCATTTGGCAGCACAATTTACCAATTGAGTTTTATGGCACTTTCAAAATGTCCCCTGAAAGGCTGAGTTTTTGGTGCTCAAAGGGCAAAAAATGAGACCCCCCCCCCCCCCGAAACTCCAAAACTAAAAGTCAAAGAAGTGAGCCAAACTGGCTTTTGAAATATCTCATGGCAACCAACTTTTGTGCCAAGTTTCAGCCAAATCGGTTGACCACAACTTTTGGCCCCGTGGAACACTTTCTCAGACAATGACACTTAAACATTTATTGAAAATAAAATTCTAAGTGTCGACATTACGTTATATAATTCTCAATAAGGTGTCCAACCTCCTTCTGAGCTATAGCAGGTAGACTCTACCAAAATTTCAACCCGGTTAGGCAGGCTGAGATTTCAGTCCGGGCAAATGGGCTGAAAAACCTCATGGAATCAGATTAAAATTTAAGCCTGCCTGAAAAGTGAGGTCACCTTGGTAGAAAAGTGCACTTGGGATTGTGCGATGATTTGTTTTCAATGAAACAAGATGGAAGTCTGGGCTGTCAGCCCAGGCTGAAATTCATCATGTAATCGCAACAAAATCCAACCCACCTACCGGGTTGAAATGGCTGAAATAGACCATTTTACAGTTGTGTGCTTAGTACCCTGGCCTTTGAGGGAAAGTGAGGCTGGGGTTGACTTTGTTTTGATACAAAAACCTTCCTACTTTTCATATGTAAATCATGTTAGTTAGCATAGGAACAACATGATTAACATATGAAAAAAGGGAAGGTTTCTATCAAGACAAGTTCAACTCCAGCCTCATTTCCACACAAAGGCCAGGCTACTGAGTAGAGAACTGTAAATAGCCCAATTTCGATATATTAAAATTCAACTTGAAACAATAAACATCACTACGAGGCTTACGGGAATGATAGTAGGGATTTATATGGTTTATTCCCTTAAGCCTCGTAGTAATGTCTTTTGTTTGAAGCTGAATTTTAATATATCGAAATTGGGTTATTGGTCTATTCACCATGTAATCGACCCCTAAGTCATGCTCCCTGGAATTTAATGACCATGTGTGCACTAATGATGCAAGCTGAAATGTTAAAGAAATCCATGGAACTCTGGAAGGTTAAAAATTCAAGAATGAACTAAACCAAAATATAGCAAAAAATCTTCCATACTTTAGATGTACCGCATAGATCACAACAATAGCCTTTCAACAGAAGTAACAACCAATAAATAAAAAATGATTAATATTACTAGTGATTCTGATCTGTTGAACAAAAATTGCAAGATGAGAGAACTAAGATTTTCTTTGCAACTCGTAAAACACCAGTAAGTGTTGTTTGTAAAAAAAATATACTCAAGTTAGGATCGGTGACCTTACATTTTTCGAATTTAATAAAACAATGTACAATAATTATTAAGTTAATGTTACTGTACCTTCCTCACTTTCTCCTGAGCCTCCCCATCAGAGATATCTTCAACTTCGAGCAAACGACGACACCTCTGAACATCACCACAGAAATAAGCGTAAATGGCAGGTGACAAACATTTCAATCCAGGTCCACCTTGAATTAGACTTGCGGCAACCATTTGGTCTGCATGGAAATAAGTTTCCTTTGTAACAAGCAGGGGATTTGATGTAACAACTTCCTTGTGTGATAGCCTGCTAACAGACCCAATTCCGTGGCCAAACTTCTCAAAACCAGTCGTACATGTAGGAACTTCCTTCGTGGTCCACCCAAATCAGCTGCTTCTTCACCAATGAAGTGAACACTTAGTAATGCAGCAGGTAGGAAATCTTTTTTCGAAAATGATCGCAATGCATCTGACCAGATATGGCGTCTTCTCACTCTTACCAGCTGTGTATTCTCTGTGTCTGTCACATTCTCATAAAATGGTCTTAGGATTGACTCGATCAGGGATAATCTAAACAGAGGGTGACATTAAAGATGTGACATTAATTTTTTTATTCAGAATTAAGATACAACTAGTTGTGGTTGTTGTCACAAAATTTAATTCTGTGTGAGAGAAGAAAATTCGCTAATTTAAAAGTAAATTTTCTGTTTAGAAAATTAATATATCAGAGAGTGGATGCCCTTTACTCGTGCCCCCAGTATTGATTATCATCACCATACCTATTCGTGCCACCAGGGCACATGGGCCCAGGCCTCTTTTAAAGGTTTCCTTCCCAAGGCTTTCTAGGGACTTTCTAGCCCATTGTCTAGCCTCCCCTCTAACTGTGTGATGTAGTGTAGGACAGACCACAACACAGGGGACTACATCTCCTACTCTTTGCAAATAGTTTGAGGGTTCTTTAACATCCCCTTCCATTTTTACATGAGGAGTTGAAGGATTGAGACAAACAGCTTATATGTCACCACCCAATTGACACAATCATCTGAATTGAAACAGATGTTAGTGCACAGCTGACTGGTGATCTGGGCAGGATTCCAAGTAGTGACCTCCTGCTCTGCAGTCTGGTGCCTATTTTTTTATCGACTGAGCTAACCAGGTGGCAGTCTCCCCAGTATCGATGGTATTGAGTAAACAGTATTTAACAATTATTGACCAAAGGTGAAGTAAATATTGGCAAATATTTACTGAGCTTTAGGCAACGTCAATACTAATGGACTATAAAAGTTTCACTATCACGTATAGAACAGCTTTAAATGCTATTAAGACTAAGGGAAAGTTCATTTATTATGACGGGGGGGGGGGGGGGGGATGAAGATATTGAAACTCAGGGTTTAGATGGACATCATCATCACTATCTAACAAAAGGTCCTCTACAGTATCATTCCCATCTTCAAAAAGGGCACAATAAATGGCATATGAGTCCTCTGGAGTCATATAGCAGTCCTCTTCCCCATTATTGAAAACATCCTTCGCTGATGAACCCGGTAGCTGCAATGCAAAGAGACACAAGATTTTAAAAAGTGAAATAACAACAGATCATGCATTATCGCGTTCAAAGAACGCAATCCTAATTTCGTGTTGGATGTCCTGTGATTTATGTGCAGTAAAATTTGAGATTTTTTGGTAGACGGTCTTCCAAATGCTCTCCCCCCCTCCCCCCCCCCCCCCCCCCTATTGTTTTTTTTCAGGGGCTCATTTCCGCCGGAAATTCCTTCGAACGCGTCTCCATAATCTGTGATTACTGCTAGTTATTAATGCCAGTGATAAATATTATAAGTTATATTAACCTCTTCCTTTCTCTCAGTTCCAGGGTTGATTGGTAATCCTCCATCAAGCTCTACAGGTTTGCGATTGAGAACAAATTTTCCGGGTGGATCAAGGAGCTGCAAAAAATAATTAAAACACAAGGTTAAAAGTGAAATAACTTGAACAATCTACGTCACCTTTATAATTTCATTTATTGGAACTTTGATCAAAGGTTTTATCAACATCTTCTTTCCTTTCAATTACAGCTGACAGTGGATGTATTAATCTGTCCTCTACATTTCTTAACACAGTCTCTTAAGCTGTATAATTTAAATTTGAATTGATGATGTTTGTGCTGTTGAATGCAGGTATCAAATTTTTTTTATAAACATTGGATTGAAAAATTATCTTTCACTTCTTATGTGAAAATATGGCCCTCATCCACATCAAGATTAAGCAGTTCAATATTATTTAATGGACAGTGTTAATCAATAATAATGTAATAACCTCTTCCTTCCTTTCCGTGGTATTA
The DNA here is from genome assembly GCA_024195265.1 of Dendrophyllia cribrosa. NCBI lineage: Eukaryota > Metazoa > Cnidaria > Anthozoa > Scleractinia > Dendrophylliidae > Dendrophyllia > Dendrophyllia cribrosa. Next base: position 38,299,555 of record JAJLRJ010000005.1, on the reverse strand, counting down.
ATTGCCAATCCTTCATCCTCCACATGTTTGAAATTAAAAACAACTTCTCCGGATGAATCAAGGATCTGCAAAACATTTCAAACAAAAAGTACAAGGTTAAAAATGAAATACCATCTGACAGATACATGGTCACCTTGATAATTTCATTAGTTTTATCAACCTCTTCTTTCCTTTGATTTAATTAATACAGCTGACAGTGGATGTCTTCTGTCCTCTACATTTTTTTTAACAGTCTCTTTAAATGTATCAAAGAGTTACAGGTGCAAATATTAATGGTTATCAGCAGTCATCTGGTCAATCATGACCTGCACATTTAAATATTACTATTATTAGATACCTCAGCAAGCTCTGCATCCCCCAGGGGTGGTAATGTCATATTAATTGGTACTTGTCCTTTTTTTTCTAAGTTTGCATCCTCTGGCTTGACTATGAATGAATCAGTGTAAGCCTGCAAATGACAAGATAAATAAACATTATGGTAAATTATCAGATAAGTTGTGATAATGGTGGGGGGTACTACAAACTACACAATAGAAATTATTATGTCTCTATAAGTAAAAAGTAACAACATACAGTATATCATTGATTGATCAACATATTGACTAAATTAAAGGAGAAACTTCAGGTTATGAACCACAAAAAAAAAAACAATAGCATGTACGCATGATGTTCATTTTTAATAATACTAATAAATTATTTTAATATACCTCATCCATGCTTTCTTCATCTTCATGATTAGCAGCTAAAAATTGCAACATACACATAACATTGTATGTTAATACCTTTTCTGCAATGAGTTTCTAAATTAGTATGTACACCAATGTATTGTTCCAGATGACAGCCATACTACCCCCACAGAGTTTTTATAACCCTTCTCCACCCCCTTGGAACTACAAATTGACATACATGTATTAGAAATTATGTAAATGGTCTTCTTGACTGGGGTGCAAGAGCACGTTACAAGAGCATGTGCAAGGGCATGTTGTTTATTTTATAGATAATTATTCTCTAATGCTTGGTTGAAAGTGGTAATAACAAACAAAAAAAGCAATGTTGGAACAGTCTTTATCTGTTAGAACACATTCTTCACAACTATGCTCACATCCATCTGGGACTTTATTTGAAATCCTCCAGCATACTTTATCCATGGGACTTTATCATTTTAAGGAATCAAGATCTGTGTGTCGAAATCAATTAGATCTGCATGACTGTCCAAATGATTAATATATGTTTGTATGTGTTAATTACTACAAAAATAGTTGTTATATTATTATTTTTATACAGTCACATACTAACTTCTAAGACTAAACTATTTCATACCTTCAAGAACTTCTATTCTGCATAGAAATAAATTAATATGGGAATATGATTTTCCAAGGCTTTCTTTGTATTTTTTAACTGTGAAGAAGTCGTTTGTTCCAGGGATGTTATTGACTTCTTTAAAATCTGGATAAACTGGCTTCCACTCCTGACTAGCAGGGAGCTTTGCATTGTGTGCCACATGTTTATCCAGTGCCTTTCTCCGTAGAACTGTACTGGAAGCTGTTTTTGGCACAGTCACTGGCATAAGTGAACTTCTCTTTGCCTTGATTTCACCCTTGGTTAAATGGCAAATGCCAACATTTACTATCTAGAAAGATAATTTAAAAAGATTAGAACTTATGTTTTATGGGGGTACACTACCATATGTATACCATATGGATATGTGCTGCTGGATGGGGTATACTTTTTCAGCTTTCATTAATTTAAAATGTATCAAAATTTATCAAAATTGTGATGTGTAATGTCCAGAAAGCTCATAAAAAAAAACATCCTCTTTTAGTCTCTGGACCCCAGCAGAACTTTTCCTAGTACTGATGTGTAATGTCCAGAAAGCTTATTAAAAAAAACATCCTCTTTTAGTCTCTGGACCCCAGCAGAACTTTTCCTAGTACTGATGTGTAATGTCCAGAAAGCTTATTAAAAAAAACATCCTCTTTTTGTCTCTGGACCCCAGCAGAACTTTTCCTAGTACTGATGTGTAATGTCCAGAAAGCTTATTAAAAAAAACATCCTCTTTTAGTCTCTGGACCCCAGCAGAACTTTTCCTAGTACTGATGTGTAATGTCCAGAAAGCTTATTAAAAAAAAACATCCTCTTTTTGTCTCTGGACCCCAGCAGGACTTTTCCTAGTACATCTGAAAAGTGAAGGTGAAAAGAAAAGAGTATCACCAAATAGTCTACAACCTTCTTCTGTGAGTTCTAGGTGCATCACAAGTTTCTATGTACACTGTGACAAAATATTAATTGTCAGTAATAGACTAATAAAACAATCTACATGTATATGTACAAAGGGGGGAGGGGCTGTAAAGTAAAACTCCACCAAATACCCATTTCTGCCAGCTTACATTCTATAGTGAAACTTCACCAGCCGCAGTGGACTCCCATGTCAAAGAGGCAGGCTAGAGATGCTCGGTGATGTAAATAATGGATTTTGGTTAGAGTGTTAAGGACCAAATGCTCATAATTTTAGCCATGAATGAACAAAAAAATCTACCATACAGTGTTGGTAGTATAGGGGTGGATACTAGGGGGAGGGGGGGGAGGGGGGGGGGGATTGGGTGGCTAGCCATGCACTCCTCTTTAGACCCTTCGTTTTAACAGTTTTATTTTTAATTACAACAAAAAAAAAATCATAGACTTAGGCATATGCTCACCAACACCAATGGATTTTGTACAGAACTGTGAAAGCAAGACTTGGCAAAAATATCAGAGGTCAACCAATGAACAGTAGGCACTTCAAAGGGAAAATTGACCTCATTTGACTTGTATCGTGTCTCCAATTTCAACAAAAACTTGTCACAGAAGTCAAATCCTACCGCAGTACATTTGTTCGTATCTCAGTTTTGCAATGATTTACTTATTTGAAGAATACAAAAAACCGGGAACATTCATCTGTATTCAGTCTTTAAGTAGGCAGTCGCCTTAGTATCGGTTTTCATTATCAAGCACAATGCACAATAGTTTAATTTAATCATAGTTAATAAAACAGACTGGTTATGAAGTTCATCAAATTTCAAAAAGAGTGTACAAAGCTGCTTTGTTTTATGTTGAACGAACCGTGACCCTGCACATTGTTTTGTTGAACGTGTGAGCACAAATGTTTCTACTGGTCAGTTGCTCGTATGCATTTCAATACCTTTTGTGTTTTGTGCAGGGTCAAGGCAAACGAACAAAAGAAATGGAGAACAAAAACATATAACAAAGGACTGACTGAGTTTCATAACCAGTTTGTTCTATTAACTATGATTTAATATCGGTGTTAATATGCTTGGATCTTTGGTTAGGTTTGAGATTGAAATACGTCCTCTACGCTGCTTAGCAAGGAAATAAAAGGACACCATATATAATTTACAGTTAACTCATTTATTTCAGCTACTACTTTTGATGTTTGTTAAGCTTTATATTACCTTATAAAAGCTTACCTCGAGGTCTACCTTGCTTTGCTTGCAGCTTTACGGCTCAATGAAAACCTCGTCTTCCTTGGTAGCCAAACCTCCTGTCCTGGATCTGGATTCTGGGAAGTGTTTTTTGGATTCTGGGAAGTGTTTTGGATTCTGGGAAGTGTTTTGGATTCTGGGAAGTGTTCTGAATTCTGGGAAGTGTTCCCGATTCTGGGAAGTGTTTTTGGATTCTGGGAAGAGAAGTGTTCCCGCTTCTGGGAAGTGTGTTTGGAATCTGGGAAGTGTTTTGGATTTTGGGAAGTGTTCCCGATTCTGAGAAGTGTTTTTGGATTCTGGGAAGTGTTTTTGGATTCTGGGAAGTGTACGTTGGCAACTGGCCCTGCATGTAAGTGGATATCTTCAGAATAGCTTTATCGACCTTTATCAGTTTAATTTTAAAAGGCGTTGTTGGCTAGTGAACAACTCTCGTGCTGTTTTGGATGTGAGAGGACACTTTTTTGCAAGGGAATGGCTGTGATTCTACGCTACCAGGTTATTTTGGTTGCTACGTTTTCGGGTAAGTAATAGCGCTTTGCACTATTACTAAAAATAGATAGACCCCCTACGTGACGCAGACAAAGTTTGCTGCCAGCCCAAAGGCTTTGTACGAGCGTGATGTGTTTTGGATATGAAAAATCGTTGAAATCAGCGGTAAACGTGATTTGAACGTTTTAGAAGTTTCAAATATAATAAATACAAGGCAATGTTACATTAGTGAGTGAAAAACTGATTCAAGAAATGTAGATTTTGGCTTAAAACTTGACAAATTATGTGACGAGGCTGCATGATGAAATCCGATCATCGGACCTCCAATTAGCCCTCATGTGATAAGGAAACATTTCACGACTTGTGCCCAAAATTAAGGCAAAGAGAAAAGTAAATGTTTGCATTCTTCTTGTATGACTAAGATGTGTGCATTGCTTGCTTGGAAAAAGATGCGTAAATAGGTTCCAAATGATCCAGAATCAGTGTATCTGATACAAATACTGTTCCCGATATCGACCCGCGTTCATACAAGCAAAGCTGAACAAAAGGTCGTGAAGATGACAACGCGAATTTCTTTTTAAACCTGTCTTTGAGTCTATATTCTAAGGGATACTGATTATATACTGTAAAGTTTGGAGAGTATATAGGCTGCAATTGGATAAATTAGAGAGCTGCTTACTCTCGAGTATTCGTCCAACGGGTATAAACGTTTCTGTTACTACCCGCGATCGCATAAACAGCATTAAAATAAACGTATCCTTTCAGTGAAGCCGCAATGGACGGATTATCATTTCTTTTTGCCATCATTGAAACCTGCCTTTTTTTGCCATGGACCACTTTACCGCTTGGTTCTATATGCTTCGTTTCTAAAGGCTCAGCTGTATATGCTGCAAACCGAACCTCTTCGATCAAAAGTGAAATCTTTCAGAGAATAATATTGCCGCTTTCTATCAATTCTTTGCATTTTCACCAAAATTTGAGATGTTCCAAGAATGGTCATTTTTAGGTTTTCTATTCAACATTGACCCAGGTGTTCGACTGGTGGACTTCTTTCTAGGTTTTTCCTGAAAAAGAAAAATGTCATTGGCTAAAAGGCGATTAAACTGTCATCAACATGTCAACGGCCATCAGTCGTGCGTCATGCGATTAACAACAACTGCCGTCACTTCGAGGCACTCACCACGACACAATAGGTCGATCTTCACACGAAATCGACATGTAAACAAACTTGTTTCTCTCAGTTTCTTTCACTGAAACTTGGGTTTTCAATCAGCGATGAACAAAGTAGATCATGGAGCGTTTGCTGGACGAGTGTGTTAAAAAAGTATACTGGTATTCCTGCCCTTAAAGAAGAACAGAAAGAAGCTATTTTAAGCTTGCTCGAGGCGAAGGACGTCGTTGCCATTCTTCCCAGTGGTTTCGGGAAAAAGTCTAATTTATCAGTTGTTTTCGTCTGCAAAACAGCAACAAACCAAAAGTAATGTTGTGGTACTGGTTGATCTTTCTTCATTTTCTGAAACAACGAACGCAATATCGCTCAAAACGTCCGCCAACTTGCGTCTGGTAACACCTTGACGGACAGTTTCGTGGAATAAATTTTCCGTTCCAATCTTACCAAAATTACCCGTACGGATGGAAAACGAACATCTACATATCCGCCCCTTTTCGTCTGATGGAGATTCATCGACGACATTTTCATGGTGTGGACGGAAGGTGAAGAAAATCTAGAAACCTTTATTAAATATCTCAATTCTGTTCACCCCACCATCAAATTCACACACCAATATTCGAAGTCTTCTATCCAGCTACTCCCGTTTCTTGACGTACAAGTCCAGTTACTTGACAATCACATCCAGACGGACCTGCATACTAAGCCAACGGGCAAACATCAATATCTCCTCAGATCCTCCAGTCACCCGGAACACACGAAGCGTGCTATTCCTTTCAGTCTCGCCTTGCGATTACGACGCATTTGTTCTACTGACACTTATTTTTACAAACGCTCTAATGAACTTATCGAGCACTTGACAAAGCAAGGTTACAACCCGGCGAAACTTCCTTAAACATAAAGTCAACGGCGTGCGGTCTATACTCCGTTTTGACACCCTCAAACCTAAACAGCAAGATAAAACAACTGATCGTACACCTTTTGTTATTACCTTCAATCCAGCTCTTCCCAACACCTCGAAAATTGTGAAAAAACATCTTAACATTCTCAACTCCTCTATCCGCTGTAAAGAAACGTTTCCTAATCCTCCTGTCCTAGCATACAGAAGAAACGCAAGTCTTCGTGATCTGCTAGTGAAAACAAAACTACCCGACAACTCTGACCCTGATGACCGTAGAATACCACCTTCTCCGGGTATCCACAGATGCAATCATCCACGCTGTCTAACCTGCCCTTTCTTAAAAGAAAACCAAGATAAATATACGGCGTTTTCCGCAACTAGTGAAGAAAGACATATCAAGGAACACATTACCTGCAACTCTAAAAACCTTATTTATATGATCGAATGTAGAAAATGTCAAAAACAATACAAGACTAAACGCAGACTCAACGAACGCTTTGGAGAACATCGCCGCTCAGTGACTAAACCTCATTTACTGCGGACGCCTACTCCAATCTCACCACACTTCAACCAGCCAGGCCACTCACTCAATGATATCATACTCATTCTCATCGAGCTTATAAAAAACATAAGAGACTCTGTCAGAAAAGCGCGTGAAGCTCATCTCATCGATAAAGCAAAAACACTAGAACCTTCGGGTATTAATAAACGCGATGAACTGTATGGCGGGCCATCGCTGTCAAAAGTAGATATCATGATATCACTGCTTGATATCATGATATCTGCGTTATATCAAGATATCATGATATCACGATAACATGATATCCGGCGTGATATCATGACGTCATGATATCACTACGATAAGATCTCGCTTTTCTACATTAATCTTTAAACCATTTCGCAAATCGGTAAACCATTTCGCAAATGTCGCGTTATCATTGTTGTTTTAAACGTCTGACTGTCGAAATTACTCAACGCGTGTCGGTTTGTGAAATATAAACCTTGTATTCTACGACCCCAGCAGTTTACAACCGACGGTATGGCTTACCTAAACCCGGTGTCCTTTTAATTTTAATTACAACTTTGATTTTCAGTTCATGTACTAATGTAGTTCTGGAGCTCCCCCTCGTCAGTTTTATGGAAGAGTACAGCCTTTAGTAGTAGTCTAGAAAGTTTTTTTGGAAGAGCTCTGGGTTTAGTAAACGAAGTAGTCCGACTGTTCAGTACAGCAGAAAATGAAGAAGACTTTGTACAGTACATGTATCCCCAGGCAGGAAAATATCCTCTCAAAAACTACAAAACGCGGACATTCTAGTGCTCATTGATTTGGGGGTCAAATTATGCATATTATAATCCTTATACATGTAAATTCATTTATATCGGATTTCACAATACTTAATAACTTTCGTGTTAAAAAAGTAACGAAGATAATTCGAAATTAAAATAAAATCAGTGTAAATGAATGGTTAGAGATTCTAATTTGCAGAATTTGGATCCCAAATTGGGGCGGGGGTACTCTGCAAATTTTTGGGCGGGGTGTGCCGCTGGGACTCGGAGACCCTTAACCTAAACTAGATCATTCTAGCTGCATTTTGCAACCCTATTCTAGACCCTATCCTAGACCTATTGCACACTCGCTATTTTCGAGAAACTCGTTCACTATCACAGTCTAAGATGCCAGGGATCAGTAAAAATGCCGTACTGCCCGCCGTACCGATTTTTGAATGCCATTTGCCAGTAAACCTCGTCTAAACTAAATTCTTCACGCAATTGATCAGTTTCGCGGAAAATGATACCGTATTCTTGACCAAAAAATCTCTGATTACTATACCCTATCTCAGACTAAACTGCCTGAAAACCATACCCTTCACAGCGGCACATACCTATATAGCTCATATATGGGAGTACCCCCCCCCCCCCCCCCCCCCCCCCCCCCCGGGTATATAATAAGCTCTTCCAAAAACACTGTCTTGACTACTGGGCTGTACGGCTTCCATGAAACCGACGTGGGGAAGTTCAGGAAGCTCCAGAACTACATGAACTTAAGGCGGGGGTACACGTGAATTTGAATGAAATTTTAAGGGATAGAAGAAACAAAATGATTTTTGGAACACCAACAGACAGTTGATACCTACGCAAGAGCACCCCAGGTTCCTAGTGGACTAACTTGGTGTCCGTCTATTAATTATTAACTACACATTCTAATTTCAAAACTTCACTAAATCTTCAATATTTCTTATTTCTCTTAATTTTACAAATCCTTTGAGAAAAACTATTTCCTCCCCAACATACCCCCAAAATCACCAAAACATAGATTCATGAGTTGAGCATTAGTTTTTGGATTGCTTGAAACGTGAACGAGATATTTGCATTAACTGAAGTGAAGTGACAGAAAAATGGCGTGCATGTGGACCCCCGCCTTAAAATCAAAGTTGTAACCAAAATTAAAAGAACACGGTTTAGGTAAGCCTTTTCAACTGCTGGGGTCGTATTTCACAAACCGACATTATGTAGAATGTAGAAAAGCGAGATCTTATCGTAGTGATATCATGCCGGATATCATGATATCATGTTATCGTGATATCATGATATCTTGATATTACGCAGATATCATGATATCAAGCAGTGATATCATGATATCTACTTTTGACCGCGATCGCCCGCCATAGAACTGCACTAATTATGTTATCTTAGCAAAACTCTCTGTCATTATTTAGTCAACTATCATATTTGTCAGTTTATCATACGACGCTTTTTTATTTACCTGTCAATGTAGTAACCTATCATGTTTCTTGGTTCCATATTTGCATCGACGAAGGAGACGCTTCCTAATCTTGTCGGCTAGGCAGAATGAATCGAGAAAAGTGTCGGTACCAAATCTGCGCCATCTTGAAACGTCACAATAGTATCCAGCATGCTTAGCGCGTCGTCTGGGCGGAACGAATCGAGAAAAGTGTCGGTACCAAATCTGCGCCATCTTGAAACGTCACAGAACCAAAAACATGCCTAAAACGCGAATGCCATGTCACAACGAGGTACCTAAGGAGACGCACTTTAATCTGTGATTACTTCTAGCTTAAACTTTTTAAATTGTAACGATATTAACGTATATACTCATTTTTATTTTAGCCCCCGTCGAAGGTTTGTGTTTCAAACCGAAATATCGGGCACAAAACATATATCCTTTATTGCTGCGAGCCCCCAGGCGAGTAGCACACTAATCTTTGGTTTGCCTGTGGTTGCTTGGGTTTCCTGCGCTTTATGTTATGCTGCTGCATGCAGTCTCGATTTTTGGGATTTTGATGTTTGTCACGATGATTTTGAGCAAGCGTACGTCCAGCGGTGTCATCATAACTTAGATGCGCCTGGATCTGGCTGCATCTCCGTCCATAGCACATTCTCGCTTCTCTTCGCTTCTTCGATATTTGCAAATGTATCATGCCAAATTCGAACTTATTTGTTGCTGGAAGCATTCAGCAAGGTCACGAACGATTTAATGACATTTCAAGGGGAAGACAATGTTTTTTTTTATGAGTTTTTCAGCGTTGTTACGTGCTCAGAGTTTGCCGATTGAACGATGGACCGGAGTAACTGCAAAATACCCTGCCATTTCGAGTGCCTCAGGAAAAAAGTCTGTATATTGTACGCGGTACGCAGTGGCAGTATGAAGACATGACAAGACAACATATTTTCTTGCCTACGCGGTACGCAGTCGTTAAATAATCCAAGAGGACAGAGCAATATTTTTTCTTGTCTACGCGGTACGCGGAACACAGTCGTTAAATAATCAAGAGGACAGGGCAATATTTTTTCTTGCTACGCGGTACGCGGTACGTAGTCGTTAAATAATTCAACTGTGTTGCCTACGCGTTACGCGGAACAATGGATCACAAAGAGCATTAATCAAGGTCACGAACGATTTAGTGACATTTCGCGGGGAAGGCAATGTTTTGTTTTAAGAGTTTTTCAGCGTTGTTTTGGCTCAGAGTTTGCCGATTGAACAATGGATCACAAAGAGTATTCATCAAGGTCACGAACGATGCCTGGTAAAAGTACGCAGTGGAAAAATTGGACGAAGGTTCTTCTCCGGACCAAGTAAGTTGTTGGGTCTCTTTGGAATCAAGCAAGAAGTTGCAGATTTTCCTCGCTACCGTTCTGGTATGTTTTGAATGTTCTATCTTGATTTTGCTGTGGTTCTCTGCCTGATTTGGGAAGCTTTCACCTAAATACCGACGTCGTTCTTCGCGATGTTCTACGGTACGGTGCAATTCGCTTATGTCTTGTAGCAATAATTCACTGACCGGCCGCGCCAGGCGAACGCAGATTAACTTTGACAGTGCTCGAAATTGCGCCTGTATCGGGCGCATTTGCGACTAAAGATTTCGCAATTTTGTGACTAAAATTTGTCTAGCTAATAAAGGAATTATATTCAACAGTCTTGTGTCTTACTCGCAACTGGTAGTTGTAATTTTATCCGAAAAATCCTGCGAAATTCACGTTGAATGTTGTGTGACTTAATCGTCGGTGTCCAAGAAGTTTATCACGGGAGCACTTTTTCAGGCTTTTCTCAGAAATTTCTCATTTCCGGTTCCGGTATTAGTACATGTACTGAGGAGTATGATTTCAGAATCGGAGAAATAACCGAAATGAAATCAAGACAAATATACCATTTATATGTCGCAAAAATCTGAGACCTTTCGGAGTACACAGCACGGCAGGATTTTGCCCGATCCCACGGCGATATCGTGAATTTGTTTGATGTCGGCCCGACGTTTATCTCGCGACAAATCCCTTTTAAACAGTGGCTGAATTAATTCATGAAACTAAGGTACTAGGTCAAGACGAGGTGCCACGGGATATGGAGACGCACTATAATCTATGATTACTACTAGTTTTACATTTATTCAAGTTTTTCTACTGATCCAGATCTTTGTCACAGATCCGGCACCTCTCATTGGTTTGTAGTTGTGGTTTCTGCTGTTCATTGTTCTCAATACGTCTGTCTGCAAAAGGTGACAAATTATGTTAATAGGGGGGGCCCTATAAGAAACCAGGAAATCGCTCAAATTTTCCGTGAAAACCGAAAGCCCGCAATAAAAATCGATCAAAAACGAAAAACCGCCGAACATAATGATCAAAATAGCAAATTTACAAACCTCAAGCCCCTGACCCTTGATACCACAGCGAAATATAACTACTGTCGAACCTGGATATAACGCGTTTGGTTTCGCGAGCGTTCCATCGATCCATCCGCATAATCTCCATCAAAGTGAGAAAAACATTCGTCGCTTGATTCTTGCTCGTTTTCTGGCTTGAATCTCGCTCGTGTCTGGCCATAAATTTTCGAACGGGATGGCTTGAATATGGCCCGATTCTAGCTCAGTCAAGCCATCCGAATGTCACGGCGGTACATATGTCTCGCTCTATTCTTGCTCAATTCTCGTTTGTTTGTCTCGTTCGTGTCAGCCGAATCATCGCGATGATTTGATTCTCGCTTGAAAATTGTCACATGGAATCGAGGCTACGTGTGCTAGTCCAAATGGAATCGAGGCTAAGTGTGCCAGTCCAAGATGGCGTCCAAACCCTGAAATCGCATAGCATCCAGCCCAATTGGCCACTCCGAAAAAATACCATAATACTCTTTTATGTGCAGGCTCAGCCTCGCCGGGGTGTAATTATTTAAGTCTCCTTTGTTAGAATGGCACAATGGAATTCAGAGTACATGTAGGAATGCTAGGACGTCGCATTGTGTCTCGCATACAAATGTGCACCGTATGCAAATTGCCACGAAGTTGAAGCATAGCACGTGCAGTTCGTGCTGAAAACAAAAGAAATTGGAAAAATGAGGCTTACATCAAGCATCACCCAAACCTGCACTTTAAAGAGTATTATGGTATTTTTAATAGTTTCTGGAGTGGGCAATTCCTCCCACAATCCCCTGCGCCCAAACCGATACCCGACGAAATTAGAAAGCGTCCTCCTATCGTCGAACGCAATAATTATTGTGAATGTACCACCTGCGATTATGTTTCGATTATTTCCATAGAAACCAAGCAAAATGACACTGTTGCTCGCTCATGCACTTTTGGCCATTGATTTGTGTGTAACCATTCGACTAGAACAAATAAATGTAGCGGTTTGAGCCTTTGTTATAGCAACCGATTTGTTGCCGAAACAAATCGTCATAAAATCAATGTGGAACCAACGCTTAGCAACACAATGGCCCAATATAGGCAATAAATTAAGGAAAAAAACCGGTCCGAAATTTTTAGGTTTGGGAAATTGGTCAGGGCTCAATAAAGACAAGAAAGGCATTAAAAAGTCAGTGTAAATTGTGGTAAATAAAACCTGCATAATAAGTAAAAAGGCATTTTTGAGACGGATTTCTGATTTTATTGTTAGCTATATCAATAAATCATTATTTCTTAGGCATATTATTTCTGGCATGTTAAAATAGCATGGCACATTTCTGGAGCAGAATCGGAAAAATTGTAGTAACAAGAGGCTACACTGGTAGCCTATACTCATGCGCTTGCGTAAGAAAGTTTTACGGTTTATTTGAAATGGGTCACGCACCCCTTCCCCCTCAACGAATTTTGCGTGACACACTAAAGAACACGCCGAGACACGTTTTCTGTACTCGTTGTGAATATTTAATTTATTGATTCCCGATCAAATCCACACTCGTCTAATATTTCCCAAACCGTGACCGCTTTCTGTTACATTTGAAAAGACTACTTTTAAAAGCAATAAAATCAGTAAAAGACTGGGCTATTTTTCAATTTTAGCAATTCTCAAAAACAGTATTACTCGACCGTCTGTAATATAAGAGTGCACAACTGTACTCGTTTTTAATATTTAATTTATTGATTCCTAATCAAATACACTATCGTCTTTTATTTTTTCCAACCGTGACTTCTTTGCGTTGCATTTGAAAAGACTACTTTTAAAAGCAATGAAATCAGTAAACGACCGGGCTATTTTTCAATTTTAGTGAATCTCAAAAATAAAATTATGCGAGGGTCTGTTAGAGTACAAAAGACGTTTTATTAGTATGACTAATTTTCGAATAAAATACAACAGTTTTGTATCGAAAATTGCCCGAGAAACTGATTTGGAAATGAAAATTGCAAAACATACATCTTTGTGTAAGGCGACGCGTGTGAAGTTAGAACTATAAAATTAGTTTTGTTTTGTTTACAATATATCAGATATCATTATGACTGAATTTGAGCACGTTTTTTAAACATTTCTCCGAAACTAACGAGAACACACAAAAAAAGTCAATCACAAATTGACAGCAAGGTAAATTCCCATCGAAAAATGTAATTTATTTCACGGTAAAGTCCCTCGGCTTGACTCGGCTGTTTGAAAATTCTTTTAAATCCCGCTTCTTCGAAAGAACCATCGCCCCGCACTGATAAAAACGTATGAAGTTCCTTGAAGCAAGATTTTGTCGCTCAAAGCTTTCCTTTTTCTCCACTACAGCGGCTTCTGACTATTCTTTAAAGCCTTCTCTTTTCATTTTAAGTATTTTAAATGTGTGTTATTACTCTGATAAGACAAAACTATGGTTTTAAAAACCAAGCACATGCCGAGCGCGGCAGCCATTTTTGTAGAATTTGTATGTGACCTGACGGCCCGGTTAATAATAAAATATGCGTGCATAAATTTGCATACACTAATGTGACATCCAAAAAAAGAACGAAGGGTAAACCTTACCTCATGCCGCTTTGCGCATGAGTAATGCAATTAAAATAAAGAATACTAAGAGACTACGCTAAGATAAGTTAAGCTAAAATCGTAAGCTACGAAGTAAATACAATTGCATTTCGAAAGTCAATATAAGTAATATACATGTGTCTTTATATTCTAATACGCTCCCCCGCTCAACCGAATATAAATCATTTACCATGTAATAAGCAACCACTTATGGGGTGTATCAACACGAGCCGTGTACGGGCCTCTTTATTATGTCCTCCATGTCAATTAAATTACAAGATATATGTCAATAACCAATGTGGCGCAAAATAATAACAGAGCAGTAACTGTAATGTCTAGCATGAAGATTACGATCACAACATAATCTAGTATAATGTGAAAAAACAAAACAAAACACGGCAAGCCAAGAATAGAAAAAATAAACCTCCTGAATGCTAATATAGCCATTGGGTATTTAATTTAGAGGCGAACAGAGCGCGGTCGTATGACTCGAATGAATACAAATGAAGGCCTCACCGTATATATACCCGACACCCCGCTAATGAAGCATTGTGACAAAGTGTCACAAACGCCCAAAAATGAGGTTACGTAACCCATGATAAATACATTTATATTCTAATACGCTCCCCCGCTCAACCGAATATAAATCATTTACCATGTAATAAGCAACCACTTATGGGGTGTGTCAACACGAGCCGTGTACGGCGAACTAAAAGAACGGGAAGTAAATTAAATACCCAATGACAATGAAACCGACAACAAAGCAAGAGTATTATCCTTTATGTAGCCATCCTTAGCCTTGTCTGATTTCCAACGTCCGTGTCTCTTAAACAAACGATCAGAAATCTGGGCATTTGCCGCGGCGGAGGCGCCTCCAGCTCTAAGGCTGTGAAGCCCATAATCTTGTTTGGAGAGGCCAACGGCCTTAAAAGCGGAAAGCACTATCTCGCGCGCCCTAGAGTAGGACAATGGGGCAGACCCACGAAAACGATAAGATCCATTGCTGCTGCAGAAAACAAGTGGACGGAAAATGAAAACTTCACTGTCTTCTGAAAAAGAAGCAACTGAAAAATAACGAAGGGTTAACATAACAGGACAAGTAGGCTTTAGGGTTTTAGCAATGACAACCCAAGCTCCATCCCTATAAATGTCCGTCTTGCTACGCTGAACAAAAATTCTCATGAAAGAATCTTCAAATAGAAAAACACACCTGCGCAATTGAACTAACTCGTTGAAACGGAAAAATCCCGCATAACCCAAAACACACAAACTGAGCAAACGTAAATCAGATAAACTAGCGGAAGCGGAGCCATAATACGCAAACAAGCGCTGAACAACCTCAGGAGTAACTGGTTATTTTTTTCTAATCGGAACACTAAGAAGCCTTTTGGCAGATTCCAATAATGGAATAACAACAGGTGAATTACATGGGTCGGGATGACCTGCTAAATCATGAAACCACCTAAGCCCGTAATGGACTTCGTCAATAATGTTACAAGAAACCGATTCTTGTATCAAACTAAGAAAAAATAAAGAAACATAAACGCTAGAAGCGGGAAAAATTACAATCTCCTTGAACTGTGAAGCCCATTTTCTCCATGCATTAAAACCTCTTTCAAACTTCTTAGCTGTATTTGCGCTTTTGCTCTTGAGAAGAACTTCAGGGAGCTCCTGAGCTAATACCTTGAGGCGGCTGTCTTCAACATGTTGAAAACCAGGCTGTAAAGCCCCTCTGACAAAATCTATGGGAACAACGTTAGCATTGCAAAAATAAATATCATAACAAACGTGAAACTAATTTACAACGCAAAAAACAACCCTGTACAACCCTGTACAAATCTGCACAACGCCACTAGGCGAGAATCAAGCCACTCGGCAAACTAGTTTCATTCGAAACACAGTCAAGGAACAATCAGACGAAACTTCTTGAACTCACGAACATAACCACTGACCAGTGCGAACGTCACTGCAGTCAAAAAACCACTCGGCATAAAAGAAAAAACGCCATGCCTAAGAACTGTGACCCCTAGCGTCAATTCTGACAGCTAGAACCGCACTATTGAACTTATCAGAGCCTATGAGCGAATCCTTATAACACCCAAGAGCAAATATCCCCGAGGGATCTGGGAAGTAAATAGACCCAACAACGTATGGTTGAAAATCAAGCGAGCTCGCAAATAGAAAAGGCCAAAAAACGTTAGACGGCCAATAAGGGACCACTAAAGTCCCAAAGGCGCCACATGAAACAAGATGTTGGATCACCCTTGTGATACAATGTACTGGCGGAACGAGCCAATTATTCTCTGCCGTCCAAGAGACTGAAAAAGCGTCAACAGCTTCTGAGCCTGATACACAAAACCTAGAATTGAATCTAGGGAGATGGGCATTGGACGCGTTAGCAAACCTATCAACGGTATGGGGACCCCAGATAGAATCTAAATGGGCAAAAAACCCCTGGGTAGTATACCAGTCGTCGTAATCGATAATGTTGCTAATTTCATCAGCACAAACATTAAGCTCTCTGGGAACCCATTGAGGAACAAGACGAACATTAAAAATCCTACAGAAATCAAAAATCTCAAGCGCAATAGAATGCAATTCTGCTTTAGGACTCCCTATGTCAACTATACGGACCGCCCCTTGATTGTCAGAGTGCCATTTAACGGACTTGCCCTGAACTGAATCCTTAAACGATGTTAAAGCAAAAAACACGGCTTTAAGTTCTCTCCATGTAGAGCTCTTCATAGCCTCACATGGACTCCACATACGGTGGCATACTTGGCTAGTACCGACAAGGTAAGCGCCACAGGCTACGTTACTAGCATCTGAAAAACTAAGCAAACAAGGCGCCTGATAAGGCACTATAAGTCTAGAATTAAGGCTCGCGATATTGTTTTTCCAGAAAAATATTTCCGAAAGACAATCGTTATGAAGCCCGATATTGAACCGAGAATCCCACGAAGACCTGGAGTCTATGACCTTGTACAAAAAACGGGTCTTAAGACGAGTCAAATTACCCAAGACTGGTGACATTGACATAACATGGCCTGCGATCGAGGCGCAATCCCGAGCAGTGACGTACGGAGCCGATTGAAGGAATTTCTCTAAAAAACCAATAAAGTTGGAAATACGCCTATCAGAGATAGAAAACGAACCAGAAACAAGATTCCAGTTCAAACCCAACCAAACAAGTGACTGCGTAGGTTCCCAAGTAGACTTAGCGGAATTAGCGACAAAACCTGCATAACCCAGCGATGTCCGAACGACCAATGAATGATCCTTAGCAATTCGCAATGAATCACCCTCACCACACCCGTCGTCGAGAAACACGACTATTTTGATGCCACTAAGTCTCCAAAACTTAACAAGCGGCCTGAGACATTTGGTAAAAATGTACGGGGCGGAACTAAGGCCGAAAGGGAGAACTGTGAAACAAAAATATCTGACAGTTCCAGAAAAATTCCAGGAAAACCCCAAAAAAGTTTGATGATCTGGAAAAATATCAAAATGATGATAGCCAGACTTGAGATCAAAACTGAAAAGGAAACCACCCTTGTTTACATATGATAACAAGACCCTCCAATCTTCGCTCTTAAACTTCTGCTTCCAAATAGACTGGTTGACATGCCTCAAATCGAGAATAAGCCTTTTCTTGCCTGACGATTGAATCGACACAGAAAACGGGTTAACAACGTGTGGGACAAAGGGTACCTCAACCACCGAGTGATTGCAAACTAATTCAGATATAGCCGACTCGACAAACAACGCATTGTCCAAAGCTGACCTATTGTTACGAAAAAG
The DNA here is from genome assembly GCA_024195265.1 of Dendrophyllia cribrosa. NCBI lineage: Eukaryota > Metazoa > Cnidaria > Anthozoa > Scleractinia > Dendrophylliidae > Dendrophyllia > Dendrophyllia cribrosa. The sequence continues at coordinate 38,281,995 of JAJLRJ010000005.1, read as the reverse complement.
CGCCCTGCTAGGGGTACTGAGAAAAGGGATGCGATAACCGAACTTGATAGTATCAGTAACAAAGCTATTGGCGCCAATAGAATACCAATAATGGAGCGCGGCCTTAAGCCTGCCTTTCAGTACAGGCAAAACAGAGTTCTGTTCATATTCGAATAGATTTCGATCGTAATCGAAATCGACTAAAGAACTAGAGTCTCTTTCTCTGAAAAACTCTAAGCTGGAAAAATCCATAATCACAAAATAAATACTTAACTTTTACTCCAAGTTCTTGGGAAGGTTTTTATTTACCTCCAAGGTTTGAGGAGAAACCGGAATTCAACTGGCTGGAACTTGAAGGTCTGGGTTGGGAATGTCCAGGACACTCGGATCTCCAATGACCTTGCCGACCACAAGCGAAGCAGAAATCGCCAGGCTTTGCTTTACTAGCGGGTGCAAAGGAACGAGAAGCGGAAGCAAAATTGAACTGACGCTGGCCAGCAAAAGAAGTGGTGGTTGCAGATGGTTGACTCTGCCTGGCTGCGGACTTCGTTTTCTGCTGCTGCCGATCTTTTCGTTTGCGAAGGGCCCTCTGCTCTGCGCGTCGAATTCGCTTTTCGTCCTCCGATCCGCTAGCCAATTCGTCAGATAAATATTCGTTGACCAAGTCCCAACCGGCAGCGGATTTATCGGCCAATCTGACAAGTTTGTTCCGTTTCTTTATGTCAGCGTCTAGCTCTTCTAGATAAGAGCGGGCGACTTCAAATTTCCTTTTAGCGAGAGCGGTGGAAGCCGATTGAACCTTCTCTACAAGGCCGGAATTGAAGTAGAACTGCCTTTTGTTCCCCTCAAACTTGAAGGATATTTTGGATTCCTCTTTCAACTTCTTAGCAATAGAATCACTGTTGCTTAAGGAGTCTTCCTGGATGTCGTGCTTCAACGCGGTCAATTTCTTGTCGAAATAATCCTTAAAGAGAGAAAACGTCGATGCTAAGTCAGGAGACTGTTGTAGCGGAGACGAAGAAGGCGGAATAGGAGTCCGTTGTGAAGAGTCGTCAAAAGGAACCTCAAGATTTGATTCTACGCCGTTTCCAGTGTCGGACATAATTTAGAGGCGAACAGAGCGCGGTCGTATGACTCGAATGAATACAAATGAAGGCCTCACCGTATATATACCCGACACCCCGCTAATGAAGCATTGTGACAAAGTGTCACAAACGCCCAAAAATGAGGTTACGTAACCCATGATAAATACATTTATGTCATGCTGTCTTAAAAACACTTCTCGTGGGAAAAGATCTCAGTTCGGCAGGCAAGGCATTCCAGTCGTTCAAGGCACATTTGTACGAAAATTATTCGTCCGAAATATAATGTCTCAAATTCAAAAATCCTCATTCAGTATCAAACACCTAAATTCTCACATGTAAATATATATGTCATGTATCTGATCTATCCATTCAAGTCATTCAGCCATGCACTCATTCAACCTTGAATCGATTGGTCAATATAATTACATATTTCTGCTAATCCTTCTCTACCTACTCAGTTTTCCATTTTCTGACATCAATGTATTTTCTGCTCTTTTTGCAGTTTTGGCGTTTCTCCTTGGAAAAGGAACCTGTGATTTAAGTAAGTTTAAGTATTATAATAACAAGCAACCTTATAATATTTTACCCAAGGTTTTATTTTTTGTGAATTCGCCGACTTAGTTTGTTAAGTTCAGGTTGTGAAGAAAATTATCATTTTTTTCTCTCGCGTTTCGTCTTTGTATAACCCATCCCTTGTGATCGTTCTGTATCTGACGATATAATGAATTGTAAAGAAAAAGAGGGTTTATTGAATGTAGGCGCCATGCGAGATTAATAGACCAGTTTTGAATTCGCTATGGTCGCTGAATGAAAGCATTGAAGGCGCATTTTTACAGGGTTAGCCTCAATCTGAAGTGATAAATTCACAAATTCAGGCGAGAAGATGACCTGTTTAGAGCTCTGTCTTTTGTTTAATTTTCAAATTTCACGCAACTTCTGCCGGTATTTGTGAATATTTTACATCAGGTCGAGTCTAACCCTGTATCAATGTGTCATTGGTGTTTGAATTCAGCGGTACATGTAATTTTAAGTACGAAAATGGCCTTTTCAGAATAATGTGTTGAAGGCTTTTAAGCCTATTCGGCCTGGCGGGGTGGGGGGGGGGGGGGGGGGGGGGGGGGGCACAAAGTGCCCGCGCTAACTTTCAACATTCATAACTTCTTTAATATGTATTTAAACGCTATCAAACTTTGTGACTTTTCCTAAACTTTATCTGGCAACAATTTCATAAGACAATTTTTGGATCACGTGACTTGATGTTTCCATGGCAACAAGATTTTGACAGCCATGTTTTTTTAAATTTGCATATTTATACCTTTGAATGAAGAAAAACAATGTTTATTGCTATGACGTTTATATTTTTACGTCATTTAGCGTTTATTTATTGGTTTTGATCAATTTTGAGTGAATTTGGACGGTTTTTAAGAGGTTTTAAAACATTTCAGAAATCCAAGATGGCGGATCCAAGATGGCGGCCGTATAACTAATTATCTAATAATTACGTCATATGACGTTATCGTTCCATTGTGCGGACCGCAAAGGAGACAGTATTGGACCCTCTCTCCCCCCCCGGGCTCAGTAACTCAAAAGAAGCCCATGCTGAATAGGGTTAAGTTCGTTCAAACCTTTTGGCTGATCTTCGGGCGACTTCGTTGTCTAAGACGTCGTCTGTTTAGCGGCATTTTTATTCGCCCATGCCGGGTCTGAGAAGTAGATTTTCTGCTTGTAGCTGATTTTTCCTTTGGTTTAGCGGCCTTTGTATTTCCCTGTGTCAATCTCTGTGAGTCCAGGACAAAAATTTCTGCAGTGGAGATATATAGTTTGAAATACTGTTAGAATCATGACTCGCCATTTGAAAATATATAGTAAGCATTTAAAATAATGTGACAAAGTAAATGCAATCTCGCCATCATTTCCTGTACCGATCCTATCAGATTGCGCAATCCAATCCCACAAGTCAATGCAAAATCCTTTACCGCTCGTTGCGGACGTGTTTTGAGAAGCTCTGCGAATATGTAATTTCTGGATTTTGAGTAACGTAGTCAACGAATTAGACAGAAATTGATATTTCTACGGCACGGGAACAGCAGGGGCTGGGCACTATTTTTTTAGTGCATTGTGGGTTGCATAACTTCGTTACAAACGAAGTATCGCACGTTGTTAGTCATTCTAGGCCTGCACCACTTGGCTTTAGTTGTTTTCAAAATTTGTATGTTTATTTATTTTGCTTATTTCCCGTGTAAGAACTTCAGTGCATTTTGTGCTTATTGTGTAGTACTTTATAGGGCCTCGTATGGGCTTTAGAGTTTGAGCCATGGATCCTACCCAGATTTCCTGCCACATATTTTTTCCCCAAAGCGTTTTTTGGGGTGACATGTTTTTTCTGGCCTCCGTTTAAAGAATCTGACCCACCCAGTTTGCATTGCGCGCCTACGTTGGTTCATCCGCCATTTTCAGGGCCCCCGAAAGTCCATACTGTATTGTAGATGAGAAATTCACTCGTGCAAGAGGTGATATGCTTGCCCAAATATGGAATAGAGCCGTATCATAACAATAAGAGAAGCGCGCAATGCAAACTGGGTGGGTCAGACTCTTTAACGCAGTTTTTTTGGTATGTGAGTGATTGCTCAGCTCTGGTTCGTCATTAGCATTGTAGTATTTTCAATTTATGGATTATGACTACACCGTTATATTGTACTGTTGTACTCACATTATTGTAAATATGTTTGTAAGTGCCGTTGGTGTCCGACCGAAATGCATAAAAATAAACCTATTGGAGCGTATAATGTCTGTTGTGTAGTAGAGTTGAAATTTTTTCTTAAAACGTACACAAATGTCAATTTTCCAAACGAAGTATCAAAGGAACTACTCGTTTCACTTCAAGAAAAGTCCACTGGACTTTGTTTTACAACTACATCTGGCCACATTATCCTGCAATCAGCTGTACGTGTCATCCGACTTGAAATTAGCATAATGCTGAAATTATTATTATTATTATTATTATTAATTATATATATTGCTTTAATTATTATTATTAATTAACTAATTAATTAATTATTAATGCACAACATTTTTAAAGAGAAACCAACCAAGATCATTAAATATCGATTTTTCGAAGACATGTGAAAAGAACTTTTAAAACTTTTACAAAAGTTTTAGCCTACATTTTTTCAAGTTGTCCATCCTCGCCATCAGCAGACAAATATCTCTACGCAAATATCTCTTTGGGCTTTTTAAAAGGATGCTTAAAATTCCTGACATAGACTCGAATTAAATGACAGCACTTCAGTATAATTCCGTATGATTTTATTTGTCAGTTTTAAGAATTTAGTTTTAATTCTCTTTTTACAGAATAAAATTTGGAATTTTTCTACAATTTCCATTTCTAAAGGGGTTGAAATTAAAGTACCGTCATTAATTCGAATAAATGGCTCTTCGTATTTAAACATGGTCCTTATTTATTTATTGAACGTTCTAAATGAAGTTAACGCCTCTTCGGGACATGTATGAGAAGGGAATGTAATTTTTTTCAGGCCATTCTGTTCGATTCCTTATGAAATACATGTATGACAAATTCTGTGTTAATTGGGTTAGTCGTGTATTTTGCATCAACGCCCCCTCAAAGCAACTGAGTTTGTAACTTAAAATTTCACTTCAGGCTATAAATCAAGTGCAAGAGCAAAATACCTTCAACCTTAGAAGAATCGACGACCAACAATTTTTTTAATTGTGAAAAACTCTCTTTATTGAAGCTCAAAGGGATAAAATATTTACAAGCAAAGTCTCAGAAAGAAACAAATCAAAGTAGAAATACAATAATATCAATGTCTCATGTCAACAAAAATGTCTACAGAAAGCCAGACGGCTCCTGAGGCGGCAACTGCTCAGCTGGTCCAGGAGGCAACCAGAAGGCAGGACGAAAGTCACGGTGTTTGCTGTACCAAAACGCACGTCGCTCTTCAAAGCTCCGGATATGAGCAAAGACGTCGCGCGAACAACGGCCGTAATCAAAACGGACTAACTTGGAGTCAACAGCATCCCTAGCATTCGTCACAAAGGGGGGGGGGGGGGGGGGGGGGCCGAAGCGAGAGAGGTCGACGCGGCAATTGTGACAAGAAATCATGAGCGGCGATACATCCAGGGGCCGGAGGTAACTCAGGTGGACCTGGAATGGGAGAAGAACTGAGGTCCCCCTGGATCAAAGGAACGCTCTGAGACTCAGCCTAAGAGACAGAGATGTCCTGAGATACAGGGTACCCAGGACAGCGACATCGGCATGTGCCGTCGGGGATCCCTGATGCACAGCAGAAGCAGCAGGAACGGACGTGCTGCGCGTAGATCGAGGGCCAGGCGAAGCGAGAGAGGCAGACGCGATCTCGACATCACCTGAAGTCACCGATTCGAAGCAGAGGAGGGTCAAGGAGGGTCGCTGAGGACGCAGGGTCACGAAAAGCAGCAGAAGAGGGAGCCGGAGGACGGGCCGCGCGAGAGCCAGAGGAACCCGGGGCTGGCGAACGCTCGGCAGTACCCCAGGCACTCTGACACTCGCGCGCTATGTGGCCGAGCTTGCGACAACGGCGACACAGACCATGCAGAGGGCACTGTTTGACTCTGTGACCGGGCTTGCCGCAGACGGGACAGTGGATGGGCTGGCGGCGGTACCAGATCCGACAATAGGGACTTTAAGCACCGGGAACCGGAACGGCAACGGCGACGCGAAAACTGTCAGGGAAAACCCAAATGACGCATTGCGCATGTTTGGCGGGAAATATCTAGACGTTCTCTTCCCGGGCCCGACGTCAGATAGCAAGGTTTGCCGTCGTGTGAAAACGTGAGTATATATTCCTCATTTTTCTTTGGTTTTATCCAGTCTTTTTTGATATAATACACTTAATGTTGTTTAAGAAGACTATACAGAAATAGGAAACGATATTTATTGCTTCATTTAGGTCAATTTGGTGCTTCTGTACGCTCTTTGAGAAAGAGGTGGTAATTCACTACAACTTGTAAACTTAGAACTACGTTTCTTTGCTCAAATTTATTAAAATAAACGCAGTGGCTATTCGTACGGCACCCGTACGCGGACTTCGATTTGCTATTCGTACGGGAGTCCAAAGCTTTCGACAATTTTCGAGGTTATTCTTCACTTTTGGTGGTCCACAATATTAAATGTTCGTTTAGTTTTACGAAGCGCTTCTGGTAAGCGATGTTGATTTGGCTCAGACTAATTTGCGAGCGAGCGACTCATTTCGTGACACTTAAGAAATTTTTCGCGTCAAAGAATACTCCCGTACGGCCAACTTCGATTTGCTATTCGTACGGAAGTCCAAAACTTTCGAAAATTTTCGATGTTATTCTTCACTTTTGCCGATCCATAATATTGTACGTTTGTTTATATTCACGAAGCGCTTCTTGTTAGCGATGTTTATTCAGCTACGCGAAGGAATCTCGTTTATGTGACATCGCCATGTACTCCCGTACGCTATAAACTTGTTATTGTTATTCATACGGGAATCTTGTAATTGGGTTTTTTGTTTCCAACGCTTCTTCCATTGAGACTACCTTTCCTTGCTCACAAGTTGTTTAGTTAACAGAGAAGAACTGGTATGTATGTCCAGATATATTATAACAATTAGATGTCCCAGACACTCAAAATATTGATAATGAAACATATAATAATAAAAAGAATCGAAAAGAATCACTCACGTACGGCAAAAGGTGATCTTCATTGTGGATCAACAAAAGTGAAGAATAACATCGAAAATTGTCGAAAGTTTTGGACTCCCGTACGAATCGTCCTCAAGAACATCGAAGTCAAAACAGTCGTAAGAATCGTACGGCAGGTCAAGTTTATTGGACGTGTTCAAATCGTACAAGAGCATATACTGCCCGTCGTTGATTATTTTCTTGACACGGCTTATGAGAAGCATTTCCCTAACCTCATTTAGCGAGCACATTTCGGAAAATAGCCGCTTCTACCGAGCTGCACATTTGGCAAACGTTGCGGTTCTGTAGCTGGTTTATTTGTAACTTCGCGCCAAGACCGCGTTCTCTGCCCAGTCTTTTCTCGGTTTCGACGTCGCCGTTGCCGTTCCGGTTCCCGGTGCTTAAAGTCCCTAATGAAAGCCTGCAACGTACACAACAGACGGGATATCTCTAGACAGAGACATCCTGGCGACACGATTTCCGTCGAGGATATTCGGAAACTTTCCGTGGGCGGAGATGGAGATCTTGTGGACGACTCCGTACCCGGCGAGGACTTCACTGATGGAAGAACTGGAAACTTCCGCAGGACAATCACGTACGTAAACTAGCACGTGTCTGGGTTCGACTGGAGAGATGCGGAGGCGAACATCCCCGTACTGAATTCCGGCATCACTGACCGCATCACAGACTTGAGTAGACTAGGACGTCAGCCGCATAGCTCCTTTGCGTAGGAACTGCCGCGACTGACACTTGATCCGAAGGAAGGGCATCAAGAAGCTTTGGCAAGACATCTGGGGCACCGACACTCTTGTAAACATCAGGCGGGAAGAAAGCTACCAGACTGCGCGGACAAGCAACAGCTTCCGGCACAACGAACAGGAAAAAGGCGAAACTCAAAAAATTAAGCCTAGTTCCGTATGGGCCAGAAATGGATGGGTGACTATAGATGGCCACCCAACCAGACTCGTACCCAGTCGCTATTAATTGGTTTTTGGGGCGAGAGAAGATTGGATACTAGGGTGAATTGAGGCGCGCCGGGTGTCATGGGAATGGTCGAGGGAAAAATAGCTATTTTTCCCTCGACCATTCCCATGACACCCCGCGCGCCTCAATTCACCCTAGTATCCAATCTTCTCTCGCCCCAAAAACCAATTAATAGCGACTGGGTACGAGTCTGCACCCAACCAAAAGAAAAAATCTAAAGGACGGTGCCGAAAAGTACGTGCCCGCAAGGATCGACTGACGACGTTGTCCAAAAGATTATACGCGACAAGGATCAGAAGGACTGGTACTATGGGTCCGTTAGGACCGAGCCCAGCTCGAAAATCACCAAGCGGCGAACCACAAGGGATAGAAGGACAAATACTATGGGTCCGTTAAAACCTAGCCTTGCCCGAAAATTACCAAACTACCAATAGGCTGAAACTGGTATCAATAACAGCTTTCATTTCTTTTTGTTTCTTTACAGTTTCTTTACAGGCAGCACAAGTGGGACACTTGTGTATCCCAGCTCCGGTACTTATGGTGAAAACGAGACAAAATGTTGGAGGATTGAAGTTCCTAAGCCTTATATTGGGCTTGGAATATATTTTCACAGGTACCATTAATTTTAAGAGCGCCTGTCCGTAAAAATCAGACAAATTTGATTTTTTTTGGCAAGTAATAAAAATTCGATTTCTTTCATATTTTAAAGTTAGATAGATTAAGGTATAACAAAAATCACTTGATACTTTTTTCGGCCAAATATCTTTTTATTTAAAAGGAAAATTCAAAAAACGAAAGTCCGTTAAAATCGCCATTTGAGGTGGAAAATTATTGCACAACTTTGACAGTCTCGCTTGCAAAAACAAGTAACGCTACGGCATTTAAAACATGAAAATCATATTTTGCAATCTTTAAATATCTAGTAGAGAGATTTAGGGAATTATTTTGTTGTTCTTTGCTTGCAAAATAATTTTATTTCGAAGACATATATTTTACTTCTTTAAAAGTACCTCGTAAACAAAACAATTTTTCACCATGTGCTAAACCTTCAAACGGATTAAGTTTCTGTTGGTTAATTTTTATAAAGATGATCTCAAGATTGCCGTAAAACTTTCTTTGGGCAAATGATTCAGAGCGACGCTAGAGCATTTCAAACTTCGTTAAAATTAGAGTTATTTGACCTTACGAGGTCAACTATCAATTTGCGGGTCACACAAACATTTCACTTTCCACCACGTCTTAACACAAATAAGGTTAAAGTAGCCACATGGAAAAAATGTTTTGAAATTTTCTTACCTTATTTGTTATAGAAGACTTATCCAGAGATCATTTTCTTGAATTTTTTCACCGTTCATCGTATGTCCTTTAGTCTTGTTTACAACGTCCGATAAACGTCGGACGACAACAACGTAATATTAAACGGTCGGGTCAGCCAATCTTTGTTAAACTTTCGACACTTTTCAGTATCACGGCATCTATTCAAGGGGCTAATTACTTTTTGGAGCGTTCCTCGGTTTTGTAGTGCGCTAAAAGATTTGAAATGTTACTTTGAAGTACAAACAAAACCTGTCGGACGTTTGCTTTCAGTCTTTTTTCAGTTATGTCACGCAATGCAGTTTTGTTTGCATTTAAGGGGGAAGGGGTGCGGATAAGGCAATTAAATTGAAACACTTTTGCAAGTAAACAAAATAACTGTTTAGAAATATATTTCAGCACCATTTAATTTTCTTCGTTAGTAATATGTTCTAAAATATATTAATTGGTAGCAATAGCCTTTTGCGAGCAACGATTTTTAACTCCTCTCCCCAGCCTTGCTTTCCATATTCAATATTCATATTGGATGCTTTTTTCTCGTTTCCTCAATTTACCTTCTTACCATACGAGTCGAGGTGCCGTCTACTTGATGGAGCTGCCCCTGAAAGATGGGTGTACCAGGGCTTCTTGTGGATAGCATCATGCATGTGATCTCTTTTTCACTATAAATTTCCAGTTGCGGATCCAGCTTGCTCATAAGGAGAGGGGGTGGGAGGGGGAGTGAAAATGGTTCTGAAAAAAGTTCGGTCCCTCGAGACTTTTTCTTCGCCAAAAAAGGGATGGAAAGGGGCCGCTTCCCTAGATCCGCCACTGAACTTAATTCGACAACTTTAGTTTACAACTACTTCCTTTACATTTCAAGTAAACAACGCTGCTCGACATAAAATAAGTTCGATCACATCTTCAGGTCCGGTAAATTTCAAGACAGATTTGTGATTAGAGATGTCCTTTGTGCACGAAATGTCATAACCACAAACTCCACCAACAAAGGACTTAAACGAACAAGTGCCTTCCATTTTTGTGTAATACCTGGAACTGAACTCGAATCTTTGACGTACAAAAACACGCACTTTAGCGCCGCCATCAAGTAAACAAAGACACTAGGTAATTAGCATAACCAGGTAGTGTTTACTTTTTTGTCAACCGCATTATTTAAACAGCATTTATTTTTCTTCTTGACAATTGGCGATTACTCTATTTGACTTAGTAAGTTCTTCAATTTTCAGATATTCTCTCGTTATCAACTTTAAAATATGAGCGGGTTTCTAATTATTTTGCTACTGCCAAAAAAATACTTAGGTTTACTTAGTTTGTAACACCGACAATGGATTAGCCAAACATTAGTCCCAATGAGTCAAATTTTAAATTAAAGAAAATGCAACAAATGGTTCTGAATTAAGGCATGACATGATTTTGTAGTAAGGAAGGGAGAAGTCCCCCCCCCCCCCCCCCCCCCCCCCCCCCCCCAAATCTATGGTACATACATGTATCATCGACGAAAAAGAGCGACAGAGGTAAATGGTCCCACGAACCACAGGTAACCCAAACTCACAGTAGGATTATTGACAAGTAGAAAACATCCAAATAAGTGCTCTTTTGAGGAGAGACAAAGAAAACATCAGTTGCAGTCAGTGTAACGGTTTGACAAACGTTTACATCACTAGTTGCATTGTACAAATTGATATCTTTTGGGGAATGCATGTGGCGAATTTTAGATTGATTTTCCCTTTTTCGCATAATGTTTCATGAAGACAGTATCCTTCTGATAAAAAAAGAAAAAAGAAAAACAATACGAAAAAAGGACAGAAATAGCTAAATACCACAGTGATCTTACAGGTGTAATTAGGTAAAAACTAGTGTAGTGATCCCATTTGCATTTCACACCTCGTTTTTACTTACTGTGCAACGGCGAATAAATAATCTTTCCGGAGTAGAACAATAGAGAATGAAGGCGCTTAAATGTGCTAACGTAACTGAAAAGTCTTTGTATTTTTTTTTCTCCGCTGCAAGAGTTTTAGACATAGATTCGGTGTTTTCAAGCCCTTTAGCCCTACCCCTAACCCGCTAAAATGCTGACCAATAGCTGCATTGCGTGACGACACAAATAACTAGGGACTTTAAGCACCGGGAACCGGAACGGCAACGGCGACGCGAAAACTGTCAGGGAAAACCCAAATGACGCATTGCGCATGTTTGGCGGGAAATATCTAGACGTTCTCTTCCCGGGCCCGACGTCAGATAGCAAGGTTTGCCGTCGTGTGAAAACGTGAGTATATATTCCTCATTTTTCTTTGGTTTTTATCAGTCTTTTTTGATATAATACACCTTAATGTTGTTTAAGAAGACTATACAGAAATAGGAAACGATATTTATTGCTTCATTTAGGTCAATTTGGTGTTTTCTGTACGCTCTTTGAGAAAGAGGTGGTAATCACTACAACTTGTAAACTTAGAACCTACGTTTCTTTGCTCAAATTTATTAAAATTAACGCAGTGGCTATTCGTACGGCACCCGTACGCGGACTTCGATTTGCTATTCGTACGGGAGTCCATAGCTTTCGACAATTCTCGAGGTTATTCTTCACTTTTGTTGGTCCGCAATATTAAATGTTCGTTTAGTTTTACGAAGCGCTTCTGGTATACGTAGCGATGTTGATTTGGCTCAGGACTAATTTGCGAGCGAGCGACTCATTTCGTGACAATTAGAAATTTTTCGCGTCAAAGAATACTCCCCGTACGGCCAACTTCGATTTGCTATTCGTACGGAAGTCCAAAACTTTCGAAAATTTTCGATGTTATTCTTCACTTTTGCCGATCCATAATATTGTACGTTTGTTTATATTCACGAAGCGCTTCTTGTGAGCGATGTTTATTCAGCTACGCGAAGGAATCTCGTTTATGTGACATCGCCATGTACTCCCGTACGCTATAACTTGTTATTGTTATTCATACGGGAATCTTGTAATTGGGTTTTTTGTTTCCAACGCTTTCTTCCATTGAGACTACCTTTCCTTGCTCACAAGTTGTTTAGCTTAACAGAGAAGAACTGGTATGTATGTCCAGATATATTATAACAATTTGAATTAATTTTTTGACACTTAACTTGTTAGATGTCCCAGACACTCAAATTATTGATAATGAAACATATAATAATAAAAAGAATCGAAAAGAATCACTCACGTACGGCAACAGGTGATCTTCATTGTGGATCAACAAAAGTGAAGAATAACATCGAAAGTTGTCGAAAGTTTTCGGACTCCCGTACGAATAGCAAATCGAAGTTGGCCGTACGGGAGTATTCTTTGACGCGAAAAATTTCTTAAGTGTCACGAAATGAGTCGCTCGCTCGCAAATTAGTCTGAGCCAAATCAACATCGCTTACCAGAAGCGCTTCGTAAAACTAAACGAGCATTTAATATTGTTGATCAACAAAAGTGAAGAATAACATCGAAAATTGACGAAAGTTTTGGACTCCCGTACGAATCGTCCTCAAGAACATCGAAGTCAAAACAGTCGTAAGAATCGTACGGCAGGTCAAGTTTATTGGACGTGTTCAAATCGTACAAGAGCATATACTGCCCGTCGTTGATTATTTTCTTGACACGGCTTATGAGAAGCATTTCCCTAACCTCATTTAGCGAGCACATTTCGGAAAGAGCCCGCCTCTACCGAGCTGCATATTTGGCAAACGTTGCGGTTCTGTAGCTGGTTTGCTTAAATATTTGTAACTTCGCGCCAAGACCGCGTTCTCTGCCCAGTCTTTTCTCGGTTTCGACGTCGCCGTTGCCGTTCCGGTTCCCGGTGCTTAAAGTCCCTACTGCTGTCACGATCACGGCTTAAACGGCCCGACATGTTTGTTCATTCAGTACTTCTCAAGCAGTGATTAAGTTTATCTATCCGTTAACTTCAACCGAAGAACATTCTACAAATGCTATAGCCTTTAAATAAGATGCCATAATGCTGAAATGTGTCGAAAGTTTAACAGAGGTTTGCGTGCGACCATCGGACATTACAAATGAACAAGACTAAAATACGATGAACAAAGAAGGGATTTATACACAAAAGTGGTCTTGCGTCGCTCTGAATCATTTGCCCAAAGAAATTTTTACGGCAAGCTTGAGATCATCTTTATAAAAATTAACCAAGAGAAACTTAATCCGTTTGAAGGTTTAGCACATGGTGAAAATTTGTTTTGTTTACGAGGTACTTTTAAAGAAGTGAAATGTATGTCTTCGAAATAAAATTATTTTGCAAGCAAAGAACAACAAAATAATTCCCTAAATCACTCTACTAGATATCTAAAGATTGCAAAATACGATTTTCATGTTTTAAATGCCGTAGCGTTAGTTGTTTTTGCAAACGAGACTGTCAAAGTTGTGCAATAATTTTCCGCCTTAAATGGCGATTTTAACGGAATTTTGTTTTCTGCATTTTTCTTTAAAATAAAAAGATATTTGGCCGAAAAAGGTATCCAGTGATTTTTGTTATACCTTAACCTATCCAACGTTAAAATATCAAAAGAATCCAATTTTATCACTTGCCGCGATATGTTTGATATTTACAGACAGGCGCTCTTAATAAGTATTTTGTGTACATTTTCATTTGATGTGTGAATTGTTCAATTAATTATTCGCACAATAATAATAACAATAATTTTAATGATGATAATAATAATAATAAAAATAATAATAATAATAATAAACATGATAGCAACAATAAGAAGATTAGTTATATTAGTGTATATAGATAACATCTTTGTTTACTACAAAGTTGGCTACGTTCGCGCCCAACTTCTGAAATTTTTTTTTTCGATTTGAACATCCAGATTTTTCTAATTGCCATAATAATAAAAGTAATAATAATAATTTTAATACTTATAATCTTTTATCCTCAAGATAACATTTGAATCTGATCAAATTAGGAGTACATTGAAACGTTGTTTAATATTATATTAATTATACAGTTGTTAATAAAATTAAGAAGAAACGAGTGACTAGGAGCACCTCTAGTACAGTACACTGTAGGTAATTTAACATTTTTTTTTGTTGCTACAGCTATGAAATAGAAGAATGCAGGAACTGTGAATGTGACAAATTAAACGTTGGAGACAGTGATTGGAGACCAAAATGTGGAAGAAGTACAAAAAGGGTCCAAGAAAATCGCAACCGAGAAAACGTTTATCCCGAACAGCATGAGAAGGGAGAGAATGTGTGGATACGTTTCGTTTCGGATGATTCTGTCCATTACAAAGGATTCAACCTCTCCTATATCGTCAGATCGGATACACGTAAGTTGACTCTTCACTCTCCTTTTTAGATCAGTTCTAGTTTTTTAGATCAGTTTCAGATGTTGTTTGATCTTCTGGCTTACAAACACAGGCTGGGTGGTCTTGCCAATTTTCTGACTCAGATCTTTGAGTTGTGTTCGTACAATATCAGCTGAAGCCAAACACAAAGCATGTGATCAGACAAAGCATGTGATCAACCAGTTTCCAAATTACCAGCTGCTCTGACCAACGTGCAAGATCCTGTTCGTCTTGTTTTGCCATTTAAAGACCGGGCTTCAGCTCATATTGTACGAACACAACTCAAAGATCTGAGTCAGAAAATTGGCAAGACCATCCGGCCTGTGTTTGTAAGCCAGAAGATCAAACAACATCTGAAATTGCGCGAAGTTAAACCGCCGCTTGTTAACCAACAATGTCTTGTTTAGAAATTTAAATGTGACCTGTGTGATGCAGGTTATGTTGGTTTCACACGACGGTATTTACATCAACGCCCGGACGAACACAGACACACGTCTTCGTCTATTGGCAAGCATTTTCGTGATAAGCATTCCTGTACACCGGATGATCTCACCAAGAATTTCACCATCCTTAAAAAATGCAAGAACAAGTTTGACTGTCTCGTCTATGAGATGTTTTTTATTCACGAACTGAGACCAAGTCTCAATGTTCAAAGTGACTCAATCCTCGGTAGGAAAAAAGATGGCGATTGGTACATTTACCCATAATTCTTAGCGCACAAAAACCTTAACAACGCTCATAAAAATGTAAAGAAAAGTTATAAAATCTTCAAACCTAGTCTACACATTGTCCTTAGTACTGGACCAAATATTGTAAAAATTTGGCTTTCTTTGTGCCTTATGTGCTGTGTTAGGTCCGCAAGGTATTGTGGTAAAATGAACAGCCGCCATCTTTTTTCCTACGGTGGATTCGTGCGAAACTTTTTACATAGTTTTAATTATTTCTTATGGCATGCTTTTATTGTCAGTTTTTAACACCCCGTTTATTTTCATATTTTACTTCTTTGTTCAACCATATATGTAGTACTTATGTAAATTCTTATCCTCACTTTTGCTTAATAATGACCGTAGAACGGTCGAAACGTCGCGTTTTAATCCCACTAGTTTCTACTACAAAACTTTTTAAAAAACTTTTACTTATAAGAATAATAATAATAATAATTTTTTTAAATAATAATAGTAATAATAATAATAGAAAAACTACAAGCATGGCACACGGCAAAAATGTTGACGCTGAAAAAAGTATCCTCCCGCTTCCGAAACAATAAAGCGACAAACATTGATACTAGGACTTTTTATCATTATTTTAAACAATCTTTTTTAATTACATTCATCATGATGTTTTCGTAATTTATGCCATCCTTTTTGCGTCGACGAAGGAGACGCTTCCTAATCTTGTCGGCTAGGCGGAACGAATCGAGAAAAGTGTCGGTACCAAATCTGCGCCATCTTGAAACGTCACAATAGTATCCAGCATTGCCAGCGCGTGGAAATCAGGCATCATCCTGGGGAACTTGCGGATGTGAATAATCTATATTTGTCTTGATTTAGTTTCGGATATTTTACCGATTTTGGAATCGTACGGCTTACTAAAAGTACTAAAAGTACACAGTGGAAAAATTGGACGAAGGTTCTTCTCCGGACCAAGTAAGTTGTTGGGTCTCTTTGGAATCAAGCAAGAAGTTATCGGATTTTCCTCGCTAGAACATTCAAAACATACCAGAACGGTAACCGTTCTGGTATGTTTTGAATGTTCTATCTTGATTTTGCTGTGGTTCTCTGCCTGATTTGGGAAGCTTTCACCTAAATACCGACGTCGTTCTTCGCGATGTTCTACGGTACGGTGCAATTCGCTGTATGTCTTGTAGCAATAATTCACTGACCGGCCGCGCCAGGCGAACGAAGATTAACTTTAAGTGCTCGAAATTGCGCCTGTATCGGGCGCATTTGCGACTAAAGATTTCGCAGTTTTGGGCTAAAATTTGTCTAGCTAATAAAGGAATTTATATATTCAACAGTCTTGTGTCTTACTTGCAACTGGTAGTTGTAATTTTATCCGAAAAATCCTGCGAAATTCACGTTGAATGTTGCGTGACTTAAGAAGTTTATCACGGGAGCACTGTTTTAGGCTTTCTCAGAAATTTCTCATTTCCGGTTCCGGTATTAGTACATGTACTGAGCAGTATGATTTCAGAATCGGAGAAATAACCGAAATGAAATCAAGACAATATACTGTTTATTTGTCGGAAAAATCTGAGACCTTTCGGAGTACACAGCACGGTAGGATTTTGCCCGATCCCACGGCGATAGCGTGAATTTGTTTGATGTCGGCCCGACGTTTGTGCCTGCGTGACATATCTCGCGACATAGCCCTTTTAAGCAGTGGCTGAATTAATTCATGAAACTAAGGTACTAGGTAAAGGAGGATTTTTTAGGTATCCCATGATGCAACGCGAATGAACTATATTATCAACTGAAAATTGTGTGACCCGTCATTTGCCATGGAGTTGCTCGAAGCGAGCGCATCGTCCACTGCGTAGATTTTGGCAGTTAAACATATATCACATCGTTTAATCTGGCTTGTTGTAGGTTCCCAACAGTATTTAGTACACGTTTGCTTCCCCAAAAAGTAAAGAGAGCGGCGACTTTGTCTATTTCTGAACACGGCCAAATTGAAAGGCATCGATGACAATTTAGACTTCGATTTCCGGACGAGGTGCCACGGGATAAGGAGACGCACTATAATCTATGATTACTACTAGTTTTAATTTTAATGTTTCATCTGCTCTCAGATTTTTGTCCATTGAAAACAACTGACTGGTTGTCAAAATATTTTTTTAAATTGCAATGCAATTGCTGTCAAACACAATTCTGCATTAAAAAAATACAAATATGGTACGGACATTTTTGAGTGCTGAAAAAAAATTATTCTTGGTTTGCACAGACAAACATACATGCGATAAAGTCATAAAAATTTAAAATCTTAACTGTATACCAGGATCCTACAAAGCTGTTTCTAACATGGTACGTGGATACCAGTGTTACAAGCTTTCACAAAAAGTGTTTGGTTTTAATGACGTTTTGCTTCCGAGTCGTGAAGGTTTGAAATGTGTCACGCAATTTGTCACGCTATTTCAGTTAAGTCCTGAAAGTAAGCAAAATTGAACCAGTTGAAAGTTATTTTTGCGTTATAGATGCTTATAAGCCGATTTAATGAAATTGTTGGTGAATCCAATATTTTGTGATACGATTTATAAAGTCACTTTGCCGTCATGTTGGTGTACTGAAGTGGTACACCAAGATGGTTACCTCAGACATTTTTACTAAATGTTCGTTCGCCTATAACTCTTTAACGGAATGCTTTTGCGTTCAAAATTGAGCCCGGAAAATCTAGTTTTAAACTCTATAAAGTTCTATAAACATGTTGGTATCGAAATCGGTTTACCAATTCTTCTGCTTGTAACGTAACAGCAAACCCAAACAAATTAATCAGATAACAAGTTACTAAAATCAACATACATTTGTATGTTAGTTAACAAAGTAAGGAATAAGCAGCCGTTCCAGGCGACAGAATAAACGACTAAAATAGGCTTAAAACAAGCATGATAAACAATTAAACCATAGCCAACAATAACAAAGTGAACCAATCAAAACAAACACAAATAACACAACGAACTTAAATCACAACAAACACAAATAACACAACGAACGTAAATCACAACAAACACAAATAACACAATGAACCAATCACAACAAACACAAACAACACAATGAATCAATCACAACTGACACAATGAACCAATCACAGCAAACACAAATAAGATAATGAACCAATCACAACAAACACAAATAACACAGTGAACGAATCACAACAAACACAAATAACACAGTGTACGAATCACAACAAACACAAATAACACAATGAACCAATCACAACAAACACAAATAGCACAATGAACCAATCACAGCAAGCACAAATAACACAATGTACCAATCACAACAAACACAAATAACACAATGAACCAATCACAGAAAACACAAACAACACAGTGAACCAATCACAACAAACACAAATAACACAGTGAACCAATCACAGCAAGCACAAATAACACAATGAACCAATCACAACAAACACAAATAACACAATGAACCAATCATAGCAAACACAAATAACACAGTGAACGAATCACAACAAACACAAATAACACAGTGAACCAATCACAGCAAGCACGAATAACACAATGAACCAATCACAGCAAACACAAATAACACAGTGAACCAATCACAACAAACACAAATAACACAATAAACCAATCACAGCAAACACAAATAACACAATACCAATCACAACAAACACAAATAACACAATGAACCAATCACAGCAAGCACAAATAACACAATGAACCAATCACAACAAACACAAATAACACAATGAATCGATCACAGCAAACACAAATAACACAGTGAACGAATCACAACAAACACAAATAACACAGTGAACCAATCACAGCAAGCACGAATAACACAATGAACCAATCACAACAAACACAAACAACACAGTGAGCCAATCACAACAAACACAAATAACACAATGAACCAATCACAACAAACACAAATAACACAATAAACCAATCACAGCAAACACAAATAACACAATAAACCAATGACAACAAACACAAATAACACAATGAACCAATCAAAACAAACACAAATAACACAATAAACCAATGACAACAAACACAAATAACACAATGAACCAATCAAAACAAACACGAATAACACAGTGAACCAATCACAGCAAGCACAAATAACGCAATGAACCAATCACAACAATCACAAATAACACAATGAACCAATCACAACATACACAAATAGCACAATGAACCAATCACAGCAAGCACAAATAACGCAATGAACCAATCACAACAATCACAAATAACACAATGAACCAATCACAACAAACACAAATAACACAATAAACCAATCACAACAAACACAAATAACACAATGAACCAATCACAACAAACACAAATAACACAATGAACCAATCACAACAAACACAAACAACACAATGAATCAATCACAACAAACACAAATAACGCAATGAACCAATCACAACAAACACAAATAACACAATGAACCAATCACAACAAACACAAACAACACAATGAATCAATCACAACAAACACAAATAACACAATGAACCAATCACAACAAACACAAACAACACAATGAATCAATCACAACAAACACAAATAACACAATGAACCAATCACAGCAAACACAAATAAGATAATGAACCAATCACAACAAACACAAATAACACAGTGAACGAATCACAACAAACACAAATAACACAGTGTACGAAACACAACAAACACAAATAACACAATGAACCAATCACAACAAACACAAATAGCACAATGAACCAATCACAGCAAGCACAAATAACAAAATGTACCAATCACAACCAACACAAATAACACAATGAACCAATCACAGCAAACACAAACAACACAGTGAACCAATCACAACAATCACAAATAACACAATAAACCAATCACAACAAACACAAATAACACAGTGAACCAATCACAACAAACACGAATAACACAGTGAACCAATCACAACAAACACAAATAACACAATGAACCAATCACAACAAACACAAATAACACAATAAACCAATCACAACAAACACAAATAACACAATGAACCAATCACAACAAACACGAATAACACAGTGAACCAATCACAACAAACACAAATAACGCAATGAACCAATCACAACAAACACAAATAACACAATAAACCAATCACAACAAACACAAATAACACAATGAACCAATCACAACAAACACAAATAACACAATAAACCAATCACAACAAACACAAATAACACAATGAACCAATCACAGCAAACACAAATAAGATAATGAACCAATCACAACAAACACAAATAACACAGTGAACGAATCACAACAAACACAAATAACACAGTGTACGAATCACAACAAACACAAATAACACAATGAACCAATCACAACAAACACAAATAACACAATAAACCAATCACAACAAACACAAATAACACAATAAACCAATCACAACAAACACAAATAACACAATGAACCAATCACAACAAACACAAATAACACAATGAACCAATCACAACAAACACAAATAACACAATGAACCAATCACAACAAACACAAATAACACAATAAACCAATCACAACAAACACAAATAACACAATGAACCAATCACAACAAACACAAATAACACAATGAACCAATCACAACAAACACAAATAACACAATGAACCAATCACAACAAACACAAATAACACAATGAACCAATCACAACAAACACTAATAACACAGTGAACCAATCACAGCAAGCACAAATAACACAATGAACCAATCACAACAAACACAAATAACACGTGAACCAATCACAACAAACACGAATAACACAGTGAACCAATCACAACAAACACAAATAACACAATAAACCAATCACAACAAACACAAATAACACAATAAACTGAAATCACAACAATGACAAATAACGCAATGAAGTGAAATCACAACATTGACAAATAACGCAATGAACTAATCACAACAAACGCAAATAATCTCATCTCGTAAATGGGCTTCCTATTATGACTTTAGAAAAAGGCTCCTAAAGAAGCTTATCGTTTGTTTTTACACTCGAGTGAAATTCAAATGTAATTTGTATTCTTTTTATTGGCGTTGTAGCTGACGAAACCTTTAGTAGCTACCTGAATGCATCAGACGATGAAACGATCCCCTTTGGCACCCCAAAAGTTGGCCTGAAGAACTACCCAGCAAGTTTCGAATGGCAGTGGTACTTAACTGTTCCTGAAGGACGCCAAGTACAAATCACTTTTGATTCATTCGAACTGGAACAAAGCAAGGACTGCGAAAACGACTACTTGGAGGTCAGAGAATTGCCGGGCAGAGTTTTTTATGGACCGTATGGACCAATCCTCTCTAAGCCTGTATGCGGTACCAACAAGCCCAGTACGATACAGAGTACAGGAAACAAGGTTTGGGTGCATTTTAAGAGCGACAGCAACATTACCACTACCTACAAGGGATTCAAGGCTTCCTTTACGTCAGGTAAGTCGTACAGATATCACAAGGAGCCTATATGGTAATTGTAATTGTAATGAACTCGTGGCGATCGTATGATTGAAGATGAATTTCCATCAGCCCGGCGCATTTTTTACTTCATATTAATGTGGCGAAAATTCACTGGCTACCTGTCGAACAGCGCATTGTTTGTAAAGTACTTCTGTAATTCTTAAAGCCTTGCATGGCCTAGCTTGCTCTTTGTTGTCTAAGTAATATTTTAGAACACCACAATCAGGTCTTCATCTCCCGCTATACCACAATATAAAATCATATGGTGACAGGGCTTTTTGTATAGCGGCGCCATCTCTATGGAATAAGCTTTCTTATAATGTTAGACCTTGTATATCATTATATACATTTAAGAGCAAGCTAAAGACGCATTTGTTTCGGCTCGCTTTTTAGTAACTAATTTTTTATAAAAATTTCAGCGATTATTTCACATTTTAGATGTTGCATGTCAGATATTCTTTATTTAAAACTGATTGTAGAGCGCCTAGGACTATCTTGTATAACTGCTATATATAAGTAATTAATCTATTATTATTATTATTATTATTATTATTATTATAAACTGTCTGTAAGTGCATGTAAATGGGACACAAAATCGAGATTTGTCGTGTTTTATTTTTTTCACATGGGATTCAACGCCTCCTATTAAGAAGGTATGGCCTGGAGTATGGGTATGGGGTTATTCTATATTGTGTACTACAGTAAACACCCATGTATATAAGAGCGTACATTTTGCAAGTCATCTTGAATATGTTCTTATATATCAGGTATTTAGTGAGGACTCAGGATGTTTAGGTTCTTAGGTTCTTATTTTATTCAGGATTTTAAACTGTTTGCTACTGTTCAGAATAGTACTTTAAAAAGCCCATTATTTCAGTCGTCATATCAAACTTATTATCTCTGTGTTGAATATTTGCCCAGATACTTAGATTTGAGACGGGAGAAGGAACTAAGTTCTGCCTTTCAATCCAGACATGATTATTTTGTAATGGAAATTACCCATCTCAAGAGGTCTAAAATAGGAACAAAGTGTATTTAATTTGAATTAACTTACTTGGCTTATCTTACAAATAAGAACCTATTTAAATTGTAAGGCTGATTAAACGGGGGTCTAATTTCCAAACTTCAGCCTGTAGGTTCTTAAAAAAAATAATCCACTAGGTTATTACTGTATACGGGGAGGGTCCACCCAAAAAGGGTGATTTTCTCGCTCTCATCGTTTTGCAATTATACAATTATACATGAAAAAAATTGCATGAATTTTTTTTCGCAATTTTTTTTTTGCAAAACATTTTTGCATCAATTTTTTTATTTGTAATTTGCACTGGTGTTACACTTGACATGCACTGCTCTTAGCCAATCAGAATTAAGTAATTTTTCATGTATATTATTAACAATAAAGTATACATCATGTGATCAATTTTGCTATCTTGTTCAATTTTTGCTCCAGAAGCCCCCCCCCTATGTAACTTTAAAACCGTTTATGCTATGGCCACCAAATTTACACAGGGTAATGTTGTCATGAATTCTAGTAAGTACAGATACTTTGGTGTCATAATGACGTAACGTGACGTCATTATGACGTCATACAGTCGATTTTATTGGCTAAAACAGTCTTTCATCAATATTTTCTCAATTTTGAACATATAACAACAAGACTTTAACAGCTACCTATTTAATAAAAGTCTTATGTTTACAAACACTGTTGGTGTTGTTAACAATAACAGTGACGTCATTATGACGTCATATACAATGAAATAACCAACTGAAACGTTCTATAAGGCATATCTCTGAAACAAACGGTAGTGTCCATACCAAACTTTCACATATTGATGCAGGAGTAAAAGTTAATGAATTCGTACACTTTGTTGCTATGGTAGCAGCATGTGACGTCATAGAAGTGATGTGTACATTTTCTTAAAAACTGGAACAGTTAACTTTGCAAATTATGGCTTTTCATGTACGTAATGAATTTAAAAAAAGCTTTCTCAAGTGAAAAGGACATTTTTATGATATTTTGACAATAAATGTTTAGAGATAATGGAATTACACAGACACGTAATATACTAGAAATAAATTTCCCATTTTATCGTCCGCCATCTTGGATCCGCCATCTTGAATTAGTCCAAACATGTTTATTTCGGTAAAAAAACACCGAAAAATAAAACAAATGGACTGGTAAAGCTTAGTTTATTGTGGGAAAATGTTATACAATCCAAAATATGAACCAATAATAATATTATAGAGAAAAACGACCTTTAGTAAAACTTCGATCCGCCATCCTGGATTTTGACATTTCATATTCCACGTTTTCCTAAAATTACCGTTAATTAACCTTAATTAATAAAGTAATATACATAATTTGATCAATTATCGCTAAATTAAGTGGAAAATATTAATTCAATAAGAAAACTTTGAAATAATCTTGATTAAAGCGAAAAATGCTAATTTTGTAAAACATGGGTGCCAAAAAGCGGTTGCTATAGAAACGTCAGTGTCGGTGGACAAAGGACGCTAACGTGAAAATGTTTCCAGATAAATTTTAGGAAAAGTCACCAAGTGTGGTGGTCATTGCATCAACCGTTTTAAAACGACACAACTTCAAAGTTCGAGCGGGCTCCAAAAGCCCCCCCTCTGGATAGGGTTAAACAAGAAACTTCGAAATCAATAAAAGGGAATTTTGCGCGTTTAAGATTTCGCATTGAAAGTCCCACATAGACATCTTAAAATATGGTATATGGCAAATACATTTTACAAGAATAAAAAAATTCTGTATGTTTGACTCTCACAAAACCAGTGTAAATCTCTCGATCAATGTATTACCAGTAGTAACGTTTGAAATGCTATTGCGATTCATTTGAAATCAAACATACAGATTTTTTTTATTCTTGCAAAATATATTTGCCATCATGATACAATATTTTAAGATGTCTATGTGGGATTTTCGATGCGAAATCTTAAACCCGCCAAATTTCACTTTTACTGATTTCGAAGTTTCTTGTTTATCGTCGTCATGGTAATATCGATTTTACCAGAAAATACGTCTTGCCAAAATTCAATTCAAAACCAGTTAGTCACACCTTGACAAAGGCTGGCCTTCCCGAGAGAAAGGCGAGGTAAAATTGCGGTTTCAAAAATGTCATGCCCTCCCCGGTGAAGTTGTATTTTGATCCTCGTGCCCAGTGCCGGCCGAGGTCAAAGTGGCGTGTTTGTCGACTCAAACATAAATGGCGCCGATTTTTGAATTGTTGTTCGATGTTTTTGATGGGCTACTATGGAAAAGATACAAGGTATGCTCAATTGGACAACAGAAAGGGATCTGAAGGCTTCACTCTGTGAGCTCCGCGAGGAAAAATGAAAGTGCATGCCTTATTCGCTAGAAAATTCGAGCTATTGTTGCAGCGGGTTCGATGGTGGAAGTGCAATTAAGACTTCTTCCTCGTCTCTCTTTTATGTACGCTGTAGCGTAAAGGACTTAAAATCACTGAAATTGCGAGAAAAAAAAAACACCATAAATAGACAAAAAAACAACACAAGGTAACGTTTTATGAAGTTTTATTTAGAGACATACCCTGTCCACTCGTTTAATGTTTGATTATAATTATCAGTCCGAATTCTTCATACAAACTCTTATAGTAAGCTTGGGCTTCCTGTGAAGCAACCACAACAGCAACAACAGGGAAAACGTCAAATAATAAAAAAAAAAAACTTTTAAACTACAGTACCTCGCGATTATTCCAAATTGTTTCAGGACTTTCAGTAATTTGTCTAATGTTTGGGAGGTGGATTCGCAAGAAAGGAGTTCAAAGTCAGACAAAGAAAGGAAACCTCTAATTTGGTCATTTGACGTTGTTGTTTTGCAGAGAACGGCAAAGAAATGTACCAAAGCTAGTGTGTAACGCACGTGCAGATGCGTTTGTTTTGCTAATTGTTTTTTTTAACGTTTTCATTGCCATCGCCAAAAAAGCCTAGGTAAATTTATTTTACTCAGGTAAATTATATTTACCAGGTACATGTAAATCAGATTTACCTAGGTAAAAGTGCTTCGTGTAACCGCTGCTAAATCAAGGTCATGGTAAAAAATTCTCCACTTAATTAATGTCGCTAAAAATAAACGCTCACAAAAATTAACGCGACTTTAATTAACGCTAAACACGTAATGACTTGTCCCGAGGGAAACAGTAAATTTTGTTTCTCGCGAATCTCGATGTTTCCCGTGACGAAGTCGAGGGAAACATCGAGATTCGACTGAAGGGAAACAAAATTGACTGTTTCCCGAGGGATCAGTCATTAAATGATTTGTTATATAGCAACACGAAAAAAAAAACACAACACAACACAGTTTGAAAAACGCACCGAGCAATCGAGATAAACATCAATCGCATCATAATCATGCTACCTTTTTTTCTCACGGTCTGATCACGTGCGCTAGCGGGCAACAGTGCAATATAAATGTTACCCTATGACGTCAAAATTGTTGCCCGCTTTCTCAAATGTTGCCCACTTAGGGCAATTGGCGGGAAACGGTTTGTTTGTTCGTCATGTTTCCATGAATCAACGAATAAACGCGCGCGTTGTATCGAGAAGAACTCTAGCTACTGTATAACAACGCGAGTAATGGCTGCTGTTCTTGCGACGTTAACTTCACAGGGACACCGTCCTGCCAAAATGACATAATTTAGCTTATCTTTTTTATGTTATATCGCCAAATGTCACCAAATATGCAACTTATATAACTGGATAAAAAGATTCTATAGAGCAAAACAGAAGCGGTAGTTTGAAGACAAAGTGCAGGATTGCAAGGATGGAAGTGGATTACAGTTCATCAAATTTGATTTCATGACAGGCGGTCAAGAAATCAAAATTACAATTCTGGTGGAATTTTGACTTAAGTTAATATTTATTTGCTTCCATTACTTTTGGCGATTTTTTTCTTTCTATTTTAAGATAACAAAACGAGCTTTAAGCAAACGCCTGCTATGGCCATATCCATGGAAACAAGATATATCAGCCGGGACAGTGTCCCTTTAATTTTCTAAGCTAATATTCTATCATGATTCATCACAATTGCATGTTTCTAAAATCTATCTTAAACGCGACCTAAACCCAGGCAAAGCAACCATAATAAAAAATGACGTGGGTGCTCGTCGAAATTAGCGTTTATGAACCCGACTGCTCTTAAATGATAATGAAATTGTCAAAATTTTGATCATTAAGTCGATCGGTTGTATGGACTAATTTTCATTTGTGAAGTATTTGAAAGAGTTGTTATTTAAATCTATGCGCTCCTGAAAACCTAACACGTACCATGGTTACCATGGCTACAGCTGTGGACAATTTGTAACTAATACCCCATTCACACCAACGCTTAAACATGTTTTAATGTTGTTTAGTTTAAAACAGGTTTAGAAAAATATCTCCTAACCTCCCGTAATATTTGGAGTGAAATCTTTACTAAAAGAAACTTTATTGACATTATTACCATTCCAGGTAATTTAAGTCATACACATTTAAAAATGTTCAAGATAGAGACTAAAAACCGAGTTAAACTAAACAACATTTAAACATGTTTAACCGTTGGTGTGAATGGGGCATAAGACAAGTGAAACCCAATTGGTCCGTAAACCAATGTTCGCCGAGCACGCTCGTCATTCAGTGAGTTATATACAGTAAAAACCCTCATATAGGAACCTAGTGGATTAAGAAACTGAGGGCTAAAGGTTTGGTATTTAAACCCTTGTAATATAAGAACCTGTCGAGTCTAAACTTGAAACAGGTTGTTATTTGGAAACCCAGAAAGAAAGAAAAATCAGGACCTTGAGCAAGTTGTGTATTTGCTAAGAATGTACAATGTAGTCTTACTTTTTACAAGCAGTTACATGTTTCTTGTACAAAAAAGGGACCACATTCATATAGACCAGTTGTTGGACCAGCAGCAAGCACCCTTTCCTCTTAAGAAAATATAAGAACCTATTTAAAAATCTAAATCGCCTAAATTCTCAGTAGTCACCAACTATATAATAGGGAGCTAAAGAAACGACGACGGCAACGCCAAGGAAAATGTCACTTGACAAAAGGATTCGCACTTTTTTAAACTACTTAGCAGTTGTTCCAGAAATGAGAGTTTGTTTAGTTTGTCCAATGTCTGGATTGTCCAGGAGCTGAATTTAAAGGGATGGCTTTCCAGGTCAAATGGCGGAAGGAAAATTAACCGTCGTCTGTTCACGTTCTCCACAAAACCTATAAATTGATCATTTGACGTTGTTGTTTTGCAAGGAACGGCAAAGAAATGTACCAAAATGTAAAACGCACGTGCAGCGGCATTGTTTTCTCTCATTAAATCTATTGTTTTATGCCGTTCTCGCTGCCGTCGCCGTCGTGGTTGCTTAAGTTCCCTATTAACCTTTTTAGGCTAACTTGATAAAATCTAGATTTTCATAAACGGGTTTTTACTGTAATAGAAACCCACGTCATGGGGGGCTGAATGGGAAGGAAAAAGGGTTGGGGATCGGAGTTGCATTTTGTATGAAACTGTCGACAATTTTACGAACTCCGGTAACATTGTTTTATCACTGTAAATGGTTTGAACCCAGGAGTATCAGCAGTCTGTCGAGTGTGATCGTCAGGGTTAGTGAGTTCTGAGTGTGTTCGTCAATTTTATATGGGAGTCCCTCCCCCGGGAAAAAGATATTAGCTAAAGAGACAAATAAAGAGACAAAATAAGGATAAAAAAAGTCAAAATTCTACACGAATGGCAACTTTGATTTCTTGACCACCTGTCACAAAATCAAATTTGATGAACTGTACTCCACTTCCATCCTTAAAACCCTGCACTTTATCTCCAAACTACCGCTTCTGTTCTGCTCTATAGAATGTTTTTATTTAATTAAGTTGTATATTTGGTGGCATTTACTATAAAACATGAAAAAAAGGTAAGGAAAAGTTTGTCATTTCGACGGCACAGTGTCTCTTTAACATTTCCCCATTTTTCAAGTGATCAAATACTATACCTGTTTTCAGATAAAAACGGCTCTAAAATAATTACCTTGGTGGAGCCACAAAAACCTAATATATAGTCTAATAATTATATAGAGGCGTACACCCGGGATCAGCCTGTCCCATGCGTTCAGCCAGAAACAGGAGTCAATGGCCGTAAGGAGGTTGCTCGCATTCCCCGTTCCCGGTCAATGCCGACTCCTTCGGACTACTACGTAAATTTTAGAAACTATGTATTAGTTAATTCTAGGAGTGCCTATTCCCCCCCCCCCCCCCACCCCCTCCTTCCCTCCCCCGGAACATTAGACATTAAACGGGCATTCACATTCTTGTCTCACATTCTAATCCCGGGGCCGGGGCATTTGGCATCCTTGTGTTTTCGACCTCAAAGCTGGAGTCCTGGCTCCATTTCAGACGAGAAATGTTTCGCGAACTTACTCTAACGGTCACTGGAGGAAAACTAAAAGAAAAACACTTGTGTGTTAACTTAGTTTTGCCTTCAAATAACTTTTGGATGAGTTCACATTCGATGAAACTTTGTTCTTTTTTTACTATACCCCGGGATATTTGCACGGCTTTAACTCTTTTCCTATTTTTTTTTCATTGAAAGCTAATGCCGGGGAGTTGTTTCGGAAGGGAGCGGAAGGGGGGGGGGGGGGGGGGGGGGGGGGGGGGGGGGGGGGGGGGGGGGGGGGGGGGGGGGGGGGGGGGGGGGGGGGGGGGGGCATGGTCACTGCTGAAATTGACCGGTGCATTATTGTTTGTTTATTAATTGTCTGTGTTGTGTCTTTTTAGTTGGTCAGTCAAGCGAAAAAGTATCAAATCAGTGCTGTGACTGCAAGTGCAGTTCATCTGGTCAGGGACGTGCGTCAATCACTCATCCGATGGCACTTCTGTTTATCTCAGTTCTTCTGGTGATTACATCATCAAAGAAAAGCCTGTTTTAGATCGAAACAAGCAAGATGCGATTGAAACGGTCATTTATTTTTAGCCTAGCTTCTCTATATTTAGCCGCATTTAGCTCTATGGGATTCTGTTTTCCCATTTTGGTCACGTGCCTCCTCGAGTGTGGGGTAGATCATACCTGGCGGCCAGTACTTTGACTCTTTTGAAATATAGACACGTTTCCATGGTTACAAAGTAGGGTTTAAGTATGCGCATGTCACTCTTTCACATTCAAAGTAGATTTTAAGTGCACGTACGATGTACTTAGAAGTCCTAGAGTGAGACCACCAACTGTTGCTGTTAACAGTAAAATATACATCACGTGTTCAATTTTTGCCATATTATATACTACCAGAAACCCTTAAGTGGGTTGAAACGTGTAACGCGCATTCCCAGCTTCCGAATATTCATTTTTTGCTTAGTACCATATTTGGAAACCCCTCGGTCCCTCGAGATTGGAAGCAAGTTGTTCTAGCAAATTGATTGGTTAATATTTTTATCTTGATTTTCCAAATATGACTGTAACAACTTCTTAGCAAATTGAATAATCGGAAGCTTGTTTTGAATTGACAAGAGACAGTTGCACGTTACAACCCACTTATGGGTTTCTGATACTGCATTTAAGACACTTTTTTTAAGGTGTTCCGATACAGTTTCCTGGATGCCATACCTACATTTTTAATCGGCTTTTAAGCAGTCTTCTCCTAGTCAGATTTGACAAGATTTATTTTCTGGTAAAATCGATACTATCATGGCGACGTTAAACGAGAAACTTCAAAATCAATAAAAGTGAAATTTTGCGCGATTAAGATTTCGCATTGAATCATCCAATTCCCGTTAATAAACTAAGGGAATTAATGAGACTCATGTTGGAAGAAAATTCCTTCGAATTCGCCGATAAACATTTCGTACAAACGCACGGCATTGCTATGGGAACCAAAATGTCTGTCGCCTTTTCTGTTATTTATATGGCGTGTCTAGAAGAACGACTGCTAACGTTTGTTTGGAAAAGATTCACTGATGACATTTTCTCACTGTGGGTTACACATCAGCAGAAGTTCCAAAGATTTACATTCATCAACCAACGCTCTTAGACATTCGCACTCATTTCAAACCAATCGAAACTTTTCAGTACACACACCTCTCCACCTGCCATCCTCTTATATATTAACACTACGAAGGGTAAAACGATAATCCAAACTAAGACCCCCGAGGAGACTCCCACATAAAAATGACAGGGGTGCTGGTCGGAAAATTTAGAAAAACCCTAAAGCCTGGACACCAATCTCGTTCCCAGAGCCCGCGTTACCATTGTCCAGCGGAACAGGAAACATCCCGTTCCGCTGGACAAGGGCAACGCGGCTCTGGGAACGACATACGGTGCCACTTTTCTTGCATCGTTACGCGCAACAGTTGCAGAAGTAGAATCAAGTTCCACTTTCGCGACGTTGCACCTCCCAAAAAATCCTGCTGCGCGCAACGTTACAAGAAAAGTTACACTGTGTGTCCGGGCCTTAAAAGATACCAGAATCTCGTTTGATGGGCGTGGCTCCAATTAAATTTGATCCGTGATAGCGCCAACGGCAATGGAATGTCAAACACGATGGAATGTCAAGATTTTTCATTGTTAAAACTAGTGATCTCATTGGCCTAGACTCAAAAACCGCTAAAAAGTTAAGGTTCAAGGTGTATTTTGTCTAATTTTTTTAAGGTTTCAAGTAATTTGAGACCCAATCGCACAACATACAATTTTTAAAAGAAATTGCATTTGGGGAACTTCATCAAAGAAGCAAAATTATTAGCTATTGTCTTCTGCTATTCTGATTGGTTAAGCACGAACATTTCCTAAAATTTATTTGACGCAAATGGATTTTCTTTATTTTTATAATGAAATATAATTATTAACCATCAGCTCCTCCTCTATTCTTGAAATCAAAGATATTCTATGTGGGAAAGAGCCAATGCCGCAGAACAATGAAGTTTGCTATCGTTCTTATGTGGAACAATACTTAATATAGAAAAGTGCCGAAAATTTGAATGTTTTCAGACGTTTCGGGCTTGGCCCTTCTTCAGTGAAATGTCAATTTTAAACGGTTGACGGTTCTGTTCTTGTATAACACGCCATTTAAAACAGTGCGCGCGCCTTAAATAAACCGGAAGTCAGTATTAAGGCCGCGCGGCTGACTCGTACCAAGCTTGAAAATTAGCCGCATCTCATGTCTCTTTCTTTGCTTGCTTGCGCCTCAGAGCTTCACGCCACGCACTTCAGCGTCACGCAGAGAGTGGCCGTTTGCATTGAAATGTTGTGCGACGGGGGAACCAGGCAAGTTTTTTTCAATGCTGCAGAGGTGTTCGCCAAAGCGTTCCCTAAGAGCACGCCCAATTTCACCAATGTAAATTGCAGAGCAGCGACGACAGGAGATGCAGTAAATAATATTTGATGTCTCGCAAGTGAAGGCTTCTTTAATGATGATGGTGCCTTTGGGGCCTTGCAGGGTGGTGTCGGAGATGTGTTGACACGTCCGACAGCGAGCGTGTTGGCAAGCAGAAGAGCCTGCGAGACGATAGGTGAATTTCTATCGGCAATGTGGACAAAGATGTCACACACGTTCTAATCACGGCGATATGCAACCAATGGTGGCTGGGGAAATATTTCTCTGGTTGCGGGGTCATCAGTAACTGAGAATGTTAAAGTTGCCAAGTAGGATTCTTTTAATTCTATCGTTCAAGGGATGGTATGTGAGAACTAAAGGAATCCTACTGCCATTGTCGACGGCGATATGCGTCCTAAGGGCGTCGATCTGTCTAAGTTGACGCAACTTGTTGAGGTCTTGTCGAAGACAAGAATAACCTCGCATGACGAGAAAAGCGGTCATTTCATCCGCCTTCTCTAAGAAGTCGGCATCGATCGTTAGAACAGAGACGGCGAAGACGTAATAGCTGACTGTACGGTAGACTATCCTTGCAGTGGCGAGGATGTGAAGAGAGGTGATGAAGATAGCTGTGCGTGTCAGTGTCCTTGTAGTAGATGGAAGTACTAATATGATCGTCAGAAATGCGCAAAGTGATCTCCAGGAAAGGTAGTTCAGATTCAGAGATAGTGTGTGTATACTGAAGAGCAGGATGAAAGGTGGATACGAAGTTGATGTAGTCCTCCAGTCCTACCCGGCTACAACAAGCTACCCCGACAACATCGTCAATGTACCTCTTGTGGAGTTGAGGTACAAATCCGCGGTACTGTCTCATAATTTGATCTTCGATGTAACCAACGAAAAGGCATGCGTAGTTGGGACCCATTTTGCTACCCATTGCGACCCCTCCTGTTTGGTTGTAAAATTCGCCATTGAATGTGAAGGCGTTCAGGGTTAGCACAGGTTCAGCAAGCCGTGTTAGTGTCGATGTTGGTGGTTCAAGAACAGGACGCTTGTCAAGAAAGTAAGCCAACGCTGCTAGGCCATCGTCATTCGGTATGACAGTGAAAAAGGATTTGATGTCCATGGTGTATAGGAAGCGTTGACCCACCATAACATTGGCAAAGCGGAAATCACTGAAAATCTGGAGCGCATGGTTTGTGTCTTTGACATAGGTGTCAAGATTGCGGACAAGGGGTGACATGATGTGGTCCAGATATGAGTCAATGTTTTCGGTGGGGCAGCCGCATGTGGAAACAATAGGTCTCCCAGGATTGTTTTCCTTATGGATCTTTGGTAGGAGGTAGAATCTGGAGGTTCTTGGAGTTAGGACAACTAGATGTTTTGCTGACTGTGGTAATTGGCCAGAACTGATCATATCATTGACCGTTGACTTAACGACTCGTTGATAAGCCTTGATTGGATCGCTTTCTAGGCGTTGGTAAAATCTCCCGTCCGAAAGTTGACGTTTAGCTTCAGCGATATACAAAGGACGCGACCATACAACAACCGCGCCCCCTTTGTCAGCAGGTTTGATGACAATATCCCTTCGTTTGGTGAGTTGAAGTAAGGCCGCTCTCTCTGCAGATGGAAGGTTGTTGTAGACAGTTTTCGCCTCAAAATCAATAGCGTTGATTGCACGTCGGCAACGGTTAATATAGTGATCTACAGCTGCAAATTCGCCTTCGGGTGGAGTCCAGGTCGACTCCTTAGGATTGAATTTGGCGAAGGGGTCTTCTGTATCAGGAGAAGGCTGGGAATCACTTTCATTGGTCGTGCCGTCAAAATGAGCACGCAAACGTAAGCGACGGTAAAGGCTTTCACAATCAGCTTTAGTCTGATATTCATCTATACCCTTCTTGAGTGGTGCAAACGTGAGTCCCTTGCTTAAAACAGATCTCTCTGCATCTGTCAAGGGCATATCAGCATGTATTGTAACAACAAGTTTTCTTTGATTGTTAACACTGTTAGAAGTGTTAACTGTATCCTCAATATCTGTTAACTGTAGTGTTAACTGTTAACTGAAGTTAACTGTAGTGTTAACTGTAGTGTTTACTGAAGTGTTAACTGTATCCTCAATACCCTAATATAGCTTCAATAAAGAAGAAAGAAGTAACCCCCCCCATACAAAAGTCCACAAAAGTTAACAATGGACCTTTGTTAACAACTTCTGTCCCTTTTTTATACTGATACCTACATCTCGTTTGCGCGCATGCGCATCAACGAGATAATAAAGAAAACGATATTTGCAGGCATAAAAATGAATGTCACCGATCCGTAAAAGATTTTCCATGATAATAATATTGAGTTGAAGACCCGAGTGACAGCTGTCATGCTCAGTTTATGCGACCGCAGGTAGTAACAGGAAGTTTATACTCGTTGGACGAATACTTGAGAATAAGCAGCTCTCTAATTTTCCAAATTGCGGCCTATATACTCCCCAAAGCGTTACAGTATATATTCAATATCCCTTAGAATATATACGCATAGACAGGATTTTTGCACAAAAACAAATCCGCGTTGTCGTTCTCTGGACCTTTTGCAGTTCTGCTTTGCTCCCGT
The DNA here is from genome assembly GCA_024195265.1 of Dendrophyllia cribrosa. NCBI lineage: Eukaryota > Metazoa > Cnidaria > Anthozoa > Scleractinia > Dendrophylliidae > Dendrophyllia > Dendrophyllia cribrosa. The sequence goes on along the minus strand of JAJLRJ010000005.1, from coordinate 38,247,540 downwards.
CGTATTCGCGGGTCGTAAACATTATTTGTATCAAATACATATTCTGAATCATTTGGAACCTATTAACGCATCTTTATCCAAGCTAGTGATGCACACATCTTAGTCATACGAGGAAAATACAACAATTTACTTTTGGCTTAATTTTGGGCGAAAGTCGTGAAATGTTTTCTGATCGCATGGGAGCTAAGAGATTGGAAGTCCGATGATCGGATTTCACTGTGAAGCCTCGTCATGTATTTATTGAATTTTAAGCCATAATCTACATTTTTTCAATCAGTTTTTCACTCCCAAATGTAACATTGCCTTTTAGTTATTAGATTTGAAGCCCCAACAACGTTCAAATCACGCTTACCGCTAATTTGACCGATTTTTCATATCCAAAACACATCCCGCTCATACAAAGCCTTTGAGCTGACAGCAAACTTTGTCTTCCGAGCCATGCAGGGGGTCTATCTATTTTAAGTAATTGTGCGCAGCGCTATTGTCTCGGTTCTTTATTGTGCATTGAACGATTAAAAGTGATCGGACCGAAGTGCATGATATTAAATTAAATTCTTAATACTCGATAGGGCGCTGTCGGTCGGTGAAAAGCTGATATTTGGAAAACCACCAGAATGGCTTTCTGCTACAAGAAAATTTCGGTTGCTACTTTTCTAGGTGAGTAATGAGCTAGCACCCCAAAAGTGTTTTACTTGGATGTATATAACGCCGATATTCTATCCATTGTTTACTTTAAATTTACGCTGTGGCTAAATGCCCGGCAAACGGGCTAGATCTCAAATAGACTACATGCCCGGCAGTCAGAAATTTTCACAAAATTTTCACTGAAAAGCTCTTTCAAACCTTTTGAGAGTATTCGATGTTCGTTAAGAAATGTCAAGCGCTTCCAAAAATTATTTTGCTTTTCTAGTTGACGAAAGGTTGGGCATACCATAAGATCGCTACGTTCACGACACTTAGAAAATTTCTGCAGACTGTCGGGCACGGCCTTAAATAGGCTAAATGCCTTGCAGTAAGAACTTTTCACAGAATTTTGACTGAACGTCTCACTCAAACCTCTTAAGAGTATTCAAAGTTTGTTTAGAAATGTCAAGCAATTCCGAAAATTATTCGTGAAAGTATTATTTAAAGCCAAAATTCTGTGAAAATTTCTGACTGCCGGGCATTTAGTCTATTTGAGGCCCATTCTCGTCCCCAGAGCTCCACGGATTTTTTTAAATTGCGTATCGTGTAGGTCTGGTTACGGACAAAAATTTGAATTTTTTGATTGGCCGTTAAAAAATGAATGCGCAACAAGGTAAAAAAAAAAAAGGTTTTACTTTCGGTTGAATTTCAAATGTTAAAGTCCAATGACGACTCCATCAACAAAACCAACGTTTTAATTTCAACACATTCAACGACCAATGGCACCCAGTTTTGTTTGGTTTAGCAGGTAAAGATACGGCTGCTAAATTTCAAAGTATAACGGGATCTGATTGTCGCTAAATATGAGCGATTCGTTTCCGAAAATAATCAGTATGTGTCTTGGAAGACGAAGCTATAAGCGGCTACGAATATTAAAGAAGTATGTTGTTAGCAATAGGGACGAGTATTAATTAAAGAACAGGCAGAAATCCAGAAGAAAGCCCACGGGTGAAAAGAAATATTACTACTAGGTTACCCATTTTAAATAACAACAACAACAACGCTATCAGCACTCTCGTAAGCAAGTTATATTTTCTTTATTGCTACAACTTGAAATACAAATCTAGGGAAACGAAGGTCACTCGAAGCCCAATTAAAATAACATGAAACGAATGCAAAACAAAAATTCCTCGATATTTCTTACCACTGTTCGATGAAATAAGCCTAATCAATGACTACAGCGTGTCCATCAACAAACTTAGCTGTCTCAGCAACTGATTTGGTCGGATATGATAGCGTTCAGTGGCAAAACGATAAATACACAGCTCCCAAACGAAAGAAATCGGTTGAGGATTTTCTAAAACCAGCAGGCAAAATACAAAGACAATCTTTCTTCTAAATAACAGCAGCACGTAAAGCTTTTCTTCTTTCTTTTTCAGCGCGATGTTTTCCTGTAATACAGTCCTTTCGAACGCCATTCCACACACACAACATTCTCGTCTCCAGAGCTCAACCAAACGAAACGAGAGCTCTGGGGACGAGAATGCACACACGAAAGGTTTTATTATTTCCAGTTTCTGTTATTGAGCAAGCGCAATAGTACATTAATGCATTAGGCATGCGCTAACGGATGTCGTGCATTTTACGACATCCGGAAGGCACTGTTACCAGAGCCCTTCGTTTTTTCCGCTGACCAAACGAAACGAAGGCTCTGGGGACGAGAATGTTTGAGGCCGTGCCCGGCAGTCTGCAGAATTTTCAAAGTGTCGAGAACAAGCGATCTTATAGTATGCACAAGCTTGGATACTTCGTCAACTGCAAAATCAAAATAATTTTGGGAGTCGCTTGACATTTCTAAACGAACTTTGAATACTCTTAAGAGGTTTAAGTGAGACGTTCAGTCGAAATTCTGTGAAAATTTCTGACTGCGAGTCTCAGTGTCGAGAACATAGCGATCTTATGGTATGCCCAAGCTTGGATATTTCGTCAACTGGAAAAGCAAAATAATTTTTGGAAGCGCTTGACATTTCTAAACGAACATCGAATACTCTCAAAAGGTTTGAAAGAGCCTTCAGTGAAAATTTCTGACTGCCGGGCATTTAGTCTATTTGAGACCGTACCCGGCTGCCGGGCATTTAGTTAAATTTAACTGTCTAAACCGAGGAAGAAGGTTTTATGGCGGAAAAATAGGACGCTTCTTCTTTGAATCGAGCAGTTAATTGAGAGAGGAAATCATGGAACGGTTCGGTCGGTTCGCTGAAATGTATTTTAAACCACGGGCACCCCCCAGCAGAAAAATAATAACTATAACCGATGCGAAGTTGCATAAAGGCGGGTTGAGGAGACAGACTTCAGAACATTATCACAATGTTAAGCCGAGTTCTTCAGTCTTTCTGAACTGATTCACTGGCCTCAATTCTGTGCCATACTTCGCAATTGCAGACAGATTCGCGCAACAGCACTCTAGGTGCGAGCCCAGATGACATGAAAGATTGTCCAAAAGCGTTGCAAAGCTCAGTCGCCGAGTTGTCGAACGGAGCGTCAACAATTGAATTAATTATATTATATTTTACGCTGTGAATTTATAATTAGTTCGACTAGTCCCATCATTGCAGCATAGCAGGCGCCGGTTTACGCCCTATAATTAAACATTCTTTTCGATAAAGAAAACGATATTTGCAGGCATAAAAATGAATGTCACCGATCCGTGAAAGATTTTCCATGATAATCGAATCGAATTGCGTCAAATAAACTCAGTGAAAGTTATCTTTTTGTCAGGGGTCTAGGGAAACATGTTGAGGGTTGATAAAAGAATATGGTTACAGAGGCGGTACTATGAAAACGCGTGACACAAAATTATTTTATTGTCTAATAGTCAAAATTCATACTCAGAAGAAATTGCGCAATTAGTGTCCGTCCCTAAACAAAATCTATTTCACGGGTTATGTAAAACGACTCTATAGGTTACGCATTTCTTTCTGATCTGATGCAGACTTTTAAATCAAAGCCTCCTGTGCAAGTGCTCTACATATCGCTGGCTCATATTTGAGCGACCTTTCTTATACAAAATGTCGAAATGTAGTCAAATAGAAATTTTGAATTTCGACATGTACTTAGGGACGGACCATTATTTTTCTGGAGGGGGGGATGAGAAATATTGAAAAAAATTGTTTGCAGGGCCTGAAAAGACAAAATAAATTGTTTGCAAACACGATATGTGTAAAAACAAATGTTTGCAGAGAAGTCAGATAAACTATTAAAAAATATTAGTTTCAAAACTGAAATATTGCTCAGTCATGCGAAAGCAAATGCAGCTGAAAATAGCTCCAAGACGTCTCTTTCCATTTGACTGCATAAGACAATTCCTTCACCTTGCCTTCGCAAAAAGCAGCCAAAAAGCTCTTCGTTGTGCCAGGGCTTAAGGTCAGAATCTCAACGGGTTTTCATTCAAGGAATGCCGCTTGCCTTGCCATTTAACGTTGACATTCTATCGAGAAATAGGCGAGTTTCAGAAGTCTGTCATCTTCCTGACAATATCACCATCAAAGCTAGTGGGTCACTATCTGTTTATAAGTTTTTTGGAGTAACCTATGGCGATGGGAATCATTTTTAATTAGCAATGTGCCTGCCTTTACCGCTGGAACAAGTCACACCTGCGCCTTCTTTTGACGCATTTTTTCTGCGAATTCATAGTCTGTGTCAACGTCCGGCTGTCCGCCCAAGCACGGTGGGCACAGATTCACTCAAAATCGTTCGCCATTTTGCGATAAAATAATAAATTTCTCCATTTTGATGTTGTTTACTTGAAATTTCACAACAGCACAGAACCCATCATTTTCACAAATTAAATATTGTTTGTTTTCCCATTTTAGCACTTTTTGGCGGGAAAATGACGTCATAAAGTTGGCGCCCAAAAAATAACTTAGTATTATGGGATATCTAATGACAATTTCTGAAAGTACTCGACACAAACATCTCAAAACTGAAAAAAGCTCGTAAATACGTTGATCCGATCGAAAGATATGACGTTTCAAAATTTGAACTCCCCGCCCATTATCTGTTGGGGTCAAAGGTCATTTAGAATCAAATCGACTGAAAAACTTGCGGTTCATTCAACTTTAACGGCTTTGAACCTAGGAAGCTGAAATTTTACAACAATATAGAAGTTATCATTCGCAAAAATCATGTTTTTTGTTTGTTAAATTTTAAGTATTTTGGCGGGAAAATGACGTCTCAAAGATGGCGCCAAAATTTGAAAATAGTATTATGGGATATCTGATGACCGTTTCTAAAAGTACACGCCATAATAATTTCCAAAGTGAAAAAAGTTCGTTAATATGTTGATGAGATCCAAAGATATGACATTTCGAAAATTGATGGGCTCCTGATTTCCGCCATTTTGTTTGTAGCACGCGAATAGCGAGCGATTTTGAGTGAATCTGTGCCCATCGTGAGAAAGCTGTACCAAACAAAGCAAAAATTAAAAAAAAAAACCTGTGATCAATTTCCGAGTAATTTCAGTCCTACAAAAACACGGAGAACACGATTGCTTCTGCTGTTTGTGCTACTGTAGATATAACACGGATCATGAAACTTTGTTATTTCGGCGCGTGGGCCCATTGTATTTCTCGTTCCTCTTCTATTAGGAAAGATCATTGACAAACAGGCAGAAAGAAAACAAGTTCAACTATTCAATGCGGGAGGAGGGGGGCATCACCATGTCCTCTCGCAACTAATTTTATAAAATCGTAAAACGATGCTATGGCAGCTCTAGAATTCAGACAGCAAGAATGCCTAAAGAGCCGGCAGAGGGGCGGGGTAAACTATCGAGGTTTTTCCAGCCTTCCGTACGGTAGACTACCGCCCTTCTCCTCAGCTCAGTAAGAAAACGGCAGAAGTTCTAATGCTTTTTAACGATTCATTAGAAGGCTTGTACCATGCAAATTTAAACTCATTGTCCAAGTTGCAACATCTGACTAATTATTTCCATATCAGTAGCAATGCTTTGCCTTGATGAATAATTGTGTTGTTTCGTTCATTTTACAGTGTTTGCACTTTTCCTTGGAAAAGGAGCTTGTCAGAGCCTAAGTGAGTTACAAAATAATTAATATTACACAGTAACTTATTTCTCTTAACCTTTCGCTTTCAAAGGCGAACATTCAGTCTCAGGCTCAGAGACAACTCTTCCCCCCGAGTTACCCCGGGCGAACTAACTTCCTCACTTATTCCTTTGAAAATTCAAATTTATAACTGTTTACATGAACTCCCTTTGGGTGCAAAATAACTCGGGGAGGGGGAGTTGAGTCGTCTCAGCAGGCAGGGTAACCCTGGCAAGCGGGACACTTTTTTAGAGCTTTTCATCATATTTATATCGTATCAACGCTTTGGCCCCGTATTCGGGACAAGATGAGGAATTTACTGGAAACGCCAAACCAAGGACGTGGCTTATTTACTGGAGTCGCCAACAAAATTGCATAAAAAAGTCATTAATAATGATTCCACCGTTCAACACGGAGCACCGTATTTCCTTTATTGAGCTCCTGGAGTTAAGGGAAGGGGAGGTACTAATTCAAGGGAGCGCTTATTATAGGATATATAATCGCCTTCGAAGAACGCAATCTTAGTTTCGTGTTGGTTATCCTGTGCAAAAAAATTTGAAAATGTTTGGTGTCCGGACTGCAAAATGGCCGCCCCTATTGCTTTTCTTAGGGGCTCACTTCCGCCGGGAACCTTTGAACGCGTCTCCATAATCTTTGATTACTGCTAGTATTAGAAGCCATTGGTTATAACGGGTCACGTGTGACAATATCCTTCATAAAAAACCTCATCTGTTACAGTGTAGCATACACTTTTTGCGGGAGGTTTCTTTTGCAGATTGGTGATTATTTTTTTGTTTTGCGGGAAACAATTATTTGTGGTTCGAGATGATTGATGTTGCGAACTAAATTTTGCTATTTGCAATTTACAAGGACGAAAAGAACTAATGACGTAATTGCAAAATCATATCACGTCCTCGTCCCATTTTGCGGACTGTACCATATACCCTCCAAGGTTAGTTTCATTGTCATAGCTTTAATGCTCTTAAAGGGGTTCAGGAACTCTAAAAAAGCCCAGGCAATAGGTTTAATATTTATTAGTATATACTAAAACAGTAGATAGCGTTGTTGGCGCGCTCTGATTGGCCACTAAAACTCGGGATAGCAAGTGCTTTTCACCTCCAAGCAGTTTGTGCACTAAAAATTGTAATCATTGACAGGAATAAATGAGTTAAGTTATCATTTTCGTGCTATTTTCACTGTGTTTTGTTCGCGGCTCGATAAATATCCACCACTACCCACCTCCACCTCGGTGAACAGTTGTAAGTGAGAATCAGGAGCTCATAACCCGGAGCGTGCAATTTCCATGCTACGTCTAAGTCACGGCGTTTTCACAGCCCTCTTCACGCTTTTTGCATTGAGTCTCTTATTTTCCGTCTTACAGTTGTTCAATTCTCGAAGCTTTAAAGGGGCTATGTCGCGAGGATGGCGGGTGAGTACTGGGTACTAACAACTCGAATTTTTATCAAGTTGGCGGCCATTACTGTCGAATTCGCTGCAATCCGTTCTATCCCGTCGTATTGCGTGGAAGGATAGATCTCAAGTTTACAAATTAGTTAGAGTATTAACTTGGCTAGATTTTTAGTAAATTATTTCTGCGATTTGTTAGTCGTACCTTCGAAAAATTCGATGTCTTCCAGTAGTGGTGGAAGTTGGGGAGGAATTTTAAAGCGGAATCGATCGTGTGTTTGTTTACCTCGCGTGGTTCGACACGAGTGCAAGCGCGATAAAACTTGCCGCGATCCGGGAGGAAACAATAGAAATTTGACATGTGTGACGTCAGGTGACGTCACATGACAGAAACTCATTGCGCAGACTCACCTTACGACATAGCCGCTTTAATAAGGCAAATCACGTCGACGTTAATAGTTAATTTTTTTGTTTTCTATTATTGCTTTCTCTATAGATTGCCCCAATGGTATTACAGATATAACCGCTGCGACGGGTCAAATCGCATATCCTGGTTCTTCAAGTAATTATGGCGCAAACGAGATCAAATGCTGGAAGATTCAAGTCCCTGAAGCGTACGACGGCATCGGAATTTATTATAACGAGTAAGACAATGCTAATCTTTCTTTTCTATCTCCGTAGGCGTGTTTATACTAAATTTCGGTGAAAGAGATGGCTGGATAAGAATGGAGCGAGGCATGCGTGGCCGTTAGGAAAGAGCGGGGTCGTAGCCGTCCAAACGATGTCTGTGATTGGCGAACTATACAATTGAAATATCACTTGAACAATGCCCCTATCCCTAATCCTTATCCCAGCGGGAAAAATCTATTGTTTTCTTAGCGAATCACAGACAGCGTTTGGACAAGTGCGGGACTACCCTTAGGGAAAGGGAAGAGAGAACAATTCTTCCCAGATCACTCCGCGGGCGTCGCTTTTTTTATCGTCCCAAAAGTTATCCAGTCCCCAGACCCAGAGCGACTAGAGAAGGCGCATGCGCTTGTTTGTTTATTTGTGTTTCAGGCGAACGGGCGGTAGTTGTGTATTTTAGCTGCTATCTTGGTTGTGAAAAAACGTAAAGATCACGATAAAAATATCGCGTTTTTACTCGCCAACGTACAATAGAATCATAATACGCCTGAATGCAGACTTCAGGTGCCCTGGAGCTCTGCTGTTTTTCTTTGGAGACCCGGATCTCCATAATGTTTTTCTCTGGAAAATGTCTGGAACCCGGTGCCTTGAAAGACAAAAACACGTGTGTTTCGCATTGGAGCCCGAAGGGAGGGGGGGGGGGGGGGGGGGGGGGGGGGGGGGGGGGGGGGGGGGGGGGGGGGGGGGGGGGGACTCTCTTATATGAGCTATATAGGTCGGTGCCGCTGTGAAGGGTATGGTTTTCAGGAAGTTTAGTATGGGATAGGGTATAGTAATCACAGATGTTTGGTCTAGAATAGGGTATTATTTTTCGCGAAACTGATCAGTTGCGTGTAGAATTTAGTCTAGACAAGGTTTACCAGCCTGCGGACAGGCTTCCAGTCGGACGGCGGGGTCATGCGAAGAAGGGAAGCCTGCACGCATTCTTCAAAATCGCGGCTGCCGCCCACAAGAACCCGCGGATTGCTTTAGCTTGTCAACTGTCAAAATTTAACCAATCAGCACGCCCCGGAAGTCAAAATTATGACTAAATTATATATGAGTCAAAATTATATATGAGCTATATAGGTCGGTGCCGCTGTGAAGGGTATGGTTTTCAGGAAGTTTAGTATGGGATAGGGTATAGTAATCACAGATGTTTGGTCTAGAATAGGGTATTATTTTTCGCGAAACTGATCAGTTGCGTGTAGAATTTAGTCTAGACAAGGTTTACCAGCCTGCGGACAGGCTTCCAGTCGGACGGCGGGGTCATGCGAAGAAGGGAAACCTGCACGCATTCTTCAAAATCGCGGCTGCCGCCCACAAGAACCCGCGGATTGCTTTAGCTTGTCAACTGTCAAATTTTAACCAATCAGCACACCCCGGAAGTCAAAATTCAAAATCAAGGTAAACAAATGATGATACACATGAAATCTAGGCGCCCGGTCGCTCGCGAGCGCCATGTCTCACGGATTAAAACTCCCAAAATTACCATACTTTCAGGCTCTGCAATTCAATACCTTAAAGCGGATAAAATCATTATAAATAAGAGTACGTTGTTTTGTTACAGTTAGCCGAAAACCATCTCCGAGTTAATTATAGTTCTTGTCGCTTCGCTTCGCCGTTTTGGTTTACACACGCAATTTCAGCGGTCAGTCGTAGTGAAAAAAAAAATCCTTCAGAAGCTGTAAAACAAATAAAACCGTCTGCGAAAATAATTCGAAAGCCGCTAGCAACGAAAAATAATTCATGAACATTTCATTAGTCACGAACGAATTGGTCATTCAGCTGGTCATTCAGCTGGCATTTATGGGACTCCAGGACATGCACTGCACGTTAACTCTGATCGCGAACCCGCCGTAGAATTCAGAACTGACTGAAAGAGTCGGATAAAAATAATTCTGATCAGAAAGACGACAATGATTCAGAAGAAATCGACAAAACTATTTTTAACCGAGCGACAAAATAGACAACCGATCGCTTATGGTTTCGTCGCTCATGGGTGCAGCTCCTCGTGAAGATAAAACAAAAATCCGATGCCTCCCCAGGCAAACTACCAAGAAGCTTATTGAACGGCGATTCAACTCATTCAAGACATGTTTATTATATTTAAACTTTACGCATCGAATGATGAAATTTTCATTGACGAGTTGTTTTTATACACAGAATGTCTGCACGCACTCGTCAGAATGTCTGGGATTCTCAGAAATATTTCATGTACTCGAATTAAGAACTGAGTGATAACGTTACTCTGTACCGGACAAAAATAATTCTGAACAGAAAGAAACGAGTAATTTATCTAATAATTTCTAATTTCTAATTTCTCTACCGGAAATGAAAAACTACGATTACGTCATGAATAATTAAAATCCACCAATCAGCGCTTCCAGGTTTGCGTCCAAAATTTGGACGCAAACATTCGATATTCTGAAACTCGCGTGCAGGCTCCCCTTCGTTGCCGGCACTCCGCGCCGGAAAATAGCGCCCCTCCGAACCAGGAGCCTGTTCGCAGGCTAAAGGTTTACTGGCACATGGCATTTAAAAATCGGTGCGGCGGGCAGTACGGCATTTTTACTGACCCCTGTTAACTAATAACTGTGATAGTGAACGAGGTTCTGGAAAATAGCAAGTCTGGAATAGGTCTAGGATAGGGTAGGGTTATTAGGTGTTTAGTCTAGAATAGGGTTGCAAAATGCTGCTAAAATGGTCTACTATAGGTTAAGGGTCTCAGAGTCCCAGTGGCACACCCCCACCCAAAAAATTGCAGAGTATCCCCCGGGCCTTGGTGCCCCGCCTTTGGGACCATTAATATTGAGATGGACAAGCTATGCGCGCTTTGATGACAGATTTTCTTTATTTGTTTCTTAGAGTTGACATAGAACAATGTTACGGTTGTGATTGCGACAACCTTACATTCGCTTACAATGACACTTCCGGTGGCGGCGCAAACTGGCAAACCAAGCGAGCATGTGGCAGATGGACACCCTCGTACCTGAAATTCAAGCGCTTTACGGACGGTGATCCCAACTTAAAATTGTATTCAAATGAAATCTACGTGCGGTTCGCTTCGGATAGCTCCGTTAATCACAAAGGGTTCAACTTCACGTTTATCGCCAGGACCTATCCATGTAAGTTAAGTTATGAATAAAGGCGTTAGTCTCTAAAGAAACTGCGTGCTTCTGAGGGATCGTGAAGTATAAAATTGTTCATTTATCTTTGTCTAAATGAAGCGAAGCGTAATGAAACAGAAGATAAATGGTTCTTGAATTCCCAAGCACACGTGAGTTAGTCGTGTTAGTGTATGGTGAGAATAGAGATTGTGTGAAGAAAGTGCGGAATGCAAGATAGCAAGTATAAATAAGATGCACAATAAACAAGATTCATTCTGGATAACTTCAAGCGGATAGTTTTATTTTATTTATCGATTTCGATACTCTTGTGAGCCATTTTTTTTTCTGTTTTATAGTTTATTTTCTGTTGTTGTGCTTTTCAAAGTATTCATCAAATTGTTTCTATAAATGGGGGTAAGACTTGTGTCTGCTTACCCCGCATCGCAGTTTGGTTGCAGTTGTTTGGATTTTATCAACTGCGGTTTATAAGGAATTGTTGGCCACCGCAAAGAGATTCAAAACCTTCTGGTTACATGGTTTGCTAATTTAAAGTGCCAGTTTGATCAATTATTTTAAATTTCATTTTTGTGCATTTTTCGGAAGGAAATAATGTTATTCAGTAACCTGTCCAAACCGTCTTTCAAGCCGATCAAGAGATGACGTGATTTTTCGGCCGTGCTTTTCGCACAAGCACGACCGCTATTTTATTTGCATGTTCCTGAATTTTTTAGTCTCAGTTATCACTTTCGCTGGTTATATTTTGGAACTTCAGGAACATGCGAATTTTATGACAGCCGTGCAAATGCGAAAAGTACAGAACGGCCGAAAATAGACCGTTTTCCCTTGATTGAAAAACGGTTTGGATTGGTTGGATCTAAATACATTATTTTCTTTCTAAAAGTGCAAAAAAGGTGTTCTTTCTAGCAGCATCGATCGTTTGTCTGTCCAAGCCGAAATGAAAAATAAAATAAAAAACATATAATGCGGTCAATTATCTTCGAATACTGAAGAATATGAAACGGCTGCCATAAAAAAGCTAACTGTACTACACAGCAGAGTGGCAAGGTAGGGTACGGGTCAGACATCTCAGACATCTCTGACTTCCTTAACTAACGTTATTATCTACCCACTTTATTGTTTATTCAGCTGGTCGTGAAAGCTATCTTAATGCATCCGAGGATGAAACTATTGAGTTTAGCACCCAGAAATTTGGCGTCCAGAACTATCCTGCAGATCATAGTGAACAATGGTACTTGTTTGTTCCTAGTGGACGCCAGGTCCAAATTACCTTCGATACATTCGAACTGGAACAAAGCGAGAACTGCAAAAACGCCTCTGTGGAAATCCGAGAAGCTTACTTCGATGACGGACCTTACAAAGACGAAATCGAACCAGATTATGGAATGTTCATCGCACAGCACCTGTGTGGCAGTGAGAAGCCGAAACCGATAGAGAGTACAGGTAACATGGTTTGGGTGCAGTTTAAGACAGCTAAGAACTCTGCTACTACCTACAAAGGATTCAAAGCTTCCTTTAAAGCAGGTAGGCACCAAAGGCATCACCCATCGTCACTCAAATGCTTAACTGTCTGTCTCTGTCTGGCGAGAGAGGGGGGGGGGGAGGCGGGGCGTGGTCTTCGGGCATGGTTAATTTTCCGCGGATATTCGAACCAAGGTCTCTGCCGTTTTGTTGTTTCATTAGACATGATCAAAACGTTCCCTCGTATTGTCTCTCTCCACTTAGGTGTTTAAATTAAAGCCATAAAGCCATAACTTGGGCTGCGTTGTTTTGGGAGAATCCGAAATCAGATCATATGAATTCTTCATGACCAAAAAATGAAACAAAACACAGCGAACGGAACGAGTAAAGGTCGGGACACACTAGGGGACATGTTGCGGGGACATGAAGCGGGGACAAGCCCCTTCGTGTGCACAGCATACTGGTGCATGTTGAAGGGACAGTACGCAAGCTGGTGCACACAAAGCGGATTGAGGTATAAAAATCACAGAAATCACTAAAGGCGCCTGGGAACTAGTATACGAGCAAAGAAAGATGGCGGACTCTATTGTCAGGAAAAAGAAGCTTCTACTACTGTCAATGATATTACTAGATGAAGAAATATGCAGTTATGTTGACCGAAAACGATGGATACGCAAGTGGCTGAAAAGAAGAGAAGAAAAAGGAGCATTCTACACCTATTTTGCAAGAGCAGTGCACACGATGCGACATCGAAAATGGGGGTCATTTTTTCCCCGCTTCATGACGCACGAATTCAAACCAGCTGAATTTCGTGCAACATGTTGCGGGGACAAAATTCTGTCCCCGCAATAGAACTTTTTCGCAAAAACAGGGATGTCACACGAGGTTAACTGTCGCTGCAACATGTCCCCGCTTCATGTCCCCGCAACATGTCTCCTAGTGTGTGCCGGCCTTGAAGTTGCACGAAAGACCGCGTCAGATGTACCTTTTCCGAATCCATTCCCATGCAAACAAAGACCGCTCAGTTCACGAATCTCAACAATCCGGATTTAGATCTCGCCAGAGTATGGATTCAACGGATTAAAAAAAATAAAACGCCACTGATTCTTTTTTTGGATTCTAAAATCCGGATTCCGATTTTCCCCCCAAAAACGCAGCCTTTAAGTTTAACTGAAAATAAACTTAACCATTAGTTAATAAAAATATGCACAACGCATATAGATAGCCTATATTGGTGTGGTGTGCAGCGCTCTTCTTGAAATCCTAACGTAACCCATTTCCAGACCGCATTGTTAGACCTAATCAGTAAAGGGGCACTGTCCCGGCTGATGCATCGTGTTTTTATGATAATGGCAATAGAAAGAAAAAATTGGCAAAAGTGATAAAAGCAATGAAATCCCCGGGGGAGAGGGAGAGAGAGGGGGGTGGGGGGGGGGGGGGGGGGGGGGACTCACAAATAAAAATTACGGGGTGCTCGTCGGAAATTTTCGAAAAACTCCTAAAAAGGTACCAAGATCTTGTCTGATAGGCGTGGCTCAAAATAATTTTTACCCCTAAGAGGTACCAATTCTAAAACAACATATGTCATATTCTGTCATATTTTTTCGACTCAATACCCTTAAAGGTACCGCGATAATTCTACTGGTGGTCATTTTAGATTTTAGTACCCTAAGCGTTGCCAATCTACAAATTTTGACCCCTAAAGGGTACGACGAGCACCTCCGTCAATTTTATATGGGAGTCCCTCCCCCGGGAAAAAGATATTAGCTGAAGAGACAACTAAAGAGAAAAAAAAGGATAAAAAAGTCAAAATTCTACACGAATGGCAAGTTTGATTTCTTGACCGCCTGTCACAAAATCAAATTTGATGAACTGTAATCCACTTCCATCCTTAAACTCTTGCACTTTATCGCCAAACTACTTCTTCTGTTCTGCTCTATAGGATGCTTTTATTCAATTAAGTTGTGTATTTGGTGGCATTTACTATAAAACATTAAAAAAAAAAGGTAAGGAAAAGTTTGTCATTTCGGCGGCACAGTGTCTATTTAACATTTCACCATTTTTCAAGCCAAGTGATCAAATACTATACCTGTTTTCAGATAAAAGCGGCTCTAAAATAATTACTTTGGTGGAGCCACAAAAACCTAATATATAGTCTAATAATTATATAGAGGCGTACACCCGGGATCAGCCTGTCCCATACGTTCAGCCAGAAACAGGAGTCAATGGCCATAAGGAGGGTGCCTGCATTCCCCGTTCGCGGTCAATGCCGACTCCTTCGGACTACTACGTAAATTTTAGAAACTATGTATTAGTTAATTCTAGGAGTGCCTATCCCCCCCCCCCCCCCCCCCCCCACCCCCTCCTTCCCTCCCCCGGAACATTAGACGTTAAACGGGCATTCACATTCTCATTCTCACATTCTAATCCCCGGGCCGGGGCATTTGGCATCCTTGTGTTTTCATGGTTACTGCTGGAATTGACAGGTGCATTAATGTTTGTTTATTTTTATAAACAATTAAAATTGTCTGTGTTTTGTCTTATCAGTTGGCCAGTCAAACGAAAAAGTATCAAATCAGACGTGCTGTGACTGCAAGTGCAATTCATCTGGTCAGAGACGTGCGCCAATCACTCATCCGATGGCACTTCTGTTTATCTCAGTTCTGCTGGTGATTACATCAAAGAAAAGCCTGTTTTAGATCGAAACAAGCAAGATGCGATTGAAATGGTCAATTATTTTTAGCCTAGCTTCTCCATATTTAGCGGGATTTAGCTCTATGGGATTCTGTTTTCCCAGCAGTATGCGCATGTTACTTTTTCACATTCAGTGACAATTTGTAACTAATACCCCATTCACACCAACGCTTAAACATGTTTAAATGTTGTTTAGTTTAATACAGGTTTTGAAAAATATCTCCTAACCTCCCGTAATATTTGGAGTGAAATCTTTACTAAAAGAAACTTTATTGACTTTATTACCATTCCAGGTAATTTGAGTCATACACATTTAAAAATGTTCAAGATAGAGACTAAAAACCGAGTTAAACTAAACAACATTTAAACATGTTTAACAGTTGGTGTGAATGGGGCATGAGACAAGTGAAACCCAATTGGTCCGTAAACCAATGTTCGCCGAGCACGCTCGTCATTCAGTGAGTTATATACAGTAAAAACTCGCATATAGGAACCTAGTGGATTAAGAAACTGAGGGCTAAAGTTTTGGTATTTTAACCCTTGTAATATAAGAACCTGTCGAGTCTAAACTTGAAACAGGTTGTTATTTGGAAACTCAGAAAGAAAGAAAAATCAGGACCTTGAGCAAGTTGTGTATTTGCTAAGAATGTACAATGTAGTCTTACTTTTTACAAGCAGTTACATGTTTCTTATTCAAAAAAGGGACCACATTCATATAGACCAGTTGTTGGACCAGCAGCAAGCACCCTTTCCTCTTAAGAAAATATAAGAACCTATTTAAAAATCTAAATCGCCTAAATTCTCAGTAGTCACCAACTACATAATAGGGAGCTAAACAAACGACGACGGCAACGCAAAATTCTAATTTTAAGTATTGGAAAGTTGAACAGAAATAGACTGAGTAAAACAATAAATTATATAAATCTGTTTATACCGGAGGGTAGCAAAAACCCGCAGAGATTGTATTCAAAGATTCATCGCCCACGTGTGCACCATGCTATTGTCTTTTGCGACATGCACTTACAGTGCCCGATTTTGTGACGTGCGGCATAATAAATCGCATGTTCAAACTCGTCGGCTGTGATTGGTTAACATATTCAACTGCTTTGGAAGTGTGAAGTAAATTTCTAGGTGCGCTAAACATGAAAAAGTCAACATTAAGTCCCCAATTAGGCCTAACCCTATTTTAATCATTTTGTCAAGAACTTCATGAGCACATTTTTGTGATAATGTACATTTATAGAACGTTACTAAAATAAATTTATGCAGATCAAGCAGTTTTAAAAGCAGTGAGAAGCGCGAGATCATAAACGCGTGAAGCGTTAGTCAAAGGCTACGAGAAAATTACAAACAACTATGACTCGTGCTTTGCGGAAATAAAATTCGCAAGAAAAATCGGCGCCTCTGTCTGTGCCGATGGAAAATATTGAGTCTGTCAGTCGGGGCAGTTTTATAAAGTATAAAAAAAGGATACAAAGTTTTATTATATATATGTAGAGGAAGAGGAAGATCATTTCGATAAAAGTTTGGCAAGGTTTGTACCTCTGAACGGAGACTTCTCGTATAAAAGGTTTTGTGAGTATAATATTTCAAATAAGATATTTGCTGTCCTTTTGTTCTTTTCAGGTCAGGGACGATTGTCCATCAGCCATCCGATAACGCTTCTGTTCATCTCAGCTCTGCTCATGACTGCATCAAAGGAAACTGTGTTCTAAGCAAACCAAGGGGTGTCTGAATGGGTTTTTATTGAAAACTGGTTGGCGATAAAACAATAGTCTGTCGAGTGTGATCGTCCGGGTTAGTGTAGTTCTGAAAAAACTGTTGTTCTTGACTTTGACTGACGTTTCGACAACCTGAGCGGATGTCATCTTCAGAGTCGTGTGAATTGTGAACCGTCAGTTGATGATATTAATGTCTGGTTGTTGCTGTCATTGGTTAGTTTAGCCATGATGTCATTGGCTGTTGAGACTCAAGACAATGTCACTCAACAACAACAGTTATTTTCAGAACTCACTCACCCTGACGATCACACTCGACAGACTACTGATAATCCTGGGTTCAAACCATTTACAGTGATAAAAAAATGTTACCGGAGTTCGTAAAATAGTCGACAGTTTCATAAAAAATGAAACTCCGACCCCCAACACTTTTTCCTTCCCATTCAGCCCCCCATACCGTGGGTTTCTATTACAGTAAAAGCCCGTTTATGAAAATCTAGATTTTATCAAGTTAGCCTAAAAAGGTTAATAGGGAACTTAAGCAACCACGACGGCGACGGGAGCGAGAACGGCACAAAACAATAGGTTTAATGAGAGAAATCAATGTCTTTGCACGTGCGTTTTACATTTTGGTACATTTCTTTGCCGTTCCCTGCAAAACAACAACCGGTCAAATGATCAATTTATAGGTTTTGTGGAGAACGTGAACAGACGACGGTTAATTTTCCTTCCTCCATTTGAACTGGAAAGCCATCCCTTCAAATTCAGCTCCTGGACAATCCAGACACATTAGACAAACTAAACAAATTCTCATTTGGAACAACTGCAAAGTACTAGTTTAAAACAGCGCGAATCCTTTTTTCAAGTGACGTTTTCCTTGGCGTTGCCGTCGTCGTTTCTTAAGCTCCCTATTATATAGTTGGTGACTACTGAGAATTTAGGCGATTTAGATTTTTAAATAGGTTCTTATATTTTCTTAAGAGGAAAAGGTGCTTGCTGCTGGTCCAACAACTAGTCTATATGAATGTGGTCCCTTAAAAAGTAAGACTACATTGTACATTCTTAGCAAATACACAACTTTCTCAAAGTCCTGGTTTTTCTTTCTTTCTTTCTGAGTTTCCAAATAACAACCTGTTTCAAGTTTAGACTCGATAGGTTCTTATATTACAAGGTTTTAAATACCAAAACTTTAGCCCTCAGTTTCTTAATCCACTAGGTTCTTATATGCGGGTTTTCACTGTATATAACTCACTGAATGACGAGCGTGCTCGGCGAACATTGGTTTACGGACCAATTGGGTTTTACTTGTCTTACGCCCCATTCACACCAACGGTTAAACATGTTTAAATGTTGTTTAGTTTACCCTATCCAGACCGGGCTTTTTTTGACCGTCTGGGACCGGGGGGGGGGGGGGGGGGGCTCCAGAAGCCCCCCCCCCCCCCTATGTAACTTTGAAACCGCTTATGCTATGGCCACCAAATTTACACAGGATAATGTTGTCATGAATTCTAGTAACTACAGATACTTTGGTGTCATAATGACGTAACGTGACGTCATTATGACGTCATATAGGCGATTTTATTGGCTAAAACAGTCATTCATCAATATTTTCTCAGTTTTGAACATATAGCAACAAGACTTTAACAGCTACCTATTTGATGAAAGTCTTACGTTTACTAACACTGTTGATGTTGTTAACAATAACAGTGACGTCACTATGACGTCATATACAATGAAATAACCAACTGAAACGTTCTATAAGGCATATCTCTGAAACAAACGGTAGTGTTCATACCAAACTTTCACATATTGATGCAGGAGTAAAAGTTAATGAATTCGTACACTTTGTTGCTATGGTAACAGCGTGTGACGTCATAGAAGTGATGTGTACATGTTCTTATAAACTGGAACAGTTATCTTTGCAAATTATGGCTTTTCATGTACGTAATGAATTAAAAAAAGCTTTCTCAAGTGAAAAGGACATTTTTATGATATTTTGACAATAAATGTTTAGAGATAATGGAATTATACAGACACGTAATATACTAGAAATAAATTTCCCATTTTATTGTCCGTCATCTTGGATCCGCCATCTTGGATCCGCCATCTTGAATTAGTCCAAACGTGTATATTTTGGTAAAAAACACCGAAAAATAAAGCAAATGGACTGCTAAACCGTAGTTTATTGTGTGCAAATGTTTTACAATCCAAATATGAACCAATAATAATATTATAGAGAGAAACGACCTTTAGTAAAACTTCGATCCGCCATCCTGGATTTTGACATTTCATATTCCACATTTTCCTAAAATTACCATTAATTAACCTTAATTAATAAACAATTATACATAATTTGATCAATTATCGCTAAATTAAGTGGAAAATATTAATTCAATAAGAAATCTTTGAAATAATCTTGATTAAAGCGAAAAATGCTAATTTTGTAAAACATAGGTGTCAAAAAGCGGTTGCTATGGAAACGTCAATGTCGGTGGACAAAAGACGCTAACACGAAAATGTTCCCAGATAAATTTTAGGAAAAGTCACCAAATTTGGTGGTCATTGCATCAACCGTTTTGAAACGACACAACTTCAAAGTTCGAGCGGGCTCCAAAAGCTCCCCCCCCGCCCCGGTCTGGATAGGGTTAACTCGGTTTTTGGTCTCTATCTTGAACATTTTTAAATGTATATGACTCAAACTACCTGGAATGGTAATAAAGTCAATAAAGTTTCTTTTAGTAAAGATTTCACTCCAAATATTACGGGAGGTTAGGAGATATTTTTCTAAACTTGTTTCAGGAGCGCTTAAATTTAAATAACAACTCTTTCAAATACTTCACAAATGAAAATTAGTCCATACAACCGATCGACTTAATGATCAAAATTTTGACAATTTCATTATCATTTAAGAGCAGTCGGGTTCATAAACGCTAATTTCGACGAGCACCCACGTCATTTTTTATTATGGTTGCTTTGCCTGGGTTTAGGTCGCGTTTAAGATAGATTTTAGAAACATGCAATTGTGATGAATCATGATAGAATATTAGCTTAGAAAATTAAAGGGACACTGTCCCGGCTGATATATCTTGTTTCCATGGATACGGCCATAGCAGGTGTTTGCTTAAAGCTCGTTTTGTTATCTTAAAATAGGAAGAAAAAAAATCGCCAAAAGTAATGAAAGCAAATAAATATTAACTTAAGTCAAAATTCCACCAGAATGGTAATTTTGATTTTTTGACCGCCTGTCATGAAATCAAATTTGATGAACTGTAATCCACTTCCATCCTTGCAATCCTGCACTTTGTCTTCAAACTACCGCTTCTGTTTTGCTTTATAGAATATTTTTATCCAGTTATATAAGTTTCATATTTGGTGACATTTGGCGATATAACATAAAAAAGATAAGCTAAATTATGTCATTTTGGCAGGACGGTGTCCCTGTAAAGTTAACGTCGCAAGAACAGCAGCCATTACTCGCGTTGTGATACAGTAGCCAGAGTTTTTCTCAATACAACGCGCGCGTTTATTGGTTGATTCATGGAAACATGACAAAACAAACAAACCGTTTCCCGCCAATAGGCCATTTGCACGATGGCGTCATTTGACTACAACTACCAGAATTCATTTCGTTTTTCCTTTCTTATTTGAATTTTTTAATCCCAGTGCGGTTTAAATAACAATAGCCCTAATTTGCACAACAAAACAAAAAACTGAAGGATTCTGGTAGTTGTAGTCATATGACGTCATCGTGCAAATGGCCTATTGCCCTAAGCGGGTAACATTTGAGAAAGCGGGCAGCAATTTGACGTCATAGGGTAACATTGCACTGTTGCCCGCTAGCGCACGTGATCAGACCGTGAAAAAAAGGTAGCATGATTATGATGCGATTGATGTTTATCTCGATTGCTCGGTGCGTTTTTCAAACTGTGTTGTGTTGTGTTTTTTTTTTCGTGTTGCTATATAACAAATCATTTAATGACTGATCCCTCGGGAAACAGTCAATTTTGTTTCCCTTCAGTCGAATCTCGATATTCCCTCGACTTCGTCACGGGAAACATCGAGATTCGCGAGAAACAAAATTTACTTTTTCCCTCGGGACCAGTCATTAAGTGTTTAGCGTTAATTAAAGTCGCGTTAATTTTTGTGAGCGTTTATTTTTAGCGACATTAATTAAGTGGAGAATTTTTTACCATGACCTTGATTTAGCAGCGGTCACACGAAGCTTTTACCTAGGTAAATCTGATTTACATGTACCTAGTAAATATGATTTACCTGGGTAAAATAAATTTACCTAGGCTTTTTGGCGATGGCAATAAGAACGTTAAAAAAACAATTTGCAAAACAAACGCATCTGCACGTGCGTTACACACTAGCTTTGGTACATTTCATTGCCGTTCTCTGCAAAACAACAACGTCAAATGACCAAATTAGAGGTTTCCTTTCTTTGTCTGACCTTGAACTCCTTTCTTGCGAATCCACCTCCCAAACATCAGACAGATTACTGAAAGTCCTGAAGCAAATTGGAATAATCGCGAGGTACTGTAGTTTAAAAGTTGTTTTTTTTATTATTTGACGTTTTCCCTGTTGTTGCTGTTGTGGTTGCTTCACAGGAAGCCCAAGCTTACTATAAGAGTTTGTATGAAGAATTCGGACTGATAATTATAATCAAACATTAAACGAGTGGACAGGGTAAGTCGCTAAATAAAACTTCATAAAACGTTACCTTGTGTTTTTTTTCGCAATTTCAGTGATTTTAAGTCCTTTACCCTACAGCGTACATAAAAGAGAGACGAGGAAGGAGTATAAATTGCACTTCCACCATCGAACCCGCTGCAACAATGACTCGAATTTTCTAGCGAATAAAGCATGCACTTACATTTTTCCTCGCGGAGCTCACAGAGTGAAGCCTTCAGATCCCTTTCTGTTGTCCAATTGAGCATACCTTGTGTCTTTTCCATAGTAGCCCATCAAAAACATCGAACAACAATTCAAAAATCGACAGAGTGAAGCCTTCAGATCCCTTTCTGTTGTCCAATTGAGCATACCTTGTGTCTTTTCCATAGTAGCCCATCAAAAACATCGAACAACAATTCAAAAATCGGCGCCATTTATGTTTGAGTCAACAAACACGCCACTTTCGACCTCGGCCGGCACTTTGCACGAGGATCAAAATACAACTTCACCGGGGAGGGCATGACATTTTTGAAACCGCAATTTTACCTCGCCTTTCTCTCGGGAAGGCCAGCTTTTGTCGGATGACCTTAGATAACAACGGCCTGGACCACCTCGGACGCCTTATTGAGACTTACATATTAACAGAGAAACTGGTTAGCTTTCAGTTGAGGTCAGGGTTAGCAATTTATGAAGTTAAATTTAGGCCTGAACAACCCCAAGCTAGGTGGTACAGTGGTACGGTAGGCTATGTCATCTTAAGCCTAGCTGAGGTCACAGGTTCAATCCTGAGTGGGGATTTTAGATTTTCTTTTTTACACTTAAAAATTAAAAGTGTCGACATTACGTTATATAATTCTCAATAAGTGTCCGAGGTGGTCCAGGCCGTTGTTATTTAAGGTCTTCCGCTTTTGTTAAGGTGTGACTAACTGGTTTTGAATTGAATTTTGGCAAGACGTAGTTTCTGGTAAAATCTATATTACCATGACGACGATAAACAAGAAACTTCGAAATCAGTAAAAGTGAAATTTGTCGGGTTTAAGATTTCGCATCGAAAATCCCACATACACATCTTAAAATATTGCATATAGCAAATATATTTTGCAAGAATAAAAAAAATCCTGTATGTTGTTTGATTTCAAATAAATTGCAATAGCATTTCAAACTTTACTATTGTATACTGGTAATAAATTGATCGAGAGATTTACACTGGTTTTGTGAGAGTCAAACATACAGAATTTTTTTATTCTTGTAAAATGTATTTGCCATATACCATATTTTAAGATGTCTATGTGGAATTTTTAATGAGAAATCTTAAACGCGCAAAATTTCCCTTTTACTGATTTCGAAGTTTCTTGTTTAACGTCGTCATGGTAATATGGATTTTACCAGAAAATACATCTTGCCAAACTTAAATTCACAACAACTTTGTAAGTAGTGAAAATTTCACGTTTATCTGACTTGGAGAAGACTGCTTAAAAGCCGGTTAAAAATGTAGGTATATGGTCTCCAGAAAACTGTATCGAAACACCTTAAAAGAGGTGTCTAAAATGTAGTAAAAATGGCAAAAATTGAACAAGATTGCAAAATTGATCACATGATGTATATTTTATTGTTAATAATATACATGAAAAATTACTTAATTCTGATTGGCTAAGAGCAGTGCAGTTCAAGTGTAACACCAGTGCAAAAAGTGTAACACCAGTGCAAATTACAAATGAAAAAAATTGATGCAAAAATGTTTTGCAAAAAAAAAAAATTGAGAAAAAAAATTGATGCAAATTTTTCATGTATAATTATTAATACGTAATCATACGGTTTTCTCGTTCAATTTGGGATCAATTTGTAATTGTAAGTTTTTCAAAAAGCTCAAATTGCACTCGCCGCTAATTTCAGCTTTTTGAAAAACTCACTCGTGCAAATTAATCCCAAATTTAACTCGAAACCGTATGATTACCTATACTAACAGCAACAGTTGGTGGTTTCACTCTAGGACTTCTAAGTACACCCTACGTCCACTTGAAATCTACTTTGAATGTGAAAAAGTAACATGCGCATACTTAAACCCTACTTTGTGACGATGGAAACGTGTCTATTTTTCAAAGGAGCCGAAGTACGACGCCAAGTATGATCTACCCCACACTTGAGGAGGCACGTGATCAAAATGGGAAAACGGAATCCCATAGAGCTAAATGCGGCTAAATATATAGATGCTAGGCTAAAAATAATTGACCGTTTCAATCGCATCTTGCTTGTTTCGATCTAAAACAGGCTTTTCTTTGATGTAATCACCAGCAGAACTGAGATAAACAGAAGTGCCATCGGATGAGTGATTGACGCACGTCCCTGACCAGATGAACTGCACTTGCAGTCACAGCACTGATTTGATACTTTGTCGCTTGACTGACCAACTAAAAAGACACAACACAGACAATTAATAAACAAACAATAATGCACCGGTCAATTTCAGCAGTGACCATGCTCCCCCCCCCCCCCCCCCCCCCCCTCCCCTCCCTTCCGAAACAACTCCCCGGGCATTAGCTTTCAATGAAAAAAAAATTAGGAAAAGAGTTAAAGCCGTGCAAATATCCCAGGGAATAGTAAAAAAAAAAGGAGAAAGTTTCATCGAATATGAATTCATCCAAAAGTTACTTGAAGGCAAAACTAAGTTAACACACATATGTTTTCCTTCAGTTTTCCTCTAGTGACCGATTACAGCAAGTTCGCAAAACATTTCTCGTCTGAAATGGAGCCAAGACTCCGGCTTTGAGGTCGAAAACACAAGGATGCCAAATGCCCCGGCCCCGGGATTAGATTGTGAGAATGAGAATGTGCATGCCCGTTTAATGTCTAATGTTCCGGGGGAGGGAAGGAGGGGGTGGGGGGGGGGGATAGGCACTCCTAGAATTAACTAATACATAGTTTCTAAAATTTACGTAGTAGTCCGAAGGAGTCGGCATTGACCGCGAACGGGGAATGCGGGCACCCTCCTTACGGCCATTGACTCCTGTTTCTGGCTGAACGCATGGGACAGGCTGATCCCGGGTGTACGCCTCTATATAATTTATTAGACTATATATTAGGTATTTGTGGCTCCACCATGGTATTTTTTTAGAGCCCGTTTTTATCTGAAAACAGGTATAGTATTTGATCACTTGGTTTGAAAAATGGGGAAATGTTAAAGAGACACTGTGCCGCCGAAATGGCAAACTTTTCCTTACCCTTTTTTTTTTTTTTTTCATGTTTTATAGTAAATGCCACCAAACACACAACTTAATTGAATAAAAGCATCCTATAGAGCAGAACAGAAGAGGTAGTTTGGCGATAAAGTGCAAGATTTTAAAGATGGAAGTGGATTACAGTTCATCAAAATTGATTCTGTGACAAGCGGTCAAGAAATCAAAGTTGCCATTCGTGTAGAATTGTGACTTTTTTATCCTTATTTTGTCTCTTTATTTGTCTCTTTAGCTAATATCTTTTTCCCACGGGAGGGACTCCCATATAAAATTGACGGGTGTGTTCGTCGTACCTTTTAGGGGTCAAAATTTGTAGATTGGCAACGCTTAGGGTACTAAAATCTAAAATGACAACCGTTAGAATTATCGCGGTACCTTTTAAGGTATTGAGCCAAAAAAAAAACATATATGACATACGTTATTTTAGAATTAGTATCTCTTACGGGTAAAAATAATTTTGAGCCACGCCCATCAGAAAAGATTTCCGACGAGCTCCCCGTAATTTTTATATGCGAGTCCCACATATATGCGAGTCCACACCACGAGTCTCTCCCCTGGGGATTTCTTTGCTTTCATCACTTTTGGCATTTTTTCTTTCTATTTCCATAATCATGAAAACACGATGCACCAGCCGGGACAGTGCCCCTTTACTGATTAGGTCTAACAATGCGGTCTGGAAATGGGTTACGTTAGGATTTCAAGAAGAGCGCCACACACAACACCAATAAAGGCTATCTATATGCGTTGTGCATATTTTTATTAAGTTTATTTTCAGTTAACCTTAAAGGCTGCGTTTTTTTTTTGGGTGGGGGGGGGGTGGGGGAAATCGGAATCCAAATTTTTGGAATCCAAAAAAAGGATCAGTTGCGTTTTTTTTAATCCGTTGAATCCATACTCTGGCGAGATCTAAATCCGAATTTTTGAGATTCGTGATCTGAGAGGTTTTGTTTGGAAATGGATTCGAAAAAAGTACATCTGACGCGGCCTTTCGTGCAACTTTACTGGTTCCATTCGCTGTGTTTTGTTTCATTTTTTGGTCATGAAGAATCCATATGATCTGAGATCACAAAGCCGATTTCGGATTCTCCCAAAACTACGCAGTCCAAGTTGTGGCTTTATGTCTTTAATTTAAACACCTAAGTGGAGAGAGACAATACGAGGGAAAGTTTTGATCATGTCTAATGAAACAACGAAACGGCAGTGACCTTGGTTTGAACATTCGCGGAAAATTAACCATGCCCGAAGACCACGCCCCGCCTTCCCCCCTCTCTCGCCAGACAGAGACAGACAGTTAAGCATTTGAGTGACGATGGGTGATGCCTGTGGTGCCTACCTGCTTTAAAAGAAGCTTTAAATCCTTTGTAGGTAGTAGCAGAGTTCTTAGCGGTCTTAAACTGCACCCAAACCATGTTACCTGTACTCTCTATCGGTTTCGGCTTCTCACTGCCACACAGGTGCTGTGCGATGAACATTCCATAATATGGATTGATGTCGTCTTGGTAAGGTCCGTCATCGAAGTAAGCTTCTCGGATTTCCACAGAGGCGTTTTTGCAGTTCTCGCTTTGTTCCAGTTCGAATGTATCGAAGGTAATTTGGACCTGGCGTCCACTAGGAACAAACAAGTACCATTGTTCACTGTGATCTGCAGGATAGTTCTGGACGCCAAATTTCTGGGTGCTAAACACAATAGTTTCATCCTCGGATGCATTAAGATAGCTTTCATGACCAGCTGAATAAACAATAAAGTGGATAAATAATAACGTTAGTTAAGAAAGTCAGAGATGTCTGAGCCCCGAACCAAACGCGAAAAGACCCGTACCCTACCTTGCCACTCTTCTGTGTAGTACAGTTAGCTTTTTTAATTAATAATTGACCACATTATAGTTTTTTATTTTATTTTTCATTTCGGCTTTGACAGACAAACGATCGATGCTGCTAGAAAGAACATCTTTTTTGCACTTTTAGAAAGAAAATAATGTATTAAGATCCAACCAATCCAAACCGTTTTTCCCTCCCCCCGCCCCCCTCCCCGAGTTATTTTGCCACCCGATTGGAGTTCATGCAAACAGTTTTAAATTTGAATTTTCAAAGGAATAAGTGAAGAAGTTAGTTCGCCCGGGGTAACTCGGGGGGAAGAGTTGTCTCTGAGCCTGAGACTGAATGTTCGCCTTTGAGAGGAGAGCGAAAGGTTAAGAAAAAAAGGTTACTGTGTAATATTAATTATTTTGTAACTCACTTAGGCTCTGACAAGCTCCTTTTCCAAGGAAAAGTGCAAACACTGTAAAATGAACGAAACGAAACAATTATTCATCAAGGCAAAGCATTACTACTGATATGGGAATAATTAGTCAGATGTTGCAACTTGGACAATGAGTTTAAATTGCATGGTACAAGCCTTCTAATGAATCGTTAAAAAGCATTAGAAATGAAGACGTTTCGCGGATATTGCGTGGCTTATAGGGAAGATATCAATGACGTCACCAATTGTTATTAATATGCCAACCAGAGCCTTATTGGCTGCCGAAACAAAGGGTTCTTTTGTTCCAGTGGCTGGCACATTTGAATAACAAAAAGAATGTTTGTAAACAGATGTCATCCCTATTCCTTTAAACTTCTGCCGTTTTCTTACTGAGCTGAGGAGAAGGGCGGTTGTCTACCGTACGGAAGGCTGGAAAACCTCGATAGTTTTCCCCCGCCCCTCTGCCGGCTCTTAAGGCATTTTTGCTGTCTGAAGAGAGGTCATGGTGATGCCCCCCTCCTCCCGCATTGAATAGTTGAACTTGTTTTCTTTCTGCCTGTTTGTCAATGATCTTTCCCAATAGAAGAGGAACGAGAAATACAATGGGCCCACGCGCCGAAATAACAAAGTTTCATGATCCGTGTTATATGTAGCACAAACAGCAGAAGCAATCGTGTTCTCCGTGTTTTTGTAGGACTGAAATTACTCGGAAATTGATCACAGGTATTTTTTTTTTAACTTTTGCTTTGTTTGGTACAGCTTTCTAGCTTGGGCGGACAGCCGCTTATTTCACATCGTTGAGTTCGAATACAATACAACCGAAAGCCGGACGTTGACACAGACTATGAATTCGCAGGAAAAATGCGTCAAAAGAAGGCGGAGGTGTGACTTGATCCAGCGGTAAAGGCAGGCACATTGCTGATTAAAAATGATTCCCATCGCCATAGGTTACACCAAATAACTTATAAACAGTTAGTGACCCATTAGCTTTGATGGTGATATCGTCAGGTAGATGACAGACTTCTGAAACTCGCCTATTTCTCGATAGAATGTCAACGTTAAATGGCAAGGCAAGCGGCATTCCTTGAATGAAAACCCGTTGAGATTCTGACCTTAAGCCTTGGCACAACGAAGAGCTTTTTGGCTGCTTTTTGCGAAGGCAAGGTGAAGGAGTTGTCTTATGCAGCCAAATGGAAAGAGACATCTTGGAGTTATTTTCAGCTGCATTTGCTTTCGCATCACTGAGCAATATTTCAGTTTTGGAACTAATATTTTTTAATAGTTTATCTGACTTCTCTGCAAACATTTGTTTTTACACATATTGTTTTTGCAAACAATTTATTTTGTCTTTTCAGGTGCTGCAAACAATTTTTTTCAATATTTCTCATCCCCCCTCCAGAAAAATAATGGTCCGTCCCTAAGCACATGTCGAAATTCAAAATTTCTGTTTGACTACATTTCGACACTTTGTATAAGAAAGGGTCGCTCAAATATGAGCCAGCGATATGTAGAGCATTTCGTATTCACGACTTGCACAGGAGGTTTTGATTTAAAAGTCTGCATCAGATCAGAAAGAATTGCGTGGGGCGACCTATAGAGTCGTTTTACATAATCCGTGAAAAAGATTTTGTTTAGGGACGGACACTGATTGCGCAATTTCTTTTGAGTATGAATTTTTTTTTTCAGCATCACTATTTGCAAGAATTTTTTTTACCGAAATAAGTCTCTTTTTTTTCACGTGCTTACTTGTGCATGATTTCTTTTTTTCGTACATTTCTTCCGCAGGATTCTTTTTAAAGTGATTGCCCACCTTTTGAGAGTATTCGATGTTCGTTTAGAAATGTCAAGCACTTCCAAAAATTATTTTGCTTTTCATGCAGTTGACGAAATATCCAAACTTGGGCATACCATAAGATCGCTATGTTCTCGACACCGAGACTCGCAGTCAAAATTTTCACAGAATTTCGACTGAACGTCTCGCTTAAACCTCTTAAGAGTATTCAAAGTTCGTTTAGTCAAGCGATTCCCAAAATTATTTTGATTTTCCAGTTGACGAAATATCCAAGCTTGGCATACTATAAGATCGCTTGTTCTCGACACTTAGAAAATTCTGCAGACTGCCGGGCACGGCCTCAAACATTCTCGTCCCCAGAGCCTTCGTTTCGTTTGGTCATCGGAAAAAACGAAGGGCTCTGGTAACAGTGCCTTCTGGATGTCGTAAAATCCACGACATCCGTTAGCGCATGCCTAATGCATTAATGTACTATTGCGCTTGCTCAATAACAGAAACCGGAAATAATAAAACCTTTCGTGTGTGCATTCTCGTCCCCAGAGCTCTCGTTTCGTTTGGTTGAGCCCTGGTTACGAGAATGTTGTGTGTGTGGAATGGCGTTCGAAAGGACTGCATTACAGGAAAACATCGCGCTGAAAAAGAAAGAAGAAAAGTTTTACGTGCTGCTGTTATTTAGAAGAAAGATTGTCTTTGTATTTTGCCTGCTGGTTTTATAAAATCATCGATAAGTCAACCGATTTCTTTCGTTTGGGAGCTGTGTATTTATCGTTTTGCCACTGAACGCTATCACATCCGACCAAATCAGTTGCTGAGACAGCTAAGTTTGTTGATGGACACGCTGTAGTCATTGATTAGGCTTATTTCATCGAACAGTGGTAAGAAATATCGAGGAATCTTTGTTTTGCATTCGTTTCATGTTATTTTAATTGGGCTTCGAGTGACCTTCGTTTCCCTAGATTTGTATTTCAAGTTGTAGCAACTTGCTTACGAGAGTGCTGATAGCGTTGTTGTTGTTGTTGTTTAAAATGGGTAACCTAGTAGTAATATTTCTTTTCACCCGTGGGCTTTCTTCAGGATTTCTGCCTGTTCTTTAATTAATACTCGTCCCTGTTGCAAACAACATACTTCTTTAATATTCGTAGCCGCTTATAGCTTCGTCTTCCAAGACACATACTGATTATTTTCGGAAACGAATCGCTCATATTTAGCGACAATCAGATCCCGTTATACTTTGAAATTAAGCAGCCGTATCTTTACCTGCTAAACCAAACAAAACTGGGTGCCATTGGTCGTTGAATGCGTTGAAATAAAAACGTTGGTTTTGTTGATGGAGTCGTCATTGGACTTTAACATTTGAAATTCAACCGGAAGTAAAACGTTATGCGTAGAAGCGTAATTTTTTTTACCTTGTTGCGCATTCATTTTTAAACGGCCAATCAAAAAATTCAATTTTTGTCCGTAACCAGAACTACACGAGACGCAATTTAAAAAAATCCGTGGAGCGCTGGGGGACGAGAATGGGCCTCAAATAGACTAAATGCCCAGCAGTCAGAAATTTTCACAGAATTTTGACTTTAAATAATACTTTCACGAATAATTTTGGGAATCGCTTGACATTTCTAAACGAACTTTGAATACTCTTAAGAGGTTTGAGTGAGACGTTCAGTCAAAATTCTGTGAAAATTTCTTACTGCCGGGCATTTAGCCTATTTAAGGCCGTGCCCGGCAGTCTGCAGAAATTTTCTAAGTGTCGTGAACATAGCGATCTTATGGTATACCCAAGCTTGTATATTTCGTCAACTAGAAAAGCAAAAACATTTTTGGAAGGGCTTGACATTTCTAAACGAACATCGAATACTCTCAAAAGGTTTGAAAGAGCTTTTCAGTGAACATTTTGTGAAAATTTCTGACTGCCTGCCGGGCATTTAGCCACAGCGTAAATTTAAAGTAAACAATGGATAGAATATCGGCGTTATATATACATCTAAGTAAAACACTTTTGGGGTGCTAGCTCATTACTCACCTAGAAAAGTAGTAACCGAAATTTTCTTGTAGCAGAAAGCCATTCTGGTGGTTTTCCAAATATCAGCTTTTCACCG